>LR738714.1:620758146-620777803 GCA_902687465.1 Secale cereale
CCCCCCAAGCGGCTCCCTCCGGCCTTGCCGCGTGCCGCTGCCATGGCCTCGTCGCCCCCGTGCTGCCGCCTTTGTTTGCTCTCTTGTGTTGCTTCGTTTTGGATCATCAAGACCAGCAAGATCGACAAGACCGAGACCGCCAAGTACCTCGTCGACAAGTGTACCACTACCGTCGCCAAGTCCCGAGACCGGCAAGTCCGAAGACCCCAAGTACCCCTCCGATGACATGAACATCTATGAACGAGAACGACTACACAAGACGACGCGTCAAGTACCCCTACGTCCGGTGTCGCGACAAGTACCTCTACGGAACGTGTACGACGACCGTGAACGAAGACGCCAATGTGAACGACTACTTCCCTCTACGAACGTGTACCACGACCCGCGAGTACCACTACTTCCTCTACGATCTTGATCCTCCTCGAAATGAACGTTTCGAAGGTATAACCCCGAGACGATGACCCTTGGACGAATGCTTGTGTTGTATGAGATGTTTTCCCTTGTGTGCACCGTGCCCATTTCGTCCTTTGTCATGCTCCTCGGTTGCCTCGTCGCCGACTCGTGGGAACCCGGTGACGGGATCACCCCACCTTTCTTCTTGCATGACACGCTCTCCGTCATCTTTTGCACCAGTCTCTCGACGAGTTACCGGAACCGAGATGTTGTCGTTGCATCATTTTCGGATCGTTGCCGTGGCACCCTTTCCTTCCACCACGGTGACAAGTACTTCATATCTTCTTCATGTCAACTTTTAATAAAAATTGCATAAACTTGATCATGTCATCCGCATCATGTCAACAACATTATATGTGTGAATTGTTGTTGCTTAAAATTGCTAAACATGCTCATGGGGATTTTCCGGAATTGTTGTTGGTATTTCCGGCCTCATTTAAATTGCCTAGATAGGTAGTTTACTTTTGTTTCACCTCTTGCTATGTTAACAAACATTTAATCTTGTCTTGTAAATAAACGAGAGTCAATTAAATAATTAAAATGTGGTGTTTCGTCAATATCCAACTCGTTGCATATTGAGCTCCACTTAATTTGTAGTGTTGTTTGTGCACATTGCCATGCCATGCATAATTAAACCGGACATGCATCATACTTGTTTGTGCATCGTATGCCATGTTTATGCTTGTGTGTTTACCATGTTGTTTGCTTCTTTCCGGTTGCTTCTCTTGTTAGCTTCGGTTTCGTTCCGGAGTTGTGAGGATTCGCTCGACTATGTTGCTCCGTCTACTTCATGGACTTGTTCTTCTCCCTCGCGGAATCCCAGGCAAGATGATCATACCCTTGGATACCTTTACTACCATTGCCATGCTTAGTTGTTTCGATGCTATCGTTACATGTCGCGCTACCCATCTTTTATGTCAGCCTCTCCTTGTTGCCATGAAACCTCTAACCTTTGACACCTTCCTAGCAAAACCATTGTTTGGCTTGTTACCCGCTTGCTCATCCCCTCTTATAGCGTTGTTAGTTGCAAGTGAAGATGAAGATCGTTCCAGGAGGGAACTTGTTGTTGGAATATCACAATATCTATAATTATTATTAACACACCTATATACTGGGCATGGGTGGAAGGCTTGGCCTTTTGCTCGGTGTTTTGTTCCACTCATGCCACCTTAGGCGCCGATAAACCGGCATTATGTTCCTTGATTTTGCGTTCCTTACACGATGGGTGGATGGGGACCCCTTGACAGTTCGACTTTGAATAAAACTCCTCCAGCAAGGCCCAACATTGGTTTTAATTTGCTCATAATAACAACTTAATTATTTAATTAATTGCATAGGGGGTCATGTCCCCGGGTTCTTAATTCTACATAACAGGGGGGGCCAGTGCTGATGGTGTTGGTCCCAAACGGGGGTCCTGCAGGGCCGCCTTGGGGAAACCCGAGGTATCTGGTATAACCTGTAGCATCGCCCATCCGGTCGTGGCCTGAGACAAGATACGCGCGGCTACTATCAGGGTGTCGACACACCGGGAGGTCTTGCTGGACTTGTTTTACCATTGTCGGAATGTCTTGTGCACCGGGATGCCGAGCCTGATCGGATTTCCCTAAGATAAGGGGTGATGATATTATATTTATCACTTCAGCTAATCGTGAGAGCTTGTGATGGGCTAAGTTGGGACACCCCTGCAGGGTTATGGTCTTCCGAAAGCCGTGCCCGCGGTTATGTGGCAGATTGGAATTTGTTAATGTCCGGTTGTAGAAAACTTGTCAGAGGATCCGAAGTAAAACACACAACTGTGTGAGTAACCGTGACTGTCTCTTTTCACTTTGAGAAGAGAACACGGTGGGGTTATGTTTGACTCGTATGTAGTTTAGGATCTTTAGCGATCACTACTAGTTTGCGATCGTTTACGTAGATGCTCATCTTATTCTTGTACTCGTAAGTTAGCCACCATATTATGCTTAGTCGCTGCTGCAACCTCACCACTTTACCTCTTCCTACCCACAAAGCTTTGCTAGTCTTGATACCCATGGTTATGGGATTGCTGAGTCCTCGTGGCTCACAGATACTACAACACCAGATGCGGGTTCAGCCGAGAATGATGCAGGAGCTGGTTCAAGTACGTCACTGGGAGCTCGATGAAGAGAGTGGGCGTATGCTTGTGACGTTTTCGACGATCAGTAGTGGTTTCTACTAGGGGCGATTCGGACCTGTGGCTTTATGTTTTGGTATCTTTCTTTTGGATCTTCGCCCGTAGTCGGGTTGTGATGTTTTGGATGATGTTTGCTTATGTAATGTATTGTGTGAAGTGGCGAGTGTAAGCCAACTATCTCCTTTTACAATTTCATCCCTATTTTTACATGAGTTGTGCAAAGATACCAAACTTGAGATCATTCCAGAATGGGCTTATACCTTTAAGTCGTGCCTCGACACGTAGGAGGTATAGTCCCATCCTGGGCATTACAAGTTGGTATCAGAGCCTTCTCCGACCTAGAAGCCCCCACTGATTGATCGAATCGTTGACGGTTGAGTCTAGGCACACACTTAAAATGTTTTGGGTCCTATATATATATCGGAGAGTAGGATTTCTTTTGATCCTCATCTCTTTTCACTCTGGTGGGGACTCCTGACGATTACTCTTGTCTCTTCTACTCTCAAAAATTCACCAAATTTTTTTTAGGATCACGCGAGTATTGTTTGGATTGTTCCGATGTCTTTGTGACGAGAACATTGTTCTCGATGCCTCCTGTCATTTAGGGGTTGTGGCAGTGTCCCGGAGAGTTGAGCTCCGAGGTGTTGTCGTCACAAATATATCGCATCAGTTCTGGAATACTTAAGATGGCCGACATCGAAAACTCTCCTATGCGGTTAGTGGCAAGATAACCCCAACATCACCGAGTACTGGGGAGGTAGTTCGGGAGTATTGCCATAGCTTGTATAGTAGATGCGTGTCGAAGGTCCGAGGTAAACGGTTTCCGGAAACAACTGGTTATGTGTTGAAGGATGGATACAGTTGCATGTAGGATTAGAGTTGAGTGCGCGATGCTTCCCCTGTATCCCCAACACCTGATTGCATAACTGGAAACTTTCGGAAATTAATAGGTGGGTTCATCTAGTAGCTCGTAGGCATTCTTCCAACGAATGCATGATATGAAGTTCGGGGTTCTACATTGAGTGAAGTGGTTTTATGGGCGTTGTTCCGATCGGGAGTTGCATCTTAAACGGTCCTTGGCTATGCTGATCCGGGGATTGCAAAACCCTTTTGTAACACGTTCCATGAGCTTTCAGCACGAATATGTCGAACGAAGCTTCTATCTTGTATTTGTTCTATCTGCTCCTTGTTGTTTCTATTTATCTTTTGTTCTCCCAAGTCTCTTCTCGTCAAGTTGATGTACCTGCGGAATTCATTCGTTCATTCTTTGCTCGGATGATATTGTGAAGATTCTGTTGCAACATATCTATCCTTTGTTTCGTTTTGATTCTGGTATTCGAGTTGCTTCGATGTCAAATGTTGATTCCATACCTTTCCTAATCGGTGTTCTCATATTTCTATGGGAGTGCTGGTTCTTCTTGATCATCAAGATTTTCATGTTAATCCTTTTCAACTGGTGTGCCTTCTCTTCAAGTTATTCCATACGGACGCCGTTGAGAAATTTGACGATTTGTCTGTTTCATTCATTCCAAGTTGTTTTTGTTTTCCCCACCCTCCCACCCTTCTTCTTCTTGGAGCCAGAAATTCTCAAATGAAGTATCCATTTTATTCATGTGATATTTCTTCATTCTTTTCCTTCAATGTTTTTATCCGGTGATTTATCGTGAAGATGCTCAAGAACTCCAAGTTCATCATTCTTTTGTTCTCAAATTCTGCCGGTGGATGTAATTCAAGATTTCGGTGTTGATCTTATCCTTTTCCTCATTTCACAATGCTTTCTTATTCCGGTGCACCAATTAATCATTCTCCTCTTGCTATTCATATCTGGAGTGCTGAAGATTCATAATTCCATTCTTAATCCGTTCAAACTATTTTGAGGATTGTCATCTTACTCAAGCCATTTAATTCAACCGGTGCTATATCTCTTAAGCAATCTATTTCAACGGTGATTTCTTTGAGTGGGCCCTAACCCACAGGTCTTTTCCAGGATCTTACCTGACTCTTCTATTTTTCTGGAGTTATACTCAAATTCTTTTCAAAGCGTGACGTAAGAATGATTTCCATCAGTCACATGCCTTCTTCAAGCTTGTTTTCAATTATTTCCATCTTTAGCTCCACCTTCCTCTTGTCATAAGTCCGGAGTATCTCGAAATTCTTCATGGCATTTCTCGTCTTCATTTTTCAACATTTGAAGACCCGGAGAAGAGTATCTCTTAAATCTTGGCCCGTTCTCTTGAAGATCCGTGGTTCTAGCTTCATGCCATCCTCATTATTGTTCAGATTGTGAGGAATTCTTTTATACCATCCGAAGCATTTCATGAATTCTTCCTATTGTGATCCTCCGAAGGCCATCATTTCAGAAGAGTTCTTCGTTCTCAGTTTTCAACTTCGTCCTCCAAATATTCTTCATTGATGTCTCTTCGTTCGTCTCCATATATTTTACGGTGGTGCTTTCAAGTTTACTATTCCATTGTTATCGTATTAATTCATTTGTTCTTTTCATAATCCTACCGGTGGTTCGTTGAATAATTATCCGAGGTTGTGCTAGATCTCTCTTTAATTCTTTGCAACGAGAATTAGTAGTATGCCAAATCCGTTTGCTTGTCATCAATTTAAATTAGTGAAGGATATGCATAACATAAATCTTATTCTAGTTTCTTCCAAGAGGTTAATCCCTTCCTTCGGAGCTTGTTCATCATATATATTCAAGGTTCTAAATTCTTCATCTTGTTTTCCGGAGCTCCAAGTTATTTCTATTATATCATTTCAAGCTCCATCTAATTCATCACAGGCCTTGAATCTTATTCTTTTCATCTTTCACTTCTCATGCTTTTCATTACCGGAGTTCTCATGGTGGTTCATCAAGATTTAATTCATCCTCGAAGTCTTCATCAAGATTCTTGTTGGAGCTCAAGCATTCTTCATCATGCTTCCAATTGCAATCCTTTCTACCTTATATTTTCAGATGGTGTTATGTCATTGTTGACAATTTCCCTTCATGTTTCATGATTCACAAGTTGTCAAGAATAAGATATTTAAAACCATCATTTTCCTTGTTCAGGAGATCTTTTCAACCCTTTAATTATCCGTTGGAGTTATCTTGGGTTATAATTCACCTAAAAATTTTCCCTAAGGATTTTTGCTATTATGGTGCTTATAAATGACCCAAGTTCTTCATTTATCCTTCTGGTGAAATAAGTTTTTCGTCTCCTTGTTGATCTCAATCCAATCAAATGTTTTCGTAAGTGGTTGGTTGTCACCTCATAATTGTGAGATGTTTTCCATAAGCCCACAACGAGCTTATTCTTTTCGTTGTTGATTTTCCAACAACTCTGTTCAATCATTCTTCGTAAGGACGCTCTTTCAAATTCAATTTTGAGAGAAGTTGTCATATTTTCACCGTTCATTTATTTCATGGATCTTTATTCTATTCTTTCATTCCGGAGGCATTGTGATGTTGCTATCTCCAAACCATCATCTCGTTTTATCGAGATCATGTTCTTTCCTTGTTTATCATTTAACCGGAGTGTTGTATTCTTCATTCAAGTTTCCTCATCTTATCAAGTTTTGCCTCTCTTTTCAACCGGAGTGTTATCTGAAATCTTTCCCCTTGTGCCATTCTTTCAATTGTTTCGGAGGCAATATGTTGTTGTTTTCATCATGTATCATCCCAACTTGGCAAGTTCATGTTCAATTCCTTACATTTTCAGTCGGAGTGCTGTCCGAATTATGTCATTCTTATTCCTTGGCTATACCGTTGCGGTTTCATATTCTTTTGATTCGTAAGCTCTTGTTTCATGTCTTTCAACCTATAAGGTTCTCATAATGTTCCTTGTTACTCTTTCTAACGGAGTGCTCTTAACTTCGTTCATCTATGTTGTATTCTTCTTTCATTTTGTTCAAACTCTCAAGGTTCCTGGTTTCACTCGTCTGTCAAAGAAGCAACTCTGTTTTACCTCTTCCTCTCCCGTTTTTATCCGGTGCCATCTCCAGGATCTCGGGTCGAGATCCTCTGTTAGTGTGGGAGAGTTGTGACGCCCGAAGACCGACGTCCCAGAAGATTCCAGATGTTCCGGGTTCTCCCGTGTGTTTTATTTGTGCTTGCGTTATTTATTTTGCTTTGCATCATGTCATCATGCCATCATGTCTTTAATCTTTTGCATCTCAACTTAAATAAATCGTGTGGACCTTCGGTCCATTTAAATCGAGGGAAGGATGACTTCTCTTTATAACATATCCTCCTAATATATGGAGCTAAATAATTATTCCAATTGTTTGGATATTCACCAACACACACTTGCATATTTTCCCCATGCCTTCTCTTTCTCTTTCCTTGCCTCAAACCTTGCCAAGTTTTCCTTTTCCTTTTATCGAGGCTCCTCCTAAAGTCTAGACTCCTTTCAAACTCCTTAAGGCAAGCTAAATATTTTGGTTTGCACTTCCCTATTTTGTTGGAACCACTTTTGTTGGGTTGGCAATATTCATTAAAGCCTTACAAAAATGTTCCATCATTTATTTCTTGTTCATGGCCTCTTTTCTTAATATTTCTTGAACTCCCTCTATTTTTTTCTGCTAAAGGAAAAAACAAGGAGAGGGATAGGCCATCTGGGCCTGCGGCCTCCCCCCCCCCCAGCCGGCCCATCTGGCCAGGCCCAAACTTCCCCCCCAGCAGCCCACCGGCGGCCTAACCTAGCCCGACATCCCATTGCTCCTCACCCCTCGCTCTTCTCCCGCACCCCGCCGCCAGCATCTCCCTCGTCGCCCGCACCCTTTTTCCCTCGCTCGTCCTCCCGCAGCTCTCCCCTCGCGCGCCCGACAGCGCCGCCGCGCCTCAGCTTCCTCCAGTCGCGGGCCTACGCTTCCCCACTCCTCCTCGTCGGCCTCCCGCCATCGGGCCTCCTCCGCGCCTCGCGCCGGCCACAGGCGCGCCATGGCCCCTGCGCCCGCGCCCCTCCGTCTCCCTCACGTGGACGCGCCCCTCCAGCACCAAGGCCGCAGCCCGACGCGCCCGTCCTCCCCACCCCGTCGCCCGCCTCGCCTCCAGCCAAGCCGGCCAGGAGCTGCGCCGCTCCTGCTGCGACCCTGCCTCCTTCCTCCTGCGGCCACGGCCTCGCCGCGCCGGCCGAGGATGCGTTGCCAGCGCCGCGCCCCTCCGTCGCCTCGCCGCGCCGGCCGAGGATGCGTTGCCAGCGCCGCGCCCCTCCTTTACTACCATTGCCATGCTTAGTTGTCTCGATGCTATCGTTACATGTCGCGCTACCCATCTTTTATGTCAGCCTCTCCTTGTTGCCATGAAACCTCTAACCTTTGACACCTTCCTAGCAAAACCATTGTTTGGCTTGTTACCCGCTTGCTCAGCCCCTCTTATAGCGTTGTTAGTTGCAGGTGAAGATGAAGATCGTTCCAGGAGGGAACTTGTTGTTGGAATATCACAATATCTATAATTATTATTAACACACCTATATACTGGGCATGGGTGGAAGGCTTGGCCTTTTGCTAGGTGTTTTGTTCCACTCATGCCACCTTAGGCGCCGATAAACCGGCATTATGTTCCTTGATTTTGCGTTCCTTACACGATGGGTGGATGGGGACCCCTTGACAGTTCGACTTTGAATAAAACTCCTCCAGCAAGGCCCAACATTGGTTTTAATTTGCTCATAATAACAACTTAATTATTTAATTAATTGCATAGGGGGTCATGTCCCCGGGTTCTTAATTCTACATAACAGGGGGGGCCAGTGCTGATGGTGTTGGTCCCAAACGGGGGTCCTGCAGGGCCGCCTTGGGGAAACCCGAGGTATCTGGTATAACCTGTAGCATCGCCCATCCGGTCGTGGCCTGAGACGAGATACGCGCGGCTACTATCAGGGTGTCGACACACCGGGAGGTCTTGCTAGACTTGTTTTACCATTGTCGGAATGTCTTGTGCACCGGGATGCCGAGCCTGATCGGATTTCCCTAAGATAAGGGGTGATGATATTATATTTATCACTTCAGCTAATCGTGAGAGCTTGTGATGGGCTAAGTTGGGACACCCCTGCAGGGTTATGATCTTCTGAAAGCCGTGCCCGCGGTTATGTGGCAGATTGGAATCTGTTAATGTCCGGTTGTAGAAAACTTGTCAGAGGATCCGAAGTAAAACACACAACTGTGTGAGTAACCATGACTGTCTCTTTTCACTTTGAGAAGAGAACACGGTGGGGTTATGTTTGACTCGTATGTAGTTTAGGATCTTTAGCGATCACTACTAGTTTGCGATCGTTTACGTAGATGCTCATCTTATTCTTGTACTCGTAAGTTAGCCACCATATTATGCTTAGTCGCTGCTGCAACCTCACCACTTTACCTCTTTCTACCCACAAAGCTTTGCTAGTCTTGATACCCATGGTTATGGGATTGCTGAGTCCTCGTGGCTCACAGATACTACAACACCAGATGCGGGTTCAGCCGAGAATGATGCAGGAGCTGGTTCAAGTACGTCACTGGGAGCTCGATGAAGAGAGTGGGCGTATGCTTGTGACGTTTTCGACGATCGGTAGTGGTTTCTACTAGGGGCGATTCGGACCTGTGGCTTTATGTTTTGGTATCTTTCTTTTGGATCTTCGCCCGTAGTCGGGTTGTGATGTTTTGGATGATGTTTGCTTATGTAATGTATTGTGTGAAGTGGCGAGTGTAAGCCAACTATCTCCTTTTACAATTTCATCCCTATTTTTACATGAGTTGTGCAAAGATACCAAACTTGAGATCATTCCAGAATGGGCTTATACCTTTAAGTCGTGCCTCGACACGTAGGAGGTATAGTCCCATCTTGGGCATTACATACATATATGTGAGCTAATATCTAATGCAAGTGCAAATATATATATATATATATATATATATATATATATATATATATATATATATATATATATATATATTTCTTTTGTTGGGTGGATGTGGTCTCCTTTATTTCACTTATATAACTGAGCTTCAGAGAAAGCCGTTTTATGCCATTTGATTTCCCTTTTCATGACTTAAAGGAGGAGGTGATATTAGATTATTGTTATGGTAGGTGTAATCTTATTTCTTCGATGGTATTATATATTATGAGCATGGAGTTGTTCTATACAAGTATTACCGGGCTGGATACTGACTCTTTTATGCCATGTAGATTTTGCTATTTTCAAACAAGGAATAAAAGTCCTTATATTCTTCAAATTGATTACAGTCAAATTGTTTCCGAACAAGCATGGATACAAATACTAATGCAGTTTCACTCATCCCAGGAACCAACAACAACCACATTATGAAAGGGTCAAGGAGCACTGATCTGATATGCATCAATGACAATGAAGGTAAAACTCTAATATAGCCTCATGTAACATATAAGATTACTCGGTGATTATGTTGTTGTTCTCACTTTGCTCTGAACAAGATTACAGCCTCCTGTAACATTCGATATGCATCATTTTGTATAAACGCCTTGCTTTTAGTATTTTGTACTGTCCGGTTGCCTGTAATATGCTACTTAAGTCTTTGGACCCTTTTTATGTAAACGGTTTGCTCTAATTAT
The DNA here is from genome assembly GCA_902687465.1 of Secale cereale. Lineage (NCBI taxonomy): Eukaryota > Viridiplantae > Streptophyta > Magnoliopsida > Poales > Poaceae > Secale > Secale cereale. The sequence goes on from LR738714.1 coordinate 620,768,307, forward strand.
TATCCATGGTCTTTTGACTTGTGGTATGTGTTGCTTTCTATATAAATAACTTGTAATCCTGATGCATGAAACTGTGTTAATTTTTGTCTATTTCTTTGTATCAAACTGGAAGCATCCCTACTTAGCGTAAACCATTTGAGATATTGTAATGTTCTACAGCTCGCGACTGGTCTGGGCAACTGCTCTATCAATCGGGCTTGCTTTTGGTATATTAGACTTCTGTCCTTTGTAATGAGCTTATTGACATGGGCAATCACAATGCCTTGATTATGTGGTATGAACTGGATCTTTATGCTTTGTGATGAAATGTTATAGTTTGGGTCTTCTTTTGAGCTCGACTTTATGAAAATACATGGTTTACAAGCATGTATATATGTGATGATTTCTTAAGTGATTAACCATAGTTTTGTATCTGGCGTGCTGGACCGTTCGATGGATGGGACAGTTTCAGTTGAATCAAGTTATCTTTTGCTATATCGTGAATCATGATCTTATGAACCACTCTATCGGATATTGTTTCTTTATACTGAATCATATATTTCCTTACTTGAGATGGACCAAAAACAGAGTGTTGGACGGGCAATGATAAATTAATTTTATCTTAGTCTCAATATGGGTTAGCACTACCCGCTTGACCAAAACGTTGAGACCACAGATAGTATCTGGTGAGCTTCGGTGGGCGCATCGTACCCAGCACGTTTGCGGAGCATTGATGTTCTTCTGAACAAGAAATACTTGATGTTCTTCTGAACAAGAAATACATATCATGTATATGTTGTTGTTCTCACTTTGCTCTGAACAAGACATGTATAGACTTTAAGTTTTAGTTCCTATCTTTCTGTCGTAAACAATGTTCTTGTGTTCTATCTCTGATCATATGAAAGCACCGAGCTTGGTTCTGTCTTATATTCTCATTATCATCTTCAGTTCAATTATGTTATGTTTTTAACACCATAGTGTACATGCTATACCTGGTTTTCTACATATGCTTTGCTGCACGCTTTATCAGAACGTTGTGATCGGCACCCTCGCGCCAAGGCGCGAATCCGATCTAGTACTCATGTGAGATCTAGTTTTAAAGATCTCGTCGCGAAGAATCCAACAGTGAAGACGGATCTGAACTTCAACACGCGGTTTGAAAGATATGACTTTTTAAAAATTTAAAAGCTCAAAATAAATGAACATGAATATGTTTTCCCTTCCGATATGACCATTCTATTCACATTTAATGCGGACGACCACATGCACTAGCAGACAAGAAAAAAGGTACTAACGAGAGCGCGCACTTTTAAGATTTCAGGATTAAATTAATCAAAAAATTGCTAACATACTCGACACTTCAGTTCCCCAAAGCTTTTAGCTCGTTGGGTCATGGATCCTTTTCTCTCACGAACCTCTCCAGCACATGCTCAATATTTTAACTCTTTGGCACGAACTTGTTCAATAGTCAATCATATGGATCACTGCTTGTATGGCATTGATCTTGAGCCATTTAATTGGTCAGTTTTGTTGTTGATCATCGATCCATCTTAACCACAAGGAGGGCTAGTGGAGATAACAAAGCAATGCTTTGGGCTCCCACGGAACAGTGAAAGACACGAGGGAGCGCCGGCTTCCGTCTATGAGGGTGGAGACCCCCGGAAGTGATGCAGCGGCTAGCAGCTCTCCATCATACCAGCCAGTGCTTGGGATAACCTTGGTTGTGTGAGAGGAGGAAGAAGACCAAAGATGTTTTGTGATTCATGTAGACAAATGGCACTCTCTGGAAGGAGTCTAAACTCGATATGAGAAAAGACCTGGGGTCAGTTTCCATCGGGAGCGATCCACCAAGCAGCTTGGGGAAGCCAATGAACTGTAGTACGTTTAGGCTAGGCACGGTACCTGACTCGACACACTTCTTAGGCCTTCTTGCTTTGAAAGAGGCATTGGAGCATACAAGGCCAAACAGGATGACATCTTACAAGAGTTGAGAGTTGAGACTGATATCCAAATCAGGACAAGTTGGTATCAACAAAACTGATATCAAACTCCAAAATCTGGGTGGGGTGTCGTACAACAATCCTTTGACATCACTCCGAACTGTTTCTATACAATATAGAACATCACCGCGTCAAAATTGAGATACAGATAGTCCTTCGACATTGCATCAGTTTTAACTCTAGTTTGTGCTTAAATTACGGTATATGTTTCCGGTTTTCTCCCCCGTATACGGACTAGCTGCAAAACGAACATTGAGATCCCCTGTCCAGCAATCTTGCAGTGAACATGGACCATTGGAGTGCATTGCATTGCATTGTAGGAAGAACAAGCCAGAAGGTTCCTTAAGGCAACAACTACTGCCTACAAAATCTTCTGATGTAGCACAGCCAAGTAGAGCTAATTTACAACAGCTCGATGGGCATTTTCTGGTATAACATTACCTGGATCTCAATCATCTACAGCTTCGCCAACAGTATATGGGTTGTCCCTTGCAGCTTCTAGTCCACTATAGGCTGCCAATGTTATAAAAGGCAGCTTCTACGCGGTATGTACAGTTGAGCTCAATGTTCACAAAGGCTGTGATGCAAACAGATCCATAAGATGTTATTTTAAGGCACTGTTTTTCAAAAGCAGAGATACAATATTATATAATTTAAAGCTGGTGAAAGATGGTTAGCGAGAAAAGCAGTAAAGCTGATGGACAATGTTAGCACATGGAATTTCCTGTCACCTGATTGACAACATAGGATTTGTGTTTTGGGGGTAGAACGAAGGTCTACAACCAAAGGTATAAACCTAATAAAGTTATGGTCATGTACCTTAGGGCTAAGGAAAATGCTACTACCAAAATTTTGGAGTTGTAAAATCTTGTAACACATTTTGAAAGAGGGCAAAGAAGTGATACACAACATTACAATACAAAGAGCAAAGTCTAGTTTTGCACCTTGGAAAAATCATGTCGCTGATGACAGTCAAATCGTCAGGAGAGAGACTCAGTCCTTCTGATAAAAGGAGAGAACTAGGTCTGTATGTACCGAGAACAATTGTGTGTCCAGAAACAGCTGTCAACAAAATAGAATGAACTGCATATATTAGTCTGTGCCACAGTATATGTCTCGCTGAACACGCATATGCCTATCATATGTAAAATAGCAAAAACGATTCGTGCAAAAGATATAAAAACTCAACCAAAAAGAGAAGACCTCTAAGTATTGCTCAGCCTGAGAATCAGGACCTCGAAGCGTTGTCCAAATATGGTACTCAAACTACATTGAAGGAAATGAAAATGAGAAGGTTGCAAATTAATACCTTCATAAAAGGCCTATCTCGGGCCGGGAAAGAACCAATGAAGCTCTCTCTTAAAATTAAGGAAACCTGTGTAAAGACAACAAAAGACAGTCAGTAACTAGGGGTGTTTTTTATGTTAAAAAATAGACTCAAGTCAACAAAAAATATTCTACACATGTTTACAGTTGGCAACTGACAAAAAAATTTATGATAAAAAAAACAGACTCAAAATTAGCAACGAGTATCCTGCACTTGTATATATCTGCTGATAAAATCCTGTTTAGTAACACACTGGGGGCACAAGACGATTTGGTCAACAAAAAAAGGCACACAAGAATACACGGATCATACATTTTAATAACAACATACCTTGTCATTGTTGGATTGCACATTGGTAATCGTGTGAGATCTTAAGTTGGAGCACAGAGAATCAAGGTGGGATCTAAGCACTGCCAAGAAACCTTTGGCTGCTTCCACCTGTATGCTCAGAAGTTTAGAATGATGTCAGAAGTGAATATCCACAGGATACAGAAAATGCTTATACTTCAGCACAAAGAAAACTATAACAAACCTGGGCGTCTGTGCATTCATAGACAGGGCGCTTCCTAGCAAGATAACTTTCACCCACAAGTCTTGAATGATATGGCCGCAACGCAGCAAGCAATTCTTTCTGTTGTGGAAGTTGCGGTACTGAGGCAGACTTAATCTACATCCAGCATGATTTCGTCCATCAGTAATAGCTTGTCACATTATTTACATCATCAACCATGATACTACAGCATTAGATGCTTTAAAAAAATCATACTACAAGCGAAGCTGAATAGCTGATGATGTACAAGTCCCCAAATCAGCAAATTGGGAAAAGGAAATAGGAAAGCACTATGCAGGCAATACACAGCGGTGAACGGAATTTGTCTCCAGAAAGTAACAAAATATCACACATAAATACAAGGTAAGACACTTTTGCAGGCACCTGATTCTTGTTGGCATCAATTATCACGGCATTTGCTAGCCTGGATTGCAGATCAGGTGTTTTGTTCTGCACACCAACCTAAACATGACAATAATCGTTAGTCATGGACCAGATAGTTCAAATTAACTCAACAAACTGGTGGTCGATGTGCCAAATTGCAATCAAATAGACCAATATCTACATATTTGGTGTTCACCCAATGTGAGATATGTATCTGTCCTTCCATCCCATCCCCCAAAAATATTCCCTTCTCACCCCTCCCTGGTTACAGGCTTGCTTGGATAATGGATAGGCGGAACAGATCCCATCACTTCAGAGTTCAGACAGGCGGTAAATTTAGCACAATTTTCTTGCCTTTCAGTAGGGACTGGGCCTGACTGCCTTTCATCAGCCTTAGTGTGAAGATTAAAAACATATCTCTACCGTTTCTCCATGATTTTCCCTACTTTAATCAAACCATAATGTCTCAATAAGCTTGGGAACTCACAATGTATGGAACAGGAGCGTCCAGAAAATCCAGCATGTCATTTGGCAAAACCTGTAAATGATGCAGAGGTAAGCATGAATACATTGCCCAACCATCAAGTTCAGATCTGAGCACTCAGAGGAACAAAATGTATGTACCGGTATGAGTAGACTCTGCCACTGATATGGTCGTATTAGAGGTATTACGGATAAAACTGAAGCTGAAAGCATTCCCTGGTCATCAAAACAATATTCTTTATATAACAACTCATGTATGATTGTTCTATTTACCATAACCGATAATTGTTAGCGAACACACAGATCAAGAAAATTATCAGATTAACTGGTGTGTAATATCAACACAAAAGGTGTGAGTAAGAATGCTAAAACATGTATGAAGAGGTTCGACCAGTACCAAATTAGAACAGACAATAACAATCTGTTTCTCCAGGAGTGCGGCAGCAAAAAGCGTAATTACCTGTCAAAAAATCATTTCAAAGTTTGTAACTACAGGTAAAATTAAGTGCTCACAAGCAATTTATAGACAATCAGTTTTTGTGCTAAGACAGATAAAACTAGAGCCCAAGAATGTAGAATGACACATCAATCATTACAGTAAATAAAGGCACAAAACATTTACTGCAATGGAAGTGTAGCAGTACAGTGTAACAAAAGTGATGCCAAGTATCAAGAGGAATGCATTAAAGTGGATAACACACTACATGCAATACAGCAACCAATTAAAATTCCATGTTGCCCTCTTTCAGGAACAAAAGGGATTCTTCACTAAAAAGGTTATATCATGTACTTAAGAAACTAACCAATGATGCAGTTTTAAAAAAAACTGACAATTTGATTGTGAACTGTTTATAAATCCATTGAAAGATGTGCACATTGAACATGCAAACCAGACACTTGCAAATATTTGTGACTACAGGTTCAAAATTGTAATAAGAAACAATTAAACTCTTGGCAGGGGGCTCTCACATTTTGTAAGTTTAGATGTGGGTTTCCCAACGACAGTCTCAAGCAGCTAGCGTTATAGAAGAAATAACTAGGTTCTGCAAAGGAAACATTTCATCTCGGGAATAAATCAGGGATACTTACATGTTCCAACCTGAGGCATCCACATATTGATGCAACAGCCCATGTGGATAAAGCAGTCGATTCCTCTTCAGCGTAGAGTGCATTACGCATCTGAAATAGTAGATATGTCACATGCATATTATTGTTCTTGTATTTACGATACTAAATATAACAGACATAGACCGTTACAACAAACTAGGTCAGCGCTAAATGCATAATGTGGCAATGCATCTCGTAAATTACCTCAGCCACCTCTAAGCTTGTATCACGTGACCGAAGATCAATAGTCGATCCGGCAAGATGAAGAGCCGTTTCACCTGGCCGGTGAAACTTCAATTTGTGCAGGTGCTCCAACGGATGAAAATTAAGTGATGAACCCCTGACAGGACACTGCAACTGGTAGTACTGACAGACAACTTGTAGAGATCCATATTTTTTGGCCTGGAGAAAACATCAAGTCACTCAACAAATTCACAGAGGAGCTGAGCAAAAATATTGCATAATTTCATGCATACAGAACCTTTGCCCATCGCAATATACTGTTGTGCCCGACTACATCTCCATGACCAATGGAAGATGGCTCCTCCAAGTCCAAGTCGGGGGTATCATTTCTCAAATTCGTGCTTTCAGAAGGAGAGTCTTGGGAACTGCAAAAAATGGTGATAATTATTTTACTATTTAAATCGGGGACTGATGCACACGTAAAATATAGTTTGCAAACAAGCGTGCTTCGCATTCATAACGTGTCAACAGTTACTAACACACATGACAAGAGAATCTGAGGTAAGAGCATAAGAACTGAGAGCAGCACAACAGGTCCCGCCAACCTTTATTGGTTATCTAGCTATGATGTTAAAAGTGTTAATAGCAACATTAGGGGTTAAGACTAGGCCGATTGTGTGCCGAGGGAAATAGAAGGCTGTGCTAAAAGCTAATTGATTTGGAGGATACCATAACCATACCTTGGAGATGATTCAGATCCGTCACTAAGGCGAGACCGTATAAGCGGCAAGATAGTATCATTGACGAAGATATCAAGTTCTCCATCATTCACATCTTCATGTGAAAGAACATGAGAATTTTCCTTGGTATCAGATTCATTTGGAATGATGGGTAAGGAATCCGGTTCATCAAGCTTAACTCCAGATACATCAGTCGCTGTATCTTCTGAAACAGAATTGTCAGACTCTTCTGCTGTATCTCCTGTTACAAGAACATTTTTTTCTTCTTTGACAGGAGAAACACTTTCCTGTTCGACTTCTTGGGAGATGAAGTCCAGTTGGTTCTCCCTACACTCAGAACTGCTGTCCGTGTCAGAGAGCTGCTTTGGAGAAACTTCCACACTTGGTTCAAAGGATTTTTCTACTGTTGTAGAACCAAAATACAGTTCCTGTCCTACGATTTTGGAGCCGTCACAAATATCACCATCCTCACAGTTCTCCTCAGGCGATAACGAGGTTAGCATGCTAACACCATCCGTGAGCCATTCAAGTCGTTCTTCCATAAGAATACTGCATAAGAAACAGGCAGACACTTATGGGAGGCAAATGCAAAGGGTAGACCATCCAATGTTGAATGTGTGATAGCATCAAAGACACCCATACAAGAACGTTTGACAAAGACAAATCAAACCAGAAGCTTCCAGAATGTAACATTAATACCTTATTCGTACAATGCAAAATTTATGTACTGTAACTAGAGCATAGAGGACACCTACGTACTGTGCAAAATATATAGCAGATATACTAGTTGCAGGGGTGCTATACTTATAGATCCAAAAATAGAAAATGAACCTGTAAGGTCATCAATGCAACATAAAGCTCAGACATAAGGAATATTGCTAAATTATATGAATGAATAACTTGCAAACATAATTTCTAGAAGAAAAATTAGAAGAATTTTGCAAATTCATTACAGATTAAGTAGGTTTCCATTTCTACCACCTCAAAAAGATCGACAAATACTCAAACTGAAGAGACATTCAGATATTACAAATACAGTAAGATAACCGGAGATAATGGCGAGCGCTGTACGCTACCTCTGCAGCACCCCAAAATGCAGTTCAAAGAATGGCAGCCTGGACAGGATGCAATAACACCGGGGCGTGGTTACTACATAACGACTCCGGCGTTGAAATACAGGTTTCTCATTCGTGAGCATCGAAACTAGCTTTGAGGGTCTTTGTACAATCTCTTCCACCAATACACAGCAGCCATATAATGTAGGATCATCAGCAACCTGCGAGCTCTCAATGTCAGAGCCCCAGTACAGAGAAAGGGTGTAAGAGAGAAAGATGTAAATATACCTGTAAACGGAAGACGAAAGATTGATTGCTTTCTTTTAGATGTTCCTGAAATTGACAATATAAAAAGTAAGATTCACATCAAAACCACAAATAGACTAGATTAAGCTCATGTACGAGTAGACCTACAAAAGCAAACATGTACTAATATGTTACAACTGTAAATCTTGCGGCATAGTTTGCAATGTGGTTGGAGGACAAACTTCACGACTACAGAGATATTATAAGAATAAACACGAACTGAGCTGAGAAAGTCACCTGCCCTAGGAGAATTTCGTTCAGCTCGCTGAATGAAGGAGTCCGTTCAACAGCATTAACCTATTACAAATGTAAATATAGGTAAATTATTTGGTGAGAAGTGCTTCTATGCTCTTCTTATAAGCTCTGTACAAATATTGAGGAAACACTAACATGAAGCTAATTCGGGCATGAAATTAGGATTATGGACCATACTCAGCCACCAAATTTAGCAGTTACAGATTTGCCACAGACAGAAAGTAAATTCTATTTCTCTGAGAATTTTTGTACGAGCGACAGCACTGTATTAGTGGATTGGAGCATACAGAAAAAAGAAGGGGTGGGTATGGATGTGTATGGCGAGGGCAATGGACATACTGAAGCTTGATAACCACCAGATGCCTGCTATGCCTCAATGACTAGATCTAGTTTCACTGTTTTTATCGACTAAATTTCCTGGTACTGCTTGTTCTGATTGCATATTTACTTGGCAACGCTGACATGTCACTGTATGTCCGAAACAGTCTAAATGACCACCTGAGCCATAGCCCATAGGAGTGTCTACTCCAGCCCTATATTTCAAACCTGTCTAACTGACACCCCGGGCTTTTGTCTAATGGACCCCCTGAGGAGATTTTTGTCACGCTATTGCAGTATTGCATACGTGGTGGATGTAGACAACTAGGCTGGTGACTCAGCAGGGGCCGGACATGCTAGTGCCAACTAATATATTTTTTTACTTTCGCTTCTTTGTCTCCTTCTCTCTCGACGTCTCCTCACTCTGTTTCCTACACATGGACATTGTCAACTTTTTTTATTGTATTATTACTTAGAAATGTAACCCAGGTGGCAAGTTACAGTATTATGAACTGAACCAGAGATAACGATATGCCAACCTAGTAAACAAAATATAACTTATACAGGAAGCACCATAAAACTTGGTAAAATTAAAGTTTAATGTATAATTGTTGCAAACGTTTATTATAAATGAAAATTATCAGGGTTATGTAGTTCGAATGTGGCAGACCTGTGCACCTCCAGGAAGGCAGAATGAGACGATATCCTTGTACTTAAGCGGAAGAGACCTCTCAGGGGGGTATGCAAAAAGGACCTTAAGGACAAGACAAAATATCAGCATAGGGTATATTCTTTGGGGGAGGGGGGGGG
>LR738714.1:620777848-620825255 GCA_902687465.1 Secale cereale
GGGGGGGTCAGACACATGAAGAAAGGCAGTAATAGGACCTCCATTTTATAAGAACACGCAACAATAGATGATGTGAGTGATAACCTGAGGTTCCAAATTTGATACGGCATGAACTTGGTGGTGGTTGTTGCCAAATATATGTCTTGATTTCTTTGCATCATCATCATTTCTCCCTAGAGCAATGTTTTCTAGCTCATGGATATCTGCCTGAGGAGGAAGCCCAACAATCACTATGCTCTCAAAAAGATGTGATGGTTCTTTGATGCACCTATTACCCTGTTCCAGCAAAAAAGAAGAACTTGAGGCACAATGCTCTTCAACATTTGCCAAAATTACCAGTCCTACTGGTTCCAAAATGCTAGGCCATTTCAGCAGGAAGCAGTCGGCAGTCACCCAAATAGTAGCAAGAGCCTACATTACATACAATACGCATACACTTGTGAAGAAGGTACTTGGGTGTGCAGCCCAATTTCAGGGTTTCCAACAAAACTAGGTAATTTCTCCTCGATATCGAAAATATGAGACTGCTTCACACTATGACTAACATGAATATCCCAACAGCAGAATAGCTCTCACAGCTCACGAGTCAAAACGCCCAAACCTCTAACCCAAGCATAACAGAGTTTTCATAAGTTTTAAGTAATTTAGCAATAATTGATCAATCACGACTTGATAGGCTCCTAACCAAAAGAGCCCAATTAAGAGCTATCAGTGACAGGACTCCACTTGTATCAAACGTAAGTACATAATTGTCTCTGACAATGATCCTTCGAAGGAACATTGCATGAATGTAGATACTAGAGAAGAATGTTAATCAAATTATCAAATACAAACAGTTAAGGTAAATGGCGGTCACAGACACCAAAACGGATAGCTAGCCTGGACACTAGAGCAATATAGATAACGATGGCATTGTGTCATGTAACCACACATACACTATGTCCTAAATAAACTGATGGAAGAAAATCAAGTAGATATTATTTGTAGGATAGGATGAACTGCAAACACGAGTATTATGCTTGAACAATAGCTGCCAAGGAAGACACTTTTGAGCCACTGAACAACTACAGAAAATTGACATGGTGTGGTTGAACATATACCTAGTAGTTTGAAAAGCCAGGTACCACATCAATCATTAACATTACAGCTCTGACTAAGCACCTTAGTTAATCAGCAGAGTATATCCCACATTCCCACACCAAGTAGAGCACAATAGATAGACATGAACTGAACATAGGTAGTGACATACATACCAATGACTTCTGCTGGAACCTCGACCACTGCCGCTTGTGTGTCGTGAGAACTTCTGGGTTGTATGGTCCAGACACTTCGGGTGAATTTGAAAACCCTTTCATTATCTTCGAGAACTGCTGCTGCAGCTTCTGCATTGGGCTGCCACTCTCTTCCCCAGAGGAATAGACGACAGATGGCCGTGCTGGTTGCACAGTGGCAGCTGAAGCAGCGGCAATAAATGCTCTCGCAACCTCTTCGGTTGTTTGCATCAGGTGCGATGTGTTGAACTTGACCCCTTCAGACCCATCATTCTTGTTATCCACCATCCTAAATGCCTGTTACTCGTGCAAGCAAGGATATATTCATTTCAGTACTGCGATAGAGAACACGAAGATAAGCCATATAGCATCAGGAAGTAAGAATTAGTACATCACAGGTGCATTTTACAAATTAAAATCCCATCTGACTAAGCTGCTTTTATGTAGGAGTTACTGAGTATTTGGCTATGTATATATATTATGTACAATTTTCACGGTCAAATAGGAGCTGAATAACATAAAACTTGTCCACATTTAATTCCAATTTACCCAGTTGTAGCATGTACCCAACAAGTAAACCATGTCATCAATCAGCTTTGAATCACCTATAAATTCAACTGGACCAGACCTTATCAGCCATCACCCACAGGAAGCAGCTAAATTGGTGACAGCTCCCTGGTACGGGGCAACAGAATCAGCTTGCATCTCACTCCAACATCCGGCCAGAAAGCCACCTAATAACTAACTGCGCGTACTTTTTTCCGGTAGTATCAAAGCCATAACCCAAAAGCGCCCCCACCGAGTTGGTCACGCACCTTTTCCGCTAGTATATCCATCACCAAGAAGAGCATACGGCGGAATCTAAGAAAAGCAACACCGGATCAAAACAAACCCACATAATCCGACGCTGCTATTATTGATTCCTTTGTTTTCTTAAGACTCTGCTATCGATTCCTCTACCTACGCAGTAGTGAAAAACTGCATCGAGTGTGGAAGTGCTTGGCCTGGACCGAAATTGCAGAGACCGGCCACTCGATCTCGGGGTTTGACCCGGGGGTCGCCCAGGTAGTCGACCAAAATCGCCGTTTGACTGCTGCCCCGAACCCCCCCCCCCCCCCCCCCCCCCCCCCCCCGCCGCGCGAGCAGGAGAAAGCAATCGCGGGGCAGGAACCGCACGCCCCGGAGTTCAGACCGCCCCCGGAAATCGACGGCGGGAGCGCCGCCCGTCGAAGAAGCGCCCGGGAAGATCCGCGGAAAAAAAACACAGGGAGAGAACTAGGGGGCGAGAAATCCGTCGAGCGGGCTCACCTGGGCGGGGTTGGTTTCCCGGCTCGCTGATCCCCCTCCGCTGCTGCTGCTGCTCCGTACGCCGCCGCCGCCGCCGGCCGAATGGGTGGACGGTCTGATGGTCTCCTCCCCCTCTCCCCCTCTCGCCTGCCTTCCTTTTCCGTGCTTGTGCGGGCTAATGAATGAACGCACGCACGCTCGGATCCGGCGGATTAACGCACGGCAGGCGACTCGTTACGAGCCACCGGAAGGAGTTTAAAGTGGCGTGATTTGGTTTTTGATGTGGGGTTTGGGCAGGAGATTTGGAAAGCCAGCGGGTTTGTCGTGGGCGGCTCCGACTCTTCTCTTGTCTCGCTGCTCGGCTCAGGACTGCTGCCTGGGGCGCCCCCACCTCTCGCTGCGCGCGGGCCCGGGCAGCGGCGGGTTGACCCGGGCCGGTCTGGCGCTCTGGCACCGGCCGTGCGCCGCTCGCGGCCACGTCCCCCTGCTCTGCTGGCGCGTGGACAGCTCTGGGCGGAGCCAGCGCTGCACAAGCCTCTTTCTTTTTCTGCTTTTTTCTTGCCAGGTTCCGATGGTTGTGTGTAGTCGGCAGCAGGCTGGCGGGAACGAGATTTCTTTTCTAGATGGAACACCACCATAATCTAAATATAGTTGTGTCATTATATTTATTTTTCTGTATGCAAATAATACTAGTGTTGGTTAGGAGGCGTCCAGCAAAGCTTGGCGTTCGCGACCAGCTTTCCTGTCAGCCGAGATTTTCTACGATTTATAATGCTGGATGATGCGATGCGAGTCGTTATCTGTCCCATTCCAACAAAGCATCGATCACACCCTGTGTATGTGTGTGCGTGTGTGTTTTGGACCGTGGATAGCTACGTTGTGGATAAGCACGCACGCAAGGGACGCTTGAGGATGGTACTGACCGGAGGAATTTTCTCGCTATCTTCGACAATTCGTGTCCCCAAACTTTCTTTCTCCTTTTCTTTCTTCAGCTTTCCATACTGATGATGACTCTGTTTTGTTCCTTCGTGCAAATTGCTTTTACGAGTTTTGGGGGGTGGCAAGGTTCACGAGGTGTGGTGTGCATGCGCGAGAGGTGTGGTAGGTACGCGTGCGTTTGGACTTGATTCCGGTCCGTGAAGACTGGGTGGGGAGACACGGTCGCTTTTTCTGACCGGTTCTGGTGAATTCAGGCCGATGGGAACACAAAACTACCACGTACCAACCACTCCCACTTCGATTGATTGACTATACTCCGTTCATGTGGCGTCGCCCTCGGCGTGCATCCTCCTCCGGTGGCTGAATCGATCGATCCGCGCCGTGGTTGCGGCGCGCGCCTTAAATTTGATCCCGGCGTGAAGCTTACGTCTGCCGGCTCGGCTCTTTGCACGGAGGCGAAGGAGGACGTGCGGCTGGTACAGGTACACCAGTACTGGTTGCGCCCTTCCATAAACGCTGAACGGTGCAACCATGCGCGCGGCGGCCGCAGCGGATCGGCGAGCGGCGTGGACGACGGCGACGGCGAGTGCCGACTGCCGAGTAGGACGTCCCCTTCTTCTCCTTCCAACAGGATCTTCTTTCATTTATTTGGGCCATCCCCGGCGTGGCGAGAGAACCGCCCGGCCCGCACGCACGGCGCCACTCTCTTGGCTTTGTCAGCTTTGTCGCCGTCATGGTACCACGCTATAGTCGTAATCAGTGTCCCCTCACCCCGCAAAAGATGATTGAAGAAAAACAATGTACTGCTACTTCGTGTTATGCTCAGAAAAGAAAAGAAAAACTGAACTTGATGGGTGAGGATGGTCACACGCGCTGGCAGATTGCCTGGGCACGTATCAGACTTGCACCAACCCATGCTCGCATGGTGGGGAGCCGGCACGGCATGGGGAGCATGCATGCAGAAACGCCGTGTGCCTGAAGCCAACTCTATTCATTTCGCGTCCAACCTTTGCTGACCGTAGCGAGCGATCCAGCGATTTTCCTTTTCCAAGGTCGAAGGATCACTCCAGCGAGGGAGCAGATTTCAGAAACTGGCAAAAAACTTCAGAATTTACAATCCTCGACTTCAGCATGCATGCATGCAGCACGAAAGAAGGGAAATGTCCCTGCATGCTATAGTACGCGAGGCGATCAAGCCCTGCTGTGTAGCTAGTTCATCAATTATTATTTTTAACAGAGCTATTTTTTAGTAGTTACTCCCTCTGTAAATTAATATAAGAGCGTTTAGATAACTAAAGTAGTGATCTAAACGCTCTTATATTAGTTTACGGAGGGAGTACTAATTAATTCTGCGACGAAAGAAAAAAGGCATGTGGCTCGCGAGTGCCCGGTGACGCCTGATGTCGGACAGCATAATCTATCAAGGATATAGTTCGGCCTCTCGTCTTTACGATTTTTATCCAAACGAGAGAGAATAATATTCGGACCTTTTCGCATGAAAATGACTTTTTTTCCTTGTTTATTCACAAATTGTCAGCATCATGATTGATAATTGAGGATGTGTACCTAGCTGCCATTATTATCACAGGCACAGTGGCTGATTTGTAGCCTATCTTGGTTCAGCCTCCCCAATCAGGAGATGCCTCATCAAGCTTTGCTTGGTTGATTAATCGACGAGAGTGCCGTGCCATCCTAGCTCAACGTGATGATATCATTAGCCCATGCCTGCCGGATCCAAGACCATGGCCTGTCCTGCTGGGGGTATTCCTGCATATGTGTTCCTGTTCCTGCAGCTGGTGTGGATCCACAAATTGGATGACGCTAATTGGTTTTGCTATCTGATTTTCCGCATGATTACGACAAGAAATTGCACCAACTTGAAATTCAAAAGGCATTGCCAATTCATGTGCTGTTGGTGGATGATATAGGCACGTACACATATGCATGAGTGACCGTTCTGCGTTCTACTGCACCAACTCCCTCTGACCTAGACAATAATTATACGACACATTCTGCCAATTAACTTGCAGTTGCTCCCCTAATATTCAAATTAACTTGCAGTTGCAGTTGCAGTTGCAGGTTACATGCTGCTGCTGCACTGAACCCTGACTGGTGCTGCACTGAACCCTGACGTCCGACACTGATGCCTCACCGTCCTGCTGGTTTATATTACCAGTGACCAAGTGGTGGTGCGTAGTTGGTGTACTCTTCTTCAACCATTAGTCGCTGGTTCAGTAATGACATCGCGCTTCTCTTGAAAGGTCGTTTCCATAAGACCAATTCGTCCTTGTCCCTTTGTTCTCCTGTGGATCATTCAAGCCCGGTTGAACGTACATCCAGGTCACCACCCAAAAAGATGAAGGCTTGTTGTACTTCTTGCGGCGGGCGGTTGGTATCTCCATTCGCCGGATCCTTCGATGCAGACAGTGCCGAATAAGAGCATCTCAACCGTTCGCCCGTCAGGACGTTCAAATAGCGCCGCCTCGGATTGAGTCGACGAAAATCGTGCCTTGGGGGTGTTTTTCTCGAGCCGCCGACCCCTTACGGCGTTTTTTCGTTTTTTTCAAAACTAAAAATCCGGCCACAAATTCGAACAAACACGGCAAAACACGGTGGCTCTGCCAGCTGCCGCCGCTCCACATCCGCCCAGCAACGGCGTGCACTCCCCCGTCGCCCGCCATCGCCGTCTCCCCTTCCCGGTCCCGCTGGTCGGCGTCCCATTGCCCTCTACCCATCCAACAGCGCACCCTCGCTCGCCTCCTTCCCCGCCGCCGCCGCCGGCCAGTTCAACATAGATAGTGAAACGGATACATAGATAGTTCATAGCATAGACTGTTAAAAGAAAAGATAAACTATTCGTCGTTTTCCAACTCCGACTCGGTAATGTCCTCCTCCGACGTCTGAATGTAGGCGTTAGCATACCGCTCGTCCTCGGAGTCCTAGGACGACGCTTCTCCTAGCTTGATGTTCAATTGAGCGGCCTGCTTCCGCGCACGCTTGTCCTCCTGATAGGTGGCTTGCTCCTTCCTCCTCGCCTCCCTCTCCGTCCTCCGTTGCTTGTAGAACTGGCGCTCGTTGATGATGTCCTGCGGGAAGCGTTCGCGCCACACCGCCATGGCTTCCACGTACATCTCCGCAATGGCGAGGCGACGCTGGCGCCTCCGGTTGTCACGACGATCCGCGTCGGTGAAAAGCCACGGGAGATGCACGAGATCCTGCGCCCGCTGGCTCGTCGACACGTAGGGGAAATTCATATCCCGACGAGGCCGCCGGAGGCGCCACGCCGCCGCGACGTACGCGCGGGCCGCCTTCACTGCGCCGCCCGTGAGGCCTCAATGGATGCTAACCGGCGCGACAGCGCACCGCAACTTTGGCATTGATTCCCCCACGGGAACCGAGGCGATGAGGACGACGAAGCGACGATTAGCGCCGTGTCGCTGACTCGACGGGCCCGCGGTTAGTTCGCACCAAAACCGTTTCGCCCGGCGCCCCCGAGCGTCCCCAGCGCGCGGGTTCGGCCTAGGTCCGCCAGCGCCAAATTCGGCCGAGCCAGCAAAAAATGGGTTTCTGAGGGCGCGGCTGGGCCGATTTTTGGGTGTCGGCGCGAAAAAATCGCCTAATGAGGGCGTGTTGGGGGCCATGGCTAGAGATGCTCTAATCCGGGCTTCTCGTGTGCGGCCAAACGTGTTGGCGTTGGGTATGGCTAAGAAGTCTTATGAACTTGTGCGGTATAAGATTACCCCGACTTATGCGTGAGCGTCAATAGAGAGTGTTAATTTTTTAAACACAGTAGAGATGCATACACATATACATGCACACGACCACTTATCCCTATGAACATAGGTTCGCACAACCTATCTCTATGAGCACCTTCGAAAGACCGAGCTGACCAATAATCTCAAGATTGATGAATCGCCACAAACACCTTCGTAGTTGCTGGAAATGTTGCGAGAGTCCTGGATTTGGATGTCCTCGGATGTCCGGACTACTGAAGGTGGGCCAGACTGATGGGCCATGAAGATAGAAGCATAAGGTCATCCCCCGCGTCCGGGTAGGACTCCTATGTATGTAGAAAGGCAAAATAGATATCCGAATGTAATGATTCCTTCCTCCTCAAGTCATCTCTGTACAACCCTAGGCCCCCTTCGGCGTGTATGTAAGTCAGAGAGTTTAGTCCGTAGAGGCTAACAGAACAATCATAGGCTAGACATCTACGGTTTAGCCATTACGATCTCGAGGTAGATCAACTCTTGTAATCTTCATATACATCAAGATCAATCTAGTAGGAAGTAGGGTATTACCTCCATCGAGAGGGCCTGGACCTGGGTAAACATCGTGTCCTTGTCTCCCCCTGCTACCACCGATCCTCAGATACGCAACTTGGGCCCCCTACCCGAGATCTATCGGTTTTGACACCGACAATGGTGCTTTCATTGAGAGCTCCGCTGTGTATTCGCGAGAAGCGATCGGTGGCTCGTCTCGTTATCAACAATGACATCACCTTCAGAAAAAGTCTGGCTCTTGGATAGGTCCTCCAGCTTGGCGGGTTCGCCATATGCGCCCGCATGGCCGTTAAGCCGACCGCGTCCCCTGCAGTCATCGAGCATCACTCCTACATCGGCCTCGAACACTCCGAAAACGCGAATCCGACGGATACCTCATCCTTAAATGAGTTGATGGATCACATCACTGCCCTGTGACTTTCAGTGTCCAATGACGGGATTGGGCTTAAACCCGACCAGGGGGAAGACAATTCCACCCCGATCACTGATCTGGTGGTGGTCGTCGAGGAATGGGCCGAAAACACTTCTCCTCTTAAACCGGAGATCGGCTGTGTTTGGGTCTTAGAACCCTTTGAGCCAAACACCCTTCATTCGGGCGGGACTCTACATTTTTCGAGCTCAAGGACAGACACAGAGCCCGGGAAATGCTCAGATCCTGACGGGGCCGAATTATCTACACCGGAAGCTTTGCAAACCCTGGATACTATATTGGGTCGGGACTCAAATTTTATCACACCCACCCACCACAATCAATACTCTCCAAGTAAGTCTGGCCCTCCAGACATATGTGACTTAATGTATGTACGGCGGCAACCTCTGGAGATGGTCCATCATTTCTAGGTCAGGTTCCTACTTGTTAAAAACAAGATTAAAGACTGTTGCGACGATGACGCGGTTTCGGTCTTTCACCGCAATTGCACGGATGAGGGAGTTTTGTATGCCCTCAACCGCCGTTGCGTACCGAGTTTCACAGAGTTGTCGCACTTAGTACGAAAGTACTGCGCAATGGAAAGTACCTGGAAGGCCCAAAAAACTCATCTGGAATAGTCCGTCTTCGGGCAGTATGCCGCTAAAGCAAAACATACATACCCTAGCGGGGCATCCGATCATAAGCCGGTCGGCAAGAAAAATAAACCCTTCATGGGACACAAGTCCGTTCTTGATGAACTCCTTGACAAACCCTGCCCGATACATGCGATCCCTGGTACGACCCCAACGCACAGCCTTCGAGCGTGCTGGGTACGCCGGTAGGTAGCAAAAAGCGGCGAAGTCATCCTCGCCACCGCAACCCGAGAGGAGGAAAATTTCAATGTCCTCACGGTCTTCGAGACCTTCTCTTCAAATAATCGACGCATGAGAGCACTTTGCGAACTCGCCGAGGTCCACCAGATAGCCACGGTGAGCCCATGGAACGACGCGCCAGTTACCTTCACCGCGAACGACGAACCGCGGACCCGATTAGTCAGAGCACCAGCCGCTCTTGTATTAAACCCAATTATAGACGGCTTTCGCCTTACCAAAGTGCTCATGGATGGCGGTAGTGGGCTTAACCTCATACAATGACACGGTCGAAAAAATGCAGGTCGATAAAACCTGCATTGAGCAAAGTAATACAACCTTTCAAGGAATTATCCCCAGCCGGGAAGCCCGGTGTTCGAGAAGTATTAAATTCGACATAGTATTCGGCACGCCTGATAACTACAGGTCAGAGGAGTTGCCCATCCACATTGTCCCCTTCCACAGCGGATACCACGCCCTTCTAGGGCGAGACGCTTTTTCACGCTTTCAGGCCATACCCTATTACGGGTACATGAAGCTTAAAATGCCAGGGTCCGATGGAATAATCACAGTAACAAGTGATCCGGATAGAGCACTCCGTGCCGAAAAGAAAACTGCATCCTTGGCCCTCGAGGCACTATCCGAAGCCTTTGCGACTGAAGAATTAACCACCTTACGATCCATGGTGGACAAGGATGACGTGGTCCTTGATAAAAAATCTAAATCTACCTCCTTCAAGCCAGCAGATGAAATTATCAAATTTCAGGTGCATCCGACGGACCCTAATAAGACGACATTCATTGGAGGACAGCTGGACCCGATGGTAGACACTGCTTTGCGCGCATTTCTACGTGAAAACTGGGATATATTTGCCTGGTATCCTTCAGACATGCCCGGGATCCCACGCAGGCTGGCCGAACATAGCCTCAACATCATCAAAGGGTCCAAACCGGTCAAGCAATCACCGCGACAATTTTCTGAACCCAAGAGACAAGCTATGGGGAGGAGCTAGCCAAATTACTGGAAGCCGGATTCATGAGAGAAATTAAACACCCGGATTGGCTAGCCAATTTGGTCATGGTGCCGAAGAAGGATAAATCCTGGCGCCTTTGTGTCAATTTTAAATACTTAAACAAGGCTTGCCCTAAGGATCCTTTTCCACTGCCCCGCATCGATCAGATCATCGACACAACAACAGGACATGACTCATTATGCTTCCTCCACGCTTACTCCGGATACCATCAGATAAAAATGAAGGAATCCGACCAGGCTGCAATGGTGTTTATCACTCCGTATGGGCCTTTCTGCTTCAACACTATGCCCTTTGGGATCAAAAAATGCTGGTGCCACGTATCAACGCATGATTCAAACATGCTTAGAGAAACAAATTGGCAAGACAGTGGAGGCATACGTGGATGATATAGTCATCAAGACTAAACGTGTCGAAACATTGGTGGACGATCTCCACCTCATGTTCGATAACCTCCGAACATATGACATACGGCTCAATCCGGAAAAATGTGTCTTTGGCATTCCAGCCGGAAAGCTATTAGGGTTTATTGTCTCCCATAGAGGAATTGAAGCAAACCCATCTAAAATTCGAGCCTTGTCACGGCTGGCTACGCCAAACGATCTAAAACAAGTCCGAAAGCTAGCAGGGTGCATAGAGGCCTTAAGTCGCTTCATCTCCAGACTGGGAGAAAAAGCATTACCACTTTATAGACTACTAAGGCGCATGGACAACTTTGCATGGACGGATGCGGCCACAGCCGGACTGGAAGACATAAAGACCCTATTAGCGGGCAAGCCAATCCTAGCCTCTCCAAGTGCTGGCGAGCCAATGTTGCTCTATATCTCAGCAACTCACCATGTTGTGAGTGATGTGCTCGTAGTTGAACAAGAGGAAGAGGGACATAAATTCCCCATCCAAAAACCAGTCTACTACGCATCAGAAGTTCTTACACCGTGCAAGTCACGATACCCCCATTATCAAAAAATTTCCTATGCGGTGTTCATGGTATCTCTGGAGCTCCGACACTACTTTCAAGAGTGTTCGATTACAGTGGCATCTGAAGTACCACTTAATGATATTATAAAAACAAGGACGCCACATGCCGCATATCCAAATGGGCCATCAAACTCTTACCGTTCGAAATAACATACAAACCATGGCGGGATATTAAATCTCAGGTGTTCGCTAATTTTATCGCAGAATGGACGGAAGCCGAACTCCCTAAAGAGTACGGGTCATACTCCCACTGGACCATGTATTACGACGGCTCTAAAATTCTAGCCGGACTTGGGGCCGGCGTCATCTTGACATCTACCACAGGGGACACAGTCCGCTACGTGCTACAAATAATGTAAACAGACTCAAACAATACTGTCGAATACGAGGCGCTACTGCATGGTCTCCACATGGCCGTATCAATGGGCTACAATGCCTAGAAGTGCGCGGAGACTCAAGCCTCGCAATATCTCAGGTAAACGGAGAATTTGATGCGAAGGATCCAAAAATGGCGGCTTACTGAAATGCCATATTAAAAATATCGGCTGTGTTCGAGGGGCTCAAATTTCACCATGTTGCTCGGGACAGTAATCAGGTAGCGGACATACACGCTCGCATGCGCACCAAGCGTGATTCAGTCCCGCCTAACACCTTTGTAGAAAGGCTATTTAAGCCATCCGTGGTATGGCAGGATGAGAGCAGAGATGATAGTTCAGACCTGATCACACCCCCACCGGCCGAACTCAAAACAAATGTCATCGGGGATTCGGATATGGAAATAACACCTTCAGCTCATGAGACCATGGCCATCATCGTTCCTTGGACCGAACCCTTCCTGGCCTACCTTAATAGGCAAGAGTTCCCCGATGATCAAAATGAGGCCTGTCGCATAGTTCGGCGTTCTAAAGCCTATAAAGTTCACGAAGGTGAACTGTACAAGAAAAGCACTACTGATGTTCTCCAAAGGTGCATCTCTGAAGAGGAGGGACGATAACTTTTAGCCGAAATACATGCTGGTATGGGCGGCCATCATGCCGCAGCTCGGGCTCTCGTAAGCAAGGCTTTCCGAACAGGCTTCTTCTAGCCAAAATCCGAGTAGATGCACAAGCCCTAGTCCAACACTGTGTTGGATGTCATCTTTTCACCAATCAAAGTCATATGCATCCCACCGCCTTGAGAACCATCCCCATTACTTGGCCTTTTGCGGCCTAGGGGATGGATATGGTCGAACCCCTTAAAAGGGGAAGCCATAAAAAGAAATATTTACCGGTCATGGTGGATAAATTCACTAAATGGATAGAAGTCAAACCAGTAAGAACGGCTGAAGTAGGGCGAGTGATCGATTTCATATCCGGCATGGTACACCGCTATGGTGCCCCACATAGCATTATCACAGATAATGGCTCCAACTTTACAGCTGACGAGGTGAAGAACTGGTGCGCCAAGTTAGGCATTAAACTTGATTATGCCTCCGTGTACCACCCTCAAACAAATGGTCATGTCGAACAGGCCAATGGCTTAATAATGAGCGACATGAAACCCCGACTGGTGTGCTCCCTATGGGAGTAAGATAAACACTGGGTTGAGGAGCTTGACTCCGTACTATGGGGGCTTCGGACCACACCTAATCGAACAACCGGATACACAACTTTTTTCATGGTGTACAGCGCTGAGGCTATTTTGCCCTGCGACATTATTCACGACTCACCTCGAGTGCGTATGTATGAAGAGCGAGAAGCCGAGCTCGATCGGCAGGATAACCTAGACGGCCTTGAAGAGGAGCACGATATCGCGCAAGCTCGTTATGCATTCTATCAGCAACAGGCTAGGTGATACGATAGCAGAGAAGTGTGGGCCAAAACATACAACATGGGTGAACTCATTTTGCGCCTCCCGGAGAAGAAAAAAGATAAGCTCGAACCAAGATGGGAGGGGCCTTCATCATTGACGAAGTTGTCGCCGGAGGAGCCTATCGCCTTCGAAATGCATCAGACAATTGCCTTGAGCCAAATCCATGGAACGCTGCTAGGCTCCGACGATTCTACGGATAGTCCGGTAGCACTTGTTATTTCTATTTTTGCCTAGGTTTCTTCCTCTTCATTTTTTGTTTTTCCTTCCTAGAAAGTGTTCGGCTATACCGAACTGTTAGGGGTGAACATCTTTAAATGTATATACCTCAAGATACCTGGGGGCTTCTATAATGAAGCTTACTATTAAAGCTTATCGCTCATAGTACTTATGTCGTCTGTGTCATACAGTCTCTTCGCCATTATATGCACCTCTATGACTTAAGTTTTTTGCCAAGCTGGGTTGCCTGGCTCCTGTGGTTATACCCTACGTTCCCGATTCTTCGGCTAGGGTGTAAAGGGAGCACCTCTGCGATTGTTACAACCGGGTAATCCGGACTTGTACCTTCGACGGGTGAAACCGAAAGCTAGCGTTCTTAAGGGAATCATTGGTCGGTGGGAAAATGACAAATTGCTTATTTGTACATAATTTTTCAATATCAAAGGATAGGCTTTTAGAAATCCTATCTTTAATCAAAGCCTAGGCATGCATAAATACGCGTGCTGACCCAGGGAAAGGAACATTTAACAGAACTATTCTCCCTGGAAGATGTTTCTTATGTTAAATAGTAATATAACATAACTCCGTGAACAAATTTTGTCTGTTCAACCAAAATGACCAGATTGCCTGGTTTCCGAATATATTGAGTGTTTACCACAAGTATAGTATCCAGAAACACTCCAACCCTTGGGTTCAGGAGGTTGAAGCCGAAGGCCTGCCATGACAAAAAAAATACAAGTTCAGTTGGAGATAAGTTTGATGATAAAGTACATTGCTACATGGAATCAAACGCCTATTCTTTATCTATGCCATCTATAAGTTTGTCTAAACTACAGTCTTCTTGCGAAAACTTTACGGCTATCATTACTTGGTCATACACCAAGCTCACGGGAATCTCTTTTCTGTCTGGTCCCCGAGGTCTAACTCGAGCCATATGATTCGGATCAAGCCCGGTATAGTGCGTTTTCACCATGGCACACCTTCTCGGCATGCTGACACCTTCCATAGCTCAAAGCGACACCGAGCTCCTTTGAATAAATTCGCCAGATTCTCCATAATTTCTGGAGGAGAATCGGAGGGCCATAAGGCTTTATCCATGTTCTTCATGGCTTTCCAAACTCGATCATGCACTTTGGAGAGCTCTTGTAGCACGTCGCCTTGAAATCCGGATACTTCTCTTTCGGGCCGCCCAGTTAACAAACCTGCAGGAATAGCATTATGAAGGTGTGAATCATTGGATAATATGAAAGCTAGTTCAAAGGTCATACTGAATATGCCCCATTTAAACATTTTTTTTCCTTCAAGGCATCCGATAGCTGGGCCCTTAGGTCCTTTATCTCTTTGGCTCACTTGATATTTTCATCCAGCAGTTTGTTCTTTTGCTCAATGGTCCGTGTTAATACACGCTGACCAGCTGCTTCTTGCCCTTCGACATGCTTTTTGTCCTCCCGAGCAGCCCTTAACCTCTCCTCCAGTTGGTCTGTCGATTCTGCCACTGAAAATAAAACAATGTATGCTTAAACATCATTGAGGGCGAAATCATATTTTTCAAACACTATTCATCCTTACCATTAGATCCCCTCTTCCATTTCTTCAGGTCTTCTAGCTCGGTGGTGATGGCATTCAGCTTGATCTGGTTTGTCTCAAGCTCCTTGGATAACACGTCATTCTTTTCCTTGAGAACCTGCGGTCTCCTTAAATCATTTGGGCTAACTACTTCAAGTCTCGGGGGTGATGGGCCTCGAACCCCTCGTTGGTTACCCCAAGTGGAAGGTGTAAGATGCAGTAAGTAGAAGTGTTTTCCCCTAGCAAAGATGCCAAGGATCAAATCCCCAGAGACTCCTAGGTTCAACAAGTAGGTGTCAACTGCTAACGGCGCAATTAGCAATCAACGTGGACCTGCACGCAGATACAAATAACTTTGCTCCCAACGAGTACAGAGAGGTTGTCAATCCCTCCGGCCTTGTAGTTCACAAAGGGTTAAAAGCAATATGATAGTAGTGATAGATAGTGTTTTGCAATAGTAAATAAAATAGCGAAAAGTAAATAGTGGATGTGATCAATGATGGTAATATGGACCGGAGTCTCATGATGTTCACTAGTGATGTCTCTCTCCCAAAAGACGATAAAATAGCTATGCGAGGTAACAAATTACAGCTGGGCAATTGACAGGACCACGAACGCAAACCAATGCTGACTACATTGCAAGAAATGTTGAGGTTCAAAGCATGGGCGGTACGCCAAAGTAAGTAGACCGAAATCCATCAATATCTACTACTAATCATCCACCTTGAGATATCTATCCAGAACATCTCGCTGGTATTAAGTTGCGAGTCCCACCCATAGTGTAAACTCAATGCAACAGACAACTGCATTAAAAGAACTTTGCGTAAAGTAAACAATCCTTGCACCCGCGGGCACAAGCACTGTTGTTTTCCCCCTTGTGGCAACAGCACATCCCCTAGACTCATGTTTCTGTCACTCAAGCTAGTCATCGAGGGGCATGAACCCACAATCGAGCATAACGTTCCCTCTTGGAGTCACTACCTATTACTCGGCCAAAGCAATAAATAACAACGGAGAACATGCAAGAATTACTTATGAACTAAAATATAAAAGAGGTGAATGAAATATATTACTCAAGATCAATCTGAACATAATCTCATAATCCATCGGATCCCAGCAAACTCAACATAGCAACAGCATAAGGATTACATAGGTGCCTCGATCATGTAGGGCAGCTCACGAGGACTAATTAGTGAAGCACAAGAACGGGAGGAGAACATCACATAGCTACTGGTCATGGACTCATGGTCCAAGGGAGACTACTCACGAGTCATCCGGGAGGCGTCCATGGTGGTGGAGAAGCTCCCGGTGGTGATCCTCCCCTCCGGCAGGGTGCCGGGAAGAGTTCTCCTGGTGCTCCCGATCTTGCAAGCGGCGGCGGCGGCGGAACAGAGATGGGATCGCAAAAAGAAGTCCTGTACTGAGGGTTTCGGAGGTCCCTCTAAATATATGCCAAAGGGGGGCACCGGACGGGCTTCAGGGGGCCCAGGCGCCCCCCCCCCCCCCGGCGCGGCCCAGGGGGGGCGCGCCCACAGGGCGCCTGGAGCCCCTGTGGCCCCCCAGGCTGCCCTTCGGAGGTAGTGTCGTTCCCGGATCGCTGATTTTTTATATAATTTTTCTGGATTTTTCTGGGCAGTTCTCGAAACGTGAAAACCTGAAATACAAAAACAGCCGAAAACAGAAACTGGCACTGGGGTGCACTGGATTAGTAAGTTAGTCCAAATATGATCAAAAGTGTATAGAAGTGTATGAATATCAAAGCAATATCACCCAAAAGTGGCATGGAGCAAGCAGAAATTATAGATACGTTTTGGACGTATCAACATCCCCAAGCTTAATTCCCGCTCGTCCTCGAGTAGGTAAATGATAATAAGAATAATTTCTGTGGTGATATGCTATTAACCATATAAGACTTTCTCATAGTCATATGACAAAAGCTTACTGAGACAATGATTCTAAAGTAATTAAGTTGTCTCAAGAGAAAATCACAAATGACTGAAAGTTTTACAACATGAAACTGAAACATCAAAAAGATTTGCAATGAACATGATGTGCAAATATGATAAAGTGATATCTAGCTTGCCCCCTTTAGTGATGCAAAACATAAGTGCAAGGGCACCTTCAAGGTTTAAGTGATGACTAGATACAATCATTTCAGAATAAACGATATCACAATCATGCAAAAGACAATGCTACTTTGGGACAATGCACATTACACTTAGAATGAAAATCATGCTCTCAGTAGTTGGTGCTTCAACATAAAGGTAAAATAAAGGTTAAGTGCTAAAGCTTTTTATTTGAAAACATGGAAGCAATTGTGTCAACGGTAGTAGTACTTCATATGTGTCATGCATAAAACATCCTATAAGTTGCAAGCCTCATGCATCGAATACCAATAGTGCTCGCTCCTTGTCCTAATTAGCTCGGATCACCATGGGTTATCATTGCATTGCATATGTTTCAACCAAGTGTCACAAAGGGGTACCTCTATGCCACATGTACAAAGGTCCAAGGAGATAAATCGCATTTGATTTCTCGTTTTTGATAGATCTCAAATTGAGGACATCCATACCGGGACAACAAAGAAAATAGATGACGGACTCCTCTTTAATGCATAAGCATATTCTCATGAGAGATTGAGGATTAAGGTCCAAGCTACAACTTCCACCATGATGCATGGCTTTGGTTGGCGGCCCAATGTTCTTCTCTAACAATATGCATATTAATTCAACCCACGGTGAATCACCCTTACTTCAGACAAGACGAACATGCATAGCAACCCACATGATATTCAACAAAAGTGTGACAGTTGATGGCGTCCCCAGAAACATGGTTACCGCTCAGCAAGCAACTTATAAGAAATAAGATACATAAGCAACATATTCTTTACCACAATAGTCTTTAGGCTACTTTCCCATGAGCTATGTATTGCATGGTTAGTTTTCTTAGTACAGGTGGAGGTTAGCAAAAGACTGGGAGCGACCAACTAAGAGAGCAATGACGGTCATAATCATGCAGAGCGACAAAGCAATATTGAATCAGGCATGGTAGTTATATCGCTACTTAGAAATAAGAGATCATCAAGGCTTGACAGACTTTCTTTACAGTCTTAAATATGCGTGAGCATACGCCAAGTCAATCAAAATAAATTCTCGAAGGAAGATATTACTAAAACATACCATATCATAGGCAAACAAACCAAGTTGGTACTCCAATAACACATTGGGAACCCCCCAGCTATTTGAGATTAACCATAAGAAACCTGAACTACTAAGCACCATCATGAAAGTAGCATCTTTATCATAGACACATTAACCCATGCAACGGAAGCAAACTCTCTTAATAAGGTGAGCATGGTAATTAAAGAGAGTTCAAGCAACCAACTAAATAAAAGCTCTTGAAAAGATAAGCATGAATACTAAGAGCAGAGCACGATAGTAGCTATTAAAAGACAAAGAACACACACAGCATAGATAGACATGAAAATTCTATGTTATTGATGGGCCTCGAACCCCTCGTTGGTTACCCCAAGTGGAAGGTGTAAGATGCAGTAAGTAGAAGTGTTTTCCCCTAGCAAAGATGCCAAGGATCGAATCCCCAGAGACTCCTAGGTTCAACAGGTAGGTGTCAACTGCTAACGGCGCAATTAGCAATCAACGTGGACCTGCACTCAGATACAAATAACTTTGCTCCCAACGAGTACAGAGAGGTTGTCAATCTCTCCGGCCTTGTAGTTCACAAAGGGTTAAAAGCAATATGATAGTAGTGATAGATAGCGTTTTGCGATAGTAAGTAAATAACGGAAAGTAAAATAGTGTATGTGATCAATGATAGTAATATGGACCGGAGTCTCATGATGTTCACTAGTGATGTCTCTCTCCCAAAACACGATAAAACAGCTATGTGAGGTAACAAATTACAGCTGGGCAATTGACAGGACCACGAACGCAAACCAATGCTAACTACATTGCAAGAAAGGTTGAGGTTCAAAGCATGGGCGGTACACCAAAGTAAGTAGACCGAAATCCATCTGCATCTACTACTAATCATCCACCTTGAGATATCTATCCAGAACATCTCGCTGGTATTAAGTTGCGAGTCCCACCCATAGTGTAAACTCAATGCAACAGACAACTGCATTAAAAGAACTTTGCGTAAAGTAAACAATCCTTGCACCCGCGGGCACAAGCACCGTTGTTTTCCCCCTTGTGGCAACATCACATCCCCTAGACTCATGTTTTTGTCACTCAAGCTAGTCATCGAGGGGCATGAACCCACAATCGAGCATAACGTTCCCTCTTGGAGTCACTACCTATTACTCGGCCAAAGCAATAAATAACAACGGAGAACATGCAAGAATTACTTATGAACTAAAATATAAAAGAGGTGAATCAAATATATTACTCAAGATCAATCTGAACATAATCTCATAATCCATCGGATCCCAGCAAACTCAACATAGCAACAGCATAAGGATTACATAGGTGCCTCGATCATGTAGGGCAGCTCACGAGGACTAATTAGTGAAGCACAAGAATGGGAGGAGAACATCACATAGCTACTGGTCATGGACTCATGGTCCAAGGGAGACTACTCACGAGTCATCCGGGAGGCATCCATGGTGGTGGAGAAGCTCCCGGTGGTGATCCTCCCCTCCGGCAGGGTGCCGGGAAGAGTTCTCCTGGTGCTCCCGATCTTGGAAGCGGTGGCGGCGGCGGAACAGAGAAGGGATCGCGAAAAGAAGTCCTGTTCTGAGGGTTACGGGGAACCCTTTAAATATATGCCAAAGTAGGGCACCGGGGGAGCCTCGGGGGGCCCAGGCGCCCCCCCGGCGCAGCCCAGGAGGGGCGCGCCCACAGGGCGCCTGGAGCCCCTGTGCCCCCCCAGGCTGCCCTTCAGACGCAGTGTTGTTTCCGGATCGCTGATTTTTTATATAATTTTTCTAGATTTTTCTGGGCAGTTCTCGAAACGTGAAAACCTGAAATACAAAAACAACCGAAAACAGAAACTGGCACTGGGGTGCACTGGATTAGTAAGTTAGTCCAAATATGATCAAAAGGGTATGGAAGTGTATGAATATCATAGCAATATCACCCAAAAGTGGCATGGAGCAAGCAGAAATTATAGATACGTTTTGGACGTATCAACATCCCCAAGCTTAATTCCTGCTCGTCCTCGAGTAGGTAAATGATAACAAAAATAATTTCTGTGGTGACATGCTATTAACCATATAGGACTTTCTCATAGTCATATGACAAAAGCTTACTGAGACAATGATTCTAAAGTAATTAAGTTGTCTCAAGAGAAGATCACAAATGACTGAAAGTTTTACAACATGAAACTGAAATATCAAAAAGATTTGCAATGAACATGATGTGCAAATATGATCAAGTGATATCTAGCTTGCCCCCTTTAGTGATGCAAAACATAAATGCAAGGGCACCTTCAAGGTTTAAGTGATGACTAGATACAATCATTTTAGAATAAACGATATCACAATCATGCAAAAGACAATGCTACTTTGGGACAATGCACATTACACTCAGAATGACAATCATGCTCTCAGTAGTTGGTGCTTGAAGTGCTAGAGCTTTTTATTTTGAAACATGGAAGCAATTGTGTCAACGGTAGTAGTACTTCATATGTGTTATGCATAAAACATCCTATAAGTTTCAAGCCTCATGCATCGAATACTAATAGTGCTCGCTCCTTGTCCTAATTAGCTCGGATCCCCATGGGTTATCATTGCATTGCATATGTTTTAACCAAGTGTCACAAAGGGGTACCTCTATGCCACCTGTACAAAGGTCCAAGGAGATAGATCGCATTTGATTTCTCGTTTTTGATAGATCTCAACTTGAGGACATCCATACCGGGACAACATAGAAAATAGATGATGGACTCCTCTTTAATGCATAAGCATATTCTCATGAGAGATTGAGGATTAAGGTCCAAGCTAAAACTTCCACCATGATGCATGGCTTTGGTTGGCGGCCCAATGTTCTTCTCTAACAATATGCATATTAATTCAACCCACGGTAAATCACCCTTACTTCGACAAGACGAACATGCATAGCAACTCACATGATATTCAACAAAAGTGTGACAGTTGATGGCGTCCCCAGAAACATGGTTACCGCTCAGCAAGCAACTCATAAGAAATAAGATACATAGGCAACATATTCTTTACCACAATAGTTTTTAGGCTACTTTCCCATGAGCTATGTATTGCATGGTTAATTTGCTTAGTGCAGGTGTAGGTTAGCAAAAGACTGGGAGCGACCAACTAAGAGAGCCATGACGGTCATAATCATGCAGAGCGACAAAACAATATTGAATCAGGCATGGTAGTTATATCACTACTCAGAAATAAAAGATCATCAAGGCTTGACAGACTTTCTTTACAGTCTTGAATATGCATGAGCATACGCCAAGTCAATCAAAATAAATTCTCGAAGGAAGATATTACTAAACCATACCACATCATAGGCAAACAAACCAAGTTGGTACTCCAATAACACATTGGGAACCCCCCAGCTATTTGAGATTAACCATAAGAAAACCTGAACTACTAAGCACCATCATGCAAGTAGCATCTTTATCATAGACACATTAACCCATGCAACGGAAGCAAACTCTCTTAATAAGGTGAGCATGGTAATTAAAGAGAGTTCAAGCAACCAACTAAATAAAAGCTCTTGAAAAGATAAGCATGAATACTAAGAGCAAAGCACGATAGTAGCTATTTAAAAGACAAAGGACACACACAGCATAGATAGACATGAAAATTCTATGTAATGTTCTAGGTAGAGGTGGAGCGTGTTTCTCTCCCACATAAAGGAATGCTGGGTTCCGACTCTTTATGAAAAACTAAAAAGAAAACTAAAAGCAAGACGCTCCAAGCATAGCACATAACACATGAAGTGATAAAAATATAGCGGAACGAAAGACGAACTGATAATGTTGATGGAGAAGGGGATGCACGGGGGGGCATCCCCAAGCTTAGACGCTTGAGTCTCCTTGAATATTTCTTGGGGGTGCACGGGGGCATCCCCAAGCTTGAGCGCTTGACACTCCTGAATCTTTTTATCATCTTCCCTCGCACACTTGAAAACTCCCTTCATACATAACTCATCATAATCTGATTAGCGAGGTTAGTACCCTTAATAAAATAATTATACCTTGCTGGAAATAAGGATATTCTTGAAGTTCTACTGTTTCTCAAGATTGCCAAAAGGTTTTTGCAAAGAAAAAACAAGTTCTTAATTTGCAAAGTGAAGGTAAGGCAAAACAGGACAGAATCTGTGAAAAACAGAACAGCAGGCAGTAATTGACCTGTTCGGGATACTTCTGCAACTCAAATCAAAAAACTCAGAACTGATGCACGAAAGACAATTATATAGAGAACGCTGTCGAAAAAATTCAGACCAAAAAGATGATCTGGGGATTTTATACGAATTTTTCTATCCAAGGACAGAATCTGTTTCCTGGACAGCACCTCACAACTTTTGAACTTTCTAGCAATCAGAGGCTATACTTGGCACAAATATGAAAAGCAAAGATACAATGATGATGCTATAGCAGTAAACAACATCAAGACACAACAAAAGCAAAAAATTTATTCATGTGGGCTGCCTCCCAAAAGCGCTTTTTTTTATACCTTTAAGCTAGGCATAATGCATAGAGGAATCAATAATCATCATAATAATCAGAGTTATAAATCGTTTCAAATGGTTCCTCGATAAGTTCATTCTTGTTCCTTCTAGGAAAGGGGTACATACCTTTTGCCTTCCCGCGTAAGCAGATTTGTCCCTTACCTATATCGATGAAGCCTTTAACTGCTCGGAGGAAGTCCCTTCCAAGCACTATATTTCCTTGGTTTGGCTCCACGATGAAGAAATCAATCATTGCAATCCCTTTAAGGAATTTAACCGGTACGTCTTTTATTTTTCCCTGGATTTCAGAAATATCTCCATTAGTGTGTTCATGATAAGATGGTAATCTATCCATGTTAAATTTAAAAGAATCATGAACAATTTTTGGCATAGTAGAAACCATAGATCCAATATCACAATAAGCAAGGAAGTCTTGATTAGAGATGCTAATCCTAACAAGAGGTTCCCAGTCATTATCTATTTCCAAAATATCTCTCTTATTGGGTTTGGGTTTCTCTACCTTCGTGAAGTCTAGAGCATCCATTCTTTTCTCAATAGTAGCAAGTCTATCTATGATAGTATCAAAGTTATGATCATAAACAAAGTAACTAGATAGACCATGTATAATCTCAAGAGCTCTAGCTTCATCACATTCTAAGAAATCTCCCTCAGCTATAATGTCAAGGGAGTGTTTACACCATTTAAAAAGACCATGGTAAAAATTCCTAAGCACAATTTTTATAGGTATCCAAGGCATAATTCTCCTATGTGCATCAGAAAT
This sequence comes from Secale cereale, assembly GCA_902687465.1. Lineage (NCBI taxonomy): Eukaryota > Viridiplantae > Streptophyta > Magnoliopsida > Poales > Poaceae > Secale > Secale cereale. The sequence continues at coordinate 620,800,984 of LR738714.1, forward strand.
TCTGTCCCATGCCTTCTTCATATTTTCTCCATTCCTTTGATGGAAATCTAAAACTTCTGATTCCCTCAAAGCACCAAATCCTAACATGTTTAACTAAATAGATAGGACTACTAACAGGAAGGTGAATTTTTTTTTTGTGATTTTCGATAAAAGGAACTAAAGCAAAATGAAAGGTAAACTAACAAGACTAAAAAGCAAAGGTAAAAGATAGCATGCAACTCCCCTATCCTGAAGAGTGGAGTCCCCGGCAACGGCGCCAGAAAATACTCCTTGATGGGCCTCGAACCCCTCGTTGGTTACCCCAAGTGGAAGGTGTAAGATGCAGTAAGTAGAAGTGTTTTCCCCTAGCAAAGATGCCAAGGATCGAATCCCTAGAGACTCCTAGGTTCAACAAGTAGGTGTCAACTGCTAACGGCGCAATTAGCAATCAACGTGGACCTGCACACAGATACAAATAACTTTGCTCCCAACGAGTACAGAGAGGTTGTCAATCCCTCCGGCCTTGTAGTTCACAAAGGGTTAAAAGCAATATGATAGTAGTGATAGATAGTGTTTTGCAATAGTAAATAAAATAGCGAAAAGTAAATAGTGGATGTGATCAATGATGGTAATATGGAACGGAGTCACATGATGTTCACTAGTGATGTCTCTCTCCCAAAAGACGATAAAACATCTATGCGAGATAACAAATTACAGCTGGGCAATTGACAGGACCACGAACGCAAACCAATGCTGACTACATTGCAAGAAAGGTTGAGGTTCAAAGCATGGGCGGTACGCCAAAGTAAGTAGACCGAAATCCATCAATATCTACTACTAATCATCCACCTTGAGATATCTATCCAGAACATCTCGCTGGTATTAAGTTGCGAGTCCCACCCATAGTGTAAACTCAATGCAACAGACAACTGCATTAAAAGAACTTTGCGTAAGGTAAACAATCCTTGCACCCGCGGGCACAAGCACCGTTGTTTTCCCCCTTGTGGCAACAGCACATCCCCTAGACTCATGTTTCTGTCACTCAAGCTAGTCATCGAGGGGCATGAACCCACAATCGAGCATAACGTTCCCTCTTGGAGTCACTACCTATTACTCGGCCAAAGCAATAAATAACAACGGAGAACATGCAAGAATTACTTATGAACTAAAATATAAAAGAGGTGAATCAAATATATTACTCAAGATCAATCTGAACATAATCTCATAATCCATCGGATCCCAGCAAACTCAACATAGCAACAGCATAAGGATTACATAGGTGCCTCGATCATGTAGGGCAGCTCACGAGGACTAATTAGTGAAGCACAAGAACGGGAGGAGAACATCACATAGCTACTGGTCATGGACTCATGGTCCAAGGGAGACTACTCACGAGTCATCCGGGAGGCGTCCATGGTGGTGGAGAAGCTCCCGGTGGTGATCCTCCCCTCCGGCAGGGTGCCGGGAAGAGTTCTCCTGGTGCTCCCGATCTTGGAAGCGGCGGCGGCGGCGGAACAGAGATGGGATCGCGAAAAGAAGTCCTCCTCTGAGGGTTTCGGAGAGTCCTTTAAATATATGCCAAAGTAGGGCACCGGGGGAGCCTCGGGGGGCCCAGGCGCCCCCCCGGCGCGGCCCAGGGGGGGCGCGCCCACAGGGCGCCTGGAGCCCCTGTGCCCCCCCCCAGGTTGCCCTTCGGACGCAGTGTTGTTTCCGTATCGCTGATTTTTTATATAATTTTTCTGGATTTTTCTGGGCAGTTCTCGAAACGTGAAAACCTGAAATACAAAAACAGCCGAAAACAGAAACTGGCACTGGGGTGCACTGGATTAGTAAGTTAGTCCAAATATGATCAAAAGTGTATGGAAGTGTATGAATATCATAGCAATATCACCCAAAAGTGGCATGGAGCAAGCAGAAATTATAGATACGTTTTGGACGTATCAGCATGGTAGTTATATCGCTACTCAGAAATAAAAGATCATCAAGGCTTGAGAGACTTCTTTACAGTCTTAAATATGCATGAGCATACGCCAAGTCAATCAAAATAAATTCTCGAAGGAAGATAGTCTTTGCAATAGTAAATAATAACGGGAAATAAATAGTGGATGTGATCAATGATGGTAATATGGACCGGAGTCTCATGATGTTCACTAGTGATGTCTCTCTCCCAAAAGACGATAAAACAGCTATGTGAGGTAAACAAATTACAGCTGGGCAATTGACAGGACCACGAACGCAAACCAATGCTGACTACATTGCAAGAAAGGTTGAGGTTCAAAGCATGGGCGGTACGCCAAAGTAAGTAGACCGAAATCCATCAATATCTACTACTAATCATCCACCTTGACATATCTATCCAGAACATCTCGCTGGTATTAAGTTGCGAGTCCCACCCATAGTGTAAACTCAATGCAACAGACAACTACATTAAAAGAACTTTGCGTAAAGTAAACAATCCTTGCACCCGCGGGCACAAGCACCGTTGTTTTCCCCCTTGTGGCAACAGCACATCCCCTAGACTCATGTTTCTGTCACTCAAGCTAGTCATCGAGGGGCATGAACCCACAATCGAGCATAACGTTCCCTCTTGGAGTCACTACCTATTACTCGGCCAAAGCAATAAATAACAACGGAGAACATGCAAGAATTACTTATGAACTAAAATATAAAAGAGGTGAATCAAATATATTACTCAAGATCAATCTGAACATAATCTCATAATCCATCGGATCCCAGCAAACTCAACATAGCAACAGCATAAGGATTACGTAGGTGCCTCGATCATGTAGGGCAGCTCACGAGGACTAATTAGTGAAGCACAAGAACGGGAGGAGAACATCACATAGCTACTGGTCATGGACTCATGGTCCAAGGGAGACTACTCACGAGTCATCCGGGAGGCGTCCATGGTGGTGGAGAAGCTCCCGGTGGTGATCCTCCCCTCCGGCAGGGTGCCGGGAAGAGTTCTCCTGGTGCTCCCGATCTTGGAAGCGGCGGCGGCGGCGGAACAGAGATGGGATCACGAAAAGAAGTCCTGTTCTGAGGGTTACGGGGAACCCTTTAAATATATGCCAAAGTAGGGCACCGGGGGAGCCTCGGGGGGCCCAGGCGCCCCCCCCGACGCGGCCCGGGGGGGGGGGGGCGCCCACAGGGCGCCTGGAGCCCCTGTGCCCCCCCAGGCTGCCCTTCGGACGCAGTCTTGTTTCCGGATCGCTGATTTTTTATATAATTTTTCTGGATTTTTCTGGGCAGTTCTCGAAACGTGAAAACCTGAAATACAAAAACAGCCGAAAACAGAAACTGGCACTGGGGTGCACTGGATTAGTAAGTTAGTCCAAATATGATCAAAAGTGTATGGAAGTGTATGAATATCATAGCAATATCACCCAAAAGTGGCATGGAGCAAGCAGAAATTATAGATACGTTTTGGACGTATCATGGGGCTACTGGCATATGCTTATTAAATTTACACAAATTCTTACCGGGATATCCTTTGAAAGTAGGTGAGTGGATCCGGCAAGCCCGTCCCGAGCAGCTCGGATATACGCATCCACAGAGCTAAGGGCGTTGAACGCCTCCTCAGTAAAGACTGGTTCGCGCATGGCCTCTTTTCGCCGCCGATGATTCATCGCGCTCTCTGATACGTCTCCAACGTATCTATAATTTTTTATTGTTCCATGCTATTATTTATGAAGTCTTGGATGTTTAATGGGCTTTATCATTCACTTTTATATCATTTTTGGGACTAACCTACTAACCCAAAGGCCTAGTCCAGATTGCTGTTTTTTGCCTATTTCAGGGTTTTGCAGAAAAAGAATATCAAACGGAGTCCAAACGGAATGAAACCTTCGCGAGAGATATTTTTTGGAGGAAATCACGCACAGGAAACTTCAGGACCAAGTCAGGGGACAGAGGGGCTGCCCTCGAGGGTGGGGGCGCGCCCCCCTTCCCAGGGCGCGCCCTCCTGCCTCGAGGCTCCCTCGTGTGGCCCCCGGTGCCCTCCTTCTTCCTATGTATATATACATACCCCAGAAACTCCATACGCAGAGAGAAAACCCTAATCCCACCGCCGTAACTTCTGTTCCCGTGGAGATCCCATCTTGGAGCCTATTCCGGAGCTCCACCGGAGGGGGATCCATCACGGAGGCCTTCATCATCATCATCATTGCCTTCACCATGAGTTGTGAGTAGTTTACCGCAGACCTTCGGGTCCATAGCTAGTATCTAGATGGCTTCTTCTCTCTATTTGGATCTCAATACAAAGTTCTCCTCGGTCTTCGAGGAGATATATTCGATGTAATCTCTTTTTGCGGTGTGTTTGTCGAGATCCGATGAATTGTGGGTTTATGATCAAGGTTATCTATGAAAGATATTTGGTTCTTCTCTGAACTTTTTATGTGTGCTCATAATATCCTTGCAAGTCTCTTATAATTATTGGTTTGGTTTGGCCTACTAGATCTATAGTTCTTGCAATGGGAGAAGTGCTTGGCTTTGGGTTCAATCTTGCGGTGTCCTTTCCCAGTGACAGTAGGGGCAGCAAGGCACGTATTGTATTGTTGCCATCGAGGATAAAAGATGGGGTTGATGGGCCTCGAACACCTCGTTGGTTACCCCAAGTGGAAGGTGTAAGATGCAGTAAGTAGAAGTGTTTTCCCCTAGCAAAGATGCCAAGGATCGAATCCCCAGAGACTCCTAGGTTCAACAAGTAGGTGTCAACTGCTAACGACGCAATTAGCAATCAACGTGGACCTGCACACAGATACAAATAACTTTGCTCCCAACGAGTACAGAGAGGTTGTCAATCCCTCCGGCCTTGTAGTTCACAAAGGGTTAAAAGCAATATGATAGTAGTGATAGATAGTGTTTTGCAATAGTAAGTAAAATAGCGAAAAGTAAATAGTGTATGTGATCAATGATGGTAATATGGACCGGAGTCTCATGATGTTCACTAGTGATGTCTCTCTCCCAAAAGACGATAAAACAACTATGTGAGGTAACAAATTATAGCTGGGCAATTGACAGGACCACGAATGCAAACCAATGCTGACTACATTGCAAGAAAGGTTGAGCATCAAAGCATGGGCGGTACGCCAAAGTAAGTAGACCGAAATCCATCAATATCTACTACTAATCATCCACCTTGAGATATCTATCCAGAACATCTCGCTGGTATTAAGTTGCGAGTCCCACCCATAGTGTAAACTCAATGCAACAGACAACTGCATTAAAAGAACTTTGCGTAAAGTAAACAATCCTTGCACCCGCGGGCACAAGCACCGTTGTTTTCCCCCTTGTGGCAACAGCACATCCCCTAGACTCATGTTTCTGTCACTCAAGCTAGTCATCGAGGGGCATGAACCCACAATCGAGCATAACGTTCCCTCTTGGAGTCACTACCTATTACTCGGCCAAAGCAATAAATAACAACGGAGAACATGCAAGAATTACTTATGAACTAAAATATAAAAGAGGTGAATCAAATATATTACTCAAGATCAATCTGAACATAATCTCATAATCCATCGGATCCCAGCAAACTCAACATAGCAACAACATAAGGATTACATAGGTGCCTCGATCATGTAGGGCAGCTCACGAGGACTAATTAGTGAAGCACAAGAACGGGAGGAGAACATCACATAGCTACTGATCATGGAATCATGGTCCAAGGGAGACTACTCACGAGTCATCCGGGAGGCATCCATGGTGGTGGAGAAGCTCCCGGTGGTGATCCTCCCCTTCGGCAGGGTGCCGGGAAGAGTTCTCCTGGTGCTCCCGATCTTGGAAGCGGCGGTGGCGGCGGAACAGAGATGGGATCGCGAAAAGAAGTCCTGTTCTGAGGGTTACGGGGAACCCTTTAAATATATGCCAAAGTAGGGCACCGGGGGAGCCTCGGGGGGCCCAGGCGCCCCCCCGGCGCGGCCCAGGGGGGGGGGGGGCGCCCACAGGGCGCCTGGAGCCCCTGTGGCCCCCCCAGGCTGCCCTTCAGACGCAGTGTTGTTTCCGGTTCGTTGATTTTTTATATAATTTTTCTGGATTTTTCTGGGCAGTTCTCGAAACGTGAAAACCTGAAATACAAAAACAGCCGAAAACAGAAACTGGCACTGGGGTGCACTGGATTAGTAAGTTAGTCCAAATATGATCAAAATTGTATGGAAGTGTATGAATATCATAGCAATATCACCCAAAAGTGGCATGGAGCAAGCAAAAATTATAGATACGTTTTGGACGTATCAACATCCCCAAGCTTAATTCCTGCTCGTCCTCGAGTAGGTAAATGATAAAAAGAATAATTTCTGTGGTGACATGCTATTAACCATATAGGACTTTCTCATAGTCATATGACAAAAGCTTACTGAGACAATGATTCTAAAGTAATTAAGTTGTCTCAAGAAAAAATCACAAATGACTGAAAGTTTTACAACATGAAACTGAAATATCAAAAAGATTTGCAATGAACATGATGTGCAAATATGATCAAGTGATATCTAGCTTGCCCCCTTTAGTGATGCAAAACATAAATGCAAGGGCACCTTCAAGGTTTAAGTGATGACTAGATACAATCATTTCAGAATAAACGATATCACAATCATGCAAAAGACAATGCTACTTTGGGACAATGCACATTACACTCAGAATGACAATCATGCTCTCAGTAGTTGGTGCTTGAAGTGCTAGAGCTTTTTATTTTGAAACATGGAAGCAATTGTGTCAACGGTAGTAGTACTTCATATGTGTCATGTATAAAACATCCTATAAGTTGCAAGCCTCACGCATCGAATACTAATAGTGCTCGCTCCTTGTCCTAATTAGCTCGGATCCCCATGGGTTATCATTGCATTGCATATGTTTTAACCAAGTGTCACAAAGGGGTACCTCTATGCCACGTGTACAAAGGTCCTAGGAGATAAATCGCATTTGATTTCTCGTTTTTGATAGATCTCAACTTGAGGACATCCATACCGGGACAACATAGAAAATAGATGATGGACTCCTCTTTAATGCATAAGCATATTCTCATGAGAGATTGAGGATTAAGGTCCAAGCTAAAACTTCCACCATGATGCATGGCTTTGGTTGGCGGCCCAATGTTCTTCTCTAACAATATGCATATTAATTCAACCCACGGTAAATCACCCTTACTTCAGACAAGACGAACATGCATAGCAACTCACATGATATTCAACAAAAGTGTGACAGTTGATGGCGTCCCCAGAAACATGGTTACCGCTCAGCAAGCAACTCATAAGAAATAAGATACATAGGCAACATATTCTTTACCATAATAGTTTTTAGGCTACTTTCCCATGAGCTATGTATTGCATGGTTAATTTGCTTAGTACAGGTGTAGGTTAGCAAAAGACTGGGAGTGACCAACTAAGAGAGCCATGACGGTCATAATCATGCAGAGCGACAAAGCAATATTGAATCAGGCATGGTAGTTATATCGCTACTCAGAAACAAAAGATCACCAAGGCTTGACAGACTTTCTTTACAGTCTTGAATATGCGTGAGCATACGCCAAGTCAATCAAAATAAATTCTCGAAGGAAGATATTACTAAACCATACCACATCATAGGCAAACAAACCAAGTTGGTACTCCAATAACACATTGGGAACCCCCCAGCTATTTGAGATTAACCATAAGAAAACCTGAACTACTAAGAACCATCATGCAAGTAGCATCTTTATCATAGACACATTAACCCATGCAACGGAAGCAAACTCTCTTAATAAGGTGAGCATGGTAATTAAAGAGAGTTCAAGCAACCAACTAAATAAAAGCTCTTGAAAAGATAAGCATGAATACTAAGAGCAAAGCACGATAGTAGCTATTTAAAAGACAAAGAACACACACAACATAGATAGACATGAAAATTCTATGTAATGTTCTAAGTAGAAGTGGAGCGTGCTTCTCTCCCACATAAAGGAATGCTGGGTTCCGACTCGTTATGAAAAACTAAAAAGAAAACTAAAAGCAAGACGCTCCAAGCATAGCACATAACACATGAAGTGATAAAAATATAGCGAAACGAAAGACGAACTGATAATGTTGATGGAGAAGGGGATGCATGGGGGGCATCCCCAAGCTTAGACGCTTGAGTCTCCTTGAATATTTCTTGGGGGTGCACGGGGGCATCCCCAAGCTTGAGCGCTTGACACTCCTGAATCTTTTTATCATCTTCCCTCGCACACTTGAAAACTCCCTTCATACATAACTCATCATAATCTGATTAGCGAGGTTAGTACCCTTAATAAAATAATTATACCTTGATGGAAATAAGGGTATTCTTGAAGTTCTACTGTTTCTCAAGATTGCCAAAAGGTTTTTGCAAAGAAAAAGCAAGTTCTTAATTTGCAAAGTGAAGGTAAGGCAAAACAGGACAGAATCTGTGAAAAACAGAACAGCAGGCAGTAATTGACCCGTTCGGGATATTCTGCAACTCAAATCAAAAAACTCAGAACTGACGCACGAAAGACAACTATATAGAGAATTCTGTCGGTAAAATTCAGACCAAAAAGATGATCTGGTGATTTTATACGAATTTTTCTATCCAAGGACAAAATCTGTTTCCTGGACAGCACCTCACAACTTTTGAACTTTCTAGCAATCAGAGGCTATACTTGGCACAAATATGAAAAGTAAAGATACAATGATGATGCTACAGCAGTAAAAAACATCAAGACTCAACCAAAGCAAAAAAATTATTCATGTGGGCTGCCTCCCAAAAGCGCTTTCTTTTATGCCTTTAAGCTAGGCATAAGACTTTAATGATGCTCTTGTAGGAATAAGAATTGAAGAACAGAAGAGAGCATCAAGAAGCAAATACCAAACACATTTAAGCCTAACATGCTTCCTATGCATAGGAATATTGCAATAGAATAATTCATTGAAGCACAAAGCAATAAGCATAGGAAGACAAAACAAGTACAGCTTCAAAACCTTCAACATAAAGAGAAGGAACTTAATATTATTGAAATATCTGTAAGCATATGTTCCCTTCTCATAATAATTTTCAGTGGGATCACGAATAAACTCAACAATATAAGCATCACATAAAGCATTGTTACCATGATCCACATGCAAAAAGGTACTCTTGCTCTCCACATAAGCATCATGAAGAGGATAAAACTTAGTATAAAAGAGAGACATAAGCTCTTGCCAATCAAGCAAGTGTGAGTTATCGAGAAGCTTATACCAATCTGAAGCTTTATCTACAAGTGACACGACGAACAATTTCCTCATGACAAACACCCTTGATACACCTGCAAGCTTAAATAATGAACATAGTTGTGACAGATATAACAAGTTTTCACCAGGATGTCTGTCTCCTGCATAACGATTAGCCAAAACATAATCGATAATACCAGCTGGTATTTTATAGGGCACAATTTCAGTAGGGGGAGGATCAACCACCACAGGTGTGGGGCGTCTTCCCACAAGCAACGATCCAATAACAGGGTTGTCCATAAGCATAACTGGTGAAAAGACATAGAGAAAACTGAAAGGTAAACTAACAAGACTAAAAGCAAAGGTAAAAGATAGCGTGCAACTCCCCTATCCTGAAGAGTGGAGTCTCCGGCAACGGCGCCAGAAAATACTCCTTGATGGGCCTCGAACCCCTCGTTGGTTACCCCAAGTGGAAGGTGTAAGATGCAGTAAGTAGAAGTGTTTTCCCCTAGCAAAGATGCCAAGGATCGAATCCCCAGAGACTCCTAGGTTCAACAAGTAGGTGTCAACTGCTAACGGCACAATTAGCAATCAACGTTGACCTGCACACAGATACAAATAACTTTGCTCCCAACGAGTACAGAGAGGTTGTCAATCCCTCCGGCCTTGTAGTTCACAAAGGGTTAAAAGCAATATGATAGTAGTGATAGATAGTGTTTTGCAATAGTAAGTAAAATAGCGAAAAGTAAATAGTGTATGTGATCAATGATGGTAATATGGACCGGAGTCTCATGATGTTCACTAGTGATGTCTCGCTCCCAAAAGACGATAAAACAGCTATGTGAGGTAACAAATTACAGCTGGGCAATTGACAGGACCACGAACGCAAACCAATGCTGACTACATTGCAATAAAGGTTGAGGTTCAAAGCATGGGCGGTACGCCAAAGTAAGTAGACCGAAATCCATCAATATCTACTACTAATCATCCACCTTGAGATATCTATCCAGAACATCTCACTGGTATTAAGTTGCGAGTCCCACCCATAGTGTAAACTCAATGCAACAGACAACTGCATTAAAAGAACTTTGCGTAAAGTAAACAATCCTTGCACCCGCGGGCACAAGCACCGTTGTTTTCCCCCTTGTGGCAACAGCACATCCCCTAGACTCATGTTTCTGTCACTCAAGCTAGTCATCGAGGGGCATGAACCCACAATCGAGCATAACGTTCCCTCTTGGAGTCACTACCTATTACTCGGCCAAAGCAATAAATAACAACGGAGAACATGCAAGAATTACTTATGAACTAAAATATAAAAGAGGTGAATCAAATATATTACTCAAGATCAATCTGAACATAATCTCATAATCCATCGGATCCCAGCAAACTCAACATAGCAACAGCATAAGGATTACATAGGTGCCTCGATCATGTAGGGCAGCTCACGAGGACTAATTAGTGAAGCACAAGAACGGGAGGAGAACATCACATAGCTACTGGTCATGGACTCATGGTCCAAGGGAGACTACTCACGAGTCATCTGGGAGGCGTCCATGGTGGTGGAGAAGCTCCCGGTGGTGATCCTCCTTTCCGGCAGGGTGCCGGGAAGAGTTCTCCTGGTGCTCCCGATCTTGGAAGCGGCGGCGGCGGCGGAATAGAGATGGGATCGCGAAAAGAAGTCCTGTTCTGAGGGTTACGGGGAACCCTTTAAATATATGCCAAAGTAGGGCACCGGGGGAGCCTCGGGGGGCCCAGGCGCCCCCCCGGCGCGGCCCAGGGGGGGCGCGCCCACAGGGCTCCTGGAGCCCCTGTGGCCCCCCAGGCTGCCCTTCGGACGCAGTGTTGTTTCCGGTTCGCTGATTTTTTATATAATTTTTCTGGATTTTTCTGGGCAGTTCTCGAAACGTGAAAACCTGAAATACAAAAACAGCCGAAAACAGAAACTGTCACTGGGGTGCACTGGATTAGTAAGTTAGTCCAAATATGATCAAAATTGTATGGAAGTGTATGAATATCATAGCAATGTCACCCAAAAGTGGCATGGAGCAAGCAGAAATTATAGATACGTTTTGGACGTATCAGGGGTTTACATCATATTGCTTGAGTTTATCCCTCTACATCATGTCATCTTGCTTAAAGCGTTACTCTGTTCGTATGAACTCAATACACTAGATGCATGCTGGATAGCGGTCGATGTGTGGAGTAATAGTAGTAGATGCAGAATCTTTCGGTCTACTTGTCTCGGACGTTATGCCTACATACAATGATCATGCCTAGATAGTCTCATAATTATTCGCTTTTCTATCAATTGCTCGACAGTAATTTGTTTACCCGCCGTAGAATATCGCTATCATGAGAGAAGCCACTAGAGAAAACTATGGCCCCCGGGTCTATTCTCAACATATCAATCTATATCTACTTTACTTTTACCGCTTTTATTTGCTGTTTTATTAAACCAAAAATACCAAAAATTATAAACTATCATTTCTATCAGATCTCACTCTCGTAAGTGACCGTAAAGGGATTGACAACCCCTTATCGCGTTGGCTGCGAAGTTCTTATTTGTTTGTGCAGGTGCGAGGGACTGGCGCGTGGTCTCCTACTGGATTGATACCTTCGTTCTCAAAAACTAAGGGAAATACTTACGCTACTTTGCTGCATCTCCCTTTCCTCTTCGAGGGAATACAATGCAAGCTCAAGAGGTATCAAGAAGAATTGCTGGCGCCGTTGCCGGGGAGGCTTACGCAAAAGTCATATACCAAGTACCTATCACAAACCCTTATTCTTCGCATTACATTTATTTGCCTCTCGTTTTCCTCTCCCCCACTTCACCCTTGCCGTTTTATTCGCCCTTCTTCCGTCGTGTGTTTATCGTTTGCTTGCTTCCTGTTTGTTCGTGTGCTGCTTGCTTGCTTGTCATCATGTCTAGCACACCTATCATTATCACCACTCCCGAGAGTGAGGTCCTCAACTTTAAACAAAGGGAGGAAGAAAACTTAAAAGATGCTTGGTATAGAATTTGCAAAGCTCAAAATAGATCTAATCGGATGCTTTCCACTTCCGTGCTTCTTCGCAATTTTTATATTGGCATAACCCCTTGGAATAGGCTTGTTCTTGATACCATTACCGGAGGAAATTTCTTGGGGAATCATACCCTTAATTCTTATAATGTCCTAATAGACTTATTTGGGCAGCCTTCCACTCAGGAAGAGACTCTAGTTTTTGAGAAAATATGTGAAGTAACAAAAATACTACAAAAGATTCTTGAACCACTTAAGAATGTTAGTGGAAATATCCACCGTATGAATATGTTGATTACCCTTTGTAATAAACGGTTGGATGCTTTAGATCTAAAGATCTCCGAGTATGAAGGGAAACATAAGGAACCTCCCGGATTCGATCTTGACACCATTAAAAGGGTGAAGATCAAAGATGGCAATACCTAGATCTATCTTGTATCGTGCCTAGCTAGGGGCGTAAAACGATAGCGCTTGTTGGGAGGCAACCCAATTTTATATTTTTTGTTTTTGTTGCTGTTAGGGTATAAATATTGCATCTAGCCTCTGATTAGATGTGTTTACATGTTTTGTTTAGTGTTTGCGCCAAGCAGAACCTTTGGGAAGACTTGTGTGAATTTTATATGATCTTGCTGTGAAAAACAGAATCGTTATCGCTCGCTAAAGTAGTCGTGGGATTTTACTGGTACGCGATTTTTAGTTGATTATTTTTGCTTCTGATTGGTTGACAAATTGCGCAAATTTACCAATTTAGATTGAATTTTTTGGAGTTCCAGAAGTAGGCTAACCCTGCAGATTACTACAGACTGTTCTATCTTTGACAGATTCTGTTTTTCGTGTGTTGTTTGCTTATTCCGATGCATCTATGAGTAATATTGGAGGATATGCACCATAGAGAAGTTGGAGTACAGTAGGTTTAACACCAATATAAACAAAGAATGAATTCATTCTTGTACCTTCGAGTAGTGGTTTGCTTTCTCATACTAACGGAGCTCACGAGAATTTTTGTCTAAGTTTTGTGTTGTGAAGTTTTCAAGTTTGAGTATTGCTTTGATGGACTATGGAACAAGGAGTAGCAAAGGCCTAAGCTTGGGGATGCCCATGGCACCCCAAGTAAATTCAATATAATCAAAAGCCTAAGCTTGGGGATGCCCCGGGAAGGCATCCCCTCTTTCGTCTTCATCCATCGGTAACTATACTTGGAGCTATATTTTTATTTGCAACATGATATGTGTTTTGCTTGGAGCGTCTTGTATAATTTGAGTCTTTGGTTGTTAGTTTACCACAATCATCCTTGCTGGACACACCTATTTGAAAGAGTTAAATATGGCCTAGGAATTGTTAGAACACTCTATGTGCTTCACTTATATCTTTTGATTTGAATAGTTTTGCTCTAGTGGTTCACTTATATCTTTTAGAGCGTGGTGGTGGTAATATTTTGTAGAAATTGTTGAACTCTCATGCTTCACTTATATCTATTTGTGAGTCTACTAAAACAGCATGGTAATGTGTTTAGGCTAAAGAAACTAGTCTTCACATGATAAACATCCAATGTCAATGTAGTAAAAAAATTCACATCAAGTGCATTGAATAGAATGAGATGTTGGATACTTGATAATTGTTTTGAGACATGAGGATAGTGATATTAGAGTCATGCTAGTGGAGTTATTATGAATTTGAGAAATACTTGTGTTAAGGTTAGTGATTCCCGTATCATGCACGTATGGTGAACCGCTATGTGACAAAGTTAGAGCATGATGTATTTGTAGAGTGCCAACCTTTGTGTGGAGGCCGGGGGCGCGCGATGGTTAACTCCTACCAACCTCCCCCCTAGGAGCATGCGTTGATTGCTTTGTTTTGATGACTCGTAGATTTTTGCAATAAGTATATGAGTTCTTATGACTAATGTTGAGTCCATGGATTATACGCACTCTCACCCTTCCACCATTGCTAGCCTCTCTTGTACCGCGCAACTTTCGCCGGTGCCATAAACCCACTATATATCCTTCCTCAAAACAGCCACCATAATGTTCCTCAAAACAGCCACCATACCTACCTATCATGGCATTTCCATAGCCATTCCGAGATATATTGCCATGCAACTTTCCATCGTTCCGTTTATATGACACGCATCATATTGTCATAGTGCCATGCATGATCATGTAGTTGACATCGTAGTTGTGGCAAAGCCACCATGCATAATTTTTCATATATGTCGCTCTTGATTCATTGCTCATGTTGGTGCACCGCCGGAGGCATTCATGTAGAGTCATACTTGTTGTAGTATCTGATGTCTACTACGCACCCTTCTTCTTGTAGACGTTGTTGGGCCTCCAAATGCAGAGGTTTGTAGGACAATAGCAAATTTCCCTCAAGTGGATGACCTAAGGTTTATCAATCCGTGGGAGGCGTAGGATGAAGATGGTCTCTCTCAAGCAACCCTGCAACCAAATAACAAAGAGTCTCTTGTGTCCCCAACACACCCAATACAATGGTAAATTGTATAGGTGCACTAGTTCGGCGAAGAGATGGTGATACAAGTGCAATATGGATGGTAGATATTGGTTTTTGTAACAGGAAAATATAAAAACAGCAAGGTAGAAAGTGGTAAACGTGAGCATAAACGGTATTGCAATGATAGTAGGCAAGGCCTAGGGTTCATACTTTCACTAGTGCAAGTTCTCTCAACAAGGATAACATAATTGGATCATATTACTAGCCCTCAACATGCAACAAAGAGTCACTCCAAAGTCACTAATAGCGGAGAACAAACGAAGAGATTATGGTAGGGTACGAAACCACCTCAAAGCTATTCTTTCTGATCGATCTATTCAAAAGTCTGTAGTAACGTTCAATCTATCATAGAGTTCGTACTGGAATAACACCTTAAGACACAAATCAATCAAAACCCTAATGTCACCTAGATACTCCAATGTCACCTCAAGTATCCGTGGGCATGATTATACGATATGCATCACACAATCTCAGAAACATCTATTCAACCAACACATAGAACTTGAAAGAGTGCCCCAAAGTTTCTACCGAAGAGTCAAGACGAAAACGTGTGCCAACCCCTATGCATAGATTCCCGAGGTCACGGAACCCGCAAGTTGATCACCAAAACATACATCAAGTGGATCACATGATATCCCATTGTCACCACAGATAAGCACGTGCAAGACATACATCAAGTGTTCTCAAATCCTTAAAGACTCAATCCGATAAGATAACTTCAAAGGGAAAACTCAATCCATTACAAGAGAGCAGAGGGGGAGAAGAAGATCCAACTAGAATAGCAAAGCTCGCGATACATAAAGATCGTGCCATCTCAAGAACACAAGAGAGAGAGAGAGAGAGATCAAACACATAGCTACTGGTACATACCCTCAGCCCTGAGGGTGGACTACTTGTTGGAAATATGCCCTAGAGGCAATAATAAAAGTATTATTATTATATTTCCTTGTTCATGATAATCGTCTGTTATTCATGCTTGAATTGTATTATACGGAAACAGTGATACATGTGTGAATATATAGACCACAATGAGTCCCTGGTGAGCCTCTAGTTACCAGCTCGTTGATCAACAGATGGTCACGGTTTCCTGACCATGGACATAGGATGTCGGTGATAACGGGATCACATCATTAGGAGAATGATGTGATGGACAAGACCCAATCCTGAGCATAGCACGAGATCGTATAGTTCGTAATGCATAAGCTTTTCGGTGTCAAGTATTTATTCGTTAGACCATGAGGTTGTACAACTCCCGGGTGCCGTAGGAATACTTTGGGTGTGCCAAACGTCACAACGTAACTGGGTGGCTATAAAGGTACGCATCGGGTATATCCGAAAGTGTCTGTTGAGTTGGTACGAACCGAGACTGGGATGTTCTCACTCCGTATGACGGAGAGGTACCTCTGGGCCCACTCGGTAAGACATCATCATAATGAGCTCAATGTGACTAAGTAGTTAGTCACGGGATGATGAATTACGGATCGAGTAAAGATACTTGCCATGACGAGATTGAACAAGGTATCGGGAATACCGACGATCGAATCTCGGGCAAGTAGCGTACCGATGGACAAAGGGAATAACATACGGGATTGAGTGAATCCTTGACACGGTGGTTCATCCGATGAAGATCATCGAGGAACACATGGGAACCAACATGCGTATCCATATCCCGCTGTTGGTTATTGACCGGAGAGTGGTCTCGGTCATGTCTACGTGTCTCCCGAACCCGTAGGGTCTACACACTTAAGGTACGGTAACGCTAGGGTCGTAGAGATACATGCACGTGGAAACCCGAAAGTTGTTCGGAGTCCCGGATGAGACCCCGGACGTCACGAGGAGTTCCGGAATGGTCCGGAGGTAAAGAATGATATGTAGGAAGTCCAGTTTCGGCCATCGGGTGATCTCCGGGGGTCACCGGGAGTGTCCCAGGACCACCGAAGGGGCCCCGGGGGTCCATCGGGTGGGGCCACCCATCCCGGTGGGACCGCTAGGCCGCAAGGGGGAAGTGTCCAGCCCTAATGGGCTGGCGCACCACATGGGCCCTCCTCCCCATGCGCCTAGGGTTGAAACCCTAGGGGGGAGGGGGCGCCACTTGCCTTGGGGGGCAAGGATTCCCCCCTTGGCCGCCGCCCCACCCTACAGATCCCATCTGCAGGGCCGGCGCACCCCCTGGCCCGCTATATATATGTGGGAGGGGAGAGGGCAGCCGCACCCTTGCCCTGGCGCCTCTCCCCCTCCCGTCACAACTCCGTCTCCTCAACGCAGGGCGCCCGGCGAAGCCCTGCAGGAATCTCCACTGCATCCACCACCACACCGTTGTGCTATTGGATCTCTGACGACTTCTCCTCCCCCCCTTGATGGATCAAGAAGGAGGTGACGTTGCTGCACCGGACGTGTGTTGAACGCGGAGGTGCCGTCCGTTTGGCGCTAGATCATTGGTGACGAAGAACGCGAAGAGTACGACTACTTCATCCACGCTTCTTCGAAAGCTTCCGCATGCGATCTACAAAACGGTATGTAGATGCACTCTTATTTGCTCGTTGCTAGATGTCTCCTTAGTTGGATCTTGGTGAAAGCGTAGAAATTTTTTGAATTCTGCTACGTTCCCCAACAGTGGCATCTGAGCTAGGTCTTATGCGTAGCATCTTGCACGAGTAGAACACAAATAGTTGTGGGCATTTGAGTTTTGTTCAACTTTCTTGCCGTTACTAGTCAATCTTGATTTGACGGTATTGTGGGATGAAGCGGCCCGGACCGACTTTACACGTACGCTTACGTGAGACTGGTTCCACCGACAGACATGCACTAGATGCATAAGGTGGCTGGCGGGTGTCTGTCTCTCCTACTTTAGTCAGATCAGATTCAATGAAAAGGGTCCTTATGAAGGGTAAATAGAAATTGACAAATCACGTTGTGGTTTTGGCGTAGGTAAGAAACGTTCTTGCTAGAAAACCTATAGAAGCCACGTAAAACTTGCAACAACAATTAGAGGACGTCTAACTTGTTTTTGCAGCATGTGCTATGTGACGTGGTATGGCCAAAACGAAGATGTGATGAATGATATATGTGATGTATGAGATTGATCATGTTCTTGTAATAGGGAATCACGACTTGCATGTCGATGAACTTGACAACCGGCAGGAGCCATAGGAGTTGTCTTAATTATTGTATGACCTGCGTGTCACTGAATAACGCCATGTAATTACTTTACTTCATTGCTAAACGTTAGCTATAGTAGTAGAAGTAATAGTTGGCGTGACGACTTCTTCAAGACACGATGATGAAGATCATGATGATGAAGATCATGGTGTCGAGCCGGTGACAAGATGATCATGGTGCCCCGAAGATGGAGATCCAAGGAGCAAGATGATATTGGCCATATCATGTCACTTTAATTGATTGCATGTGATGTTTATCATGTTTATGCATCTTGTTTACTTAGAACGACGGTAGTAAATAAGGTGATCTCTCACTAAAAATTTCAAGAATTGTGTTTCCCCTAACTGTGCACCGTTGCTAAAGTTCGTTGCTCCGAAGCACCACGTGATGATCGGGTGTGACAGGTTCTAACGTTCGCATACAACGGGTGTAAGCCAGATTTACACACGCGATACACTTAGGGTTCACTTGACGAGCCTAGCATGTATAGACATGGCCTCGGAACACGGAAGACCGAAAGGTCGAACACGAGTCGTATAGAAGATACGATCAACACGAAGATGTTCACCGTTGATGATTAGTCCGTCTCACGTGATGATCGGACACGGGCTAGTCGATTCGGATCGTGTATCACTTAGATGACTAGAGAGATGTCATTCTGAGTGGGAGTTCATTAAAATTTGATTAAGATGAACTTAATTATCATGAACTTAGTCTAAATTCTTTACAATATCTCTTGTAGATCAAATGGCCCACGCTCCAGTTTCCCTCAACTTCAACGCGTTCCTAGAGAAAACCAAGCTGAAAGACGATGGTAGCAACTATACGGATTGGGTCCGTAACATGAGGATTATCCTCATAGCTGCCAAGAGAACTTATGTCCAGAAGCACCGCTAGGTGACGCTCCCGCCGCGGCAAACCAAGACATTATAAACGCTTGGCAGTCGCGTTGTGATGATTACTCCCTGGTTCAGTGCGGCATGCTTTACAACTTAGAGTTGGGGCTCCAAAAACGTTTTGAGCACCACGGAGCATATGAGATGTTCGAAGAGCTGAAAATGGTTTTCCAAGCTCATGCCCGAGTCGAGAGATATGATGTCTCCGACGCATTCTACAGCTGTAAGATGGAGGAAAACAGTTCTGTCAGTGAGCACATCCTCAAGATTCCTGGATTGCACAACCGCTTGTCTCAACTGGGAATGAATCTTCCAGATGAAGCGGTCGTTGACAGAATCCTCCAGTCGCTCCCACCAAGCTTCAAGAGCGTCGTATTGAACTTCAATATGCAGGGGATGGAGAAGTCCATTCCCGAGGTGTATCCGATGCTGAAATCAGCGGAGGTGGACATCAAGAAAGAACATCAAGTGTTGATGGTCAATAAAACCACTAAGTTCAAGAAAGGCAAGGGTAAGAAGAACTTCAAGAAGGACGGCAAGGGAGTTGCCGCGCCCGGCAAGCCTGTTGCCGGGAAGAAGCCAAAGTATGGACCCAAGCCTGAGACAGAGTGCTTTTATTGCAAGGGAACGGGTCACTGGAAGCGGAACTGCCCCAAATACTTAGCAGACAAGAAGGCCGGCAATCTCAAAGGTATATATGATATACATGTTATTGATGTGTACCTTACCATCACTCGTAGTAGCTCCTGGGTATTTGATACCAGTGCAGTTGCTCACATTTGTAACTCAAAACAGGAGCTGCGGAATAAACTGAGACTGGCGAAGGATGAGGTGACGATGCGCGTCGGGAATGGTTCCAAGGTCGATGTGATCGCCGTCGGCACGCTGCCTCTACATCTACCCTCGGGATTAGTTTTAAACCTTAATAATTGTTATTTAGTACCAGCTTTGAGCATGAACATCCTATCTGGATCTCGTCTTATGCGAGATGGCTACTCTTTCAAATCAAAGAATAATGGTTGTTCTATTTATTTGAGAGATATGTTTTATGGTCATGCCCCACTGGTCAATGGTTTATTTTTGATGAATCTCGAACGTGATGATACACATATTCATAGTGTAGATGACAAAAGATGTAAAGTTGATAATGATAGTCCCACATACTTGTGGCATTGCCGCCTTGGTCATATTGGTGTCAAACGTATGAAGAAACTCCATTCAGATGGACTTCTAGAGTCTCTTGATTATGAATCATTTGACACGTGCGAACCATGCCTCTTGGGCAAGATGACCAAGACTCCGTTCTCCGGAACAATGGAGCGAGCAACCAACTTGTTGGAAATCATACATACCGATGTGTGCGGTCCAATGAGTGTTGAGGCTCGCAGAGGATATCGTTATGTTCTCACCCTCACGGATGACTTGAGTAGATATGGGTATATCTACTTGATGAAACACAAGTCTGAGACCTTTGAAAAGTTCAAGGAATTTCAGAATGAGGTTGAGAATCAACGTGACAGAAAAATAAAGTTCTTACGATCAGATCGTGGGGGTGAATATTTAAGTCATGAATTTGGCACACACCTTAGGAGCTGTGGAATTGTTTCACAATTGACACCGCCCGGAACACCTCAACGTAACGGTGTGTCCGAATGTCGAAATCGTACTCTATTGGACATGGTGCGATCTATGATGTCCCTCACCGATTTACCGCTATCTTTTTGGGGTTATGCTTTAGAGACTGCCGCATTCACTTTAAATAGGGCTCCGTCGAAATCCGTTGAGACGACTCCATATGAACTTTGGTTCGGCAAGAAACCGAAGCTGTCGTTTCTAAAAGTTTGGGGTTGCGATGCTTATGTCAAGAAACTTCAACCTGAAAAGCTCGAACCCAAATCGGAAAAATGCGTCTTCATAGGATACCCAAAGGAAACAATTGGGTACACCTTCTACCACAGATCCGAAGGCAAAGTCTTTGTTGCCAAGAATGGATGCTTTCTGGAGAAAGAGTTTCTCTCGAAAGAAGTGAGTGGGAGGAAAGTAGAACTTGATGAGGTGACAGTCACCCCTCCCGAACCGGAGAGTAGCGCAGCGCAGGAAATTGTTCCCGAGGTGCCTGCACCGACAAGGGAGGAAGTTGATGATAGTGATCATGAAGAAACAGATCAAGTTACTACTGAACTTCGAAGGTCCACTAGGGCACGTTCCGCACCAGAGTGGTACGACAACCCTGTCCTGGAAATCATGTTGTTAGACAACGATGAACCTTTGAACTATGAAGAAGCGATGGCGGGCCCGGATTCCAATAAATGGCTTGGAGCCATGAAATCCGAGATAGAATCCATGTATGAAAACAAAGTATGGACTTTGGTGGACTTGCCTGATGATAGGCACACCATAGAAAACAAATGGATATTTAAGAAGAAGACAGACGCGGATGGTAATGTGACCATCTATAAGGCTCGGCTTGTCGCTAAGGGTTATCGACAAGTTCAAGGGATTGACTACGACGAGACTTTCTCTCCCGTAGCGATGCTGAAGTCAGTCAGAATCATGTTAGCTATTGCCGCATTCTATGATTATGAGATATGGCAAATGGACGTCAAAACAACATTCCTTAACGGCTTCCTCAAGGAAGAGTTGTATATGATGCAACCGGAAGGTTTTGTCGATCTAGAGAACGCTAACAAGGTATGCAAGCTCCAGCGCTCGATTTACGGGCTGGTGCAAGCATCTCGGAGTTGGAATATTCGCTTTAATGATATGATCAAAGCGTTTGGCTTTATACAGACTTATGGAGAAGCCTGTATTTACAAGAAAGTGAGTGGGAGCTCTGTGGCATTTCTCATATTATATGTGGATGACATATTGCTGATGGGAAATGATATAGAACTCTTGGAAAATGTAAAGGTCTACTTGAATAAAAGTTTTTCAATGAAGGACCTTGGAGAAGCTGCTTACATATTAGGCATCAAAATCTATAGAGATAGATCAAGACGCCTCATTGGTCTTTCACAAAGTACATACCTTGACAAAATATTGAAGAAGTTCAATATGGATCAGTCAAAGAAAGGATTCTTGCCTGTTTTGCAAGGTATGAGATTGAGCAAGGCTCAGTCGCCGACCACGGCAGAAGATAGAGAAAAGATGAGTGTCATTCCCTATGCCTCGGTCATAGGTTCTATCATGTATGCCATGCTGTGTACCATACCTGATGTGAACCTTGCCATAAGTTTGGTAGGGAGGTACCAAAGTGATCCCGGTACGGAACACTGGACATCAGTCAAGAATATCTTGAAGTACCTGAAAAGGACTAAGGATATGTTTCTCGTTTATGGAGGTGACGAAGAGCTCGTCGTAAAGGGTTACGTTGATGCTAGCTTCGACACAGATCTGGATGACTCTAGGTCACAAACCGGATACTTGTATATTTTGAATGGTGGGGCAGTCAGCTGGTGCAGTTGCAAGCATAGCATGGTGGCGCATTCTACATGTGAAGCGGAATACATAGCTGCTTGCGAAGCGGCACAGGAAGGAGTCTGGATGAAAAAGTTCATCACCGACCTAGGAGTCATTCCAAGCGCGTCAAGCCCAATGACTCTCTTCTGTGACAACACTGGTGCTATTTCTATTACCAAGGAGCCCAGGTTTCACAAGAAGACCAAGCACATCAAGCGCCGTTTCAACTCCATCCGGAATTATGTTCAAGATGGAAATATAGATATTTGTAAAGTGCATACGGATCTGAATGTCGCAGACCCGTTGACTAAACCTCTTCCACGGGCAAAACATGATCAACACCAGAACTCTATGGGTGTTCGATTCATCACAATGTAACTAGATTATTGACTCTAGTGCAAGTGGGAGACTGTTGGAAATATGCCCTAGAGGCAATAATAAAAGTATTATTATTATATTTCCTTGTTCATGATAATCGTCTGTTATTCATGCTTGAATTGTATTATACGGAAACAGTGATACATGTGTGAATATATAGACCACAATGAGTCCCTGGTGAGCCTCTAGTTACCAGCTCGTTGATCAACAGATGGTCACGGTTTCCTGACCATGGACATAGGATGTCGGTGATAACGGGATCACATCATTAGGAGAATGATGTGATGGACAAGACTCAATCCTGAGCATAGCACGAGATCGTATAGTTCGTAATGCATAAGATTTTCGGTGTCAAGTATTTATTCCTTAGACCATGAGGTTGTACAACTCCCGGATGCCGTAGGAATACTTTGGGTGTGCCAAACGTCACAACGTAACTAGGTGGCTATAAAGGTACGCATCGGGTATCTCCGAAAGTGTCTGTTGAGTTGGTACGAACCGAGACTGGGATGTTGTCACTCCGTATGACGGAGATGTACCTCTGGGCCCACTCGGTAAGACATCATCATAATGAGCTCAATGTGACTAAGTAGTTAGTCACGGGATGATGAATTACGGATCGAGTAAAGAGACTTGCCATGACGAGATTGAACAAGGTATCGAGAATACCGACGATCGAATCTCGGGCAAGTACCGTACCGATGGACAAAGGGAATAACATACGGGATTGAGTGAATCCTTGACACTGTGGTTCATCCGATGAAGATCATCGAGGAAAACGTGGGAACCAACATGGGTATCTGTTGGGGAACGTAGCATAAATCAAAAAATTTCTACGTCTTCACCAAGATCCATCTATGGAGACATCTAGCAACGAGTAACTTAGAGTGCATCTACATACCGTTATGAAGATTGCGTGCGGAAGCTTTCAACGAAGCAAGGATGAAGTAGTCGTACTCTTCACGTTCTTCGTCACCGATGATCTAGCGCCGAACGGACGGCACCTCCGCGTTCAACACACGTACGGTGCAGCAACGTCTCCTCCTTCTTGATCCAGCAAGGGGGGAGGAGAAGTCGTCAGAGATCCGGTAGCACGACGGCGTGATGACGGATGCAGTGGATGTCGCAGCAGGGCTTCGCCGGGCTGCCCTGCGTTGGGAGTATGGGGTGTGACGGGAGGGGGAGAGGCGCCAGGGATCAGGTGCGGCTGCCCTCTCCTCCCCCACATATATATAGGGGCCAGGGGGGCGCCTGGACCCCCTGCAGATCCAATCTGCAAGGGGGCGGCGACCAAGGGGGGGTTCCTTGCCCCCCAAGGCAAGTGGAGCCCCCCCTCCCCTTTAGGGTTGGAACCCTAGGCGCAGGGGAGGTGGGCCCCCTATGGTGGTGCGCCAGCCCAGAGGGCTGGTCACATCCCCTCGTGGCCTAGGGGCCCCACCGGGATGGGTGGCCCCACCCGGTGGACCCCCGGGGCCCCTCCGGTGGTCCCGGGACGCTCCCGGTGACCCCCGGAGATCACCCGTTGGCCGAAACTGGACTTCCCATATATCAATCTTTACCTCCGGACCATTCCGGAACTCCTCGTGACGTCCGGGATCACATCCGGGACTCCGAACAACTTTCGGGTTTCCACGTGCATTAATCTCTACGACCCTAGCGTTACCGAACCTTAAGTGTGTAGACCCTACGGGTTC
>LR738714.1:620827946-620915722 GCA_902687465.1 Secale cereale
ATCATTATCATCAACTTCCTCCCTTGTCGGTGCAGGCACCTCAGGAACAGTTTCCTGCGCTGCGCTACTTTCCGGTACAGGAGTGGTGACTGTCACCTCATCAAGTTCTACTTTCCTCCCACTCACTTCTTTCGAGAGAAACTCTTTCTCCAGAAAGTATCCATTCTTGGCAACAAAGACTTTGCCTTCGGATCTGTGGTAGAAGGTGTACCCAATTGTTTCCTTTGGGTATCCTATGAAGACGCATTTTTCCGATTTGGGTTCGAGCTTTTCAGGTTGAAGTTTCTTGACATAAGCATCGCAACCCCAAACTTTCAGAAACGACAGCTTCGGTTTCTTGCCAAACCAAAGTTCATATGGAGTCGTCTCAACGGATTTTGACGGAGCCCTATTTAAAGTGAATGCGGCAGTCTCTAGAGCATAACCCCAAAAGGATAGCGGTAAATCGGTGAGGGACATCATAGATCGCACCATGTCCAACAGAGTACGATTTCGACATTCGGACACACCGTTACGTTGAGGTGTTTCGGGCGGTGTCAATTGTGAAACAATTCCACAGCTTCTAAGGTGTGAGCCAAATTCATGACTTAAATATTCACCCCCACGATCCGATCGTAAGAACTTTATTTTTCTGTCACGTTGATTCTCAACCTCATTCTGAAATTCCTTGAACTTTTCAAAGGTCTCAGACTTGTGTTTCATCAAATAGATATACCCATATCTACTCAAGTCATCCGTGAGGGTGAGAACATAATGGTAGCCTCCGCGAGCCTCAACACTCATTGGACCGCACACATCAGTATGTATGATTTCCAACAAGTTGGTTGCTCGCTCCATTGCTCCGGAGAACGGAGTCTTGGTCATCTTGCCCAAAAGGCATGGTTCGCACGTGTCAAATGATTCATAATCAAGAGACTCTAGAAGTCCATCCGAATGGAGCTTCTTCATACGTTTGACACCAATATGACCAAGGCGGCAATGCCACAAGTATGTGGGACTATCATTATCAACTTTACATCTTTTGGCATCTACACTATGAATATGTGTATCACTACGTTCGAGATTCATCAAAAATAAACCATTGACCAGCGGGGCATGACCATAAAACATATCTCTCAAATAAATAGAACAACCATTATTCTCCGATTTGAAAGAATATCCATCTCGCATAAGACGAGATCCAGAAACAATGTTCATGCTCAAAGCTGGTACTAAATAACAATTATTCAGGTTCAAAACTAATCCCGAGGGTAGATGTAGAGGTAGCGTGCCGACGGCGATCACATCGACCTTGGAACCATTCCCGACGCGCATCGTCACCTCATCCTTCGCCAGTCTCCGTTTATTCCGCAGCTCCTGTTTTGAGTTACAAATGTGAGCAACTGCATCGGTATCGAATACCCAGGAGCTACTACGAGTGCTGGTAAGGTACACATCAATAACATGTATATCATATATACCTTTGACGTTGCCGGCCTTCTTGTCTGCTAAGTATTTGGGGCAGTTCCGCTTCCAGTGACCCGTTCCCTTGCAATAAAAGCACTCTGTTTCAGGCTTGGGTCCATACTTTGGCTTCTTCCCAGCAACAGGCTTGCCAGGCGCGGCAACTTACTTGCCGTCCTTCTTGAAGTTCTTCTTTCCCTTGCCTTTCTTGAACTTAGTGGTTTTATTGATCATCAACACTTGATGTTCTTTCTTGATGTCTACCTCCGCTGATTTCAGCATCGAATACACCTCGGGAATGGACTTCTCCATCCCCTGCATATTGAAGTTCAGCACGAAGCTCTTGAAGCTTGGTGGGAGCGACTGGAGGATTCTGTCAACGACCGCTTCATCTGGGAGATTCATTCCCAGCTGAGACAAGCGATTGTGCAATCCTGAAATCTTGAGGATGTGCTCACTGACAGAACTGTTCTTCTCCATCTTACAGCTGTAGAATGCGTCGGAGACATCATATCTTTCGACTCGGGCATGAGCTTGGAAAACCATTTTCAGCTCTTCGAACATCTCATATGCTCCATGGTGCTCAAAACGCTTTTGGAGCCCCGATTCTAAACTGTAAAGCATGCCGCACTGAACCAGGGAGTAATCATCACTACGCGACTGCCAGGCGTTCAAAACGTCTTGGGTCGCCGGGAGAGCGGGTGCATCACCTAGCGGTGCTTCTAGGACATAAGTTCTCTTGGCAGCTATGAGGATAATCCTCAGGTTACGGACCCAATCCGTATAGTTGCTACCATCGTCTTTCAGCTTGGTTTTCTCTAGGAACGCGTTGAAGTTGAGGGAAACCTGAGCGTGGGCCATTTGATCTACAAGAGATATTGTAAAGAATTTAGACTAAGTTCATGATAATTAAGTTCATCTTAATCAAATTTTAATGAACTCCCACTCAGAATGACATCTCTCAAGTCATCCAAGTGATACACGATCCGAAACGAGTAGTCCGTGTCCGATCATCACGTGAGACGGACTAGTCAAAAACGGTGAACATCTTCATGTTGATCGTATCTTCTATACGACTCGTGTTCGACCTTTCGGTCTTCCGTGTTCCGAGGCCATGTCTGTACATGCTAGGCTCGTCAAGTGAACCCTAAGTGTATCGCGTGTGTAAATCTGTCTTACACCCGTTGTATGTGAACGTTAGAACCTATCACACCCGATCATCACGTGGTGCTTCGGAACAACGAGTTTTAGCAACGGTGCACAGTTAGGGGAAACACATTACTTGAAATTTTAGTGAGAGATCATCTTATTTACTACCGTCGTTCTAAGTAAACAAGATGCAAAAACATGATAAACATCACATGCAATCAATTATAGTGACATGATATGGCCAATATCATCTTGCTCCTTGGATCTCCATCTTCGGGGCACCATGATCATCTTGTCACCGGCTCGACACCATTATCTTCATCATCATGATCTCCATCATCGTGTCTTGAAGAAGTCGTCACGCCAACTATTACTTCTACTACTATAGCTAACGTTTAGCAATGAAGTAAAGTAATTACATGGCGTTATTCAGTGACACGCAGGTCATACAATAATTAAGACAACTCCTATGGCTCCTGCCGGTTGTCAAGTTCATCGACATGCAAGTCGTGATTCCCTATTACAAAAACATGATCAATCTCATACATCACATATATCATTCATCACATCTTCGTTCTTGGCCATACCACGTCACAAAACACATGCTGCAAAAACAAGTTAGACGTCCTCTAATTGTTGTTGCAAGTTTTACGTGGCTTCTATAGGATTTCTAGCAAGAACGTTTCTTACCTACGCCAAAACCACAACGTGATTTGTCAACTTCTATTTACCCTTCATAAGGACCCTTTTCATCGAATCCGATCCGACTAAAGTAGGAGAGACAGACACCCGCCAGCCACCTTATGCATCTAGTGCATGTCTGTCGGTGGAACCAGTCTCACGTAAGCGTACGTGTAAGGTCGGTCCGGGCCGCTTCATCCCACAATACCGCCGAATCAAGATTGACTAGTAACGGTAAGAAAGTTGAACAAGATCATACGCCCACAACTGCTTTGTGTTCTACTCGTGCCAAGATGCTACGCATAAAACCTAGGCTCAGATGCCACTGTTGGGGAACGTAGCATAAATCAAAAAATTTATACGTCTTCACCAAGATCCATCTATGGAGACATCTAGCAACGAGTAACTTAGAGTGCATCTACATACCGTTATGAAGATTGCGTGCGGAAGTTTTCAACGAAGCAAGGATGAAGTAGTCGTACTCTTCACGTTCTTCGTCACCGATGATCTAGCGCCGAACGGACGGCACCTCCGCGTTCAACACACGTACGGTGCAGCAACGTCTCCTCCTTCTTGATCCAGCAAGGGGGGAGGAGAAGTCGTCAGAGATCCGGCAGCACGACGGCGTGATGACGGATGCAGTGGATGTCGCAGCAGGGCTTCGCCGGGCTGCCCTGCGTTGGGAGTATGGGGTGTGACGGGAGGGGGAGAGGCACCAGGGATCAGGTGCGGCTGCCCTCTCCTCCCCCACATATATATAGGGGCCAGGGGGGGCGCTTGGACCCCCTGCAGATCCAATCTGCAAGGGGGCGGCGGCCAAGGGGGGGTTCCTTGCCCCCCAAGGCAAGTGGAGCCCCCCTCCCCTTTAGGGTTGGAACCCTAGGCGCAGGGGAGGTGGGCCCCCTATGGTGGTGCGCCAGCCCAGAGGGCTGGTCACATCCCCTCGTGGCCTAGGGGCCCCACCGGGATGGGTGGCCCCACCCGGTGGACCCCCGGGGCCCCTCCGGTGGTCCCGGGACGCTCCCGGTGACCCCCGGAGATCACCCGTTGGCCGAAACTGGACTTCCCATATATCAATCTTTACCTCCGGACCATTCCGGAACTCCTCGTGACGTCCGGGATCACATCCGGGACTCCGAACAACTTTCGGGTTTCCATGTGCATTAATCTCTACGACCCTAGCGTTACCGAACCTTAAGTGTGTAGACCCTACGGGTTCGGGAGACACGTAGACATGATCGAGACCACTCTCCGGTCAATAACCAACAGCAGGATCTGGATACCCATGTTGGTTCCCACGTGTTCCTCGATGATCTTCATCGGATGAACCACTGTGTCAAGGATTCACTCAATCCCGTATGTTATTCCCTTTGTCCATCGGTACGGTACTTGCCCGAGATTCGATCGTCGGTATTCCCGATACCTTGTTCAATCTCGTTATGGCAAGTCTCTTTACTCGATCCGTAATCCATCATCCCGTGACTAACTACTTAGTCACATTGAGCTCATTATGATGATGTATTACCGAGTGGGCCCAGAGGTACCTCTCCATCATACGGAGTGACAACATCCGAGTCTCGGTTCGTACCAACTCAACAGACACTTTCGGAGATACCCGATGCGTACCTTTATAGCCACCCAGTTACGTTGTGACGGTTGGCACACCCAAAGCACTCCTACGGTATCCGGGAATTGTACAACCTCATGGTCTAAGGAATAAATACTTGACACCGAAAAGCTTATGCATTACGAACTATACGATCTCGTGTTATGCTCAAGTTTGGGTCTTGTCCATCACATCATTCTCCTAATGATGTGATCCCGTTATCACTGACATCTCATGTCCATGGTCAGGAAACCGTGACCATCTGTTGATCAACGAGCTGGTTACTAGAGGCTTACCAGGGACTCATTGTGGTCTGTGTACTCACACATGTATTGCTGTTTCCATACAATACAATTCAAGCATGAATAACAGACAATTATCATGAACAAGGAGATATAATAATAATGCTTTTATTATTGCCTCTAGGGCATATCTCCAACAGTATCCAGATCCCGCTGTTGGTTATTGACCGGAGAGTGGTCTCGGTCATGTCTACGTGTCTCCCGAACCCGTAGGGTCTACACACTTAAGGTACGGTAACGCTAGGGTCGTAGAGATACATGCACGTGGAAACCCGAAAGTTGTTCGGAGTCCCGGATGAGATCCCGGATGTCACGAGGAGTTCCGGAATGGTCCGGAGGTAAAGAATGATATGTAGGAAGTCCAGTTTCGGCCATCGGGTGATCTCCGAGGGTTACCGGGAGTGTCCCGGGACCACCGGAGGGGCCTCGGGGGTCCACCGGGTGGGGCCACCCATCTTGGTGGGGCCCCTAGGCCGCAAGGGGGAAGTGTCCAGCCCTAATGGGCTGGCGCACCATATGGGCCCTCCTCCCCATGCGCCTAGGGTTGAAACCCTAGGGGGAGGGGGCGCCACTTGCCTTGGGGGGCAAGGATTCCCCCCTTGGCCGCCGCCCCACCCTGCAGATCCCATCTGCAGGGCCGGCGCTCCCCCTGGCCCCCTATATATATGTGGGAGGGGAGAGGGCAGCCGCACCCTTGCCCTGGCGCCTCTCCCCCTCCCGTCACAACTCCGTCTCCTCAACGCAGGGCGCTCGGCGAAGCCCTGCAGGAATCTCCACTGCATCCACCACCACGCCGTTGTGCTATTGGATCTCTGACGACTTCTCCTCCCCCCTTGCTGGATCAAGAAGGAGGTGACGTTGCTGCACCGGACGTGTGTTGAACGCGGAGGTGCCGTCCGTTCGGCGCTAGATCATCGGTGACGAAGAACGCGAAGAGTACGACTACTTCATCCACGCTTCTTCGAAAGCTTCCGCACGCGATCTACATAACGGTATGTAGATGCACTCTTATTTGCTCATTGCTAGATGTCTCCTTAGTTGGATCTTGGTGAAAGCGTAGAATTTTTTTGAATTCTGCTACGTTCCCCAACACTACTCCCTCCTCGTCATGGAGAGCGCTGGGATGATGAAGATAGCCACCGGAGAGGGATTCCCCCATCCGACAGGGTGCCAGAACGGGTGTAGATTGGTTTTCGGTGGCTACAGAGGCTTTCGGCGACGGAACTCCCGATCTAGGTTAATTAATGGAGGTTCCAGTAATTATAGGAATTTTTGGAGTCGGGGCCAAGTGAAGGGGAGCTACGGGCCGTCCTCGAGATAGGGGAGCGCGCCCCCCTTCCCAGGGCACGCCCTCCACCCTCGAGGGCAGCCTGTGGCTCTCCTAGCCCAACTCTTTTGCTTCGGGGGCTTCTTTTGGTCCAGAAAAAATCATAAAAAATTGGCTCGTCAATTGGACTCCGTTTGATATTCCTTTTCTGTAAAACCCTAAAAGAGGAGAAAAACAAAAACTGGCACTAAGCTCTGGGTTAATAGGTTAGTCCCAAAAATCATATAAAAGTGTATAAATAATAGCATGGAACAATAAAAAAATATAGATACGTTGGAGACGTATCAAGCATCCCCAAGCTTAATTCCTGCTCGTCCTCGAGTAGGTAAATGATAAAGAAAGAATTTTTGATGTGGAATGCTAACCAATATAGTTTTTCAATGTAATTCTCTTAATTGTGGCATGAATGTTCAGATCTGAAAGATTCAAGATAAAAGTCTATATTGACATAAGAAATAATAATACTTCAAGCATACTAAAAAAGCAATCATGTCTTCTCAAAATACTATGGCTAAAGAAAGTTATCCCTACAAAATCATATAGTGTTGGCTAGGCTCCCTTGTTATCACGCTAAATATTCATATCATGCTCAACCCCGATTTCAGCCAAGCATTTGTTTTCATACTCTATCTTTTCAAACCTTTCAACTTTCACGCAATACATGAGCGTGAGCCATGGATATAGCACTATGGGTGGAATAGAGGTGGTTGTGGAGAAGACAAAAAGGAGGAGATAGTCTCACACCGACTATGCGTATCAACGGGCTATGGAGATGCCCATCAATAGATATCAATGTGAGTGAGTAGGGATTGCCATGCAACGGATGCGCTAGAGCTAAATATGAATGAAAGCTCAACAAAAGAAACTAGTGGGTGTGCATCCAACTAGCTTGCTCACGAAGACCTAGGGCATTTGAGGAAGCCCATCGTTGGAATATACAAGCCAAGTTCTATAATGAAAATTCCCACTAGTATATGAAAGTGACTAAGCATGAGACTCTCTACAATGAAGAACATGGTGCTACTTTGAAGCACAAGTGTGGAAAAAGATAGTAGCAATTGTCCCTTTTTCTTTTCCTTTTTTCTTGTTCTTTTTTTTGGGCCTTTCTTTTTTTCTTTGGCCTTTTTTGCGGAGGGGCTTTATAGATTTAGTCTTTACTCCCATGGGACAATGCTCTTATAATGATGATCATCACACTTTCATTACAACTCGATACTATAACAACAAAGTATGACTCTATATGAATGCCTCCGGCGGTGTACCGGTATGTGCAATGAAACAAGAGTGACATGTATAAAAATTATGCATGGTGGCCTTGCCACAAAAACGATGTCAACTACATGATCATGCAATGGCAATATGACAATATGATGCGTGTCATATGAAGGGAACAGTGGAAATTTGCATGGCAATATATCTCGGAATGTCAGGACCCCGATCCTAAGTCACACAGGTCTAGCCTGTAACACATCATATCACTTTGCGGCCTCACGCACGGTATCCCCACGGGTACCACCTTACCTGGCCCGGGACCGTTTGCGCATTTTGGCACATGTATATGATCGTGTCGCTAGCATCCATATGACAGAGAACCCGGGCCGACATGACTAGTTATAAACCAAAAGTGGCACTAAATTACAGAGACAGGCATACATGACCCAGCAACGAACGTGTCGGTCATCAACGTATGAACCCAAGTCGTAGCAAGCTACAAGGACTTAAAGGAACAACGCATGACATTTCCCCTAAGGGACAGACACAGGAACGGAGAAGGACACATGCCGGCCAACCTAAGTGTTCCGGAGCAGTAGCAAGCTACCAAGGCTCAGTGGAAGCATTAGGAGACATTTCCCTGTAAGATAGGCTACCAAGGGTAAACAACTAGGTGTCGGATCCCACACATAGCAATACACATTACACGTATGCATAACATGCAAGTATGTGTTGTACAACATGGCATCACAACATAACTCAACAACTCATATAGATAAAGGCCCAGAGGAGCCATCATAGCATTTATTACAAACAGAGGTCACATGACCCAACATACAGAGCATAGAGGCAACAGAAGCATAACATGTCTGAGTATAGACAACTACAAATGAAAAAGGCCGAGAAGCCTGACTATCTACAAGACCCTCCCAAGGGTACAAGATCGTAGCTGAGGTAACAAGCTAAACGTCGAAGTCCACGCGGAACCACTAGTGAGACTGGAGTCTCTCTGCAAAAACATAAATTAAGAAAACGAGAGTACAAAGGTACTCAGCAAGACTTACATCAGAACTAGCTACATATGCATTAATATCAACAAAGGGGTGGTGGAGTTTGACTGCAACAAGCCAGCTTTGATTCAGTGGCTATCCTGAACTATGACTGCAAGAAACTCTTTTGAGGTGGCGCACACGAGTCCGCATATTCACCAATCAATACACCACTATGGATCCACTTACGTCTCCCTACGAAAAGGCCATCCATAGTACTCACGCTTATCTTGCGTGTTTTAGAGTATCCACTTCCACTTGTCTATGAACTGTTATAGGCAACCCAGAAGTCCATTTCCGCGGACACGGCTATTCGAATAGATCATATATAAAACCCTGCAGGGGTGTACTTCTTCACACACGCTCTCACCACTTACCGCGGTTTACACGACATGTACTCGGCAACCTTCAAGCGGAAGCCCAGCGAGGATGTCGGCCACAGCCTACCTAAACACTCAAGTCTCTAGTCCAGGTTTATCGCCTATTCAGGTTCCATCCGCAGGGAGTCCGGCCGAGGTTTCCACATACGGCCCCGAATGATGTGTACAGGGTTCCGCGACACCAAACGGGCGCCCGGCATACCCGGCCACGTGCCTACCGCATCACAGCCCACCCCTCCGGTCAGCGCTGCGCACGGCCTCCAGCATACTACAAACACCAGAAACTACTTGCAACTCCTGGACAGAGGACAAGGGTGATTAAGAAGCTGAGAGAGTCAATTAAGGATCCCAATGTGTGGTAGTAGTTGTTTCATGGATCAAAAACACATAACTCAGTTCCTGAGGACGACTGCAATGAGACAACCCACCATGTACTCCTACATGGCCTCTCATCGCTACCTTTACCAAATCGTGTTCACACACTTAGCTCTCAACAGTAGGACATGTTCACCACATTCCAATTCATCCCCGATGAATCAGACCTGACACAACTCTAAGCAATAGCAGATATAACCAGAAAGCATGAATGAGTAGGCACAACATGGCTCAAACAACTCCTACTCATGCTAGTGGGTTTCAACTATTTACTGTGGCAATGACAGGTCATGCAGAGGAAAGGGGTTCAACTACCGCAGCAGGTAACAATTGAAGCGTTGTTGTCCTAATGCAGTAAAAGAGAGCAAGAGCGAGAGAGTGGGATTGTATCGGAATGCTCAATGGGGTTATGCTTGCCTGGCACTTCTGAAGATAACATTGGGTCTTCATCGGTGTCATCGAGCACATCGTGGGAACAACGTCTACTGAGAGGGAACAATCACCGGCAATAGAGAAAGAAGCACAATCAATGCAATGCACAATATGATGCATGATCATGACATGTCATTATGCTGTGATTTGAGCTAATGCAACTAGCAACAGGTTAAATGAAGTTGGTTTGAATCTAAGATTCAAATTCAAACTCCATATGTGGATATTCAAATGCCATTTATGTGATTTGGCCTAAACAGCAGCCATAAGTTGTTCTAACATGCATGAAAATGCCATAAATAGATTCCTTGAATTTTTCTGATCATTTTTCATATATAAATTATTTTCATTGGAGTTATAGATTATTTTCTGTGATTTTTAGAAGTTTTGGCTATTTTCTGAAATAAATAAATCATTTCTGATTTATTTAAAATCCCAGAAAATAGTTACTGTGTCAGCACTAGGTCATGCTGACATCAGCAAGTCAACAGGGGCTGGTCCAGTCAAACCTGACCTGTGGGTCCCACAGGTCAGTGTGACAGTGCTGCCTGAGTCACAAACGGGTGGGCCCAGTCAACAGCCACGTCAGCAAAGTCAATGCTTACGTGTGGGTCCCACTGGGTTAAGAATTAGACTAATACGAAAATTAAATTAAACTAAACGGGCAAGGGGCCCACATGGCAGTGTCACTAGGGGTTCACTAAATAGGTGATTAGCAATTAACCTAAAAAGCTAAACTAATTAAACAGAGGCCGGCCCCACAGGTCAGTGACCCAGGGGGAGTCAAACCCCTGGTCAGCCAGGTCAAACTGGCCGGCGGCTCACCGCCGGCGACAGCGAGCACGACGGAGGGGCTCGAAAATTGCCTACGGTCGATCAAATCGATTGCCGTTTGGTCCTACGCGTAGCTGAGGCTCGCGCGCATCCGGTAGGGCAAGCGGGAGGAGCTGGGGTGGCCGGAGCTCGTCGAAAACGAGCTCGCGACGGCGGCCGGCGATCGGGCATCGACGGAGTCGATGCTGTGGTGCACGAGGGGAGAAGATGCTGGTTGCTGCGGGCTCGTGGAGGTGCGCTGAGCGCGAAGGAGTGCTTGGACGCGTGCTCCGGCAACTGCAGCCACGACGGCGACATGACCGGCGGACCACATCTTCGGAGAGGCCGGGGGAGAGGGGAAATCGAAGTGGGAGCTCACAGGGAGGCGTTAGAGTAGCTCAAAGGGCTCGAGGACGAACTCCAGCACACGAATCGACGGCGACCACCGGCGACCAGATGCGGCGGTGGCGAGCTCGAGGGCGGTGACTCCGGGCCTCCAAGGGCATGATCTTCTTCTAGGAGCTTCACGACGTCGAGGCGGAGCTAGAGGACACACTAGTGGGGCGAGGAGTGCACGGTGGCTGCGGTGGTGCTCCTCGGCGCGTCGGCGAGCGCTTCGGCCACTACAAAAAGAAGGGAAGGGAGAGGGCGAGGGGAAAAGAGAGCAACGTTTGCTCGATCCAGACGTCGCGGTGAGGTCGTCTGCGGCGTCCACGTAGGCTGGCAGGCAGGAGGTGGCCTGGGCGCGTGCGCGCGCGCGGCGGCCACACGCTCATCCTCCTGGCGCGGTGGGGAAGACGACAGGAGCTGCGCTGGGTGGGCTGGGCCGGCCTGCAATAGTGCTGGGCCAAAGATGAGTTCTCTCTCTCTCTCTCTCCTCTTTTCTCATTTTTGTTTTTGTTTTCTATTTGGTTTTCTTTGTTCTGGTTTAGTTTAGGGACTAAATCATTTAGATAATTCTGACAATTATTTTGGAGGTTAACTGAATTATTTCAGGGCTCCACAAATAACTTCAGAATATTTGGACCATTTAAAAATATTTACTAGCATTTAAATGCCCAAATTCAAATAACATATGGTTTAATCGAGTGACCTTTGGATGACCTAGAAATTTGTGCACCATTTTTGGGAGAGGTTCTAGACCAATTCAAAAATGATGAACATTTTAGGAGGGCATTTGAGGTTCATTGGAAAAGTGTTTTAGTAACCCTAGTTGATTTGGGTGGTGCTCGGAGTTTCTGTCATCCCCATTTCAACTTTCTGTGAAAAGTAAACATGATGCACACATGAGGCTAGTCTAGTGCATTACTAGAAACTAGGGATGTGACACGGAATGGCTATGGAAATGCCATGATAGGTAGGTATGGTGGCTGTTTTGAGGAATAATATGGTGGTTGTTTTGAGGAAGGATATATAGTGGGTTTATGGTACCGATGAAAGTTGCGCGGTACAAGAGAGGCTAGCAATGGTGGAAGGGTGATAGTGCGTATAATCCATGGACTCAACATTAGTCATAAGAACTCATATACTTATTGCAAAAATCTATGAGTCATCAAAACAAAGTAATCAACGCATGCTCCTAGGGGGGAGGTTGGTAGGATTTAACCATCGCGCGTCCCCGACCTCCACACAAAGGTTGACACTCTACAAATACCTCATGCTCTAACTTAGTCACACAACGGTTCACCATACGTGCATGCTACGTGAATCACTAACCTTAACACAAGTATTTCTCAATTTCATAATAACTCCACTAGCATGACTCTAATATTACTATCCTCATGTCTCAAAACCATTATCAAGCATCCAACATCTCATTCTATTCAATGCACTTAGTGTGATTTTTTTTACTACATTGACATTGGATGTCTATCATGCGAAGACTAGTTTCTTTAGCCTAAACACATTACCATGCTGTTTTAATAGACTCTCAAAAGGATATAAGTGAAGCATGAGAGTCCATCTATTTCTTCAAAATAAAACCACCGCCGTGCTCTAAAAGATATAAGTGAAGCACTAGAGCAATATCAAACTACTCCGGAAGATATAAGTGAAGATCAATGAGTAGTTGAATAATTATGTAACTATGTGAAGACTCTCTAACATTTAAGAACTTCAGATCTTGGGATATTATTCAAACAGCAAGAAAAACAAAATAAACTAAATTTACGCTCCAAGCAAAACACATATCATGTTGCGAATAAAAATATAGCTCCAAGTATAGTTACCGATGGATGAAGACGAAAGAGGGGATGCCTTCCATGGCATCCCCAAGCTTAGGATTTTGATTGTCCTTGAATTTTACTTGGGGTGCCATGGGCATCCCCAAGCTTAGGCCCTTGCTACTCTTTGTTCCATAGTCCATCAAAGCAATATTCAAAACTTGAAAACTTCAGAACACAAAACTTAGACAAAAATCTCGTGAGCTCCGTTAGTATAAGAAAGCAAACCACTACTCAAAGGTAATGCAATGCATTCATTCTTTGTTTATATTGGTGTTAAACCTACTGTATTCCAACTTCTCTATGGTTCATACTTCCTAATACTACTCACAGATGCATCATAATAAGCAAACAACACACAAAAAATAGAATATGTCAAAGACAGAACAGTCTGTAGTTATCTGCAGGATTCGCCTACTTCTGGAACTCCAAAAAATTCAAACTAAATTGGTACATTTGCGGAATTTGTCTACCAATCATCTTCAAAAAGAATCTACTAAAAAGCACGCTCCAGTAAAATCCCACGACTACTTTAGCGAGCGCTAGCGATTCTGTTTTTCACAGCAAGATCATATAAATTCCACACAAGTCTTCCCAAAGGTTCTACTTGGCACAAACACTAAACAAAATATGAAACCACATATAATCAGAGGCTAGATGAAATATTTATTCCCTAACAACAACAAAAGCAAAGAAAATAAAGTTGGGTTGCCTCCCAACAAGCGCTATCGTTTTACGCCCCTAGCTAGGCATAATGATGCTCACATAAAAGATAAGAATTGAAACATAAAGGGGGAATCATGAAGAATATGACTAGAACATTTAAGTCTAACCCACTTCCTATGCATGGGGATTTTGTGATCAAACAACTTAGGGAACAATAATCAACTAGCATAGCAAGGCAAAACAAGCATAACTTCAAAACTTTAAGCACATAGAGAGGAAACTTGATATTATTGCAATTCCTACAAGCATATGTTTCCCCCTCATAATAATTTTCAGTAGCATCATGAATGAGTTCAACAATATAACCAGCACATAAAGCATTATTTTCATGATCCCCAAGCATATAAATTTTATTACTCTCCACATAAGCAAATTTCTTCTCATGAATAGTAGTGGGAGCAAACTCAACAAAATAATTATCATGTGAAGCATAATCCAATTGAAAACTAAAATCGTGATGACAATTTTCATGGTTATTATTATTCTTAATAGCATACAAGTCATCACAATAATCATCATAGATAGCAACTTTGTTCTCATAATCAATTGGAACCTCTTCCGAAATAGTGGATTCATCACTAAATAAAGTCATGATCTCTCCAAATCCACTTTCATAATTATAATCATCATAAATAGGAGGCATGCTTTCATCATAATAAATTTTCTCATCAAAACTTGGGGGACTAAAAATATCATCTTCATTAAACGTAGCATCCCCAAGCTTGTGGCTTTGCATATCATTAGCATCATGGGTATTCAAAGAATTCATACTAACAACATTGCAACCATGCTCATCATGCACATATTCTATGCCAAGCATTCTATGTAATTCTTCCTCTAGCACTTGAGCACAATTTTCCTTCCCATCATATTCACGAAAGATGTTAAAAAGATGAAGCATATGAGGTACTCTCAATTCCAATTTTTTGGTAGTTTTCTTTTATAAACGAAACTAGTGATAAAACAAGAAACTAAAAGATTCGATTGCAAAATCTAAAGATATACCTTCAAGCACTAACATCCCCGGCAACGGCGCCAGAAAAGAGCTTGATGTCTACTACGCACCCTTCTTCTTGTAGACGTTGTTGGGCCTCCAAGTGCAGAGGTTTGTAGGACAGTAGCAAATTTCCCTCAAGTGGATGACCTAAGGTTTATCAATCCGTGGGAGGCGTAGGATGAAGATGGTCTCTCTCAAGCAACCCTTCAACCAAATAACAAAGAGTCTCTTGTGTCCCCAACACACCCAATACAATGGTAAATTATATAGGTGCACTAGTTCGGCGAAGAGATGGTGATACAAGTGCAATATGGATGGTAGATATTGGTTTTTGTAAAAGGAAAATATAAAACCAGCAAGGTAGCAAGTGGTAAATGTGAGCATA
Source organism: Secale cereale (assembly GCA_902687465.1). Lineage (NCBI taxonomy): Eukaryota > Viridiplantae > Streptophyta > Magnoliopsida > Poales > Poaceae > Secale > Secale cereale. The sequence continues at coordinate 620,843,046 of LR738714.1, forward strand.
AACGGTATTGCAATGATAGTAGGCAAGGCATAGGGTTCATACTTTCACTAGTGCAAGTTCTCTCAACAAGGATAACATAATTGGATCATATTACTAGCCCTCAACATGCAACAAAGAGTCACTCCGAAGTCACTAATAGCGGAGAACAAACGAAGAGATCATGGTAGGGTATGAAACCACCTCAAAGCTATTCTTTCTGATCGATCTATTCAAGAGTCCGTAGTAACGTTCAATCAATCATAGAGTTCGTACTAGAATAACACCTTAAGACACAAATCAATCAAAACCCTAATATCACCTAGATACTCCAATGTCACCTCAAGTATCTGTGGGCATGATTATACGATATGCATCACACAATCTCAGAAACATCTATTCAACCAACACATAGAACTTCAAAGAGTGCCCCAAAGTTTCTACCGGAGAGTCTAAGACGGAAACGTGTGCCAACCCCTATGCATAGATTCCCAAGGTCACGGAACCCGCAAGTTGATCACCAAAACATACATCAAGTGGATCACATGATATCCCATTGTCACCACAGATAAGCACGTGCAAGACATACATCAAGTGTTCTCAAATCCTTAAAGACTCAATCCGATAAGATAACCTCAAAGGGAAAATTCAATCCATTACAAGAGAGCGGATGGGGAGAAGAAGATCCAACTAGAATAGCAAAGCTCGCGATACATCAAGATCATGCCATCTCAAGAACACGAGAGAGAGAGAGATCAAACACATAGCTACTGGTACATACCCTCAGCCCCGAGAGTGGACTACTCCCTCCTTGTCATGGAGAGCGCTGGGATGATGAAGATAGCCACCGGAGAGGGTTTCCCCCCTCTGACAGGGTGCCAGAACGGGTGTAGATTGGTTTTCGATGGCTACAGAGGCTTTCGGCAGCGGAACTCCCGATCTAGGTTAATTTCTGGAAGTTCCAGTATTTATAGGAATTTTTGGAGTCGGGGCCAAGTAAAGGGGAGCTACGGGCCATCCTCGAGATAGGGGGGCACGCCCCCCTTCCCAGGGCGCGCCCTCCACCCTCGAGGGCAGCCCGTGGCTCTACTAGCCCGACTCTTTTGCTTCGGGGGCTTCTTTTGGTCCAGAAAAAATCATAAAAAATTGGCTCGTCAATTGGACTCCGTTTGATATTCCTTTTCTGTAAAACCCTAAAACAGGAGAAAAACAAAAACTAGCGCTGGGCTCTGGGTTAATAGGTTAGTCCCAAAAATCATATAAAAGTGTATAATAAAGCCCATTAAACATCCAAGACTTCATAAATAATAGCATGGAACAATAAAAAATTATAGATACGTTGGAGACGTATCAGTATCGAGTTGTAATAAAAAGTGTGGTGATCATCATTATTAGAGCATTGTCCCATGTGAGGAAAGGCCAATAAAAAAGGAGATGGCCCAAAATAATAATATAGAGAGGGGCTAATAAAAAAAAGAGATGAAGCCCTCCAAAAAAATGAGAGAAAAGAGAGAAGGGACAATTGCTACTATCTTTTTCCACACTTGTGCTTCAAATTAGCACCATGTTCTTCATTGTAGAGAGTCTCATGCTTAGTCACTTTCATATACTAGTGGGAATTTTCATTATAGAACTTGGCTTGTATATTCCAACGATGGGCTTCCTCAAATGCCCTAGGTCTTCGTAAGCAAGGAAGTTGGATGCACACCCACTAGTTTCTTTTGTTGAGCTTTCATTCATATTTAGCTCTAGTGCATCCATTGCATGGCAATCCCTACTCACTCACATTGATATCTATTGATGGGCATCTCCATAGCCCGTTGATACGCCTGGTCGATGTGAGATTATCTCCCTCCTTTTTGTCTTCTCCACAACCACCTCAATTCCACCCATAGTGCTATATCCATGGCTCACGCTCATGTATTGCGTGAAAATTGAAAGGTTTGAAAAGATAGGGTATGAAAACAAATGCTTGGCTGAAATCGGGGTTGTGCATGATATGAATATTTTGTGTGATGAAGAGGGAGCATAGCCAGACTATATGATTTTGTAGGGGTAACTTTCTTTAGCCATAGTATTTTGAGAAGACATGATTGCTTTGTTAGTATTGCTTGAAGTATTGTTATTTCTTATGTCAATATAGACTTTTATCTTGAATCTTTCAGATCTGAACATTCATGCCACAATTAAGAGAATTACATTGAAAAACTATATTGGTTAGCATTCCACATCAAAAATTCTTCCTTTATCATTTACCTACTCGAGGACGAGCAGGAATTAAGCTTGGGGATGCTTGATACGTCTCCAACGTATCTATAATTTTTTATTGTTCCATGCTATTATTTATGAAGTCTTGGATGTTTAATGGGCTTTATCATTCACTTTTATATCATTTTTGGGACTAATATACTAACCCAAAGGCCCAGTCCAGATTGCTGTTTTTTTGCCTATTTCAGGGTTTTGCAGAAAAAGAATATCAAACTGAGTCCAAACGGAATGAAACCTTCGCGAGAGATATTTTTGGAGGAAATCACGCACAGGAAACTTCAGGACCAAGTCAGGGGACAGAGGGGCTGCCCTCGAGGGTGGGGGCGCGCCCCCTTCCCAGGGCGCGCCCCCCTGCATCGAGGCTCCCTCGTGTGGCCCCCGGTGCCCTCCTTCTTCCTATATATATATCCACGTACTCCAGAAACTCCATACGCAGAGAGAAAACCCTAATTCCACCGCCGTAGCTTCTGTTCCCGTGGAGATCCCATCTTGGAGCCTGTTCCGGAGCTCCACCGGAGGGGGATCCATCACGGAGGCCTTCTTCATCATCATCATTGCCCTCACCATGAGTTGTGAGTAGTTTACCACAGACCTTCGGGTCCATAGCTAGTATCTAGATTGATTCTTCTCTCTCTTTGGATCTCAATACAAAGTTCTCCTCGGTCTTCGAGGACATCTATTCGATGTAATCTATTTTTGCGGTGTGTTTGTCGAGATCCGGTGAATTGTGGGTTTATGATCAAGGTTATCTATGAAAGATATTTGGTTCTTCTCTGAACTTTTTATGTGTGCTCATAATATCCTTGCAAGTCTCTTCGAATTATTGGTTTGGTTTGGCCTACTAGAACAATAGTTCTTGCAATGGGAGAAGTGCTTGGCTTTGGGTTCAATCTTGCGATGTCCTTTCCTAGTGACAATAGGGGCAGCAAGGCACGTATTGTATTGTTGCCATCGAGGATAAAAGATGGTGTTTACATCATATTGCTTGAGTTTATCCCTCTACATCATGTCATCTTGCTTAAAGCATTACTCTGTTCGTATGAACTCAATACACTAGATGCATGCTGGATAGCGGTCGATGTGTGGAGTAATAGTAGTAGATGCAGAATCGTTTCGGTCTACTTGTCTCGGACGTGATGCCTATATACAATGATCATGCCTAGATAGTCTCATAATTATTCGCTTTTCTATCAATTGCTCGACAGTAATTTGTTTACCCGCCGTAGAATATCGCTATCATGAGAGATGCCACTAGAGAAAACTATGGCCCCCGGGTCTATTCTCAACATATCAATCTATATCTACTTTACTTTTACCGCTTTTATTTGCTGTTTTATTAAACCAAAAATACCAATAATTATAAACTATCATCTCTATCAGATCTCACTCTCGTAAGTGATCGTAAAGGGATTGACAACCCCTTATCGCGTTGGCTGCGAAGTTCTTATTTGTTTGTGCAGGTGCGAGGGACTGGCGCGTGGTCTCCTACTGGATTGATACCTTGGTTCTCAAAAACTGAGGGAAATACTTATGCTACTTTGCTGCATCTCCCTTTCCTCTTCGAGGATATACAACGCAAGCTCAAGAGGTAGCACTCTCCACTTCGGAATTTGTGACTGATACATTATCCGAATCCTCATGCGGAGGACAATCCGATGCTACGGCTGTATCAGCTCTTATTTGGCCAGCAGGTTCCTCAGACGCAGTTCGGCGTATGCTCCTTCTGGAACAAGACGGAAGGGAAAATGTGACAATCCGGCCTCACTTCCGGGCACACATTGAAAACTATACCCCTTCGATGAAGGAGGGGGCTCAACGGTGCCCCCCTTTTATTTTCGATTTGAAGACTCGCCCTGCGTAGTCGCGGTCCTCTTAGAAGATGCCCTTGATACAGTACGGCGTGCCGAGCGCCGGCCATTTTGAGCACGAGACAGTGCGGTGGGTGAGGTGCAAAGGGAAGGATCTCTTTGAGAGGATGTCTCCTGGGTACTTACATTGGAGGAGGGAAGAAGGCCAGGATAATCAGCTACAATGGCCACTTCTGTACCACCGTGGCTCGCCTGGTAGAAAACTCCGACAGTGAGTTCTATGAATATATCCTCGTCCTCTTCAAATCCAGGATCTTTGTCGTGAGTATGGTCCTCTGGTTGCGGGGCAGGGCAATAAACCCCCTCGATCACCTTCCTCCATGCCTATTGTAAACAGCCGAATATAGTTCGATTAGCATATCTCAGTGAAGAGGATGTATAAAGCTAGCAATCGAAAAAAATACAAAGTCTTCTTTCTCCCCCTTATAAATATCAGCTAAGATGGCGGCCAAGGCGGCTGGGGTATCCGGACCCTCGCGTAGGCATCGAGATGCATCGTCTTGCCCATTGTAATGCCACATGGGAAACCCTCTGGACTGAAGTGGCTGAACGCATCGCTTTATCGAGATGGCCACTACTTCAATTATCGAAAGTTCGGAGTGGGCAAGCACTCTGATATTGTTGAATGACCTCTTAATCTCCTCATTGTTTTCTTCCTTGGGGCTTCGGGGGGCGCCAGTTGAAGCATTTTCTTCAAAGGGGCGCTGGAGAATTTGGGAAGACCAGGCCGAACTGGGTCCGGAAGGGCAACATCTTCGATATCAAACCACTCCGAGGCCCACTCTTCGGGTCCCTTTTTGGGAGTGCCGGACATGTAACATGTTATTGCTATGCGCCATACTTCGGCGTCGCCCACCTCGAATATGGATCCCTTTTGGGAGCGAGGGACGAGGCAAAATAATTTCTTCATAGCTCGAAATGAGCCTCACAGCCTAAAAATAGCTCGCAGAGAGCAACAAAACCCGCAATATGCATGATAGTGTTGGGAAACGTAGTATTTCAAAAAAAACCTACGATCACGCAAGATCTATCTACTAGAAGCATAGCAACGAGTGGGGAGAGTGTGTCTACGTACCCTCGTAGACCGAAAGCGAAAGCTTCTAGTGACGCGGTTGATGTAGTCGAACGTCTTCGCGATCCAACCGATCCAAGCACCGAACGTACGGCACCTCCGCGTTCAGCACACGTTCAGCTCGATGACGTCCCATCAGCTCTTGATCCAGTTGAGCGTCACAGGAGAGTTTCGTCAGCACGACGGCATGGTGACGGTGATTATGAAGCTACCGACGCAGGGCTTCGCCTAATCACTGTAACGATATGACCGGGTGTGTATCTGTGGAGGGGGCACCACACACGGCTAAAACTGATGTTCAATTGTGTGTTTTAGAGTGCCCCCTGCCCCCGTATATAAAGGAGCAAGGGGGAGGACGACCGGCCCTTGGGCGCGCGGGAGAGAGGAGGAATCCTCCTCCTAGTAGAAGTAGGACTCCCCTTTCCTACTCCTACTAGGAGGGGGAAAGGAAGGAGGAGAGGGAGAAGGAAAGGGGGGCGCCGCCCCCCCTTCCCTAGTCCAATTCGAACCAAAGGGTGAGGGGGCACGCGGCCTGCCCTGGCCAGCCCTCTCTCTCTCTCCACTAAGGCCCACTAGGCCCATTATTTCTCCCAGGGGGTTCCGGTAACCCTCCGGCACTCCGGTTTTCTCCGAAACCACCCGGAACACTTCCGGTGTCAGAATATAGCCGTCCAATATATCAATCTTTATGTCTCGGACATTCCGAGACTCCTCGTAATGTTCATGATCACATCCGGGACTCCAAACTACCTTCGATACATCAAAATACATAAACTCATAATACCGATCGTCATCGAACGTTAAGCGTGCAGACTCTACGGGTTCGAGAACTATGTAGACATGACCGAGACTCATCTCCGGTCAATAACCAATAGCGGAACCTAGATGCTCATATTGGTTTCTAAATATTCTACAAAGATCTTTATTGGTTGTCGTGGAAATAGCACGACAGATGTCCGGTTTAACGGACTTGATGATGGAACCATCGCACGGGTTATCTTGAAGGGGTTCATAGCACACAAAGGACACAGAGGGTTTATACTAGTTCGGCCCCTTCGATGAAGGTAAAAGCCTACGTCTAGTTGGTTTGGTATTGCTTGGGCGTCGGATTACAGGGAGCGGAATCGCTTGCTTGTGTCTCGACGGGTTGATTGTTGCTTGTCCCCGAACCGTCGCCGGGTCACCCCTTTATATAGAGGGTACGCCTGGTCCGGTTTACAGAGTCCCGAGGCCGGCTCATAATTGTGTCCGCCTCGGTCTCTGTCTTTTCTTCCTTATCTCTCAAGTTACATCACGGGGCGGTTTACAAACCTTAATTCTATACATGGGCTCTAAGATCTTTATGGGCCGTAGCCTGTACTACATATTACAAACAAATATATTAACGAAGCCGGTTTATACTAGCCGGTTTATACCTGCTAGTCATATCCCTGACATTAGGCCCCAGAATGATTTGAACTTGTTCATATCAGTCTTCTCTTGTATGATTTTCTTCTGTCTTCTCATCCTTGTAAACCGGCTCTGACGTCATCCTCAGGGATCATTAAATTTGACCGTGAAATCATCTCCGCATTTAACGCCGCGAGCTGTTCTGTAGCTTATTTTAAGGGTTATCCCGAAAATTGAGGCGTCAAAGGATCTTTATCCGATTTTTTGTCTCCTCGATTCCCGCACCTGTCGCTTCAGATCTGACTCTTCTTTATAAATACTGCCACCCCCATTCATTATCTTCTTCCTGCTCTGTCTTCCTCCTCCGTCGCCCAACGTCATCTTCGCTCGAGCTCGAACCGCCGCCGCCGTCCGCTGGATCCAAACCCTCACTGGCCGCTGCATCACCCTGAGCTCGACCAGAGAAACTCCGCCGCCGATTCTTGCCGCTCCAGGTACGTCCTTCTTCTCCATTATCAGTCTGCAACTTCTAGGGTTTCTTCCTACGCCTCCGCCATTAGAGCCTTAATAGAAGCTTCATCTTGTTCGACCTTAAGCCAATGATTTCTAGTAACCTTGTCCTTCAGATCTTGCCTTTAAATTGTACTTTTACTCTGCTGTAAACACTTCGGATCTCCGTTGTTCCTGTCTAGCCTGTAGATTTATCCGCTTAATATAAGATCCTTGTAGCTCCTTCCCGTATACTCTTACATTAGCTTCTCTTTTCTTAGCATGCTCAGATCTATTCTCCTTAGCTGTCTTTTAAAAACCCGTTTTTCTCCTCAGTAGATCTGCTAATTATGTTCCGGTTTAAGCCGATATGCCTTGTTCTTGCGAAACTCTGTAACTTAACGCAACGGTTTAGCCGTTCAACTTCAACTGCCATTGACCGGAAATGATGTAGCTTGTCATAATTGCCGGTTTAACCACGCCATTAGTCCTCAGATAAATCGTTGCGTAACTTTCATAGATAGTTTCCGGTTTATACAGCTGTATTTTCATAATCCGTTTTCTGTATTCTATCTTTTCCAGTACTTTGCTCTTTTGTTGCAATGGCTAAGCAGTATGTCTCCTGCGATTGGGTTCCTTCTGTCATTACTGAGGATGATTTAATCAAGATGTCTGAAATTGGCACGTTAGGACCTCAGTCTGAATTAAAGTGGCGGGCCCCGGGTAATGAATGTCCCCCTACTCCCAGGTCCGGGGAGGTCATTGTGTTTTTGGATCATATGTCTCGAGGCTTCTCTCCCCCCGGTTCAAAGTTTTTCCGGGATGTTCTTGCTGCTTTCCAACTGCACCCGCAGGACATTGGACCCAATTCTGTCTCAAACATCTGTGACTTTCAAGTGTTTTCTGAGGTGTATCTGCAAGAAGAACCTTCTGTCGATTTATTCTGGGATTTCTTTCATTTGAACCGGCGCACCGAGTTTACCAGCGGACCACATCAGGAGCTCGGTGGCGTTAGTATTCAGAAGAGGAGAGATGTGGTGTTTCCTCATGCCGCTTTACACTCTCATCCAAAAGACTGGAATAAGTCCTAGTTTTACTGTGTTGACACGTCTCCTGAAGGGGAGAACCCTCTGCCGGGTTACCGTGAAACCCGTATTCCGGAGAATCATCATTTACCACCACGGCTCGGCGCTGTTGAACGGACCCGGTTCTCATCACAGCTCTCCAAGTTAAGAGCCTTCATAGCAAATGGTTTAATTGGGACTGATTTCCTACGCTGTTGGCTGTCTTGGAGCATACTTTCCTTGAGCCGGCGATCACAGCTAATGTGCAAATATTCTGGCAAACCGGATGATCCTCAAAGGTTTACCAAGGAAAAGCTTTCTGAATCGGAAGTTGTAGAGTCAGCCAAGAAAATTTTCAATGTTTCTTTGGCAGACTGCGGCAAAGTCGGGCTAGCTCCATATTATAAGAAGAATAAGCCGCCCGCAGTAAGTCTCACTTTACCCTGTATCTGTAATCCGTTCTTTTAAACCGTCTTTCAATCATCTTTCTTTCTTTTGACTAGGCTGATGACCCTTTTTGGAAGAGAAAACCTCAGGAGAAAACCGGCAAACAGGTTCGACGAAAAACCTTTGCCAATAAGAAAAGGAAAGCAGCTGTTGACGCCGGTTTTCCCACTGAAGATGATGATCCGGATTCCGAGGTAAGCTTTAATCCGGTTTAAATTTTACTTTCACGTACTTGTAATTGTATCTAATGATACCTTTCCACAGGAGTTGCCTGAAGGTGATAACCCGACTGAAATTGAGGTAATCCTTCTTTCTTCTGCCTCAGAACCTCTTCCACAAAAAAGTCGTCGGACCGTCCGGAAGTACCAATTTTCTCATCCTTATGCTCAGTTGGACCCTAACTTTATTTTGAAGAAACAACAGCATGAAGCTCTTCGCCGGACCACTCGCCATAGCAGCCTGGCGGTGGAATCATCCGGGATTTCTTTAACTCCGGTTCGAAAACGCCGTGCTGAGGTGATACTTTCTCCGACTCCCCTTCATCCCAAGGCCGGGCTTACCCGAAAACCTCTTAAGCCGTCTGACCCTGATTATCAGGAAACTCCACTGTCTTCCTCTGGTGAATCGACCGCCACGCAGCTTCCTCCACTGAAAACCGTCCCAGGGTAATTTTCTCACCTTTTCCGGTTTATGATCCTTTTTTTGCTTTATAATGCTAACTCATTTTGCATATTTTTCCAGCAAACCGAAACCTAGCAAGAAGCCCAAGGCCAATAAGCCTCCTGCCGAGCCCACTGCAGATGATCCGGCTGCTAACCCGTCCAACACTATTCCTTCTGAGGGCGAGCCCGTAGCTCCTCTTGAAGACCCTGTACCTACAGATCACATTTCTGCTCCTGAGCATCCTACTGCTGAAGATGCCCAGAATCCACCAAGTCCGGCCCGGGTTAATTCTCCTCGGATTAATCCGGCGTCTCCTGATCCGGCTCACACTGTCACTCCCCCCAATGTACCAACCTCACCTGATGTTGTGGTAACCGGGGCTGCTTATGTTGCTCCAGCTGAGCCCACCGTTTTACCCAAACATACGGCTAAAGCGGAAAAACTATCTCAAGAAAAGGGGAAGTGGAGTACTGAGATATCCAGCCTTTCCGGTATGAGCGCTCAAGAAATTTACTCTGGGTATCTGAACCGGCTCCACAGCAGTCGGGATTATGAAGCCAGCCTGGTTAACTTGATGAGGGAAAAGTATGAGGTAAACTTCTTCTTCTGACTTTGTTCTTTTGATGTATCTCTATGTCATAGCAGCCCCCAAGTTCCGGTTTAGCTGCATGTTGAAGATGAACCGGAATTTTGTAGATTGAACCCTTGATCTTTACATTAGCCCCCAAGTATCAAATAGATAACTTGTTTATGTATTTGATACTTGTAAAAATTGCTGACGATACTTCAACTATGCATTAGCCCCCAAGTGTCAAGCAGACAACTTGTTTGTGTGCTTGAGACTTGTAATTTTAAATTGCCTTTCCTTACAGCTTCAACTGCCATTAGCCCCCAAGTGTCAAGTAGACAACTTGGTTGTGTGCTTGAGACTTGACTAATTTTCACCTCTTGTTTTTGAACTGTGTCTGCAGGCTGAGTTGAACCGGAATGCTCTTGAAATTAATGAGCTTCGAAGCCGTCTTACTGAAACAGAGTCTGCCGCTTCAAAGGCTAAAAAAGAACTTCAAGTGAGCTTAAAGACCGCTGAAGACTTGAAGAAATACTTTGAAGAAGAGCGGACCGCTTTTGAGGTCCAAAAGAAAGATCAGGAAAACGGGTTCAGGATGCTGAAGGAGCACTTAATCCGGTTACTGAGGAATTGACCGGTTTAAAATGGCAAATTGACTTGATGACCTCTGCTGTCTTTGGTGAGTATAATCTTAACTCCTGCTTTTATCTTTGTAACCTGTGCTTTGTACCGGTTTAACTATGATTGTTGTGTGCAGGGCGCCGTGTCTCCCATCTTGGGGACGACTTACGGAAAAAACTCAAAGCTTGCTACACCTTGGTCGAACAGCTGTACTCCGGGACGCAAAGGATCATCAGTGCTACTTCTTTTGGTAAACCGGCCCCTACGACAATACAAGATACTTTTAACAAGTTGTCTGTTTTGCCGGTTCGTCTCGAAGAAGTCAAGAAATCTGCTGCGCGGGGTGGTGCTCTTCTGGCCCTTACAAGGGCTAAGGCTTGGGTCCCGGATCTTGATCCGGAGGAGGCTTTCACCGGATCCCCGGATACAAAGGAGGACGGCTCACCTTTTACCGAAACGGATCTCTATGCCCTGACGAAAGAGATGCGCCCCCTCACCAGCAAGCTTGCCGCTGAATCAGATTTGTCCAGATATCATCTAGGATATAATTTGCAGAACGAGCGGGTGGAGCGACCGGTTTACGATACTGTCAACTTAATTCCGCCGGTTCGTCCTCACACCTTTGCTCCTGACATTGATCCTGCTGAACTTATCAACAATGAGGTGTATTTCCGGGCCTTGGCGAAGATTGATTGGCGTGCGCCGGACTTCCAACCGCTTCACGAGGATGAAGATGTTCCGGATCAAGGCAATGGCCAGCCGTCTCAGCAAGGAGAAGCATAACCTCGAATTTTATTGCTGTAACCATGATCTGTATTCCGTCAAAACAACGTTTCCAAACTGTGGGGCTTGCCATGCCTTGTAATAGTTTAGCCGAAACTTATCGTGCTTCAGTCCGAATATTTTGTTTTTTCTGAAATACTCTCCGGTTGACCTGTTGTCTGATGTTGGTTGCCTTCCTCTGCTCATACAGAAAAAATATCGAAAAATATGTCCTAGTGGCTTTCCACTGGACGGATTAACTTGTTCTCTTAAAACATCAAATAAGCATATCTTTATACTAAAGATAACTTTTATACCTGAGATTTATATGTGGTCAATACTCTTTTAAACTGATAGGACTTTAAAGTCGCTTTATGAAGATCTTCATGGATCCAAGTAAAAACTCGAAATTCTCCGGTCCATCTTGATGATAAATCCGGTTCATCTTGTTTCAGAAACTTGTAAATTTTGCCTGATGTGCGATCCGGGTTTTGATGAACGCCGGTTTACTTATGCTGGTATTCATGATCCAGACTTTCCATTTCATAGATATGTGGTCAACTTGTGTAGCTGTTCCACTCCGGTTTAAAAGGTTATAAAACACAAAAAACACCAAAAATATGCAAATTTTGCAAATAAGACCATGTAGTCGAGGCTTTTTCAAGAGCTGCCAGGCTCAAAGCAAGGTTCAGCCAATCACTGGGACGCGGATTGGCCGACACTCCCAGAGGGCCTAGCCAATCACTGAACGTGGAATTATCCAACTTTTCAGAGGGCCGAAAGAACCGGAAATAAAAACTGAGCCAATCACTGGGACGCGGATTGGCCGACACTCCCAGAGGGCCTAGCCAATCACTGAACGTGGCATTATCCAACTTTTCAGAGGGTCGAAAGAACTATGAAACTAATCCGATCACTGGGAGGGGATGATACCACTCCCAGAGGGCCTCCAGGGTTCCTCCTGAACCGGTGGGTCAATATACAAACTGAGCCAATCACTGGGACGCGGATTGGCCGACACTCCCAGAGGGCCTAGCCAATCACTGAACGTGGCATTATCCAACTTTTCAGAGGGCCGATAAAACTATGAAACTAATCCGATCACTGGGAGGGGATGATACCACTCCCAGAGGGCCTCCAGGGTTCCTCCTGAACCGGTGGGTCAATGTAAACCAATCACTGAACGTGGACTTGTCCAACTTTTCAGAGGGTTGATGGAACTATGAAACTAATCCGATCACTGGGAGTAGATGATATCACTCCCAGAGGGCCTCCAGGGTTCCTCCTGAACCGGATATAATCTCATGTTCTTGAGAGTTTTATTGCTCCTTTGCATATTCTGCAAAAAATCAATTTCTAACCCGGCCAGTATATTGAAATATGGTATCTGATGATAAACTTGTATGTATATGGGTTGCTTTCACAAGATTTTTTGCATATGGAAAAAGGGCTAAGCCCCCGGTTTACCGAGGGTGCCGGTTTATTCATTACTTATAATATATACATAGGATACATTGGAGCACGTAGCTCAAGTATAATACGGCCGTAAATGGGCGATGTTCCACGGCCTCTTCGTCTCCTCTTCTGATGTCCGTGAGTCCTTGTGTTCCCGAACGTCCACCAAGTAATATGAGCCGTTGTGTAGATTATTGCTGACCACAAAGGGCCCTTCCCAAGGTGGGGATAACTTGTGCATATCTGTTTGGTCTTGGATGAGCCGGAGTACCAAGTCACCCTCCTGGAACGTCCTTGTTCTAATCCAACGACTATGATATCTGCGCAAGTCTTGCTGATAAATCGCCGACCGCGCTGCAGCTATATCACCCTCTTCATCCAGCCGGTCTAAACCGTCCTGTCTTGACTCCTCATTGATTGCTTCCACATAGGCCGTTACCCGTGGTGAGTCATGACGTATATCACTTGGAAGAACTGCTTCAGCACCATAAACCATGAAGAAAGGCGTGTAGCCTGTAGACCGGTTTGGTGTAGTGTTAATACTCCAAAGAACAGATGGCAACTCCTCAACCCAACATCCAGGGGTTCTCTGCAAAGGTGTCATAAGCCGGGGTTTGATACCTCGCAAAATCTCCTGATTTGCCCTTTCGGCCTGACCGTTGGTTTGGGGGTGGGCCACTGAAGATACATCTAAACGAATGTGTTCTCTTTGACAAAATTCCTTCATCTCCCCCTTAGATAAGTTGGTACCATTGTCTGTGATGATGTTGTGTGGAAAGCCAAACCGGAATATTACTTTTTTGATGAACTTAACTGCCGTTGCTGCATCACACTTGCTTATAGGCTCCGCTTCAACCCATTTTGTGAACTTGTCTACTGCCACTAGTAGATGAGTTTTCTGATCTTGGGATCGCTTGAAAGGCCCAACCATATCAAGCCCCCAAGTTGCGAAAGGGCAAGTTATTGGTATCATCCGGAGTTCCTGTGCCGGAACCAGAGCACGCCTTGAGAATTTCTGACAAGCATCACACTTCCGGACCAGATCTGCCGCATCTGCATGCGCGGTTAACCAATAGAAACCATGTCGGAATGCCTTAGCCACCAATGATTTTGAACCGGCATGATGACCACAATCCCCTTCATGAATCTCCCTTAGAATCTCACAACCTTCCTCAGCTGAAACGCATCGTTGAAATACTCCAGAAGTACTACGATGGTGAAGCTCTCCGTTTGCAATTGTCATGGACTTAGAGCGCCGGATTATCTGTCGTGCTTCCTCTTCGTCTTCCGGCAACTCTCCCCGGCTCAGGTATGCCAAATAGGGTAGCGTCCAATCCGGAATAATATGGAGTGCTGCAACTAACTGTGCCTCTGGGTCCGGAACAGCTAGGTCTTCTTCCGAAGGTATCTGAACCGAAGGACTGTGCAATTCATCCAAAAAGGTGTTTGGTGGTACCGGTTTACGTTGCGACCCTAGCCGGCTCAGAGCGTCGGCCGCTTCATTTCTCCGCCGGTCTATGTGATCCACCTGATATCCCTTAAAGTATCCTGCGACTGCTTCAACCTCTCGTCTATAAGCCGCCATGAGGGGATCTCTTGAATCCCACTTGCCAGAAACTTGTTGTGCCACTAGATCTGAGTCACCCAGGCACTTAACCCGGCTCAAATTCATCTCCTTTGCTAGCCGCAAACCATGAAATAATGCTTCATATTCGGCTGCATTATTAGTACAAGGAAATAATAAACGGAGGACATAGCAAAATTTATCACCTCTGGGGGAAGTTAAGACAACTCCAGCCCCTGAGCCCTCTAACTGTTTTGAACCGTCAAAGTGAATCGTCCAATAAGTAAGATCCGGCTTCTCCTCAGGAGTCTCCAGCTCTGTCCAGTCATTGATGAAGTCTACCAATGCCTGAGATTTTATAGCAGTGCGCGGTACATATTTCAACTCATGCGGGCTGAGCTCGATGGCCCACTTTGCTACCCTGCCTGTAGCTTCCCTGTTCTGGATTATATCCCCCAACGGAGCTGAACTAACCACAGTTATTGGATGTCCTTGGAAATAGTGCTTCAGCTTCCGGTTTGCCATGAACACCCCATATACTAACTTCTGCCAATGAGGGTATCTCTGTTTGGACTCAATGAGTACTTCGCTTACATAATAAACCGGGCGCTGAACCGGGTGTTCCTTCCCTGCTTCCTTGCGCTCAACCACAAATTGCAACGCTGACCGCTCGTGTATTAGCGGCAACGTATAACAGCAAAGGCTCCTTGTCAACGGGCGCAGCCAAAACCGGTGGGTTTGCTAGTTGCCGTTTCAGATCCTCAAATGCTGCATTTGCCTCATCACTCCAGATAAACCGGTCTGTTTTCCTCAACATCTGGTAAAGCGGGATCGCCTTCTCTCCCAAGCGACTGATGAACCGGCTTAACGCTGTGATCCGGCCAGCTATGCGCTGAACATCGTTGATACAAACCGGTTTAGTCAAAGATGTGATGGCCTTGATCTTCTCTGGGTTAGCTTCTATTCCTCTGTTTGAGACCAAGAATCCCAAAAGCTTACCAGCCGGAACACCAAAAGCACATTTTTCCGGATTAAGCATCATCCTGTAAGCCCGAAGATTATCAAAGGTTTCCTTGAGATCCTCTATCATTGTTCCTTCTTTCTTCGATTTGACCACAATGTCATCCACATAGGCATGAACGTTCCTCCCTATCTGCCCCTTCAAACAATTCTGAACGCAACGTTGATAAGTTGCCTATGCACACTTAAGTCCAAAAGGCATAGACACATAACAAAAAGCACCAAAAGGAGTTATGAAAGCTGTCTTCTCTTGGTCTTCCACCGCCATCTTGATCTGGTGATACCCTGAATATGCATCCAGAAAACTTAACCGCTCACACCCCGCCGTGGCGTCGATGATCTGATCGATGCGAGGTAGAGCAAAAGGATCAGTTGGGCAAGCCTTATTGAGGTCCGTGTAGTCCACACACATCCTCCACTTCCCATTCTTCTTTAAAACCAGCACCAGATTAGCCAACCACTCCGGATGAAAAACTTCCACTATGAACCCTGCGGCCAAAAGTCTAGCCACTTCTTCTCCTATAGCCTTGCGCCTCTCTTCGTTGAAGCGGCGCAGATACTGTTTAACTGGTTTAAACTTCGGATCAATGTTTAACTTGTGCTCAGCGAGTTCCCTCGGTATACCTGGCATGTCAGAAGGTTTCCATGCAAAGATATCCCGGTTCTCATGGATGAACTCGATGAGCGCGCTTTCCTATTTGGGATCAAGGTTAGCGCTGATAGTGAATTGTTTAGACGAGTCTCCAGGCACAAAATCAACCTGCTTGGTCTCTTCAGCTGACTTAAACTTCAACGCCGGATCGTGCTCGGTAGTCGGTTTCTTCAGCGGAGTCATATCTGCCGGATCAACATTATCTTTATAAATTTTTAGCTCTTCGGTGGCACATACTGCTTCTGCATAAGCTGCATCACCTTCCCCACATTCCACAGCTATCTTGCGATTTCCATGAACCGTGATCGTGCCCTTATGACCCGGCATCTTAAGCTGCAAATAAACATAACACGGCCTAGCCATAAACTTAGCATAAACCGTCCTTCCAAACAGAGCATGATATGGACTTTTGATCTTGACGACTTCGAAAGTGATCATCTCTGACCTAGAATCATATTCGTTCCCAAAGGTAACTTCCAAGTCAATCTTTCCAACTGGATAAGCTGACTTACCTGGGACCACTCCATGAAACACCGTGTTTGACTGCCTTAGCTTCTTATCTGTCAGACCCATACGACGGAAAGTCTCATAATATAAGATATTGATACTGCTACCACCATCCATGAGAACCTTAGTAAATTTGTAACCCCCCACTTGAGGTGCTACTACCAAGGCTAAATGGCCCGGATTATCCACCCGCATTGGGTGGTCTTCTCTACTCCATACAATAGGCTGCTCCGACCATCGAAGAAATTGTGGTGTCGCCGGTTCTACTGCATTGACAGCCCGCTTTAAAACCTTCTGGTCTCTCTTACATAGACTTGTGGTGAAGACATGGTATTGCCCACTGCTTAACTCCTTCGGATTACTCTGATATCCGGATTGCGGCTACTGTTGCTGACGCTGTTGCTGCTGATTTCCCTGATTATTATAACTTCCTTGGCCCTGCTGCTGATTATTCTGATTATTGTAACCACCTTGATGATGTGATTGATTGCCCTGACCATTATAGTTTCCTTGATTATTTTGGCCGCCTGCCCGGGGTTGATAACCACCGTTATTGCCCCTATATCCTGATCCGGAGCTGCTCCCCTGATGACCCGGACCATAAAATCCAGGCCCTGAGCCGCCATGTGGGGGTCGATTAGGAGGATTGAAACGGCTCGTTATTGCCTTCATAAGGGGTATGCACTCTCTCATGGTATGCTTCGCCACCTTCCCTTTTCCGCTATGCTTTGGACAAGGCTGATCTAACTCTTGCTCCCAGCCAAAAGCTCCTCCGCCGGTTTGTGAAGCTGGATCTCCCGGACTACGCTGAAAACCACCTTGAACTTGGGTGTTAGCCACGAAGTCTGAACCACCTTCTGCTTTCCGTTTGCCCAAAAACCCTGAAGTAACCAGATTGATCGGTGCCGATTTACCAGACTTGCCGGCCTTCCCAGCCTTATCTCCTTCTGCTTCCGGATACTTTGTGTTATCAGAGTCTCCGTATTTCACCAGGGCACTCATCAAAGTTCCCATATCATTGCAGTCCCTCTTAAGCCGTCCGAGTTTTAACTTTAAAGATTCAAACCGGCAATTGTTCTCCAATGTCACTATTGCCGTACTAGGATTAATACCATTCGAAGAGTGTAAAATCTCTGCTACTCTCCGTACCCAAGCTGCTGTAGATTCCTGCTCTCCTTGCACACAAGCTGCTCGGTCTATCACTGACATCGGCTGTTTGCATGTATCCTTGAAGTTTTTGATAAACTGGCTGCGCAGTTCCCCCCATGATCCAATAGAGTTCGGGGGTAGAGCTTTCAGCCAGGTCCGGGCCGTGCCCTCGAGCATCATAGTAAAATATTTGGCACAAGCTGATTCATCCACGTCCAGCATCTCCATGGCCATCTCATAACTTTCAACCCAAGCTTCTGGTGGTAAATCGGCTGTGTAGTTAGGTACCTTGCGGGGCCCTTTGAAATCTTTGGGCAGCTTGACACTCCGTAAAGCGGGGATAAGACACTGCACCCCAAAGGAACTCGCCGTAACCCCTGTCTCTGCAGTGGCTGTATGAACCGGCGTTGCTTGACGAATCTCCTCCCTGGCACCTGATCTGACCCGGTTTATGTCTGGAGCTGGCATCGCCGCCCCTGCCGGATTATCCTGCCTGCGCTGATGTCTCCTACGCTCACTGCTAGATACTTCTGGCTCCTCCCAATGCCTAGTATAACTTCGGCTGGGACGCGGGGTTGAATGTAACCTTTCCCTGCTGTGAGAATATGCTTGCTGCTGCATCAACGTCGTATTGAGTAGCTTCTGGACCCTGCGCGCTTCTATCGCCACCGGAGATGTTTCTTCCGCAGGTAAAGCGGCCAAACGCGCCACTGCTGCAGCAATGTTATCCAAAGGGTTTGAATAATGACCTAGAGGGACGGGAACATAAGGTGCCGACGTAATCCGGCGCTCCGGCTCTGCGGTGGGTTACTGAACCGGCTCCTCCCTGGCCGGAGGTGTCCTCCGGTTTAAAGCCGGATGGTTGCTAGTCCCAGCCCCAGGTGTCCTGAACAGATTCGTTGATTCATAAACCGGCGGTATACGAGACCGGTATTTTCGTCCCCTTACTCCTTCCATAGAAGCTTGCTCCATCCTTAGATAAAAAGCTTGATCATCCAATTCCGCTTGCCTCACCGCTATCATCTCTCTTTCTGCCTTCAGGTCCTCCTTTAACTGATCAATCCGGCCTTTCAACTGAAGGAGCTCTGCATCATGATGCGCCTTGTTTGCTGGAGCTACTGCTTCCACCGCTTTAGCTGTGAACTCCTCGATCAAGGTGGATAGAACTTCAGTAAGTGAGGGGTTTGAGCCGCTTCCCCCTGCACCAGCTTCCGCTGTCGTTCCGTTCATCGGGGGCTGTGAACCGGCCATGAAAACCGCCACCCAGTTTGGCGGGTCAAAGGGGCCCGGAATACTGTTTCCATCGGACTCGCCCTCAGACCGGCCATCCCGCAACTGATACAGAGATTCAGTTTCCCCGGATGAAGATTCGCCATCTGAGTAGACAATTGTTGCTCCATCAGATTCCGATCCGTTCTCGGCTCGACCTCTGTGGATTGCTCCAACGAACACGTGCTTCACGGCAGGCTGAATCCGGGCCGATCTCGCACGCTGAGCCGGCTCGACGATGTTGGGGAAGATGTCCGGCTCCGGCCCCGGTTCGCCGATTTTACCGATGAAGACTTGGATGCTGCCAAAGGGAACCCGGTACCCATATTCGATCGAATCGGCTTCCGGTCCCCAACCTGCGTCGTCGATGTAGATCCGGCCGCGGCGACTTTTGGTCATCCGGCCGACTGCGTAACCCTTGAGCCCTTCGAAGCTGCCCTTCAAGAACTCGAAACCATCGTGCGCAGGCCCCACGGTGGGCGCCAACTGTCGTGGAAATAGCACGGCAGATGTCCGGTTTAACGGACTTGATGATGGAACCATCGCACGGGTTATCTTGAAGGGGTTCATAGCACACAAAGGACACAGAGGGTTTATACTAGTTCGGCCCCTTCGATGAAGGTAAAAGCCTACGTCTAGTTGGTTTGGTATTGCTTGGGCGTCGGATTACAGGGAGCGGAATCGCTTGCCTGTGTCTCGACGGGTTGATTGTTGCTTGACCCCGAACCATCGCCGGGTCGCCCCTTTATATAGAGGGTACGCCTGGTCCGGTTTACAGAGTCCCGAGGCCAGCTCATAATTGTGTCCGCCTCGGTCTCTGTCTTTTCTTCCTTATCTCTCAAGTTACATCACGGGGCGGTTTACAAACCTTAATTCTATACATGGGCTCTAAGATCTTTATGGGCCGTAGCCTGTACTACATATTACAAACAAATATATTAACGAAGCCGGTTTATACTAGCCGGTTTATACCTGCTAGTCATATCCCTGACATTGGTCAAACCGCATAACAACATACGTTGTTCCCATTGTCATCGGTATGTTACTTGTCCGAGATTCGATCGTCGGTATCATCATACCTAGTTCAATCTCGTTACCAGCAAGTCTCTTTACTCGTTCCATAATACATCATATCATGACTAACTCATTAGTCGTTTGCTTGCAAGGCTTATTATGATGTGTATTACCGAGAGAGCCCAGAGATACCTCTCCGACACTCGGAGTGACAAATCATATTCTCGATCTATGCCGACACCACAAACACCATCGGAGACACCTGTAGAGCATCTTTATAATCACCCAGTTACGTTGTTACGTTTGATAGCACACAAGATGTTCCTCCGGTATTCGGGAGTTGCATAATCTCATAGTCATAGGAACATGTATAAGTCATGAAGAAAGCAATAACAGTAAGGGATGGGTATTGTCCATCACATCATTCTCCTAATGATGTGATCTCGTTGATAAAATGACAACTCATGTCTATGGCTAGGAAACATAACCATCTTTGATCAATGAGCTAGTCTAGTAGAGGCATACTAGGGACACTCTGTTTTGTCTATGTATTCACACATGTACTAAGTTTCCAGTTAATACAATTCTAGCATTAATAATAAACATTTATCATGATATAAGGAAATACAAATAACAACTTTATTATTGCCACTAGGGCATATTTCCTTTATTCTCCCACTTGAACTAGAGTCAATAATCTAGATTACATAGTAATGATTCTAACACCCATGGAGTCTAGGTGTTGATCATGTTTTGCTCATGGAAGAGGCTTATTTAACGGGTCTGCAACATTCAGATCCGTATGTATCTTGTAAATTTCTATGTCTCCCTCCTTGACTTGATCGCGGATGGAATTGAAGCATCTCTTGATGTGCTTGGTTCTCTTGTGAAACCTGGATTCCTTTGCCAAGGCTATTGCTCCAGTGTTGTCACAAAAGATTTTCATTGGACCCGATGCACTAGGTATTACACCTAGATCAGATATGAACTCCTTCATCCAGACTCCTTCATTTGCTGCTTCCGAAGTAGCTATGTACTCCGCTTCACACGTAGATACCGCCACGACGCTCTTCTTGGAACTGCACCAACTGACAGCTCCACCGTTCAATAAAAATACATATCCGGTTTGTGACTTAGAGTCATCCGGATCAGTGTCAAAGCTGGAATCGACGTAACCATTTACGACGAGCTCTTTGTCACCTCCATAAATGAGAAACAAATCCTTTGTTCTTTTCAGGTACTTCGGGATGTTCTCGACCATTGTCCAGTGATCCACTCCTGGAATACTTTGGTACCTCCTTGCTAAACTTATAGCAAGGCACACATCAGGTCTGTTACACAACATTGCATACATGATAGATCCTATGGCTGAGGCATAGGGAATGACTTCCATTTTCTCTCCATCTTCTGCAGTGGTCGGGCATCGAATCTTACTCAACTTCACACCTTGTAACACATGCAAGAACCCTTTCTTTGACTGATCCATTTTGAACTTCTTCAAAACTTTATCAAGGTATGTGCTTTGTGAAAGTCCAATTAAGCGTCTTGATCTATCTCTATAGATCTTGATGCCTAATATATAAGCAGCTTCACCGAGGTCTTTCATTGAAAAATTCTTATTCAAGTATCCTTTTATGCCATCAAGAAATTCTATATCATTTCCAATCAACAATATGTCATCTACATATAATATTAGAAATTCTACAGAGCTCCCACTCACTTTCTTGTAAATACAGGCTTCTCCAAAAGTCTGTATAAAACCATATGCTTTGATCACCTCATCAAAGCGTATA
Source organism: Secale cereale (assembly GCA_902687465.1). Classification (NCBI taxonomy): domain Eukaryota; kingdom Viridiplantae; phylum Streptophyta; class Magnoliopsida; order Poales; family Poaceae; genus Secale; species Secale cereale. The sequence continues at coordinate 620,864,656 of LR738714.1, forward strand.
TTCCAATTTTGAGATGCTTGCACCAGTCCATAGATGGATCGCTGGAGCTTGCACACTTTGGTAGCATCTTTAGGATCGAATAAACCTTCTGGTTGCATCATATACAAATCCTCTTTGAGGTATCCATTAAGGAATGCAGTTTTGACATCCATTTGCCAGATTTCATAATCATAAAATGCGGCAATTGCTAACATGATTTGGGCAGATTTAAGCATCGCCACGGGTGAGAAAGTCTGATCGTAGTCAACTCCTTGAACTTGTCGAAAACCTTTCGCAACAAGTCGAGCTTTGTAGACAGTAACATTACCATCGGCGTCTATCTTCCTCTTGAAGATCCATTTAGTTTCAATGGCTTGCCGATCATCGGGCAAGTCAACCAAAGTCCACACTTTGTTCTCATACATGGATCCCATCTCAGATTTCATGGCCTCAAGCCATTTTGCGAAATATGGGCTCATCATCGCTTCCTCATAGTTCGTAGGTTCATCATGGTCTAGTAACATGACTTCCAGAACTGGGTTACCGTACCACTCTGGCACAGAACATACTCTGGTTGACCTACGAGGTTCAGTAGTAACTTGATCTGAAGTTTCATGATCATCATCATTAGCTTGCTCGCTGATTGGTGTAGGAATCACTGGAACTAGTTTCCGTGATGTACTACTTGAAGGAAATATGCCCTAGAGGCAATAATAAAGTTATTATTTATTTTCTTATATCATGATAAATGTTTATTATTCATGCTAGAATTGTATTAACCGGAAACTTAGTACATGTGTGAATACATAGACAAAACGAAGTGTCCCTAGTATGCCTCTACTAGACTAGCTCATTGATCAAAGATGGTTATGTTTCCTAGCAATAGACATGAGTTGTCATTTGATCAACGGTAGCACATCATTAGGAGAATGATGTGATGGACAAGACCCGCCCGTTAGCTTAGCACTATGATCGTTTAGTTTTACTCCTATTGCTTTCTTCATGACTTATACATGTTCCTATGACTATGAGATTATGCAACTCCCGAATACCGGAGGAACACTTTGTGTTCTATCAACGTCATAACATAACTGGGTGATTATAAAGATGCTCTACAGGTGTCTCTGAAGGTGTTCGTGGTGTTGGCATAGATCAAGAATAGGATTTGTCACTCCGAGTGTCGGAGAGGTATCTCTGGGCCCTCTCGGTAATACACATCATAATAAGCCTTGCAAGCAAATGACTAATGAGTTAGTCACGAGATGATGTATTACGGAACGAGTAAAGAGACTTTCCGGTAACGAGATTGAACTAGGTATTGAGATACCGACGATCAAATCTCGGGCAAGTAACATACCGATGACAAAGGGAACAACGTATGTTGTTATGCGGTTTGACCGATAAAGTTCTTCGTAGAATATGTAGGAGCCAATATGAGCATCCAGGTTCCGCTATTGGATATTGTCCGGATATATGTCTCGGTCATGTCTACATAGTTCTCGAACCCGTAGGGTCCGCACGCTTATAGTTCGGTGACGATCGGTATTATGAGTTTATGTGTTTTGATATACCGAAGATAGTTCGGAGTCCCGGATGAGATCGGGGACATGACGAGGAGTCTCGAAATGGTTGAGACGTAAAGATGGATATATTGGACGACTATATTTGGACATCGGAAAGGTTCCGAGTGATTCGGGTATTTTTTGGAGTACCGGAGAGTTATGAGAATTCGCCGGGGAGTATATGGGCATTATTGGGCTTTAGGGGAAAGAGAGAGAGGAGACTACGCCCCCCAAGGCTTAGTCCGAATTGGACTAGGGGGAGGGGCTGCGCCCCCTGCCTCCTTCTCTTCTCTTTCCCCTTTCCTTCTCTCCTACTCCTACTACTTGGAAGGGCTCCTAGTTCTACTAGGAAAGGGGGAATCCTACTCCCGGTGGGAGTAGGACTCCCCTAGGGCGCGCCATAGAGAGGGCCGGCCCTCCCCTCCTCCACTCCTTTATATACGTGGGGAGGGGGCACTCCATGGACACACAAGTTGATCATTGATCTTTTAGCCGTGTGCGGTGCCCCCTCCACATAAACACACCTCGGTCATACCGTTGCAGTGCTTAGGCGAAGCCCTGCGCCGGTAGCTTCATCATCTTCGTCACCACGCCGTCGTGCTGACGAAACTCTCCCGTGAAGCTCAACTGGATCAAGAGCTCGTGGGACATCATCGAGCTGAACGTGTGCTGAACGCGGAGGTGCCGTACGTTCGGTGCTTGATCGGTTGGATCGCGAAGATGTTCGACTACATCAACCGTGTCACTAGAAGCTTCCGCTTTCGGTCTTTATGTAGACACACTCTCGTTTTTTGTTGCTTTGCATCTATTAGATAGATCTTGCGTGATCGCAGGATTTTTTTTTTGAAATACTACATTCCCCAACAGTGGCATCATGAGCCAGGTCTATGCGTAGATGATATGCACGAGTAGAACACAAGTGAGTTGTGGATGATACTAGTCATATCGCTTACCAGCATGTCATACTTCCATTCGCTGGTATTTTGAGATGAAGCGGCCCAGACCGACATTACGCGTACGCTTACGCGAGACTAGTTTCACTGTTATGAGCACTCATTGCTTAAAGGTGACTGGCGGGTGTCTGTCTCTCTCACTTTAGCTGAATCGAGTGTGGCTACGCCTGGTCCTTGTGAAGGTTACAACAACACACACTTGATGAAATATCGTTGTGGTTTTGTATGCGTAGGTAAGAACGTTTCTTGCTAAGCCCGTAGCAGCCACGTAAAACTTGCAACAACAAAGTAGAGGACGTCTAACTTGTTTTTGCAGGGCATGTTGTGATGTGATATGGTCAATACGTGATGAGTTATACGTTATTGTATGAGATGATCATGTTTTGTAAAGTTAACGACAACTGGCAGGAGCCATATGGTTGTCGCTTTATTGTATGAAATGCAATCGCCATGTAATTGCTTTACTTTATCACTAAGCGGCAGCGATAGTCGTGGAAGCAATAGTTGGCGAGACGACAACGATGCTACGATGGAGATCAAGGTGTCGCGCCGGTGACGATGGTGATCATGACGGTGCGTTGGAGATGGAGATCAAAGGCACAAGATGATGATGGCCATATCATATCACTTATATTGATTGCATGCGATGTTTATCTTTTATGCATCTTATTTTGCTTAGATCGACAGTAGCATTATAAGATGATCTCTCACTAAATTTCAAGGTATAAGTGTTCTCCCTGAGTATGCACCGTTGCGAAAGTTCGTCGTGCCGAGACACCACGTGATGATCGGGTCTGATAAGCTCTACGTTCAAATACAACGGGTGTAAGACAGTTTTGCACATGCAGAATACTCGGGTTAAACTTGACGAGCCTAGCATATGCAGATATGGCCTCAGGAACACTAGAGACCGAAAGGTCGAGCGTGAATCATATAGTAGATATGATCAACATAAGATGTTCACCATTGAAAACTACTCCATCTCACGTGATGATTGGACATGGTTTAGTTGATATGGATCACGTAATCACTTAGATGATTAGAGAGATGTCTGTCTAAGTGGGAGTTCTTAAGTAATTTGATTAATTGAACTTTAATTTATCATGAACTTAGTCCTGGTAGTATTAGCATATCTATATTGTAGATCAATAGCTCGCGATGTAGCTCCCCGTTTATTTTTATATGTTCCTAGAGAAAACTAAGTTGAAAGATGTTAGTAGCAATGATGCGGACTTGTTCCGTGATCTGAGGATTTTCCTCATTGCTGCACAGAAGAATTATGTCCTTGATGCACCGCTAGGTGACAAACCTATTGCAGGAGCAGATGCAAACGTTATGAATGTTTTGACAAAAGCTCGGTATGATGACTACTTGATAGTTTAGTGCACCATGCTTTACAACTTAGAACCGGGACTTCAAAATGTTTTGAACGCCACGGAGCATATGAGATGTTCCAGGAGTTGAAATTAGTATTTCATACTCGTGCCCGTGTCGAGAGGTATAAGACCTCTGACAGTACATTGCCTACAAGATGGAGGAGAATCGCTCAACCAGTGAGCATGTGCTCAGATTGTCTGGGTACTACAATTCCTTGAATCAAGTGGGAGTTAATCTTCGAGATAAGATAGTAATTGACAAAGTTCTCTAGTCACTATCACCAAGTTAGTAGAACTTCGTGATGAACTATAATACGCAAGGGATGACGAAAGTAATTCCCGAGCTCTTCGCGATACTGAAATCGATGAAGGTAGAAATCAAGAAAGAACATCAAGAGTTGATGGTTAACAGGACCACTTGTTTCAAGTAAAGGGGCAAAGGGATAGAAGGAGAACTTAAAGAAGAATGACAAGCAAGTTGTCACTCCCATGAAGAAACCCAAAGCTAAACTCAAGCCTGAAACTAAGTGCTTCTACTGCAAAGGAAATGGTCACTGGAAGTGGAACTTCCCTAGATACTTGGCGGATAAGAAGGATGGCAAAGTGAACAAATGTATATTTGATATACAGATTATTAATGTGTACTTTACTAGTGTTCATAGCAACCCTTGGGTATTTGATACCGGTTCAGTTGCTAAGATTAGTAACTCGAAACGAGAGTTGCAGAATGAACATAGACTAGTTAAAGGTGAAGTGACGATGTGTGTTGGAAGTGGTTCCAAGATTGATGTGATCATCATCGCACACTCCCTATAATTTCGGGATTAGTGTAGAACCTAAATAAATGTTATTTGGCATTTGCGTTGAGCATGAATACAATTTGATCATGTTTGTTGCAATACAGTTATTCATTTAAAGTCATAGAATAATTGTTATTCTATTTACATGAATAAAGCCTTCGATGGTCATACACCCAATGAAAATAGTTTGTTGGATCTCGATCGTAGTGATACACATATTCATAATATTGAAGCCAAAAGATGCAAGGTTAATGATGATAGTGCAACTTATTTGTGGCACTGCCGTTTAGTTCATATTGGTGTAAAGCGCATGAAGAAACTCCATAGTGATGGACTTTTGGAATCACTTGATTATGAGTCACTTGGTGCTTGCGAACCATGCCTCATGTGCAAGATGAGTAAAACTCCTTTCTCTGGAACAATGGAGCGAGCAACTGATTTATTGGAAATCATACATACTGATGTATGTGAACCGATGAGTGTTGAGTCTCGCGGCGAATATCGTTATTTTCTGACCTTCACTGATGATTTGAGCAGATATGGGTATATCTACTTGATAAAACACAAGTTTGAAATATTTGAAAAGTTCAAAGAATTTCAGAGTGAAGTAGAGAATCATCGTAACAAGAAAATAAAGTTTCTACGATCTGATCGTGGTGGCGAATATTTGAGTTACGAGTTTGGTTTTCATTTGAAACAATATGGAATAGTTTCATAACTCACGCCACCCGGAACACCATAGCTTAATGGTGTGTCCGGACGTCGTAACCGTACTTTATTAGATATGGTGCGATCTATGATGTCTCTTATCGATTTACCACTATCGTTTTGGGTTATGCATTAGAGACAACTGCATTCACGTTAAATAAGGGCACTATCTAAATCCGTTGAGACGACACCTTATGAACTGTGGTTTGGCAAGAAACCAAAGTTGTTGTTTCTTAAAGTTTGGGGTTGCGATGCTTATGTCAAAAGGCTTCAACCTGATAAGCTCGAACCCAAGTCGGAGAAATGTGTCTTCATAGGATACCCAAAGGAGACTGTTGGGTACACCTTCTATCACATATCCGAAGGCAAGATATTTGTTGCTAAGAATGGATCCTTTCTAGAGAAGGAGTTTCTCTCGAAAGAAGTGAGTGGGAGGAAAGTGGAACTTGATGAGGTAATTGTACCTTCTCCCGAATTGAATAGTAGTACATCACAGAAACTAGTTCCAGTGATTCCTGCACCAATTAGTGAGGAAGCTAATGATGATGATCATGAAACTTCGGATCAAGTTACTGCTAAACTTGGTAGATCAACTAGAGTACGTTCCGCACCAGAGTGGTATGGCAACCCAGTTCTGGAAGTCATGTTACTAGACCATGATGAACCTACGAACTATGAGGAAGCGATGATGAGCCCAGATTCCGCAAAATGGCTTGAGGCCATGAAATCTAAGATGGGATCCATGTATGAGAACAAAGTGCAGACTTTGGTTGACTTGCCCGATGATCGGCAAGCCATCGAAAATAAATGGATCTTCAAGAGGAAGACCGACGCTGACGGTAATGTTACTGTTTACAAAGCTCGACTTGTTGCAAAAGTTTTTTGACAAGTTCAAGGAGTTGACAACGATGAGACTTTCTCACCCGTAGTCTGTCCGAATCATGTTAGCAATTGCCGCATTTTATGAAATTTGGCAAATGGATAACAAAACCGCATTCTTTAATGGATTTATTAAAGAAGAGTTGTATATGATGCAACCAGAAGGTTGTCAATCCTGAAGGTACTAACAAAATGTGCAAGCTCCATCGATCCATCTATGGACTGGTGCAAGCATCTCGGAGTTGGAATATGCGCTTTGATAAGTTGATCAAAGCATATAGTTTTATACAGACTTGCGGTGAATCCTGTATTTGCAAGAAAGTGAGTGGGAGCACTACAACCTTTCTGATAAGTATATGTGAATGACATATTATCGACCGGAAATGATGTAGAATTTTCTGGAAAGCATAAAGGAATGTTTGAAAGGAGTTTTTCAAAGAAAGACCTCAGTGAAGCTACTTATATATTAGGCATCAAGATCTATAGAGATAGATCAAGATGCTTAATTGGACTTTCATAAAGCTCATACCTTGATAAAGTTTTGAAGAAGTTCAAAATGGATCAGTCAAAAGAATGGGTTCTTGCCTGTGTTACAAGGTATGAAGTTGAGTAAGACTCAAAACCCGACCACGGCAGAAGATAGAGAAAGAATGAAAGTCATTCCCTATGCCTCAGCCATAGGCTCTTTAAAGTATGCCATGATGTGTACCAAACCTATTGTGTACCTTGCCATGAGTTTGGCAAGGAGGTACAAAAGCGATCCAGGAGTAGATCACTCGACAGCGGTCAAAATTATCCTTAGTTACTGGATGACTAAGTAAATATTTCTCAGTTATGGAGGTGATAAAGAGTTCGTCGTAAAGAGTTACATCGATGCAAGCTTTGACACCGATCTGGATGACTCTGAGTCTCGATCTGGATACATATTGAAAGTAGGAGCATTTAGCTAGAGTAGCTCAGTGTAGAGCATTGTAGACATAGAAATTTGCAAAATACACATGGATCTGAATGTGGCAGACCAATTGACTAAACCTCTCTCACAAGCAAAACATGATCACACCTTAGTACTCTTTGGGTGTTAATCTCATGGCGATGTGTGCTACTTCTTGAGCTTGCGTTGTATTCCCTCGATGAGGAAAGGGAGATGCAACACAGTAGCGTAAGTATTTCCCTCAGTTTTTGAGAACCAAGGTATCAATCCAGTAGGAGACCACGCGCGAGTCCCTCGCACCTGCACAAACAAATAAGAACTTCTCAGCCAACATGATAAGGGGTTGTCAATCCCTTTATGGTCACTTACAAAAGTGAGATCTGATAGAGATGATAGTTTATATTTTTGGTATTTTTGTTGATAAGAACAGAAAGTAAAACCGGAAAAAGTAAAGTAGGTGTAGATTGATATGTTGAGAATAGACCCGGGGCCATAGTGTTCTCTAGTGGCTTCTCTCATGATAGCGATATTCTACGGCGGGTAAACAAATTACTGTCGAGCAATTGATAGAAAAGCGAATAATTATGAGACTATCTAGCATGATCATTATATATAGGCATCACGTCCTAGACAAGTAGACCGAAACGATTCTGCATCTACTACTATTACTCCACACATCGACCGCTATCCAACATTCATCTAGTGTATTGAGTTCATAAGAACAAAGTAATGATGTCTACTACGCACCCTTCTTCTTGTAGACGTTGTTGGGCCTCCAAGTGCAGAGGTTTGTAGGACAGTAGCAAATTTCCCTCAAGTGGATGACCTAAGGTTTATCAATCCATGGGAGGTGTAGGATGAAGATGGTCTCTCTCAAACAACCCTGCAACCAAATAACAAAGAGTCTCTTGTGTCCCCAACACACCCAATACAATGGTAAATTGTATAGGTGCACTAGTTCGGCGAAGAGATGGTGATACAAGTGCAATATGGATGGTAGATATAGGTTTTTGTAAACTGAAAATATAAAAACAGCAAGGTAACTAAAGATAAAAGTGAGCATAAACGGTGTTGCAATGATAGGAGACGAGGCCTAGGGTTCATACTTTCACTGGTGCAAGTTCTCTCAACAAGGATAACATAATTGGATCATATTACTAGCCCTCAACATGCAACAAAGAGTCACTCCAAAGTCACTAATAGCGGAGAACAAACGAAGAGATTATGGTAGGGTACGAAACCACCTCAAAGTTATTCTTTATGATCGATCTATACAAGAGTCCGTATTAACGTTTAATCTATCATAGAGTTCATACTTGAATAACACCTTAAGACACAAATCAATCAAAACCCTAATGTCACCTAGATACTCCATTGTCACCTCAAGTATCCGTGGGCATGATTATACGATATGCATCACGCAATCTCAGAAACATCTATTCAACCAACACATAGAACTTCAAAGAGTGCCCCAAAGTTTCTACCGGAAAGTCAAGATGAAAACGTGTGCCAACCCCTATGCATAGATTCCCAAGGTCACGGAACCCGCAAGTTGATCACCAAAACATACATCAAGTAGATCACATGATATCCCATTGTCACCACAGATAAATACGTGCAAGACATACATCAAGTGTTCTCAAATCCTTAAAGACTCAATCCGATAAGATAACTTCAAAGGGGAAACTCAATCCATTACAAGAGAGTAGAGGGGGAGAAGCATCATAAGATCCAACTATAATAGCAAAGCTCGCGATACATCAAGATCATGGCATCTCAAGAACACGAGAACATGAGAGAGAGAGAGAGAGAGAGAGAGAGAGAGAGAGAGAGAGAGAGAGAGTGAGTGAGAGAGATAAAACACATAGCTACTGATACATACCCTCAGCCCCGAGGGTGGACTACTCCCTCCTCGTCATGGAGAGGGCCGGGTTGATGAAGATGGCCACCGGTGAGGGTTCCCCCCTCCGGCAGGGTGCCGGAATAGGGTCTAGATTGGTTTTCGATGGCTACAGAAGCTTTCGATGGCAGAACTCCCGATCTAGGTTAATTTCCAAAGGTTTTAGTATTTATAGGAATTTTTGGCGTAGGTCCCACGACAGGGGGGCTTCTGGGCTGTCCTCGAGATAGGAGGGCGCCACCACCTTCCCAGGGCCCGCCCTCCACCCTCGAGGGCAGCCCGTGGCTCTCCTGGCCCAACTCTTTGCTTCGGGGGCTTCTTTTGGTCCAGAAAAAATCATAAAAAATTGACTCGTCAATTGGACTCCGTTTGATACCCCTTTTCTGTAAAACCCTAAAACAGGAGAAAAACAAAAACTGGCACTGGGCTCTGGGTTAATAGGTTAGTCCCAAAAATCATATAGAAGTGTAAAATAAAGCCCATAAGACATCCTAGAAGGATAATATAATAGCATGGAACAATCAAAAATTATAGATGCGTTGGAGACGTATCAAGTAACGCCTTAAGCAAGATGACATGATGTAGAGGAATAAACACAAGCAATATGATATAAACCCCATCTTTTTATCCTCGATGGCAACAATACAATACGTGCCTTGCTGCCCCTACTATCACTGGGAAAGGACACCGCAAGATTGAACCCAAAGCCAAGCACTTCTCCCATTGCAAGAACTATAGATCTAGTAGGCCAAATGATACGTCCAAAACGTATCTATAATTTCTGCTTGCTCCATGCCACTTTTGGGTGATATTGCTATGATATTCATACACTTCCATACACTTTTGATCATATTTGGACTAACTTACTAATCCAGTGCACCCCAGTGCCAGTTTCTGTTTTCGGCTGTTTTTGTATTTCAGGTTTTCACGTTTCGAGAACTGCCCAGAAAAATCCAGAAAAATTATATAAAAAATCAGTGAACCGGAAACAACACTGCGTCCGAAGGGCAGCCTGGGGGGCCACAGGGGCTCCAGGCGCCCTGTGGGCGCCCCCCCTGGGCCGCGCCGGGGGGGGCGCCTGGGCCCCCCGAGGCTCCCCCGGTGCCCTACTTTGGCATATATTTAAAGGGTTGCCCGTAACCCTCAGAACAGGACTTCTTTTCGCGATCCCATCTCTGTTCCGCCGCCGCCGCCGCTTCCAAGATCGGGAGCACCAGGAGAACTCTTCCCGGCACCCTGCCGGAGGGGAGGATCACCACCGGGAGCTTCTCCACCACCATGGACGCCTCCCGGATGACTCGTGAGTAGTCCCCCTTGGACCATGAGTCCATGACCAGTAGCTATGTGATGTTCTCCTCCTGTTCTTGTGCTTCACTAATTAGTCCTCGTGAGCTGCCCTACATGATCGAGGCACCTATGTAATCCTTATGCTGTTGCTATGTTGAGTTTGCTGGGATCCGATGGATTATGAGATTATGTTCAGATTGATCTTGAGTAATATATTTGATTCACCTCTTTTATATTTTAGTTCATAAGTAATTCTTGCATGTTCTCCGTTGTTATTTATTGCTTTGGCCGAGTAATAGGTAGTGACTCCAAGAGGGAACGTTATGCTCAATTGTGGGTTCATGCCCCTCGATGACTAGCTTGAGTGACAGAAACATGAGTCTAGGGGATGTGCTGTTGCCACAAGGGGGAAAACAACGGTGCTTGTGCCCGCGGGTGCAAGGATTGTTTACCTTACGCAAAGTTCTTTTAATGCAGTTGTCTGTTGCATTGAGTTTACACTATGGGTGGGACTCGCAACTTAATACCAGCGAGATGTTCTGGATAGATATCTCAAGGTGGATGATTAGTAGTAGATATTGATGGATTTCGGTCTACTTACTTTGGCGTACCACCCATGCTTTGAACCTCAACCTTTCTTGCAATGTAGTCAGCATTGGTTTGCGTTCGTGGTCCTGTCAATTGCCCAGCTGTAATTTGTTATCTCGCATAGATGTTTTATCGTCTTTTGGGAGAGAGACATCACTAGTGAACATCATGTGACTCCGGTCCATATTACCATCATTGATCACATCCACTATTTACTTTTCGCTATTTTATTTACTATTGCAAAACACTATCTATCACTACTATCATATTGCTTTTAACCCTTTGTGAACTACAAGGCCGGAGGGATTGACAACCTCTCTGTACTCGTTGGGAGCAAAGTTATTTGTATCTGTGTGCAGGTCCACGTTGATTGCTAATTGCGCCGTTAGCAGTTGACACCTACTTGTTGAACCTAGGAGTCTCTAGGGATTCGATCCTTGGCATCTTTGCTAGGGGAAAACACTTCTACTTACTGCATCTTACACCTTCCACTTGGGGTAACCAACGAGGGGTTCGAGGCCCATCACCAAACCAAACCAATAATTCGAAGAGACTTGCAAGGATATTATAATCATACATAAAGAGTTTAGAAAAGAACCAAATATTTCTCATAGATAATCTTGATCATAAACCCACAATCCATCGGATCTCGACAAACACACCGCAAAAAGAGATTACATCGAATAGATCTCCTCGAAGACCGAGGAGAACTTTGTATTGAGATCCGGAGAGAGAGAGGAAGCCATCTAGATACTAGCTATGGACCCGAAGGTCTGTGGTAAACTACTTACAACTCATGGTGAGCCGATGATGATGATGTAGAAGCGCTCCGTGGTAGATCCCCCCTTCGGCGAAGCTCCGGAACAGGCCCCAAGATGGGATTTCACGGGAACAGAAGGTTACAGTGGTGGAACTAGGGTTTTCTCTTCTCCTCTAATGGTTTCGGGGTACGTAGGCTTATATAGGAGGAAGGAGGGTATCGAGGGCCTTACGTGGGACCCACGAGGCAGGGGGCGCGCCCTAGGGGGGTGCCCCCACCCTCGTGGGCACCACGTGGCCCCTACTCCGTGGTTCTCAAGTCTCCCATGCGTGATTTTCTCCAAAAATATCTCTCCCGAAGGTTTCATTCCGTTTGGACTCCGTTTGATATCCCTTTTTCTGAAAACCCTAAAAAAGGCAAAAAACAGCAATCTGGACTGGGCCTTTGGGTTAGTAGGTTAGTCCCAAAAATAATATAAAAGTGTATAACAAAGCCCATTAAACATCCAAAACATCATAAATAATAGCATGGAACAATAAAAAATTATGGATACGTTGGAGACGTATCAATGTGAACTAGATTACTGACTCTAATAAACCTTTTTGGGTATTGGTCACATGGCGATGTGAACTATAAAGTGTTAACTCACATGGTGATGTGAACTATTGGTGTTAATCACATGGTGATGTGATCTAGATTATTGACTCTAGTGCAAGTGGGAGAGTGAAGGAAATATGCCCTAGAGGCAATAATAAAGTTATTATTTATTTCCTTATATCATGATAAATGTTTATTATTCATGCTAGAATTGTATTAACCAGAAACTTATTACATGTGTGAATACATAGACAAAACAGAGTGTCCCTAGTATGCCTCTACTAGACTAGCTCATTGATCAAAGATGGTTATGTTTCCTAGCCATAGACATGAGTTGTCATTTGATCAACGGGATCATATCATTAGGAGAATGATGTGATGGACAAGACCCATCCGTTAGCTTAGCACTCTGATCGTTTAGTTTTACTGCTATTGCTTTCTTCATGACTTGTACATGTTCCTATGACTATGAGATTATGCAACTCCTGAATACCGGAGGAACACTTTGTGTGCTATCAAATGTCACAACGTAACTGGGTGATTATAAAGATGCTCTACAGGTGTCTCCAAAGGTGTTCGTGGTGTTGGCATAGATCAAGAATAGGATTTGTCTCTCCGAGTGTCGGAGAGGTATCTCTGGGCCCTCTCGGTAATACACATCATAATAAGCCTTGCAAGCAAATGACTAATGAGTTAGTCACGAGATGATGTATTACGGAACGAGTAAAGAGACTTTCCGGTAACGAGATTGAACTAGGTATTGAGATACCGAAGATCAAATCTCAGGCAAGTAACATACCGATGACAAAGGGAACACCGTATTTTGTTATGCGGTTTGACCGATAAAGATCATCGTAGAATATGTAGGAACCAATATGAGCGTTCAGGTTCTGCTATTGGTTATTGACCAGAGATGAGTCTCGGTCATGTCTACATAGTTCTCGAACCCGTAGGGTCCGCACGCTTAACGTTCGGTGACGATCGGTATTATGAGTTTATGTGTTTTGATGCACCGAAGGTAGTTCGGAGTCCCGGATGAGATCGGGGACATGACGAGGAGTCTCGAAATGGTCGAGACGTAAAGATCGATATATTGGACGACTATATTCGGACATCGGAAAGGTTCCGAGTGATTCGGGTATTTTTCGGAGTACCGGAGAGTTACGAGAATTCACCGGGGAGTATATGGGCCTTATTGGGCTTTAGGGGAAAGAGAGAGAGGAGGCTGCGCCCCCCCATGGCTTAGTATGAATTGCACTAGGGGGAGGGGCTACGCCCCCTCCTTCGTTCTCTTCTCTTTTCCCTTTCCTTCTCTCCTACTCCTACTACTTGGAAGGGCTCCTAGTTCTACTAGGAAATGGGGAATCCTACTCCCGGTGGGAGTAGGACTCCCCTAGGGCGCGCCATAGAGAGGGCCGGCCGTCCCCCTCCTCCACTCCTTTATATACGTGGGGAGGGGGGCACTCCATGGACACACAAGTTGATCATTGATCTTTTAGCCATGTGCGGTGCCCCCTCCACAGAAACACACCTCGGTCATACCGTTGCAGTGCTTAGGCGAACCCTGCGCCGGTAGCTTCATCATCTCCGTCACCATGCTGTCGTGCTGACGAAACTCTCCCATGAAGCTCTACTAGATCAAGATCTCGTGGGATGTCATCGAGCTGAACGTGTGCTGAATGTGGAGGTGTCGTACGTTCGGTGCATGATTGGTTGGATCGCGAAGACGTTCGACTACATCAACCGCGTCACTAGACGCTTCCGCTTTCGGTCTACGAGGGTACGTAGACACACTCTCCCCTCTCGTTGCTTTGCATCTATTAGATAGATCTTGCGTGATCGCATGAATTTTTTTGATACGTTCACCAACACTACTTTCCAACTCGGGAGAAGGTACAATTAGCTCATCAAGTTCTACTTTCCTCCCACTAACTTCTTTCGAGAGAAACTCCTTCTCTAGAAAGGATCCATTCTTAGCAACGAATATCTTGCCTTCGAATTTGTGATAGAAGGTGTACCCAACCGTTTCCTTTGAGTATCATATGAAGACACATTTCTCCGACTTGGGTTCGAGCTTACCAGGTTGAAGCTTTTTCACATAAGCATCACAACCCCAAACTTTAAGAAATGACAACTTTGGTTTCTTGCCAAACCACAATTCATAAGGTGTCATCTCAACGGATTTAGATGGTGCCCTATTTAACGTGAATGCAGCTGTCTCTAAAGCATAACCCCAAAACGATAGTGTTAAATTGGTAAGAGACATCATAGATAGTAGCATATCTAATAAAGTACGGTTACGACATTCGGACACACCATTACGCTATGGTGTTTCGGGTGGCGTGAGTTGTGAAACTATTCCACATCGTTTCAAACGAAGACCAAACTCGTAACTCAAATATTCGCCTCCACGATCAGATCATAGAAACTTTATTTTCTTGTTACGATGATTCTCTACTTCACTCTGAAATTCTTTGAACTTTTCAAATGTTTCAGACTTGTGTTTCATTAAGTAGATATACCCATATCTGCACAAATCATCAGTGAAGGTCAGAAAATAATGATACCCGCCGCGAGCCTCAACACTCATTGGTTCACATACATCAGTATGTATGATTTCCAACAAATCAGTTGCTCGCTCCATTGTTCCAGAGAACGGAGTTTTAGTCATCTTGCCCATGAGGTTCGCAAGCACCAAGTGATTCCAAAAGTCCATCAGTATGGAGTTTCTTCATGCGCTTTACACTAATATGACATAAACGGCAGTGCCACAAATAAGTTGCACTATCATTATTAACCTTGCATCTTTTGGCTTCAATATTATGAATATGTGTATCACTACGATCGAGTTCCAATAGGAATAGACCACTTTTTAAGGGTGCATGACCATAAAAGATATTACTCATATAAATAGAACAACCATTATTCTCTGATTTAAATGAATAACCGTCTCGCAACAAACAAGATCCAGATATACTGTTCATGCTCAACGCTGGCACCAAATAACAATTATTCAGGTCTAAAACTAATCCCGAAGGTAGATGTAGAGGTAGCGTGCCGACAGCGATCACATCGACTTTCGAACCATTTCCCACGCACATCGTCACCTCGTCCTTAGCTAATCTTCATTTAATCCATAGCCCATGTTTTGAGTTACAAATAGTAGCAACCGAACCAGTATCAAATACCCAGGTGCTACTATGTGCATTAGTAAGGTACACATCAATAACATGTATATCAAATATACCTTTGTTCACTTTGCCATCCTTCTTATCCGCCAAATACTTGGGGTAGTTCCGCTTCCAGTGTCCAGTCCTTTGCAGTAGAAGCACTCAGTTTCAGGCTTGGCTCCAGATTTGGGTTTCTTCACGGGAGTAGCAACTGTCTTGCTGTTCTTCTTGAAGTCCCCTTTCTTTTCCTTGCCCTTTTTCTTGAAACTAGTGGTCTTGTTAACCATCAACACTTGATGCTCCTTTTTGATTTCTACCTCCGCAACTTCGAGCATAGCGAAGAGCTCGGGAATTGTCTTCTGCATCCCTTGCATGTTATAGTTCATCATGAAGCCTTTATAGCTTGGTGGCGGTTATTGAAGAACTCTATCAATAACACGATCTTTGTCAACTTTGCAACCAAGTTGAGTCATATGATTGTGGTACCCACACATTTTGAGCAAGTGTTCACTGATAGAACTTTTCTCCTCCATCTTGCAGCTATAGAACTTATTGGAGACTTCATATCTCTCAATTCGGGCATTTGCTATAAATATTAACTTCAACTCTTGGAACATCTCATATGCTCCATGACATTCAAAACGTCTTTGAAGTCCCGATTCTAAGTCGTAAAGCATGGCACACTGAACTATCGAGTAGTCATCAAAACGAGTTTGCCAGAAGTTCATAACGTCCGGAGTTGCTACTGCAGCAGGCCCGTCACATAGCGGTGCTTCCAGGACATAATTCTTCTGTGCAGCAATGAGGATAATCCTCAAGTTATGGACCCAATCCGTGTAGTTGCTACCATCATCTTTCAACTTAGCTTTCTCGAGGAATGCATTAAAATTCAAGGGAACGGTAGCACGGTCCATTGATCTACAACAACATAGATATGCAAAAACTATCAGGACTAAGTTCATGATAAATTAAAGTTCAATTAATCATATTACTAAAGAACTCCCACTTAGATAGACATCCCTCTAGTCATCTAGATGATCACGTGATCCAAATCAACTAAACCATGTCCGATCATCACGTGAGATGGAGTAGTTTTTAATGGTGAACATCTTATGTTGATCATATCTACTACTCCCTCCGTCCGAAAATACTTGTCATCAAAATGGACAAAAAAGGATGTATCTACAACTAAAATACATCTAGATACATCCTCTTTTATTCATTTTGATGACAAGTATTTCCGGACGGAGGGAGTATATGATTTACGCTCGACCTTTCGGTCTCCAGTGTTCCGAGGCCATGTCTGTACATGCTAGGCTCGACAAGTTTAACCCGAGTATTCTGCATGTGCAAAACTGTCTTACACCCGTTGTATTTGAACGTAGAGCTTACCACACCCGATCATCACGTGGTGTCTCAGCACGACGAACTTTCGCAATGGTGCATACTCAGGGAGAACACTTGTACCTTGAAATTTTGCAAGGGATCATCTTATAATGCTACCACCGTACTAAGCAAAATAAGAAGCATAATAAGATAAACATCACATGCAATCAAAATATGTGACATGATATGGCCATCATCATCTTGTGCTTTTGATCTCCATCTCCAAAAGCATCGTCATGATCTCCATTGTCACCGGCTTGACACCATGATCTTCATCGTAGCATCGTGGTCGTCTCGCTAACTATTGCTACTACTACTATCACTAACTCATAGTGATAAAGTAAAGCAATTACATGGCCTTCGCAATACATACAATAAAGAGACAACCATAAGGCTCCTACATGTTGCCATAACTTTACAAAACATGATCATCTCATACAATAACGTATAAACCATCACGTCTTGACCATATCACATCACAATCATGCCCTGCAAAAACAAGTTAGACATCCTCTACTTTGTTGTTGCAAGTTTTACATGGCTGCTACGGGCTTAGCAAGAACCGTTCTTACCTACGCATACAAAACCACAACGATTTTTCCGTCAAGTGTGTTGTTTTAACCTTCACAAGGACCGGACATAGCCACACTCGATTCAACAAAAGTAAGAGAGACAGACACCCGCCAGTCACCTTTAAGCAATGAGTGCTCGTAACGGTGAAACCAGTCTCGCGTAAGCGTACACGTAATGTCAGTCCGGGCCGCTTCATCTCACAATACCGCCGAATCAAAGTATGACATGCTGGTAAGCAGTATGACTATTATTGCCCACAACTCATTGTGTTCTACTCGTGCATATCATCTATGCATAAACCTGACTCATGATGCCACTGTTGGGAAACATAGTATTTCAAAAAAAAAATCCTACGATCACGCAACATCTATCTACTAGAAGCATATCAACGAGTGGGGAGAGTGTGTCTACGTACCCTCGTAGACCGAAAGTGGAAGCGTCTAGTGACGTGGTTGATGTAGTCGAACGTCTTCTCGATCCAACCGATCCAAGCACCAAATGTACGATACCTCCGCGTTCAACACACGTTCAACTCGATGATGCCCCACGAGCTCTTGATCTAGTTGAGTATCACGGGAGAGTTTCGTCAGCACGACGCCGTGGTGACGGTGATGATGAAGCTACCAACGATATGACCGAGGTGTGTATCTGTAGAGGGGGGCACCGCACATGGCTAAAACAAATGTTCAATTGTGTGTTCTAGGTTGCCCCCCTGCCCCCGTATATAAAGGAGCAAGGGGGGAGGCCGGCCGACCCTTGGGCGCGCGGGAGAGGGGAGGAGTCCTCCTCCTAGTAGGAGTAGGACTCGCCTTTCCTACTCCTACTAGGAGGTGAAAGGAAGGAGTAGAGGAAGAAGGAAACGGGGGCGCCGCCCCCCTTCCCTAGTCCAATTCAGGCGAGAGGGGGAGGGGGCGCGCAGCCTGCCCTGGCCGGCCCTCTCTCTCTCCACTAAGGCCCACTAGGCCCATTATCTCTCCCGGGGGTTCCGGTAACCCTATGGCGCTCCGGTTTTTCTCTGAAACCACCCGGAACGCTTCTGGTGTCCGAATATAGCCGTCCAATATATCAATCTTTATGTCTCGGACATTCCGAGACTCCTCGTCATATCTGTGATCACATCCGGGACTCTGAACTACCTTTGGTACATCAAAACACATAAACTCATAATACCAATCGTCATCGTAAGCGCGCGGACCCTACGGGTTCGAGAACTATGTAGACATGACCGAGACTCATCTCCGGTCAATAACCAATAGCGGAACCTGGATGCTCATATTGGTTCATACATATTCTACGAAGATCTTTATCGGTCAAACTGCATAACAACATGCGTTGTTCCCTTTGTCATCAGTATGTTAATTGTCCGAGATTCGATTGTCGATATCATCATACCTAGTTCAATCTCGTTACCGGCAAGTCTCTTTACTCGTTCTGTAATACATCATCTCATGACTAACTCACTAGTCGTTTGCTTGCAAGGCTTATTATAATGTGTATTACCGAGAGGGCCTAGAGATACCTCTCTGACACTCAGAGTGACAAACCCTATTCTCGATCTATGCCAACACCACAAACACCTTCGGAGACACCTGTAGAGCATCTTTACAATCACCCAATTACGTTGTGACGTTTGATAGCACACAAGGTGTTCCTCCGGTATTCGGGAGTTGCATAATCTCATAGTCATAGGAACATGTATAAGTCATGAAGAAAGTAATAGCAGTAAAACTAAACGATCAAGTTGCTAAGCTAACGGATGGGTCTTGTCCATCACATCATTCTCCTAATGATGTGATCCCGTTGATCAAATGACAACTCATCTCTATGGCTAGGAAACATAACCATCTTTGATCAATGAGCTAGTCTAGTAGAGGCATACTAGGGACACTCTGTTTTTTCTATGTATTCACACATGTACTAAGTTTCCGGTTAATACAATTCTAGCATGAATAATAAACATTTGTCATGATATAAGGAAATACAAATAACAACTTTATTATTGCCTGTAGGGCATATTTCCTTCAGATAGAACCTGGCGTGAGGTTGTGCAGTTGGAGCCCATAAAACTCCATAAAACCTCTGAGGAAAGGATGGAGGAAATCCTACACCTCTCAGGAGGAAGGAAACGAAGCACACTCGCTCCTCTTTATTGGGGTTGGGGAAGTTTTTTGCCAAGGCTTCACCGTCAATCGAAGCTAATCCAGCCCGGACGGAGACTAGATTCGTAGGAGGGAGATATCCCTCCGTCTGAAGTCTATTCAGATGGGCATGGGATACCAAACAGCTTCCCCAATCGCCTGCTTGAGGACCGTGGGGGCACGAGGAGGATCCGGGGGCGCTTGCCATGTTTGGAGGACTTTTTCGTGGCTGGCTCTAAGGGTTTGTGCGTGGTGTGGAATGGCATCTGAGATCTAATCTCTTTAAATAGACGCCATCCTTGCGCGGCCAAGGGTTTATTTGTAAAAAAGGACATGGACTGTTCGCATTCGTCTGACACGTGGAAGTCGAGGCGACGACGGGATGGAATCATCAAGGCGGGGTATAAAAGTCAGAACTGAAATGTCATTATTCCGAAGTATAACGAAGAACCTGCCTTGCAAGGCCGAAAACATGAAGCCGGATACGTCCTCATCATTGAAGGCAAGTTCGGGGGCTACCGAGGGAGTCCTTGATTTGGGGGTCCTCGGGTGTCCGGACTACTGAAGGTGGGCCAGACTGATGGGCCGTGAAGATAGAAGCAGAAGGTCACCCCCCGTGTCCGGGTAGGACTCCTATGTATGTAGAAAGTCAAAATAGATGTCCGGATGTAATGATTCCTTCCTCCTCAAGTCATCTCTGTACAACTCTAGGCCCCCTCTGACGTGTATACAAGCCGAAGGGTTTAGTCCGTAGAGGCTAACAGAACTATCATAGGCTAGACTTCTAGGGTTTAGCCATTACGATCTCGAGGTAGATCAACTTTTGTAATCTTCATATACATCAAGATCAATCTAGCAAGAAGTAGAGTACTACCTCCATTGAGAGGGCCTGAACCTGAGTAAACATTATGTCCTTATCTCCCCCTGCTACCACCAATCCTCAGATACACAGTTTGGGCTTCCTACCCGAGATCTGCCGGTTTTGACACCGATAAACGTCTCACCCCACTAAACACACTTCGCCAAGTGCATATGTATAATATGCAAATTCAGAAAAATGCGAGTACCAATGCAAGTGTAGAACTTTAACTGTGATTGATTCGCTATAGAGCGTGTTAATTAATCCGCATAGAACAGGCTACTGTTAATTTCCAACACGTTGACTACTAGGATGTTTCCTTGTTCTCCGTTTCTGCACAATACATGAGCCTTAACTACTAAACCAAAAAAAAAAATGCCCATTTCATCTTCCTTTCCCAGCTAAAAACCTAACAACAAAAGGAGCTATTTTTTTCTATATTTCTATGCAACACATTTCCCACAAATTTTATGCCGTGGATAACTAAGGGGCCTCATATATGACCCTTTCTATGTCAAATTGGCGTCAATCCGGACAGGCACGAGCGACCAGGCCGGCCCATTAAATTACGTGTGTCTCGTGGTTTTCGCCCGTACGTATCATCGCAACGTGGAACAAGCGAATCATATTCGACCGAAATCACTAATCGGGGAGTACTCGTTGCAAAGATCACCCCCAAACCCCTAGGTTGTGACAAATGGCGTGATGTATGTGCGCCACTTATCGCAACCTGAGCGTTTTCCTTTTTTCGTAGATTCGTTTATTCAAAACGTTTTATCTCTCAAACCGTGCGTCCAAATCTCGAACCGTTTTCATGGTTGAATTCCTCGCATCGAGATTTTCAAAACTGGATCCCATGTTGATAGGTTTCGACGAATTTTCTTTTCATGAAAAAAAGGACAAAAAAACCAGATGAAAAAACCGAACCGGGCGCACTGATTTTTTCCCTTTTCGAAAGAGGCATGCCCGTGCCTCTCGCGAAATCGCAATCGTGCCTCTGGCGGATGCAAAACCGTGACTCTTGCGAAAGAGAAAAAAAAACACGTTTTCTTTCCGTTTCCGCGGAGGCAGGCCGCGACTCTCGCGAAAGCACAACCGTGCCTCTCACGGAAGCAAAACCGTGACTCTCGCGAAAGAAAAAAAAACAGAAAACACATTTTTTTCGTTTCCGAGAGGCATGGCCGTGACTCTCGCGAAATCAAAACCGTGCCTCTCGCGAAAGAAAGAAAAAACAGAAAACGTGTTTTTTTTTCTGTTTCCAAGAGGCATGACCGTGACTCTCGCGAAAGCACAACCGTGTCTCTCGCGGAAGCAAAACCGTGACTCTGGCGAAAGAAAAAGAAAACATAAAACACGTTTTTTTTGGGTTTCCGAGAGGCACGGCCGTGACTCTCGTGAATACACAATCGTGCCTCTCGCGGAAGCAAAACCGTAACGCTCGCGAAAAAACGCGTGTTTTCGCAAAGAAAAAAATTTCAATTTTTTTTATCGAAAAACTAAGGAAGACCGGTGAAAACCAAAACGGCGATAAAAACCAGGAAAAACCGTTTAAAAAGCAGAAAACACGTGCGGAAAAATAAATAAAAAATTCGGATGAAGCGTTCAGAGCGCGACACGTGGCGAATGGCTGAGAGCGTGCCAAGTGGCGCTGATCGGTGTGAGGCTCCCGAAGAAGCGCTCGTTAACTAGTTGCTCCCCGATTCGACGCTCGCATGCGTCCGACTGCAGCCATTTCGCTGAAGCGCGCGAGCGAGCAGCGCAAAACAGGCCGGCCCACATTGAGCGTTGAAGCTATGTCTGTTAAACCGGTTTTGGGAACCTTCTAGAGATTTCCCTCAACCGTTTTTTTTTCTTTTACTGATTTTTTCGTTTTCTGTTTATTTTTTGTTTCTGTTCCTTTTTCCCCTGTTTCTTTTATTTCCTTGTATCCTTTTTGGTTTTATTTTTTTTCTTACTTTAAAAAAATGTTCAAAATTCCAAATTTGTTCATAACTTCAAAACTTGTTCACGGTTTTCGAAAAATATATATGTTTATTTAAGAAAATCACAATTCAACAATTGCTCAATGTATATTTACAAAAATGTTCAATGTATATTTCAAAATTGTTCGTGATATATCACCAAAATGTTCAATGTCTATTTAAAAATTGTTCAGCTTATGTCACAAAAAATGTTCAATGTGTAGTTCAAAAAATGTTCATCCTTTATTAATAAAAAATGATTTATTGTATATTTGATAAAATGTTCAGCGTATATCACAAAAATATGTGTATTTTAAAATTGTACAGCATATATCAGGAAGTTCAATGTGTATTTAAATTGTTCGTAGTATTTTTACAAAAATGTTCAATGGTCGAAAAGTTTCATTTTTTCCTGGATCTGCCAACGCTTTGAGTTCATAAAGGTTTGCGCGGCTTTCTAACAAAGAACACATAGCAGCTCAACTGCTTTAGAACGCTGACCCGCTATTGCCTTGTTGCGATATCGAATCCTGGTGATAGCTATATTTTCTTTTAATTTTAGTACCGTCTTCGCCATGATTGTCATCAAATGGGCCGGCCCATTTAGAACGCACCTGCGCGGAAGATCGTCCTTTTGACGCTAGCGAGCGTCAACTAAGGACTCCCCCTGGAAGACTACAGTGACCCGAAACATTGTGGCACGCAAAACACGGCGGCACACATGTGAAAAAACACTGCAACATATGTTTTTAGGTCTATTTAAAATTATATTATTTTTAAGTCTAAGTTGCAAATATTTTTTTTGAAAATCTGAGCAGTTTTGAAACTCAAACATTTTTCGAAAGCATGAATATTATTTGGAAAACATTTTTTAACATGAACATCTTTTTGAAAACACAAACATTTTTGGGGAAAAAGAAATTTTTCAAAAACTTATTGACACCTTATGAAGTTCCATTCATTTTTCGAAAAAGCAAACAATTTTTCATAAGTTTAAACAATTTTTGAATATTCATTCAAATGGCGAACTATTATAAAATTCCGATTCTTTAGGAACACAGATAATTTTGGAATTCCTTTATTTTAAAGAAGAAAATGTTTTAATTTTTTTTTTGAAAAAAACCAAGAACAAAAAAAATCTAAAAAAGAAAACAGGAAAACAAAAAAGGGGCTAGAGCCTTCTAGAAGGTTCCAAAAAACATTAATTAAAGGGGACATGTAGAACCTACAATACCTTAAATTGGCGCTGAACTCTCTATGCGAAATTACGACATCTTGATGCAAAGAGCGTAAAACAAGAATTGAATATTTTTTTAGTCCAATAAGAATTGTGCAAAACTACTAAAAGACCTCGTCCCACATTTTTTTTTTTGGAAAAGTGGCAGGCCAGCACAGCCGAAGGAGATAACCGAATATGGCCAGATCATAACGGACAAAAAAGTAGTATAAACGGCGCTTCAGGCGCCCGTTTCTTCGCTTAAACTGAACTAGGCCCCCATTATTAAATGCAAAAAATCATCGCGGGTAATAATGTGATTCGAACAAGGGATCTCTTACTCACAGATTTTCCCTTCTTATATTCTTTTTTTTCTTTCATCGGGGAATGGTTTTCTTCTGCCTTTTGCTTCGACTTTTGCGCAATTCGTGAACTTTTAAAAAACAATGTTATTTTTAATAAAATTTATGTTTTTAAAATTTTGATGAACTTTCCTTACAAAATCGATGTTTTTTTTTTTGCAAAATTGATGAACTTTTTTCAATATTTCGACATTTTTAATTTAGTGATTTTTTTAAAAAATCGATAAACTTTTTAATATAATCAATGAACTTTCTTGAATTTTGTGAACTTGTTTTTGTAATTAGATGAAAATTTTCAAATGTGAGGATATTTTCAAAATCAATGAACATTTTTTTAAATGGTTGTTTTTCCCATCTTTTATTTTTATTTTCAAAAAAATTTTGAACATTTTTTTCAAAATCAAAACTTTTTGTAAATTAATGATTTATTTGAAATTTTCTAACTTTGTTTTCATTTTCACCATTTTTAAAAAAGTTCACGACCGTTTTCTGCAAGTCTATGAACTTTTTTTAGTAGTCAATGGTCAAAGTCGCCCAGTCGAGAAAACAATTTTTTTTGCCGAAATCACTAATTGAGAAGTACTCGTCGCAAAGATCACCCCGAACCTCCATTGCGCGGCAAGTGGCGCGCTGCATGGGCGCCACTTGTCGCAACCTGAGCGTTTTCCTTTTTTTTCGTAGATCCGTTTATTCAAAACATTTTATCTCTTAAACCGTGTGTCCAAATCCCGAACCATTTTCACCATTGAATTCCTTGCGTCGAGATCTTCAAAACTAGATCACATGTTGATAGGTTTGACGAACTTTTTTTTCACGAAAAAAACGGATGAAAAAACCGAACCGAGCACACTGGTTTTTTTTCCCTTTCCGAAAGAGGCACGACCGTGACTCTCGCGAAATCACAACCGTGCCTCTCGCTGAAGCAAAACCATGACTCTCGTGAAAGGAAAAAAAAACAGAAAACGTGTTTTTCGCAAAAAAAAAATTTCCGATTTTTTTGTTTTTCGTCAAAAAGTTAAGGAAGACCGATGGAAAACCAAAACGTCGAAAAAACCAGGGAAAAAACTGTTTAATAAGCCGAAAACGCGTGCGGAAAAATAAAATAAAATAAAATCCAAAGGAAGCGTCCAGAGCGCGACATGTGGCGAATGACCGAGAGCGCGCCAAGTGGCTCTGATCGCTGCGAGGCTCCCGAAGAAGCGCTCGTTAACTAGTTGCTCCCTTTTTTGCGGGGTACACCAAGATTCAACTATGCGGGGAAAACCCGAGTGGCTTAAGCAAGGACCGCAGAGCGCTAATGGGCCAGCCAACTGACACACGTGTGGGTGCCAGGAAGCTTCCATGACGCCCTAAGCGCCAATTAAGAGCACGCCTCGGCTATAGGTTGCTTAGGCGTAGCACCCGACACCCGTTACTGTGTATTTTACAAATGAACGCAAAACGGCATGCTGGTTGTGAATCGTACCAGCAACCTCCCTCATCGAGGTACGGTGATGTAACCACCCCACGACCCAGTAGGATCTGGTAACCTTCAACTTTTTATTTCTTCTATTCTTCTTTTCCCTTTTTTGGTTTTCCTGAGTTTTCTGTTTTCTCTTTTTTATTCTTCCTGCTTCGATGAAATTTTCGCACATACGAGAACTTTTTCTTCAACTAGATGATTTTTTTTCCATTTTTTTGATTTTTTGTAAAAAAACAATGATTTTTTTTTCGATTTTGATGATTTTTTCAAAGTTGACGAACTTTTTCCAAATTTTATGATTTTTTCAAATTCAATTAAAAAATAATTCAAAATCCATGAAGTTTTTTTTGAATTTGATGAACTTTTTCCAAATTGATGAACTGTTTTTCTAAATCATTTTATTTCTTTCTGGACGACCCAATTAGTGTCGCCTGAAGAGAGTTATTTGTTGGACAACCCAGCTAGTTCTTTGTTTCATTCATTCGTCCTTCGTTTTTCATTTTCATTTTATAAATTTAATTACATTTCTGAAATAAAAAATTGTTTAAAACAAATAAAAATTGAGAAACTAAAAAAAACTAAAGCAGAATAATTGTTTTTGTTGGCATAAATTAAAAAAGTTGATAGCTTTCAAAACATTTTATTGACATTTTAAAAATGTGCTCATGTTCCAAAAACATGTACATGGTTTTGTTTTAAATGGTTATACAATGTACAACAATGTTTGTATAATTAACAAATTTTTAAACATGTATAAAAAATATGTTTCGGGTGTATAGGAAAAATGTAGAACTCATAAGGAAAAAGTAGACATCAAAAGCTACATATGAAAATAATGTTAATTATGTGTAGTTTAAACCTCTACAAAAAATGTTTTAGAAATATACCAAAAGTGTATGAAAACAATATACATCAAAACATATATTTGAAAACAACATGTTAATAACGCATTCGAAAAATGTTGAAACATGTAAAAATTATTACCGATGTATACAAAAAATATACAATGTGTACGAAAAACAATTAGGCATCAAAACATACATGTGTTAAAATAAGTTAATCATGTATATGACAAGTGTTAAACATGTATAAAAATATATTTTAGATCTTTACCAAAATTGTACAATGTGTACGAAAACATTATATTTTGAAAACAATAGACACCACAATATATATTTGAAAAAATGTTACTCATATATATGAAAAATGATCAACATGTAGTATTAAAGAAGGAAAAAAGAAGAAAGCCAAAGAAAAAACAAAGAAAACTAAAGAGAGAGAAAAAAATTAAAACCGTTGAAAAAGCAATATAAAAAAGAGAAAGAAACAAAGAAAACTAGAAAACCAAGAAAGAAACACAGAAAATTGTGAAAAAAAGGAAGAAAAATCAGTGAAAACCGAGAAAGAAACGAAGAAAACCAGTGAAAAAAATACTAGAGAAGTGCGAACTACAGCGCCCTAGTGAACGACACCGACATGAACGAGCTACATTAACGGGCTAGGCCATATGCTCGCACCATTTAGGTGAGACGGATGCTATACTCGTTATTAGCGAGATATAGCATTCACGCTCCGATTGTGCTCTCACAGAAAAGGTATTATCATCATCATTAGTTTTGTAACTACATATAGGCAAGATAATTGTGCAAAATATACAAAGATAGCCTGGCTTGGTTCACTGAGTATTTTATCTCTTCATACTTTAGGGCAATGTGAGACCGATGCAAGGACATCCACGTTACTGGGGCCTAAAAGTGGACCTACATTGGAAACAATAGATAATGGATTATTTATTGGGATGGTGCTTATTCCCATGCATTCATGTTCGTGTCTCCCCTTCCACACACTCTTGTCTAGCTCCGTCGAGGCTTTGTTAACAATAGATGGAAAATGACACCCAAAGTGATCAAGATAGGAGATCCTATGGGTATCCATATTTTGCGCGATGCATCACAGAATTCACATTTTCTTCTCCCGCAAGGCAGTAACATTGACTCATCGAGGACCTCAGACAAACACTTCATATTTTAATCGATTTTTGTAGCCCAACATGAGAACAAGTCATAGTCAAACTAGGAGAATGATTTTTGAGCTTACAATCATAATCCGTCTACCACATGAGCATCCTATCCATATCATGAATAATTACCTTATCAGCTAAAACCATTTCTGCAAGAAAGTGATCATATAGTTAGCAGAAAGTATAAGATTTACTCTGCATTAAAAGCTTCTGATTTCGTACATCATAGGATAGAAACTTAGCTAAAATCATGAACGGAGAGTTGTTTGACTAACCTCCGAGTGTAGTTACACGTTGTCTGATACTTTTCTATGTAGTGAAATGTGATCGATCCTTCTAAAAATAAAATTTTAAAAATATTCCACGCAAACAAATTAGTTATAACATATGTGTAACTTAAAAAGTTAACACATGGTGGATTCTAGACTTACGGACCAAAGACAGTTTTTGGCTTCAACTGCATGGTAACACCACCCACAAAGTCAGAGTCACACTCGGGAACAATGAATCAATGCTAACTAAGAGGCAAACAATTATGTAAACAATTCAATATTATTAAGTAATACCTAATAGATGTTGGTTTCCCTTGCACAATGAAGCGAAAGTATTGGCTAAAAGGAACAAAAGAATGGTAATCCCCACTCTCAACTAATGGGTGTGCACAGTAAGAGACTGCATCAACTATCTACAAAAACCAAACCATAAGGATCAATATTGCATAAAATAGGAGTATTTAGTAATGTAGCCGACATATATTGTTCATAATAGCTAGCAAAATGATTAAGTGTATCATGGTTATCTCACCACACTAATGAATGGATCATATGGTTCATCTACATGGTACGCTATTTTTTTCCTGAATCTGCATAACTTTGTTATTCAGCTAATGGTGTAAACACCGAGTGGTCAATTGATAGCTATTGGCCATTTTATATCAATGCTCTCTAGCTTTGGTTCGTCATATTCCTAGATTTCATTTAAATAGGCCATGAATAGTGATACTACACAAAGTTATTAAAGTATGTCTCCTCATATCTTTTAGCATGATGGTCCAAACAAATAAAATAAAATTCAGCAAAAAACATAGGAAAATACACAATTAAATTTTGAAAGGAGCCAATATGTTTCTATGGATTTTGGGGGCACTCTGTGTACGAACCTTCACAATGTGGTCTTTTAGTTGGCCTAAAATTCGGACTTACATGACGGGTAATTCTTTGGCATCAATCGCATGGTAGTACCACTCACAAAATGATTAAACATCGCTAACTGAAACACAATCATTTGTGTAAGCAATTTAACATAATAAGTAATACCTAATAGTTATTTGTCTCCCTTAAAAAAATGAATAAGTACGAAATGATTGCGTTCTCTCATGGGAGTGAGTGATTCCTTATGCGGCCTTCTCTGTTCTCTTTCTAGCGATCCAACCAGTTGGGGGTGGGGGATGACAATGTGGGACGAGACCACCACCACTGGAGACAGCTGCACAATTCCCTTTCTTTTCTTTTCTCTCTCACACCCTAGGACTTAAAATGACTCCTTGGCGTTCGCTTGCGGAAGCAAGTGACTCCTTGGGCGGCCCCAAAACAACATTGGTCCCTGCTCTAAACTGACGGGTGTGCGGAGGAAGAGGCAACATTAACTATCTAAATCCAAACCATAAGGATAAACTATTGCATCAAATATGAGAAATTTAATAATCCAGGCTAGTCACATATTGTTCATAATTGCAAAGCAATTGAGTGTATAATGGTTATCCCGCCACACCAACAAAAGGATCGTATGGTTTGTGTGCATGGTATGCTAATGTTTTCACCTAATGGGGAAATTTTAAGTATTCAGCCGATGGTCTAAATATTGAGTGGTTAATTCACAACTTTTGACCATTTATATCAATGCTCTCCAGCTTCAGTTCGTAATATTACTATATTTCATTTAAAAAGCTAGGCCATGAATAGTGACACTACACAATTAAATTTTATCAAAGTATGCCGCTTGATATCTTTTAACAAGACATTCCAATAAATAAATCTATTCAACAAAAACATAGGAAAACCGACAACTAACTGAAAGGAATGTTGGAAATACGCCCTAGAAGTAATAATAAATTGGTTATTATCATATTTCCCTGTTCATGATAAACGTCTATTATCCATGCTAGAATTGTATTGCTGATACGTCCAAAACGTATCTATAATTTCTGCTTGCTCCATGTCTCTTTTGTGTGATATTGCTATGATATTTATGCACTTCCGTACACTTTTGATCATATTTGGACTAACCTATTAACTCAGTGCACCCCAGTGCCAGTTTCTGTTTTCTGCTGTTTTTGTATTTCAGGTTTTCCCATCACATAAATTGCCAGAAAAATCCCGGGAAAAATATATAAAAAATCAGCGTTCCGGAAGCTTCCATGCGGCCAAAGTAGGGCCAGAGGGGGGCCACCAGGGCTCCAGGCGACCAGAGGGGGCGGCCCCCCTCCTGGCCGCGCCGCCAGGGCGCCTGGGCCCCCCTTGCTTCTTCTGACGCCCCCCTTTGGCATATATTTACACCGCGTCCCGAAACCCTCGATGACGGAACCCTTTTTCGCGATCTCATCTCTGTTCCGCCGCCGCCGCGCTTCCAAGATCGGGAGCACCAGGAGAACTCTTCCCGGCACCCTGCCGGAGGGGAGAACCACCACCGGGAGCCTCTCCACCACCATGGACGCCTCCCGGATAAGTTGTGAGTAGTCTCCCTTGGACCATGGGTCCATGACCAGTAGCTATGTGATGTTCTCCTCCCCTCTTTGTTCTTCACCGATTAGACCTCGTGAGCTGCCCTACATGATCGAGGCACATATGTAATCCTTATGCTGTTGCTATGATGAGTTTGCTGGGATCCGATGGATTATGAGATTATGTTCAAATTGTGTGTGAGTAATATATTTGATTCACCTCTTTTATATTTATGTTCTTGAGTAATTCTTGCATGTTCTCCGTTGCTGTTTATTGCTTTGGCCAAGTAGTAGGTAGTAACTCCAAGAGGGAACGTTATGCTTGATTGTGGGTTCATGCCCCTCGATGACTAGCTTGAGTGACATAAACATGAGTCTAGGGGATGTGCTGTTGCCACAAGGGGGAAAACAACGGTGCTTGTACTTGCGGGTGCAAGGATTGTTTACTTTATGCAAAGTTCTTTTAATGCAGTTGTCTGTTGCTTTGAGTTTACACTATGGGTGGGACTCGCAACTTAATACCAGCGAGATGTTCTGGATAGATATATCAAGGTGGATGATTAGTAGTAGATGCAGATGGATTTCGGTCTACTTGCCTTGGCGTACCGCCCATGCTTTTGAGCCTCTACCTTACTTTGCAGCATAGTTAGCATTGGTTTGCGCACATAATCCTGTCAATTGCCCAGCTGTAATTCGTTTACCTCGCTTAGCTGTTTTATCGTCTTTTGGGAGAGAGACATCACTAGTGAACATCATGGGACCCCGGTCCATATTACCATCACTGATCACACCCGTTATTTATTTCCTGTTCTTATTTACTAGTTGCAGTCATACCTATCACTATTATCTCTTGCGTTTGATCCTTTGTAAACGACAAGGCCGGAGGGATTGACAACCTCTCTATACTCGTTGGGAGCAAAGTTATTTGTATCTGTGTGCAGGTCCTGTCAATCGCTAAGTTGCGCCGCTAGCAGTTGACACCTTCTTGTTGACCCTCGGAGTCTCACGGGATTTGATCCTTGGTATCTTTGCCAAGGGAAAACTACCGCTACACCGCATCTCAAACCTTCCACTTGGGGTAACCAATGAGGGGCGAGAAGCCATCAAGCAAAGTTTTCTGGCGCCGTTGCCGGGAACTCCACTCTTCAATATAGGGGAGTTGCACGCTATCTTTTACCTTTGCTTTTTAGTCTTGTTAGTTTACCTTTTAGTTTTGCTTTAGTGTCCTTTATCAAAAATCACAAAAATAGTTATCTTTCTTGCTGCTATGGGTTCCACCGAGAACACCAAGTTGTGTGACTTCACTAGTCATAACAACGATGACTTTATCTGCACGCCTATTACTACACCTATCACTTCAGCACCTTCTTATGAAATTAAACCTGCTTTACTGAACCTAGTTATGAAAGATCAATTCTCCGGTGCTGGAGATGATGCTGCTTTACACTTAAACAATTTTGTTGAACTCTGTGATATGCAAAAGTACCAAGAAATAGATGGTAATATTGTTAAGCTTAAGCTTTTTTCCTTTCTCCTTGAGGGGAGGAGCTAAAATTTGGTTTAAATCTTTGCCTAGAAATAGCATAGATTCTTGGGACAAGTGCAAGGATGCCTTTATTGGGAAGTACTATCCACCTGCTAAAATTATCCAACTAAGGAGTAACATAATGAATTTTAAACAATTGGATAATGAACATGTTGCCCAAGCTTGGGAACGCATGAAATCTCTTGTCAAGAACTGCCCTACTCATGGTTTGACTACTTGGATGGTTATCCAAACTTTTTATGCAGGCTTGAACTTTACCTCGCGGAACCTGTTAGACTCGGCCGCGGGAGGAACCTTTATGTCAACTACACTTGGTGCTGCCACGAAGCTTCTCGATGAGATGATGACCAATTATTCCCAATGGCACACCGAACGCGCTCCAACAGGTAGGAAGGTAAACTCTGTCGAGGAGATTTCCTCCCTAAATAAAAAAGTTGACTTGATCATGTCTCTACTTTCCAAGCAATCTTCTATTGATCCTCATGATGTTCCTTTAAATTCTTTGATTGCTCAAGAACAAGTAGATGCGAACTTTATCTCTAGAAACAATTTCAATAACAATGCTTATAGGAGTAATTTTGGTAGCAACCCTAGACCGTTCCCCTCTAATTCCTATGGGAACAACCATGCTTATCCTAGCACCAAGAACTCCACTTCTGAACTAGAGATTATGCTTAAAGATTTCATCACTACCCAAAAAGCCTCCAATAAGAGTGTAGAAGAAAAACTAGCCAAACTAGATGATCTCTCTTCGAAGGTAGACAATTTAGCCCATGAGGTAGAGTTGCTTAAAATTAGAACTTCCCCTCTTGAGGAGAGCAAGACCACTCCTATGAATGCTATTCAAGTGCAAATTAATGAAAACATTAGGATGTTGGCTAAACTTAAAGAGAGATGGGCTAGAGAAAAGGAGGAAGAAGATATAATTAAGAACCTTCCTACCCACCACACTGTTGCTACTATCCAAGTTGTTGAGGATATCCAAACTCTTAGCACCCAATGCACTCCTGGTCCCATTGGACCTATTAATGGTGATGCTATGACCATAGAAACTACCAAACAAGTGAGCCTAAAGGACACCACTACCACTTTACTTGATAGTAGTGACCTTGATTTTGATAATTGCACCCTTTCCGAAGTTATTGATTTCCTTCACAAGATGTCTAGAGATCCCCGCACTAGCACGCTTAATCTTGCCTTCACAGAGCATATCACTAATGCTCTCATCAAAGCTAGGGAGGAGAAACTTAGGGTAGAAGCCTCCATACCTAGAAAGCTAGAAGATGGTTGGGATCCTATGATTAAAATTAAGTTGAATAACTTCTCTTGCTATGCTTTATGTGATGTTGGAGCTAGTACCTCCGTTATGCCCAAAAGAATATATGATATGCTTAAATTGAAACCTTTTGATTCTTGTTCTTTTGGTGTTCGCCTTGTTGATTATTCCATAAAGAAACCCTTGGGGAGGATCGACGATGTTCTTATCATTGTCAATGATAATTATGTTCCCGTTGATTTTACTATTATGGATATTGAATGTGAACCTTCTTGTCCAATTATTTTGGGACGTCCTTTTCTTCGCACCGTTGGTGCCATCATTGACATGAAAGAGGGGAATATAAAATTCCAATTTCCTCTCAAGAAAGGGATGGAACACTTCCCTAGAAAGAAGATTAAGTTACCTTTTGAGTCCGTTATACGGGCTAGCTATTCTTTTACTCTTGATAAAACTTGATCTCTTTGCATTATGCCTAGCTTAAAGGCATAAAAGAAAGCGCTTTTGGGAGGCAGCCCACAATGAATAAAATTTTATTTTGCTTTTGTTGTGTCTTGATGTTTGTTACTACAGTAGCATCATCATTGTATCTTTACTTTTCAGCTTTGTGCCAAGTTCAGCCTCTGATTGCAAGAAAGTTCAAAAGTTGTGACGTGCTGTCCAGGAAACAGATTCTGTCCTTGGACAGAAAAATTCGTATAAAATCACCAGATCATCTTTTTGGTCTGAATTGTTTCGACAGCGTGCTCTATACAATTGGCTTTTGGGCGTCTGTTCTGAGTTTTTTGATTTGAGTTGTAGAAGTGCCCCAAAAAAATTATTTACTACCCGCTGGTCTGTTTTTCACAGATTCTGTCCTGTTTTGCCTTTCCTTCGTTTTGCAAACCTTGAGCTTGCTTTTTCTTTGCAAAAACCTTTTGGCAATCTTGAGAAACAGTAGACCTTCAAGATTATCCTTATTTCCAGCAAGGAAAAATTATTTTATTATGGGTATTAACCTCGCTAATCAGATTATGATGAGTTATGTATGAAGGGAGTTTTCAAGTGTGCGAGGGAAGATGATAAAAAGATTCAGGAGTGTCAAACGCTCAAGCTTGGGGATGCCCCCGTGCACCCCCAAGAAATATTCAAGAAGACTCAAGCGTCTAAGCTTGGGGATGCCCCCGTGCATCCCCTTCTCCATCAACAATTATCAGTTCGTCTTTCGTTCCACTATATTTTAATCACTTCATGTGTTATGTGCTATGCTTGGAGCGTCTTGCTTTTAG
The DNA here is from genome assembly GCA_902687465.1 of Secale cereale. NCBI lineage: Eukaryota > Viridiplantae > Streptophyta > Magnoliopsida > Poales > Poaceae > Secale > Secale cereale. The sequence continues at coordinate 620,898,932 of LR738714.1, forward strand.
TTTCCTTTTTAGTTTTATTTAGCTTTGCTTGCTGTTCATAACAAGTTGGAATCCATCTTTCTTTGTGTGGGAGAGAAACACGCTCCACTTCAACCTAGAACATAACATGGGATTTTCATGTTTATCTTTGCTGTGTATGTTCTTTGTCTTTCAATAGCTGCTGTCATGTTCAGCTCTTAGTTTTCATGCTTTACTTTTTAAAGAGCTTTTGTTTAGTTGGTCGCTGGAACTCTCTTGAGTTATCATGCTTATCTTGTTAAGAGAGTTGGCTTCTGTTGCACTGGTTGATATGTCTATGATAAAAATGCTATGTGCATAATGGTGCTTAGTAGTTCATGTTTTCTTATGGTTAGTCTCAAATAGCTGGGGGGTTCTTAATGTGTTATTGAAGTACCAACATGATTTGTTTGCCCATGATGTGGTATGGTTTAGTGATATCTTCCTCCAAGAATTTATTTTGATTGACTTGGCGTATGCTCACACATATTTAAGACGGTAAAGAAAGTCTATCAAGCCTTGATGATCTTTAATTTCTGAGTAGCGATATAACTTCCATGCCCGATTCAATGTTGCTTTGTCGCTGTGCATGATTATGGCCGTCATTGCTCTCTTAGTTGGTCGCTCCCAGTCTTTTGCTAACCTTCGCCTGTACTAAGCGGACTGACTGCTTGTGCATCCAAAATCCTTTAAACCAGTTATGCCATATGAGTCCGCCATACCTTCCTCTTTTGTGCCTCTGTTTTAGCTCATGAGGAAGTAGTAGTTAATTCATGATCTTTTTAAGTTGGACAAGCTTCACCCCGGGATTGCATGTCTAATGTGCAAACCCCTAATACGAGAAGGAACTGGCAAAGAGTGCGCCCGGCTCATTAAAAAAATATACAACAAACAAACCCTCCTTCACGCTTTGTTCATGAGAAAGCAGAAAACTTTGGCAGTGATAAACAAAGGAGATTAAGGGGATGTGATCGTCCCCGTACAGGAGCCGTTCCTCGAAACTTGTCCAGCTCGAGAAGTAATTGAGTTATCTACTAGCATTCGTTGACGAAATATGCATCTCTAAAAAAATAATTTTTACCTCTGTTTTTAAAAACCAAGAGCTCTGGTACATGTTTAGTTTTTGTTTCCGACCACGGGTTTTCAACCTTGCCATCAAAAGCCACGGTTCGAGAGTCTCCACCTTCTTTCTTTAAAGCACCAACTATTGAGAGCATGATTGTCATTCTGAGTGTAATGTGCATTGTCCCAAAGTACCATTGTCTTCTGCATGACTATGATATCGTTTATTCTGAAATCATTGTATCTAGTCGTCACTTAAACTTTGGAGGTGCCCCTGCATTTATGTTTTGCTTCACTAAAGGGGGCAAGCGAGGTACCACTTTGTCATGTTTGCACACCATGCTCACTACAAATCTATTGAGTGTTTCAGTATCATATTGTAAAACTTTCAGTTCTTTGTGATATTCTCATGAGGCAACTTAATTACTAAAGATTCATTATCTCAGTAAGCATTTGTCATGTGAATGTGAAAAGTTCTTATATGGTTAATAGCATGTCACCACAGAAATTATGCTTGTTATCATTTACCTACTCGAGGACGAGCAGGAATTAAGCTTGGGGACGTTGATACGTCCAAAACGTATCTATAATTTCTGCTTGCTCCATGCCTCTTTTGTGTGATATTGCTATGATATTTATGCACTTCCATACACTTTTGATCATATTTGGACTAACCTATTAACTCAGTGCACCCCAGTGCCAGTTTCTGTTTTCTGCTGTTTTTGTATTTTAGGTTTTCCCATTACGTAAATTGCTAGAAAAATCCCGGGAAAAATATATAAAAAATCAGCGTTCCGGAAGCTTCCATGTGGCCAAAGTAGGGCCAGAGGGGGGCCACCAGGGCTCTAGGCGACCAGAGGGGGCGGCCCCCCTCCTGGCCGCGCCGCCAGGGCGCCTGGGCCCCCCTTGCTTCTTCTGACGCCCCCCTTTGGCATATATTTACACCGCGTCCCGAAACCCTTGAGGACGGAACCCTTTTTCGCGATCTCATCTCTGTTCCGCCGCCGCCGCGCTTCCAAGATCGGGAGCACCAGGAGAACTCTTCCCGGCACCCTGTCGGAGGGGAGAACCACCACCGGGAGCCTCTCCACCACCATGGACGCCTCCCGGATAAGTTGTGAGTAGTCTCCCTTGGACCATGGGTCCATGACCAGTAGCTATGTGATGTTCTCCTCCCCTCTTTGTTCTTCACCGATTAGACCTCGTGAGCTGCCCTACATGATCGAGGCACATATGTAATCCTTATGCTGTTGCTATGATGAGTTTGTTGGGATCCGATGGATTATGAGATTATGTTCAGATTGTGTGTGAGTAATATATTTGATTCACCTCTTTTATATTTATGTTCTTGAGTAATTCTTGCATGTTCTCCGTTGCTGTTTATTGCTTTGGCCAAGTAGTAGGTAGTAACTCCAAGAGGGAACGTTATGCTTGATTGTGGGTTCATGCCCCTCGATGACTAGCTTGAGTGACAGAAACATGAGTCTAGGGGATGTGCTGTTGCCACAAGGGGGAAAACAACGGTGCTTGTACTTGCGGGTTCAAGGATTGTTTACTTTACGCAAAGTTCTTTTAATGCAATTGTCTGTTGCTTTGAGTTTACACTATGGGTGGGACTCGCAACTTAATACCAGCGAGATGTTCTGGATAGATATCTCAAGGTGGATGATTAGTAGTAGATGCAGATGGATTTCGGTCTACTTGCCTTGGCGTACCGCCCATGCTTTTGAGCCTCTACCTTTCTTTGCAGCATAGTTAGCATTGGTTTGCGCATATAATCCTGTCAATTGCCTAGCTGTAATTCGTTTACCTCGCTTAGCTGTTTTATCGTCTTTTGGGAGAGAGACATCACTAGTGAACATCATGGGACCCCGGTCCATATTACCATCACTGATCACACCCGTTATTTATTTCCTGTTCTTATTTACTAGTTGCAGTCATACCTATCACTATTATCTCTTGCGTTTGATCCTTTGTAAACGACAAGGCCGGAGGGATTTACAACCTCTCTGTACTCGTTGGGAGCAAAGTTATTTGTATCTGTGTGCAGGTCCTGTCGATCGCTAAGTTGCGCCGCTAGCAGTTGACACCTTCTTGTTGACCCTCGGAGTCTCATGGGATTCGATCCTTGGTATCTTTGCCAAGGGAAAACTACCGCTACACTGCATCTCAAACCTTCCACTTGGGGTAACCAACGAGGGGCGAGAAGCCATCAATTGCTCGGAAACTCAGATACATGGGCAACACCGTGTCCCTTGTGAGCCTCTACTAGACTAGCTCATTGATCAAACGATGGTTAAGGTTTCCTAACCATAGACATGTGTTGTCACTTGATAACGGGATCACATCATTAGGAGAATGATGTGATGGACAAGACCCATCAGTTAGCATATCATTTGATCATTCAGTTTATTGCTACTGCTTTCTTAATGTCAAAAACTTATTCCTTCGACTAGGAGATCATGCAACTCCCGGATACCGGAGGAATACCTTGTGTGCTATCAAATGTCACAACGTAACTGGGTGATCATAAAGATGCTCTACATGTATCTCCGAAGGTGTCTGTTGAGTTGGCGTGAATCAAGATTGGGATTTGTCACTCCATATGACAGAGAGGTATTTCTGGGCCCTCTCGGTAATACACATCACAAGAAGCTTGCAAGCAAAGTGACTAAGGAGTTAGTTGCAACATGATGTATTACGGAACGGGTAAAGATACTTGCTGGTAACGAGATTGAACTAGGTATAGAGATACCGACGAGTGAATCTCGGGAAAGTAACTTACCGACAGACAAAGGGAATTATGTATGTTGTCATAACGGTTCAACCGATAGAAGATATTCGTGGAATATGTAGGAATCAATATGGGCATCCAGGTCCCGCTATTGGTTATTGACCGGAGAGGTGTCTCGGCTATGGCTACATAATTCCCGAACCCGCAGGGTCGCACACTTACCGTCTGTTGACGCTAGAGTAGTATTGGGATATTTGATGATTCATAACAAATTGTTGTTCGGAGTCCCGGATGAGATCCCGGACGTCACGAGAAGTCTCGGAATGGTCGAGAGGTAAATATTTATATATGAGAAGTGATGACCCACAAGTATAGGGGATCGCAACAGTTTTTGAGGGTAGAGTAGCAGTTGAGTTGTCAATTCAACCACACCTGAAAGACTTAATATATGCAGCAAAGTATTTAGTAGCAAAGTAATATGTAACGATAATGGTGGAAAAAGTAACAGTAGCAATTTTGTAGTGATTGTAACAGCAGTAGCAACGAAAGTAACTTAGCAAAGATCAATATGAGACGAACTTGTAGGCAATGGATCGGTGATGATATGTGTCGGATGATATTTATCATGTAGAAGCTACAACCTAGGGCAATGACAAACTAGCTCCAATTCATCAATATAATGTAGGCATGTATTCCGTATATAGTCACACATGCTTATGGAAAAGAACTTGCACGACATCTTTTGTCCTACCGTCTCGTGGCAGCGGGGTCCTAATGGAAACTAAGGGATATTAAGGCCTCCTTTCAATAGATAACCAGAACAAAACATTAGCACTTAGCGAATACATGAACTCCTCAAACTACAACAATAATCGGAAAGAATCCCAATTATTGTCACCTTGGGGTATGCGGATCATAACACGTAATAGGTGTCTACAACTTGCTAGATCGGATCAAGAACACATGTATATTTATGAAAACATAATAGGCTTAGATCTGAAATCATGACAAGCATTAAGCATAGCAAAGTCATAGCAACATGAATATCAGAACATAGTGGATACTAGGCATCAAACCCTAACTCGATTACATGATAAATCTCATCCAACCCATCACCGTCCAGCAAGCCTACGATAGAATTACTCACGCACGGTGGTGAGCATCAAGAAATTGGTGATGGAGGAAGGTTGATGATGACGAAGACAACGTATTCCACTCTCTAGAGCCCCGAATGGATTCTAGATCAGCCGTCCCGATGAAGAACATGATGTGGCGGTGGCTCCGTATCGTAAAACATGATGAATCCTTCTTCTCTATTTTTTCTCCCCGAAAGTGAATATATAGAGTTGGAGTTATGGTCGAAGGAGCTACAGGGCGCACCCCCCAGGGCTAGTAGCCTCTGGGTGGCCTCCTCTGGTTGATTCTTGCGCCGGTATTTTCTATATATTCCAAAAAAATTCTCCATAAATTTTCAAGTCATTCCAAGAACTTTTATCTCTGCACAAAAAGAACACCAAGGCAATTCTGCTGAAAACAGCGCCAGTCCGGGTTAGTTCCATTCAAATCATGCAAATTAGAGTCCAAAACAAGGGCAAAAGAGTTTGGAAAAGTAGATACGACGGAGACGTATCAACTCCCCCAAGCTTAACCCATTGCTTGCCCTCAAGCAATTCAGGTTATAAACTGAAAGTGACAAAGAAAAACTTTTACAAACCCGGTTCTATCTTGTTGTTGCAAATATGTCTAGCCAAGGTTCAAGCTTTCAGCAAAGATTATAAACTAACCAGGTTCACAATAACATTTAGGTCTCACATTCACCCATATCAATGGCATAACCAACTAGCGAGCAATAATACGATATCTCGGATGACAACACTTTTCAAAACAATCATGATACAATATGATATAATGGTATCTCGCTAGCCATTTTGAGACCGCAAAACATAAATGCAGAGCACCTAAGAAGATCAAGGACTGACTAAACATTGTAATTCATGGCAAAAGAGATCTAGTCACACTCATACTCAACATTAATTAAAAACAAAGTATATAAATGACAGCGGTGATCTCCAGCTGGTGCTTTTTATAAGAGGATTATGACTCAACAATAAAGGTAAATAGATAGGCCCTTCGTAGAGGGAAGCAGAGATTTGAAGAGGTGCCAGAGCTCGAAGCTTTTAGAACAGAGATGAATATAATTTTGAGCGCTATGCTTTCATTGTGAACGCAATGACCAAGAGTTCTCAACATCTTCCATGCTACGCACATTATAGGCGGTTCCCAAACAGAATGGTAAAGTTTTACTTCCCCTCCACTAACAATCACACTCCACGGATGACCCGAATCCACGGGTACCGTTCATACTAACAATGGTCCAGGGGGAGATTTGTTTTATTCTATTCTGATTTCAATTTAAGCATGGGACTGGGCATCCCGGTTACCAGCCATTTTCTCGTGAATGACAAGTGAATAAGCACTCATCGTGAGAATAACCCACCTAGCATGGAAGATACTGACAGCCCCCAGTCGCCACATGAGCGATTCGGGCATACAAAACAAATTATTATTTGAAGGTTTAGAGTTTGGCACATGGAAATTTACTTGGGATGGAAGGTAAATACCGCATATAGGTAGGTATGGTGGAATCATATGGAACAACTTTGGGTTCATGAAAGTGGATGCACAGACAATATTTCCGCTTAGTACAATGTGAAGGCTGGCAAAAAGATTGAGGAGCGACCAACTAGAGAGCGACAATGGTCATGAACATGCCTTGAGGTTAATCAACATTGAATGCAAGCATGAGTAGGATATAAATCACCATGAACATAAATATCATGGAGGCTATGTTGATTTCAATTCAATTACATGTGTGAACATGTGCCAAGTCAAACCACTTGAATCATTCAAAGGGGGATACCCTACTATCATACCACATCATAACCGTTTTAAATCCATGTTGGCACACAAAACAAAACATTATCAACTCCTAGATAGTTAAGCATGGAATGAATAACTATAATCCCTAATTGTCATTGCAAACATGTTTCATTCATAATGGGCTGAATCAAGACCGATGAGCTAATCATATTTACAAAAACAAAATAGGTTGAGTTCGTACCAGCTTTTCTTCATCTCAAACATTTCATCAATTTTCGTTATTATTGCCTTTCACTTGCATGACCGACTGATGTGAATAATAATAAGAGTGCACCTGCATTGGACTAAGTTAGAATCTGCAAACATTTATTCAAAGGAGAAGACAAGGTAATATGGGCTCTTTGTTAGATCATCAATAATGCATATGAGAGCCACTCAACATTTTCATCGTGGTCTTCTCCTTTCAACCCAAAAGAAAAGCAAAAGAATTTCAGAGAAACACACTAAAATATTTTTGGAGTTTTTGTTTTTCTGAAGAAGGTAAAAAAACGAGAGAAACTATTTACACGGGACAACTCCCAACAAGCAAAAGAAGAACGATAAATCTTTTTGGATTTTCCTTTTTATACTACAAACTACTTAACAAATGAACAAGAAAGAAAAGACAAAAAGAAACGAGAAATATTTTTGGGTTTTCGAAGTTTTTCAAACACACAAGAAGAAAGCGAGAAAAATTAAACTAACATGGATGATACAATGAAAAAGTGCGAACACCGACAACTAGAATGAGTGTGTGAACATGAATGTAATGTCGGTGAGAAACACATACTCCCCCAAGCTTAGTCCTTTTAGCCTAAGTTGGTCTATGCCCACAGATGGCCTGGATGAAATCCGTAATCGTAGTTGGGGTTGTACTCGATTGCAGATGTCATTGCCTGGCGCGCTGCTTCATGGAGGCAAGTTGTCTCTCTCGCCCTCTCCTACTCGTCTGCCTCCTCTCCACTTATAAATTATCTTACTTTTACCTCGACGGTCTAAATACTCAAATCTCCGCACAAAAGAGTCAGTAATGTTGTAATATTGCAAGCACTTATCTGACAAGAAGTCCGTCAGGCCGGCATTGCGCACAAGTATATCAAATTCTTCCTTGAAGCCTGCATTAGTCATAAATTCCTCCAACAGCCATTCACAAGGTCGTACTAGAGCTTCTCGCGGTGCTTCAAGGCTTGGCTCACGTATGCCTCGAGGGTTTCTTCTTCTTCGAGGGACCCCCTTGGAATATTTTCCTCATCATTTTCTTCCTCTGAAAATTTCTGAAATTTTTAGTGACTCAAAATAAAAGTGAACAAAACTCAACCAAAGTAATAGCAACTACTCCTACAAGTGTCTAGAGGCTAAATCATGCAACAAAACTACTTTGGACCTTATAAATTTGACATGCAAGCTCAAGAGCATGGTCACCACAACATAAAAAAATTGTAATATATAAAGCATTAGAGCAAAAACTAATTGGACCAATGGAGGAGTCACATACCAATGAACAATCTCCCAAAACAGTTTCGGAACTAGAGCAATGAGCAAGGAGATCAAAATGGTAGCAAGATGAGCAAGAACACGAGTTTGAGCAATGGAGTGATTTTTCTAGAGGAAGATGGAGTGGATGGTTGCTGGAATAAGTGAGGGGGACCCACGTGGGACCCACAAGCGAGGGGGTGCGCCCAGGGGGTGGGTGCGCCCTGTGGGCTTGTGGCCCACTGGTGCACCCTCCCTGATGTGTTTTGAGTGCCAAAAATTCTTATATATTCCAGAAAAAATCATACTAAATTTTCAGGGCATTTGGAGAATTTTTTTCTGGTCATTTTTTATTGCACGGATAAGACAGAAAACCAGGAAATAATACTATTTTTGCTTTATTAATTCTAAGTAACAGAGAATATAAAGTGGGTACAAAAAGTTGTGTTTAGTAAATTCATCCATCTCATGCCCGTCAAAATGAATCCATTAATAAGGTTGATCAAGTCTTATTAACAAACTTCTTCGAAATGACATGAAACTGGAGAATTTTCGTATAACACTAGGTTACCTCAGTGGGGATATGCATGTAGCCAACAATAAGAATATCATATTTGTTTTTGACAGTAGGAATATGGAATTCAAAACCTCCAATAGCAATTGTTGAATTTTTTCCAATAGAATTGATGCTATTAACTTTAGGTTGTTTCTTCGAAAAGTTTACCGTATGCTCATTACCATTGACATGAAAGGTGACATTGCCTTTATTGCAATCAATAACAGCCCTTGCAGTATTCAAAAAAGGTCTACCAAGGATAATCGACATACTGTCATCCTCGGGTATATCAAGAATAAGAAAGTCTGTTATGATAGTAACATTTGCAACTATGATAGATACATCCTCACAAATACTGATGGGTATAGCAGTTGATCTATCGGCCATTTGCAAAGAGATTTCAGTCGGCGTCAACTTATTCAAATCAGGTCTTCAATACAAAGAGAAACGCATAACACTAACACCGGCTCCTAGATCACATAAAGCAGTTTTAACATAGTTTCTTTTAATGGAGCATGGTATAGTTGGTATTCCCGGATCTCCTAGTTTCTTAGGTATTCCACCCTTAAAGGTATAGTTTGCAAGCATGGTGGAAATTTTAGCTTCCTGTATCTTTCTTTTATTAGTAACAATATCTTTCATATACTTAGCATAGGGAGAACTTTTCAAGATATTGGTCAAACTCAAGCGCGAAAAAGACATGTCTAATCATTTCACAAAAGCGCTCAAATTCCTCATCATCTTTGTTCTTAGAAGCTTTAGGAGGAAAGGGGGTTTCTGAACCCATGGTTCTCTCTCCCTACCATGTTTCCTAGCCACGAAGTCTCTTTTCTCATACCTTTTGTTCTTAGGTTGTGGGTCATCAAGATCAACAACAGGTTCTATCTCTACATCATTATTATTACTAGGTTGAGCATCAACATGAACATCATCATTATCATCGTTACTAGGTTCATGTTCATTACTAGATTGCTTTTCAACATTAGAAATATAAATATCATTAGGATTATCAGGTGCGTCTACAGTAGGTTCACTAGAAGCATGCAAAAATCTTATCATTTTTCTTCTAAGAAGAACTAGGTGCATCAACATTAGTCCTTTGAGAGTCTTGTTCAACTCTCTTAGGATGATCTTCAAAATACAAGGGTTCCCGAGTCATTTTATCAGTTCTACTCCACAACTCTAACATGATGATCATTTTTCTTATTGTTCATCTCATTAATCAAATCATTTTGTGCTTTGAGAACTTGTTCTACTTGAGTTTTTATCATGGAAGCATATTTACCAACAAGCTTAAGATCATCTTTAACTCTATACATGTAGTCACTCAAGTGTTCAACCATATAAGCATTTCGTTTGATTGTCTACACGCATATGCATTGAAGTTTTCTTGTTTCACAATAAAATTATCAAATCTATCCATGCATTGACTAGTAGATTTATTATGGGGAATATCACCTTCATCATATATATAAAGATAATTTACCTTTACTACCTGTGTCGGGTTATCGAGACCATGTATTTCTTCAATAGGTGGTAAATTATTAACATCTTCTCCTTTAATACCTTTTTCCTTCATTGATTTCTTTGCCTCTTGCATATCTTCGGGAATTAGAAATATAATTCCCTTCTTCTTTGGAGTTGGCTTAGGAGGTTCAGGAAATGTCCACTCATTATCATTTCTCAATATATTATTCAATAGTTCTTCAGCTTGTCCAATAGTTTGTTCCCTGGAAACACAACCAACACAACTATCTAGGTGGTCCCTAGGAGTATCGGTTAGTCCATTATGAAAGATATCAAGCATTTCATTTTTCTTGAGAGGATGATCAGGCAAAGTATTAAGTAACTAGAGAAGCCTCCCCCAAGCTTGTGGGAGACTCTCTTCTTCATTTTGCACAAAGTTAAATATTTCCTGTAAGGCAGCTTGTTTCTTATGCGCAGGAAAATAACTTTCAGAGAAGTAGTAAATCATATCCTGGGGACTATGCACACAACCATGAGCAAGAGAATTAAACCATATCTTAGCATCACCCTTTAGAGAAAGGAAACTACTTAAGGATATAATAATAGCAAATTTTTTCCTCATGAGTAAATAGGGTGGCTATATCATTCAGTTTAGTAAGATGTGCCACATCAGTTTCAGTTTCATAACCATGGAAAGGACCGGATTCAACCAAAGTAATTATCTCAGGATCGATAGAGAACTCATAATCCTTATCATTAACACGAATAGGTGAAGTAGTAAATTCATGATTATATTTCATACTAGCATTTAAAGATTTTTCCTTCCACTTGCATAACAATTTCTTCAAATCATCTCTATCCTTACAAGCAAGAAAGTATCGAGCTACCTCTCCCTCCATGACATAACCTTCAGGTATATCAAGCAATTCATATCTAGGTGTGCTAGATCTAATATGTGTCTCATAATTTTCAGTTTCAAAGACTTCATCAGTTTCAGCATTCTCAATATTTTTAACTCTAGCAAGTTGTTCATCAAGAAATTCACCTAGTGGCACATCATCAAGCAAAGTACTAGCATCATCATAAGTATCATTCATAGCAGAAGTAGCATCATCAATTACTTGTGACATATAAGGATTAATAGCAAGTGGTGGTGTTGCAAACTTACTCAAAACAGAAGGTGAATCAAGTGCAGAGCTAGATGGTAGTTCCTTACATCCCCTCGTCCTAGAGGGAACGATCTTGATTCTATCATCCTTCAGATTCCTCATAGTGATCAAAATATATAAATCCCAAGTGACACAACAAATATAGCTATGCTCCTAGGAAACGACACCAGAAAAGAGTCTTGATGACCCACAAGTATAGGGGATCGCAACAATTTTCGAAGGTAGAGTATTCAACCCAAATTTATTGATTCGACACAAGGGAAGCCAAAGAATATTCGCGAGTATTAGCAGTTGAGTTGTCAATTCAACCACACCTGAAGGACTTAATATTTGTAGCAAAGTATTTTGTAGCAAAGTAATATGGAAGTAACAGTAACAGTGGCAAAAGTAATAGTAGCAGTTTTGTAGTGATTGTAACAACAATAGCAACGAAAGTAACTTATCAAAGATCAGTACGAGATGGACTCGTAGGCAATGGATCGATGATGACATGTGTAGGATGATATTCATCATGTAGATGCTATAACCTAGGGTAATGACAAACTAGCTCCAATTCATCAATATAATGTCGACATGTATTCCGTATATAGTCACACGTGCTGATGGAAAAGAACTTGCATGACATCTTTTGTCCTACCCTCCCGTTGCAACGGGGTCCTAATGGAAACTAAGGGATATTAAGTCCTCCTTTCAATAGAGAACCGGAACAAAGCATTAGCACTTAGTGAATACATGAAATCCTCAAACTACGGCAATCATCGGAAAGAATCCCAATTATTGTCACCTTGGGGTATGCGGATCATAACACGTAATAGGTGTCTACAACTTGCAAGATCGGATCAAGAACACATGTATATTTATGAAAACATAATAGGTTTAGATCTGAAATCATGACACCCGGGCTCTAGTGACAAGCATTAAGCATAACAAAGTCATAGAAACATCAATCTTAGAACATAGTGGATACTAGGCATCAAACCCTAACAAAACTAACTCGATTACATGATAAATCTCATCCAACCCATCACCGTCCAGCAAGCCTACGATGAAATTACTCACACACGGCGGTGAGCATCATGAAATTGGTGATGAAGCAAGGTTGATGATGACGAGGGCGATGGATTCCACTCTCCGGAGCCTCGAACGGACTCCAGATCAGCCCTCCCGATGAAGAACAGGAGGTGGCGGCGGCTCCGTATCGTAAAACACAATGAATCCTTCTTCTCTATTTTTCTCCCCGAAAGTGAATATATAGAGTTGGGGTTAGGTTCATAGGAGCTCCAGGGGGACCATAAGCCTGCAGGGCATGCCCCTATGGATTGTGGCCTCTGGGTGGCCTCCTCTGGTTGATTCTTGCGCCAATATTTTTTATATATTCCATAAAAATACTCAGGAAATTTCCAGGTCATTCCGAGAACTTTGATTTCTGCACAAAAATAACAACAAGGCAATTCTGCTGAAAACAACGTCAGTTCAGGTTAGTTCCATTCAAATCATGCAAATTAGAGTCCAAAACAAGGGCATAAGAGTTTGGAAAAGTAGATACGACGGATACATATCAGGAAGTCTTATTCCGGGTTCCGAAAAAAGGTACAGTTCTTTTGGTATTGTACCGGGAAGCTTCCAGAAGGTTCCAGAGGGGTACAGAAGTCCACAAGTGGGCCCACCATGACCAAAGGGGTAGCATGGGACACGGGGAGGTGCCCTGGACTTATTGGGCTAGGCGCACCAAGTCTTCAAAAGCCCACGTGTCCAGGGAAGGCAAAAAAGGAAGGAGTCCTAGTAGGAATAGGATTGGACTTGGAGTCCAAGTCTTCTCTCCCTTAGCTGCACCCTAGGGCATGGAGGGGCTGTTTCACACGCCCCTCTACCTATATATAGAAGAGAGGGTGTAACACCCAAGATGCGATTCTGTCCTGATTACATGACGAACTCGTGATTGGGGCACAACCCCATTCGGGCGCTTAGCAAGATGGATATCATTACATCGTACCATTACATAACTAGATGAGGATACATACAAGTCATACAATTGTCACATGAATGCAACACATCATACACAAGGCATCCGACTACGGATGAAAACACATGAAAAGCACAACGACATCCATCCTACTATCCCACGCTGCCGACCAAGAACCTATCCCAAGACTGATGATGATGAAGAAGAAAGAACTCCAACACAAGTAAACAACGCTCTCACGTCAAGTCATCATAAACCTGCACCTGCAACTGTTGTTGTAGTATCTATGAGCCACGAGGACTCAGCAATCCCATAACCATGGGTATCAAGACTAGCAAAGCTCAATGGGTATGGAAAGGATAAGTGATGAGGCAGCAACAACGGCTAAGCATATATATGGTGGCTAACTTACGAGTACAAGAATAAGATGAGCATCTACGCAAACGGTCGCAAACTAGTAATGATCGCTAAGTGATTCTGAACTACCTACGAGTCAAACATAAGCCCACCGTGTTCTCTTCTCAAATTGAAAAGAGACGGTCACGGTTACTCGCGCTGCTGGTGTATTTTATTGCGGATCCTCTGTCAAGTTCTCTACAACCGGACATTAACAAATTCTAGCCTGCCACATAACTGCGGGCACAACTTTTGAAAGATCATAACCCTGCAGGGGTGTCCCAACTTAGCCCATCACAAGCTCTTATGATCAGCAAAGGTAAAACCTCTTATCTCAGGGACAACCTAATCAGACTCGGAAACCCGATGCACAAGACATATCGACAATGGTAAAAAAAGTCCAGCAAGACCGCCCGGCGTGCCGACACCCTGATAGTATCCGCGCGTATCTCGTCTCATGCCACGTCCGGATGAGCACTACGTACAACAACTGAAGACCCCAGATAACTGGGTGGCACCACAAGTGGCTCTAGTTTGGGACCAACACCATCAGCAGTGGCCCCCCTGTATGTAAAAAAAATCCTCGGGGAAGCGACCCCCTATGCAAATTAATTAATTAAGTTTTCATTATTTTGCAAATTAAAACCAAAGTTGGGCCTTGCTGGAAGAGTTTTATTCAAAGCGAACTGTCAATGGGGTCTCATACCCACAACCATGTTAGGAATGCAAACTCAAGGAACATAACACCGGTTTATCGATTCTTAGCGGCATGAGTGGAACAAAACACCTAGCAAAAGGCCAAGCCTTCCACCCATTGCAAAGTATATATGTGCATTAATTATAGTAATAGATATTGTGATATTCCAACAACCAAGTTCCGACATGGAGCAATCTTCATCTTCACCTACAACTAACAACGCTATAAGAGGGGCTGAGCAAGCGGTAAGATAGCCAAACAACGGTTTGCTGGGATGGTGTTAAAGATTAGAGGTTGTTTCATGACATAATGGGAGGCTTGATAAACAAGTGGTGGGTAGCGCGACATATAGCGATAACATCGAGACAACTAGCATAGCAATGATAGTAATGTGATACAAGGTGATGGTCATCTTGCCTGAAATCACGCAAGGAAGAAGAACGAGTCCATGAAGAAGACGAAGCCACGTAGACGAACCAAGCATAGTCAAACGAATCCTCATGATCGTAATGAAACAGGAACTAACGAGAAGAAGCAAACAACATGGTAAACACACAACACATAAAGAAGACATGATGCTCAACCAAGTATGATGCATGAAAAGGCTACAAGATGCAACTCATGGCAAGAGATGATGCATACAAGAACAACACAACCAAGCATGTTTAAATGAGGCCGGCGACAACATATAACAATTCTGGTAAGTCCTCATATGAAAATTTCGAAATTGGTGGAGATCTCAACAAAACTTATGTTAAAATTGTTAAACAGCAAGTTAATATGCACCATGATGATCTACACGAAATTCTAGTCAAGTTACATATAAGGTTCATTTAATTCGGAGCTACGACCTAGAAGATATGAGCAAAACAAGTTAAGCATGGCATTGATGCAAAATGCATTCAAACATCTTGAGAACACTCTCAACACATGGATGCAACATGACATGATGCATCTACATGCAAAACCAAGTAAGTTTCATATAGAGCATGCTCAAAACGGAGCAAGGGTTCAACACATACACACAAAAGAAGATTAAGATACAAGCTGTCCAAAACAACAACAAGGTATTTTACAAGCATCAAAACAACATGCTACAAGTACAAGATAGGCACAATCATGGCATGCACTCAAAGTACAGATTACATGCTTCCAGTATCAACAAGGATCAGGTTCATAGTCATCAAGAGTAATCCAACATGATCAAGGCAACACGCAAACTTTATATCACAGATTATGACTTCGTGAAAAACAGGGCATATACATGAGCAAAATTAATATAATGACATGTTGGAGGCAAGAAATAGTTAAGCTACAGTGCAAGATCATGGCAACTAAAAGCATGGAATGCTAGAACATAACATGGAGAGGAACACAACATGGCAAATACATGGGAGCAACATGTTCATGACATTAATCAAAACAAGATGCAAACATAATATAACAAATTCTCAAACTTGGTGAAAATCTGGGAATGCAAACATCAACATTACGATGCTACCTTAGGAGGCATATAACAGAAAGCATATCAATTCTAATAAGCATGCAAAGGTCATGCACATGTAGTAGGCATGGCATACTCCAAATAACTCAATTGGCACAACTCCATAAGATGCATAGATTGATTACAATGAGTTTTGCCAAATGAAACATGATGTTGACAGGCTGATAGATTTATCATAATGACAACTTGAGAGCAAGAAAGATACATGCTACGACAACTTATAATTGCAACCAAGGGCATGGATGGATATAGCATAACATGGAATTCAATACATGATCATTGGACCTCTCCAACTATGCATATATTTGACTGTAGCATCAAGCAAACATGGCATCACAATAACACAGTTTTAGACTTAGCAATTTTAACAAGTCTGAGAAAAACATCAAATAGTGAGTAGGTCACTTTGCAATCTTGTTACACTCACCACAAGGCATATCATGATAAGTGGAATACATCAATGCAAAGATGACATGATTGTGCTCCTAAAACATGTTGACATGATGCTCAAAAGAAAAACACACAAAAAGATATGAAAATGACAAATGAGCAAGTTATAACAGTTTTAGCAATTTATATCACTTGACACTTTTGCAACAGAGAGTAACATGTCAATATGCACCCTAATATGAATGAAAATGCAACCAACATGCAGAGCACAGAGAGATGAACATTTTGACGTATCATGCATGGAAAACGGAGCAACATGCACAAAGTTGCAGTAGGTCAAAGATGCACACATATTATGAGTTTTTAGGGACTTGGTGAAAAAAACAACCTTGGGGTAGATGTGTCCGGAGGGGACGGACATTGTCCGGACGCATGGGCCCACTAGAAGTGGCACGGATAGAGGG
>LR738714.1:620915834-620938818 GCA_902687465.1 Secale cereale
GGTCAGACACGTCTGGGCTCCATCGGACAAGTCCGGCTAGGCGAGGGCTCGTCCCAATCCGGATCTGACCGGATCGGGACCGGCAATAAGGTCCCACTCAACGGCGGCACGGTGAGGCCCGACGAGGGTCTGGGCGAATATGGCCGCCCGTGGGGCATCGAGGAGAGGCAGTGGGGTCATGAGATCCGGCCGGGGCAAGGTCCGACGAAGGTTGGGGCGCGGGCGACAGAGCTCTGTGGCCGACAAGGAAGACGGGCGCGGCGCACATGGTGGAGCAGGTGAGCGCGGCGGCGACTCACATGAGGAAGGAGAGGCGGTGGCAGATACAGACAGGAGGCGAGGGCGTACAAGGCTGGCGCATCGCGGCGACGGCGACGGGGATCGGGAGCCGGGTTACGCGAGCAGGGAGGCGAGCGGCAGCGGGGCTCGCGGGCGGGCTTCCCCCGGCCCCGATGGGCTCGGGCGGACCTTCCCCGAGTCCTGGCGGGGGCGTGATGGAGGGAGGTGAGAGGACGCGCGGGGAGCTAACGTGGTTGGCTGTGGTTAGCCAGGGCGGCAGCGGGTGGCGGCGCAGCCGTGTGGGACGACGACAAGTGGCGGCGGTGGAACTGGCCGGCGCAGAATCTGAGGAGGAGAGAGGTTAGGGGTCGGTTTTTAGGGCATTTTTGGACGAGGGGGAGCTGCTTAAATAGGAAAGGGGGTCTAGGGTTTGAGTCTAGGGGGGTTTTCAGACCCTCCGATGATGATCGGACGGCTCCAGGTGTGAGGAGGGTAGGATGGGCCTAGGTGGGGTGGTTGGGCTGTGTAGATGGGCTAGTCTGAGAGGAGAGAAGAGGAGAGAGGCAGCCCGGCGACGTTTTTTGGAGACCGAAACATCTGACGGTTTAACTGGTAGCGGTGCCGCTATACTTATCCGTTGGGTATCCAATGGACTCCGAATGCGACAAAATTTGACAGGCGGTCTACCTACGCTATAATAAGACCGCACGTCAACTTTCACCTCATTCCGAGAACATTTTTTGGCCACTTATAAAATAAATATTCGGAGGTGTCGCGGGCGCGTGCGAGTGTGTATGAGCTTAGAACGGACAACGGAGAGGACGGGGGACCCAACAACTACGAACGGATGCAAGTTTTGAAAACTATGCAGATGAAATGCACATGATGACATGGCAAAATGCAACACGCAAGCGAATGACATGGCAACGACAGCGAATAACTGGAAGACACCTGGCACATCGGTCTCGGTGTGTCACAACACTCCCCTACTAACAAGAGATCTCGTCCCGAGATCTTAGGAACAACATGGAAGTGAAAAAGGAAGAAGGTGAAACCAAAGAACCTTGAGAGGTTGAGCCACTTGAAAGGAAGAATGCAATAGAGATGACTGAGATTGAGAAGTTTCGGTAAAATGAGGAAAGAAGGCATACGACGAGAACGAAGAGCTTAAGTGACAAGAGAGACACTGAGATCACTTCAGTTAAGTGGGATAGACAAGGAATAAGAACAAGAAAATTTAGACAACACTCCGGTTGAATATGACTGGAATGGAGCATGAACTTGAGAAGATGGAATGATACATGACGATATGAACAAGACAATGACTCCGGGAGAATTGAAAGAAATAAATGAACAAGAACGGAGAAGAAGGTGACAGCTGCTACAACAAATGAATTGAAAGAGCAACTGTAAAGAAAGGCTTGAATGGAGTTGTTGAAGAATCAACAACAAAAGAATAAGCTTGTTGTGGGCTTATCTAAACATCTCAAAACTTGAGGTGAATTTGTGCCACTACCAAATGATTGAATAGCTGAGGATGAAGAAATGCAAAACTCCACTTCAAAAAAATACGAAATTAATTGCACTTCGAGACACAAGAAGAAGAATACTTGAGCTTCTCCACAAGAATTTTGATGAATATTTGGCGAATGAATTAAATCATGAAGAACCACCATGAAGAGCTCCGGTAATAAAAGGATGATGATATAGAAATGAAGGATGGAAAGAATAAGATTAAAGCCTTGCGATGATTTAGAAGAAGATTCCGACGAGATGCCGGGGAAACTTTGAACTCCGGAAAAGAAAAGGTGAAAACGCTTGGGACTGGAATTTGTTCATCGTGAACAAACTCAGAAGGAAAGGATTAAATCAACTTGAAGAAAGAAGAATAAGAATTATGTTATGCTTATCGTTCACCAATTAAATCGATGAGGAGCAATGGATTTGCATATCACTTATTCTTGTTGAAAAAGATTAATGGGAGATATCGCTGGAAACTTGAGAAAGTCTTCATGAACCACCGGTAGGATTAGAAATAACGAATGAATTGATATGATAACAACAGGAAAAAAATAATCTTGAATGAACCACCGTAAGAATTGAAATTAAACGAAGAAAAGAGAATGAATCGCCGGAAAGAATTAGAATACAAACAAAGAAAAATAACGAAGAGATCGTGAGCTGATTAAAAAAACACTTGAACGAAGCACCAGAAGAATATTGAGACGAACGAAGAGACATCGATTTAGAATAGTTGGAGGACGAAGTTGAAAACTGAGAACGGAGAAATCTTCTGAAATGATGGCCTTCGGAGGATCGCCATGGAAAGAATTAATGAAATTCTTCAGATGGTTAAGGAAAAGAATTTATGAGAAGCGGAATTATTCGAGAGGATAACATGAAGCTAGAACTACGAATCTTCGAGAGAACGGACAAGATTTAGAGTAAAACTCTTGTTCGGTCTTCAAATGTTCAGAATGACGACGAGAAACAACACCAAAATTGTTGAGATAGTCTGGCCGAATGAAAAGAGGAATGGTTGAACCAACGATGAAAAGAATTTGAAAGCGATTTTTGGAATGGCATATGACTGATGAAATCTATACTTACGTCACACTTGAAAAGACTTTGAGAATACTCCGAGAAATTAGAAGAGTAAGGTAAGATCCTGGGAAAAGACCTATGGGTTATGGGCCCATCAAAGAGAAAACACCGTTGGAAGGATTGTTGAATGAGAAGTGATTTGCCGGAACGGTTGAATGATTCGAATGAGGTAACAACCTCGAATTAATTGAATGCGAACACGATCTCCTAAGATGTCTTTGGAACTCCGAAACAATTAAATAGCGAGAGGCGAACGAGCAAGAGGAAACATCTGAGCCGAGGTTAAACAATATGATGAACACCAACTACTTAAATTGACTCCACCGGAAAGAAAAGGAGATGAAGAATGATGAACTAGATGAGAATACACCAGTTGATATAATTGAAGAAACAAAGCAAATGCTTCACACGAGTAGGATGGATACTCAATTAAGGACTCCGGCTCGGAGAAGTAAAGGGGTGGGCGGGTGGGAAAAAGAAAGACCACTTCGGAGAAAGAACTGATGATCGATCTTCCAAAAGGTGGAGAGGATCGAATCAACTTGACAAGAATTGCACCGGATGACAAAGGCTGACCTCACAACGATCGAAAAACTAACTGCGTGATCCTAACAAAATTGAAGGGTAAGAGGAGTAATTCAAAACATCTACGTCAAGATTTCTCACCAGCGCGAAGAAGGGGCTGAGGAGTAAAAAGAATCCATACTCTCCGATATAACTAGACTCCAAAATAGTTTTCTTCTAGACTCGACAACGGCCAAACTACGATCAATCAAGGGGGCTCCTATGGTCGGTCGAGACTCTGATACCAACTTGTAACGCCCAAGATGCGATTCTATCCCGATCACATGATGAACTTGTGATTGGGGCACAACTGCATTTCGGGCGCTTAGCAAGATGGATATCATTACATCGTACCATTACATAACTAGATGGGGATAGATACAGGTCATACAATTGTCACATGAATACAACACATCGTACACAAGGCATCCAACTATGGATGAAAACACATGAAAAGCACAACGTCATCCATCCTGCTATCCCAGGCTGCCGACCAGGAACCTATCCCAAGACTGATGAAGAAGAAGAAAGAACTCCAACACAAGTAAACATCGCTCTCACGTCAAGTCATCAGAAACCTGCACCTGCAACTGTTGTTGTAGTATCTGTGAGCCACGAGGACTCAGCAATCCCATAACCATGGGTATCAATACTAGCAAAGCTCAATGGGTATGGAAAGGATAAGTGGTGAGGTTGCAGCATCGGCTAAGCATATATATGGTGGCTAACTTACGAGTACAAGAATAGGATGAGCATGTATGCAAATGGTCGCAAACTAGTAATGATCGCTAAGTGATCCTGAACTACCTACGAGTCAAACATAACCCACCGTGTTCTCTTGTCAAATTTAAAAGAGACGGTCGCGGTTACTCACACTGTTGTTGAATTTTATTTCGTATCCTCTGGCAAGTTCTCTACAACCGGACATTAACAAATTCCAATCTGCCACATAACTGCGGGCACGGCTTTCGAAAGATCATAACCCTGCAGGGGTGTCCCAACTTAGCCCATCCCAAGCTCTCACGATCAGCGGAGGTAAAACCTCTTATCTTAGGCACAACCCTATCAGACTCGGAACCCCGGTGCACAAGACATTTCGACAATGGTAAAACAAGTCTAGCAAGACCTCCCGGTGTGCCGACACCCTGATAGTAGCCGCGCATATCTCGTCTCAGGCCACGTCCAGATGAGCACTACGTATAGAAACCGAAGACCCCAGATAACTGGGTGGCACCGCAAGTGGCTCTAGTTTGGGACAAACACCATCAACACTGGCACCCCTGTATGTGAAAAAAATAATCCTCAGGGACGCGTGCCACTCTGCAAATTAATTAATTAAGTTTTTATTATTTTGAAAATTAAAACCAAAGTTGGGCCTTGCTGGAGGAGTTTTATTCAAAGCGAAATGTCAAGGGGGTCCCATACCCCCAACCATGTTAGGAACGCAAACTCAAGGAACATAACACCAGTTTATTGGTTCTTAAGGCGGCATGAGTGGAACAAAACACCGAGCAAAAGGCCAAGTCTCCCACCCATTGCCAAGTATATATGTGCATTATTTATAGTAATAGATATTGTGATATTCCAACAACCAAGTTCTGACATGGAGCAATCTTCATCTTCACCTACAACTAACAATGCTATAAGAGGGGCTGAGCAAGTGGTAACATAGCCAAACAACGGTTTGCTGGGATGGTGTCAAAGGTTAGAGGTTGTTTCATGGCATAATGGGAGGCTTGATAAACAAGTGGCGGGTAGCGCGGCATATAGCGATAGCATCGAGACAACTAGCATAGCAAAGATAGTAATGAGATCCATGGTGACGGTCATCTTGCCTGAAATCCCGCAAGGAAGAAGAATGAGTCCATGAAGAATACGAAGCCACGTAGATGAACCAAGCGTAGTCGAACAAATCCTCACGATCGCAATGAAACATGAATTAACGAGAAGAAGCAAACAACATGGTAAACACACACCACATAAACAAGACATGATGCTCAACCAAGTATGATGCATGAAAAGGCTACATGATGCAACTCCTGGCAAGAGATGATGCATACAAGAACAACACAACCAAGCAAGTTTAAATGAGGCCGGAGACAACATATAACAATTCTGGTAAGTCCTCATATGCAAATTTGGAAATTGGTCGAGCTCTGACCAGACCTTATGTTAAAGTTGTTAAACATCAAGTTAAGATGCACCATGATGATCTACATGAAAGTTTAGTCAAGTTACATATAAGGTTCATTTAATTCGGAGGTACGGCCTAGAAGATATGAGCAAAACAAGTTAAGCATGGCATTGATGCAAAAGGCATTCAAACATCTTGCAAACACTCTCAAAATATGGATGCAACATGACATGATGCATATACATGCAAAACCAAGCAAGTTTCATATAGAACATGGTCAAAACGGACCAACGGTTCAACACATACACACGAAACAAGATTAAGACACAAGTTGTCCAAAACAGCAACTAGGCATTTTACAAGCATCAAAACAACATGCTACAAGTACAAAATAGGCACAAACATGGCATGCAATCAAAGTACAGATTACATTCTTCCAATATCAACAAGGATGAGGTTCATAGGCATCAAGAGTAATCCAACATGATCAAGTCAACAAGCAAACTTTATATCACAATGTTATAACTTAGTGAAAAACAGAGCATATACATGAGCAAAATTAATATAATGACATGTTGGAGGCAAAAAATAATTAAGCTATAGTGCAAGATCATGGCAACCAAAAGCATGGCATGCTAGAACATAACATGGAGCTCAAGGAACACAACATGGCATATACATGGGAGCAACAGGTTCATGGCATTCATCAAAACAAGATGCAAACATAATATAACAGATTCTCAGACTTAGTGAAAATTTGGGTATTCAAACATCAACATTATGATTCTGAATTTGGAGGCATATAACAGCAAGCATATCAATTCTAATAAGCATGCAAAGGTCATGAACATGTAGTAGGCATAGCATAATCCAAATAACTCCATTGGCACAACTCCATAAGATGCATAGATTGGTTACAATGAGCTTTGCCAAATGAAACATGCTGTTGATAGGCTGACATATTTATCATAATGACAACTTGAGAGCAAGGAAGAGACATGCTACATCAACTTATAATTGCAACCAAGGGCATGGATGGATAGAGCATAACATGGACTTCAAGACATGATCATTGGACATCTCCAACTATGCATATATTTGACTATAGCATCAAGGAAATATGACATCACAATAACACCGTTTTAGACTTGGCAGTTTTTAACAAGTCTCAGAAACACATCAAACAGTGAGTAGGTCACTTTGCAAGCTTGTTCCACTCACCACAAGACATATCATGATAAGTGGAATACACCAATGCAAAGATGACATGATTGTGCTCCTAAAACATGTTGACATGATGCTCAAAAGAAAATCACACAAAATATATGAAAACAATAAATGAGCAAGTTATAATAGTTTCAGCAGTTTATATCACTTGGCACTTTTGCAACAGAGATTAACATGTCAATATGCACCCTAACATGAATGCAAATGCAACCAACATGTAGAGCAGAGAGATATGAACATTTTGACATATCATGCACGCAAAACAGAGCAACATGCACAAAGTTACAATAGGTCAAAGATGCACACATATTATGAGTTTTCAGGGACTTAGTGAAAAAAAACAACCTCGAGGTAGATGTGTCCGGAGGGGGCGGACATTGTCCAGACGCATGGTCCCACTAGCAGTGGCATGGGCAGAGGGGGGGTCAGACACGTCTGGGCTCGATCGGACAAGTCCGGCTCGCCGAGGGCTCGTCCCGATCCGGATCTGACTGGATCAGGACCGACGGTGAGGTCCCACTCAACGGTAGCACGGTGAGGCCTGGCGAGGGTTTGGGCGAAGATGGCCGCCCGTGGGGCATTGAGGAGAGGCGGCGGGGTCGCGAGATCTGTCCGGGGAGAGGTCCAGCGAAGGTTGGGGCGCGGGCGGCGGAGCTCTGTGGCCGGTGAGGAAGACGGGCGCGGCGCGCGCGGCAGAGCAGTTGAGCACGGCGACGACATAGGCGAGGAAGGAGAGGCGGCGGCAGATCCAGACAGGAGGCGAGGGCGGACGAGCCTGGCGCATCGTGGCGGCGACGGCAGGGATCGGGAGCCGGGCAGTGCGAGCAGGGAGGCGAGCGGCGGTGGGGCATGCGGGGTTGCGCGGCGGCGGTGACTGGGCTCGCGGGCGGGCTGCCCCCGGCCCCGATGGGCTCGGGCGGGCCTTCCCTGGGCCCTAGCGGGTGCGCGGTGGAGGGAGGTGAGAGGATGTGCGGGGAGCTGACGTGGTTGGCTGCGGTTGGCCAGGGCGGCGGCGGTTGGCGGCGCTGGCATGTGGGACAGCGACAAGTGGTGGCGGGGGGAGCTGGACGGCGCGGATCTAAGGATGAGAGAGGTTAGGGGTGGGTTTTTAGGCCATTTTTGGACGAGGGGGAGGTGCTTAAATAGGAAAGGGGGTCTAGTGTTTGAGTCTAGGTTTTTTTGGACCCACCGATGACGATTGGACGGCTCCGGGTGCGAGGAGGGGTAGGATGGGCCTAGGTGGTGTGGTTGGGCTGTGTAGATGGGCTAGTCTAAGAGGAGAGAAGAGCAGAGAGGCAGCTAGGCGACATTTTTCAGAGACCGAAACGTCCAACGATTTAACCGGCATCGGTGCCGCTATACTTATCCATTGGGCTATCCAACGGACTCCGAATGCGACGAAATTTGATAGGAGGCCTACCTACACTATAATAAGACCGCACGCCAACTTTCACCTCATTCCGAGAACATTTTTTTGGCCACTTATAAAATAAATATTCAGAGGTGCCGCGGGCGCGTGCGAGTGTGTATGGGCTCAGAACGGACAACAGAGAGGATGGGGGACCTGGCAACTACGGACGGATGGAAGTTTTGAAAACTATGCAGATGAAATGCACATGATGACATGGCAAAATGCAACACGCAAGTGAATGCCATGGCAACGACAGCGAATAACTGGAAGACACCTGACACATCGGTCTCGGGGTGTCACAAGGAGCGCCCCAAAAGGACACACCAAGCCCTCATTGCCCCTCTCTCTCCTGTTACTTCGTAGTTCCATCGCCTCGTCTTGGCGACACTTAGCAAAGCGCTATCAGTGCTCCACCACCACCATCGCCACCACACCGTCGTGTTGGTTATGATCTCGTCCGCCTCTCCTTGTAGATGATATGCACGAGTAGAACATAAAGGAGTTGTGGGCGGTGATGTTCATACTACTTACCATCAACGTCTTATTTTGATTCAACAGTATTGTGGGATGAAGCGGCCCGGACCAACCTTACATGTCCACGTACATGAGACCAGTTCCACAGACAGACATGCAACTTGTTTTGCATAAAGGTGTCTCGCGGGTGTCTGTGGCTGCTAATTTAGTTGAATCAAATTTGACTACGGCCGGTCCTTGAAGAAGGTTAAAATAACAAACTTGATAAATCACTGTTATGGTTTTGTGTAGGTAAGAACGGTTCTTACTAGTTGCTCGTAGCAGCCACGTAAAATTTGCAACAACAAAGTAGAGGACGTATAACTTCTTTTTGTAGGGTATGTTGTGATGTGATATGAGACTTGATGTGATATCTGTTGTTATATGAGATGATCATGTTTTGTATTATCGACAACCGGCAGGAGCCTTAGGGTTGTCTTTTAATTTTTGTATGACCCGCGTGTCAATCATTAAGCGCCATGTACTTGCTTTACTTTATCCCTATGCATTAGCAATAGTTGTAGAAGCAATAGTTGGTGAGACGATCCCAATGCAATGATGGAGATCAAGGTGTCGAGCCGGTGACGATGGAGATCATGACGTTGCTTTGTTGATGGAGATCAAAAGCACAAGATGACGATGGCCATATCATGTCACATATTTTGATTGCATGTGATGTTTATCCTTTGTGCATCTTACTTTACTTGGAACGACAGTAGCATTATAAGATGACCCCTTCACTTAATTTCACGATAAAGTGTTCTCCCTGACTATGCACCGTTGCTAAAGTTCATCATTTCGAAGCACCTTGTGATGATCAGGTGTGATAGACTCTACGTTCACATACAACAGGTGTAAGCCAGTTTTACACATGCAAAATACTTGGGTAAACTTGACGAGCCTGGCATGTACAGACATGGCCTCGGGACACTTGAGACCGAAAGGACGAACATGAGGCATATAGTAGATATGATCAACATGAAGGTGTTCACCATATTGAACACTACCCCATCTCACGTGATGATCGGACATGGGTTAGTTGATTTGGATCATGTATCACTTGACAACTTGAGGGATGTTGATTTAAGTGGGAGTTCATTAGTAATTTAATTATTTGAACTAAAATTTATCATGAACATAGTCAAAATCTCTTTGCAAATTATGTTGTAGATCAATAGCTCGCGATGTAGCTCCCTTATTTTTGATACGTTCCTAGAGAAAACTAAGTTGAAAGATGATGATAGAAAAAATGCGGACTGGGTCCGTGATCTGAGGATTATGCTCATCGCTAAACCGAAGAATTATGTCCTTGATGCACCACTAGGATACAAACCTGCTGCAGGAGCTGATGCAGACGATATGAACATTTGGCAAGCTCTATTTGATGACTACTTGATAATTTAGTGTGCCATACTTTGCGGCCTAGAATCGGGGCTCGAAAGACATTTTGAACGCCATGGAACATATGAGATATTCCAACAGCTGAAATTGGTATTTCGGGCTCATGCCCGTGTTGAGAGGTATGAGGCCTCTGAAAAGTACTTTGCCTACAAGATTGAGGAGAATAGCTCAGTTATTGAGCATGTGCTCAGAGTGTCTGGGTACTACAATTGCTTGAATCAAGTGGAAGTTAATATTCAGAATAAGATACTGATTGACATATTTCTCCAGTCACTATCACCAAGCTACTAGAGCTTTGTTATGAACTATAATATGCAAGGAATGACTAAAACGATTTCCGAGCTCTTCGCGATGCTGAAATCGGCGGAGGTAGAAATCAAGAAGGAGCATCAAGTATTGATGGTTAACAAGACCATTAATTTCAAGAAAAAAGGCAAGGGAAAGAAAGGGAACTTCAAGAAGAATGGCAAGCAAGTTGCCACTCTCGTGAAGAAGCCCAAATCTGGACCCAAGCCTGAAATTGAGTGCTTCTACTTCAAAGGAAATGGTCACTAGAAGCGGAACTGCCCTAGATGAAGGAAATATGCCCTAGAGGCAATAATAAAGTTGTTATTTATATTTCCTTATATCATGATAAATGTTTATTATTCATGCTAGAATTGTATTAACCGGAAACTTAGTACATGTGTGAATACATAGACAAAACAGAGTGTCCCTAGTATGCCTCTACTAGACTAGCTCATTGATCAAAGATGGTTATGTTTCCTAACCATAGACATGAGTTGTCATTTGATCAACGGGATCACATCATTAGGAGAATGATGTGATGGACAAGACCCATCCGTTAGCATAGCACTATGATCGTTTAGTTTTACTGCTATTGCTTTCTTCATGACTTATACATGTTCCTATGACTATGAGATTATGCAACTCCCGAATACCGTAAGAACACCTTGTGTGCTATCAAACATCACAACGTAACTGGGTGATCATAAAGATGCTCTACAGGTGTCTCCGAAAGTATTCGTGGTGTTGGCATAGATCAAGATTAGGATTTGTCACTCCGAGTGTCGGAGAGGTATCTCTGGGCCCTCTCGGTAACACACATCATAATAAGCCTTGCAAGCAAAAGACTAATAAGTTAGTCACGAGATGATGTGTTACGGAACGAGTAAAGAGACTTCCCGGTAACGAGATTGAACTAGGTATAGAGATACCGATGATTGAATCTCGGGCAAGTAACATACCGATGACAAAAGGAACAACGTATGTTGTTATCCGGTTTTGACCGATAAAAGATCTTCGTAGAATATGTAGGAGCCAATATGAACATCCAGGTTCCGCTATTGGTTATTGACCGGAGATGAGTCTCGGTCATGTCTACATAGTTCTCGAACCCGTAGGGTCCGCATGCTTAACGTTTGATGACGATCGGTATTATGAGTTTATGAGTTTTGATGTACCGAAGGTAGTTCGGAGTCCCGGATGAGATCATGGACATGACGAGGAGTCTCGGAATGTCCGAGACATAAAGATTGATATATTGGACGACTATATTCGGACACCGGAAGTGTTCCGGAAAAGTTTCGGATTTAATGGGATTGCCGGAGGGGGTTACCGGAACCCCCTACGAAGGGGGATGGTCCATAGTGGGCCTTAAGGGAAAGAGAGAGGCAGCCCATAGGGCTGGCCGGCGCCCCACCTAGGGTTCCTAGTTGGACTAGGACTGGGGGGGCGCCACCTCTCCCTTTTTCCTTTCCCTCTCTTCCTTCTTTTGGTGATTCCTACTAGGAATAGGATTGCAATCCTATTCCTAGTAGGATTGCAACCCTAGCCGCACCAAACAAGGGCCGGCCGGCCTCCCCCCTTGCTCCTTTATATACGGGGGGGAGGGGGGCACCCAAAGACACACAAGTTGAATTGTTCCAGCCGTGTGCGGTTCCCCCCTCCACAGAAACACACCTCGGTCATACCGTCGCGGTGCTTAGGCGAAGCCCTGTGCCGGTGAATACATCATATCTGTCACCACGCCGTCGTGCTGACAAAACTCTCCCATGAAGCTCAACTGGATCAGGAGCTCGTGGGACGTCATCAAGCTGAACGTGTGCTGAACGCGGAGGTGTCGTACGTTCGGTGCTTGATCGGTTGAATCGTGAAGAAGTTCAACTACATCAACCACGTCACTTGACGCTTTTGCTCCCGGTCTACGAGGGTACGTAGACACACTCTTCCCTCTCGTTGCTATGCATCTGGTAGATAGATCTTGCGTGATCGTAGGAAAATTTTAAAATACTACGTTCCCCAACAGTGGCATCATGAGCCAGGTCTATGCGTAGATGATATGCACGAGTAGAACACAATGAGTTGTGGGCGATACTAGTCATACTGCTTACCAGCATGTCATACTTTGCTTCGGCGGTATTGTGAGATGAAGCGGACCGGACCGACATTACGCGTACGCTTACGCGAGACTGGTTTCACCGTTACGAGCACTCGTTGCTTAAAGGTGACTGGCGGGTGTCTGTCTCTCTCTCACTTTAGCTGAATCAAGTGTGGCTACGCCCGGTCCTTGTGAAGGTTAAAACAACACATACTTGACGAAACATCGTTGTGGTTTTGTATGCGTAGGTAATAACGGTTCTTGCTAAGCCCGTAGCAGCCACGTAAAACTTGCAACAACAAAGTAGAGGACGTCTAACTTGTTTTTGCAGGGCATGTTGTGATGTGATATGGTCAAGACATGATGAGTTATACGGTTTTTGTATGAGATGATCATGTTTTGTAATGTTATCGGCAACTGGCAGGAGCCATATGGTTGTCGCTTTATTGTATGAAATGCAATCGCCATGTAATTGCTTTACTTTATCACTAAGCGGTAGCGATAGTCGTAGAAGCAATAGTTGGCGAGACAACAACGATGCTACGATGGAGATCAAGGTGTCGCGCCAGTGACGAAGGTGATCATGACGGTGCTTTGGAGATGGAGATCAAAAGCACAAGATGATGATGGCCATATCATGTCACATATTTTGATTGCATGTGATGTTTATCTTATTATGCTTCTTATTTTGCTTAGAACGACGGTAGCATTATAAGATGATCCCTTACTAAATTTCAAGGTATAAGTGTTCTCCCTGAGTATGCACCGTTGCGAAAGTTCGTCGTGCCGAGACACCACGTGATGATCGGGTGTGATAAGCTCTACGTTCAAATACAACGGGTGTAAGCCAGTTTTGCACACGCAGAATACTCGGGTTAAACTTGACGAGCCTAGCATATGCAGATATGGCCTCGGAACACTGGAGACCGAAAGGTCGAGCGTGAATCATATAGTAGATATGATCAACATAAGATGTTCACCATTGAAACTACTCCATCTCACGTGATGATCGGACATGGTTTAGTTGATTTGGATCACGTGATCATTTAGATGACCGGAGGGATGTCTATCTAAGTGGGAGTTCTTAAGTAATATGATTAATTGAACTTTAATTTATCATGAACTTAGGCCTGGTAGTATTAGCATATCTATGTTGTAGATCAATAGCTCGCGATGTTGCTCCACGTTTATTTTTTATATGTTCCTAGAGAAAACCAAGTTGAAAGATGTTAGTAGCAATGATGCGGAATTGTTCCGTGATCTGAGGATTATCCTCATTGCTGCACAGAGAATTATGTCCTTGATGCACCGCTAGGTGACAGACCTATTGCAGGAGCAGATGTAGACGTTATGAACGTTTTGACAAAAGCTCGATATGATGACTACTTGATAGTTTAGTGCACCATACTTTACGGCTTATAACCGGGACTTCAAAAATGTTTTGAACGCCACGGAGCATATAAGATGTTCCAAGAGTTGAAATTAGTATTTCATACTCATGCCCGTGTCGAGAGGTATAAGACCTCTGACAGTACTTTGCCTACAAGATGGAGGAAAAATAGCTCAACCAATGAGCATGTGCTCAGATTGTCTAGGTAGTACAATTGCTTGAATCAAGTGGGAGTTAATCTTCCAGATAAGATAGTAATTGACAAAGTTCTCTAGACACTATCACCAAGTTAGTAGAACTTCGTGATGAACTATAATATGCAAGGGATGACGAAAGTAATTCCCGAGCTCTTCACGATGCTGAAATCGGCGAAGGTAGAAATCAAGAAAGAGCATCAAGTGTTGATGGTTAACCAGACCACTTGTTTCAAGTAAAGGGCAAAGGGATAGAAGGGGAACTTCAAGAAGAATGACAAGCAAGTTGTCACTCCCGTGAAGAAACCCAAAGCTAAACTCAAGCCTGAAACTAAGTGCTTCTACTGCAAAGGAAATGGTCACTAGAAGTGGAACTGCCCTAGATATTTGGCGGATAAGAAGGATGGCAAAGTGAACAAAGGTATATTTGATATACAGATTATTGATGTGTATTTTACTAGTGTTCATAGCAACCCCTCGGTATTTGATATTGGTTCAGTTGCTAAAAGAGTAGTAACTCAAAATGGGAGTTGCATAATGAACAGAAACTAGTTATAGGATGAAGTGACGATGTGTATTGGAAGTAGTTCCAAGATTGATATGATCATCATCGCACACTCCCTATACTTTCGGGATTAGTGTTGAACCTAAATAAGTGTTATTTGGTGTTTGTGTTGAGCATGAATATGATTTGATCATGTTTATTGCAATACGGTTATTCATGTAAGTTAGAGAATAATGGTTGTTCTGTTTACATGAATAAAACCTTCTATGGTCATACACCCAATGAAAATGGTTTGTTGGATCTCGATCGTGTGATACACATATTCATAATATTGAAGCCAAAAGATGCAAGGTTAATAATGATAGTGCAACTTATTTGTGGCACTGCCGTTTAGGTCATATTGGTGTAAAGCGCATGAAGAAACTCCATAGTGATGGACTTTTGGAATCACTTGATTATGAATCACTTGATGCTTGCGAACCATGCCTCATGGGCAAGATGACTAAAACTCCGTTCTCCGGAACTGTGGAGCGAGCAACAGATTTGTTGGAGATCATACATACATATGTATGTGGACCAATGAGTGTTGAAGCTCGCGGCGGGTATCGTTATTTTCTGACCTTCACTGATGATTTGAGCAGATATGGGTATATCTACTTAATGAAGCACAAGTCTGAAACATTTGAAAAGTTCAAAGAATTTCAGAGTGAAGTGGAGAATCATCGTAACAAGAAAATAAGAGTTTCTACGATATGATCGTAGAGGTAAAATATTTGAGTTAGCGAGTTTGGCCTTCAGTAAAAACAATGCGAAATAGTTTCACTACTCACGCCATCTGGAACACCATAGTGTAATGGTGTGTCCGAACATCATAACCACACTTTATTAGATATGGTGCGATCGATGATGTCTCTTACCGATCTACTACTATCGCTTTTGGGGTTATGCATTAGAGACAGCTACATTCACGTTAAATAGGGCACCATCTAAATCCGTGGAGATGAAACCGTATGAACTGTAGGCTGTCATTTCTTTAAGTTTGGGATAGCGATGCTTATGTGAAAAAGTTTCAACATGATAAGCTCGAACCCAAATCGGAGAAGTAAATCTTCATAGGATACCCAAAAAGAAACTGTTGGGTACACCTTCTATCACAGATCCGAAGGCAAGATATTCGTTGCTAAGAATGGATCCTTTCTAGAGAAGGAGTTTCTCTCGAAAGAAGTGAGTGGGAGGAAAGTGGAACTTGATGAGGTAATTGCACCTTCTCCTGAATTGGAAAGTAGTACATCACAGAAAATTGTTCCAGTGATTCTTACACCAATCAGTGAGGAAGTTAATGATGATGATCATGAAACTTCGGATCAAGTTTCTGCTGAACGTCGTAGATCAACCAGAGTACGTTCCGCACCAGAGTGGTACGGCAACCTAGTTCTGGAAATCATGTTACTAGACCATGATGAACCTACGAACTATGAGGAAGCGATGATGAGCCCAGATTCCGCAAAATGGCTTGAGGCCATGAAATCTGAGATGGGATCCATGTATTAGAACAAAGTATGGACTTTGGTTGACTTGCCCGATGATCGGCAGGCCATCGAAAATAAATGGATCTTCAAGAGGAAGACCGACGCAGACGGTAATGTTACTGTTTACAAAGCTCGACTTGTTGCGAAAGGTTTTCGACAAGTTAAAGGAATTGACTTCGATGACACTTTCTCACCTGTAGCGATGCTTAAGTCTGTCCGAATCATGTTAGCAATTGCCGCATTTTATGAAATCTGGCAAATAGATAACAAAACTGCATTCTTTAATGGATTTATTAAAGAAGACTTGTATATGATGCAACCAGAAGGTTTTGTCAATCCTAAAGGTGTTAACAAAATGTGCAAGCTCCAGCGATCCATCTATGGACTGGTGCAAGCATCTCAGAGTTGGAATATACGCTTTGATAAGTTGATCAAAGCATATAGATTTATGCAGACTTGCGGTGAAGCCTGTATTTACAAGAAGTGAGTGGGAGCACTACAACATTTCTGATAAGTATATGTATATGACATATTGTCGATCAGAAATAATGTAGAATTTTCTGGAAAGCATGAAGGAGTGTTTGAAAGGAGTTTTTCAAAGAAAGACCTTGGTGAAGCTGCTTACATATTGGGCATCAAGATCTATAGAAATAGATCAAGACGCTTGATAAGACTTTCGATGAGTACATACCTTGATAAGATTTTGAAGTAGTTCAAAATGGATCAGTCAAAGAAGGAGTTCTTCCCTGACTTGTAAGGTGTGAAGTTGAGTAAGACTCAAAGCCAGACCACGGCAGAAAAATATAGACAGAATGAAAGTCATTCCCTATGCCTCAGCCATAGGTTCTATAAAGTTTGCCATGCTGTGTACCAAACATGTTGTGTACCTTGCCATGAGTTTGTCAAGGGGGTACAATAGTGATCCAGGAGTAGATCACTGTACATCGGTCAAAATTATCCTTAGTAACTGGATGACTAAGGAAATGTTTCTCGATTATGGAGGTGATAAAGAGTTCGTCGTAAAGGGTTACGCCGATGCAAGCTTTGACACTAAATCCAGATGACTCTAAGTATCAATCTGGATGCGTATTGAAAGTGGGAGCAATTAGCTAGAGTAGCTCCATGCAGAGCATTGTAGACATAGAAATTTGCGAAATACATACGGATCAGAATGTGACAGACCCGTTGACTAAACCTCTCTCACAAGCAAAACATGATCACACCTTATTACTCTTGGGTATTAATCACATAGCGATGTGAACTAGAATATTGACTCTAATAAACCCTTTGGGTGTTGGTCACATGGTGATGTGAACTATGGGTGTTATTCACATAACGATGTGAACTATCGGTATTAAATCACATGGCGATGTGAGCTAGATTATTGACTCTAGTGCAAGTGGGAGACTGAAGGAAATATGCCCTAGAGGCAATAATAAAGTTGTTATTTATATTTCCTTATATCATGATAAATGTTTATTATTCATGCTAGAATTGTATTAACCGGAAACTTAGTACATGTGTGAATACATAGACAAAATAGAGTGTCCCTAGTATGCCTCTACTAGACTAGCTCATTGATCAAAGATGGTTATGTTTCCTAGCCATAGACATGAGTTGTCATTTGATCAACGGGATCACATCATTAGGAGAATGATGTGATGGACAAGACCCATCCGTTAGCATAGCACTATGATCGTTTAGTTTTACTGCTATTGCTTTCTTCATGACTTATACATGTTCCTATGACTATGAGATTATGCAACTCCCGAATACCGTAAGAACACCTTGTGTGCTATCAAACGTCACAACGTAACTGGGTGATCATAAAGATGCTCTACAGGTGTCTCCGAAAGTATTCGTGGTGTTGGCATAGATCAAGATTAGGATTTGTCACTCCGAGTGTCGGAGAGGTATCTCTGGGCCCTCTCGGTAACACACATCATAATAAGCCTTGCAAGCAAAAGACTAGTAAGTTAGTCACGAGATGATGTGTTACGGAACGAGTAAAGAGACTTCCCGGTAACGAGATTGAACTAGGTATAGAGATACCGATGATTGAATCTCGGGCAAGTAACATACCGATGACAAAAGGAACAATGTATGTTGTTATGCGGTTTTGACCGATAAAAGATCTTCGTAGAATATGTAGGAGCCAATATGAACATCCAGGTTCCGCTATTGGTTATTGACCGGAGATGAGTCTCGGTCATGTCTACATAGTTCTCGAACCCGTAGGGTCCGCACGCTTAACGTTTGATGACGATCGGTATTATGAGTTTATGAGTTTTGATGTACCGAAGGTAGTTCGGAGTCCCGGATGAGATCACGGACATGACGAGGAGTCTCGGAATGTCCGAGACATAAAGATTGATATATTGGACGAATATATTCGGACACCGGAAGTGTTTCGGAAAAGTTTCGGATTTAACGGGATTGCCGGAGGGGGTTACCGAAACCCCCTACGAAGGGGGATGGTCTATAGTGGGCCTTAAGGGAAAGAGAGAGGCAGCCCATAGGGCTGGCCGGCGCCCCACCTAGGGTTCCTAGTTGGACTAGGACTGGGGGGGGGGGGGGCGCCACCTCTCCCTTTTTCCTTTCCCTCTCTTCCTTCTTTTGGTGATTCCTACTAGGAATAGGATTGCAATCCTATTCCTAGTAGGATTGCAACCCTAGCCGCACCAAACAAGGGCCGGCCGGCCTCCCCCCTTGCTCCTTTATATACGGGGGCAGGGGGGCACCCAAAGACACACAAGTTGAATTGTTCCAGCCGTGTGCGGTGCCCCCCTCCACAGAAACACACCTCGGTCATACCGTCGCGGTGCTTAGGCGAAGCCCTGCGCCGGTGAATACATCATATCTGTCACCACGCCGTCGTGCTGACGAAACTCTCCCGTGAAGCTCAACTGGATCAGGAGCTCGTGGGACGTCATCAAGCTGAACATGTGCTGAACGCGGAGGTGCCGTACGTTCGGTGCTTGATCGGTTGAATCGTGAAGAAGTTCAACTACATCAACCGCGTCACTTGACGCTTCCGCTCCCGGTCTACGAGGGTACGTAGACACACTCTTCCCTCCCGTTGCTATGCATCTGGTAGATAGATCTTGCGTGATCGTAGGAAAATTTTAAAATACTACGTTCCCCAACACTAGATACTTGGCGGATAAGAAGGATGGCAAAGTAAACAAAGGTATATTTGATATACAGGTTATTGATGTGTACCTTACTGGTGCTTGTAGTAGCCCCTAGGTATTTGATACCAGTTCAGTTGCTTAGATTAGTAACTCAAAACAGGAGTTGTAGAATAAACGGATTCTAGTTAAGGGCGAGGTGACGATGTGTACTGGAAGTGTTTCCAAGATTGATACGATCACCATCGCACACTCCCTCTACTTTCGGGATTAGTGTTGAGCGTAAATAAATGTTGTTTGGTGTTTGCGTTGAGCATGAACAAGATTAGATCGTGTTTATTGCAATACGGTTATTCATTTAAGTCAGAGAATAATTGTGGTTCTGTTTACATGAATAAAACCTTCTATGGTCATACACCCAATGTAAATGGTTTATTGAATGTCGATCGTAGTGATACACATATTCGTAATATTGATGCCAAAAGATGCAAAGTTGATAATGATAGTGCAACAAACTTGTGGCACTGCCATTTAGGTCATATTGGTGTAAAGCGCATGAAGGAACTCCATACAGTTGGACTTTTGGAATCACTTGATTATGAATCATTTGATACTTGTGAACCATGCCTCATGGGTAAAATGACTAAACCTTCGTTCTCTGGAATAATGGAGCGAGCTAGTGAATTATTGGAAATAATACATACCTACGTATGCGGTCCTTCTACCACATATCTGAAGGAAAGATCTTTGTTGCCAAGAACGGGCCCTTTCGAGAGAAGGAGTTTCTCTCGAAAGAAGTGAGTGGGAGGAAAGTAGAACTTGATGAGGTAGTGATACGTCTCCAAGGTATCTATAATTTTTTATTGTTCCATGCTGTTATATTATCATTCTTGGATGTTTTACAATCATTTTATAGTCATTTTATATCATTTTTTGGTACTAACCATTGACATAGTGCCAATTGCTATTCTGCATGTTTTTTACATCGCAGGAAATCAATATCAAACAGAGCCCAAACACCATGAAACTTTTTGGAGAATGTTGATGGGCCAGAAGACACCTGGTGGGCCAAGGCAGCACATGGGGGGTGTCCCGAGGGGGGCACAACCCACCAGGGCGCGCCAGGCCCCCTGGCGCGCCCATGTGGGTTGTGACCACCTCGATGGCCTCCCGCACCGCCTCTTTGCTCTATAAATACCACAATATTCCAGAAACCCCAGGGGAGTCGACGAAATATTCATCCAGCCGCCGCAGAGTCCAGAACCACCAGATCCAATCTAGACACCATCACGGAGGGGTTCACCACTTCCATTGGTGCCTCTCTGATGATGCGTGCGTAGTTCCTTGTAAACCTACGGGTCCGCAGTTAGTAGCTATATGGCTTCCTCTCTCTCTTTTGTTTCTCAATACAATGGCCTCTTGGAGATCCATATGATGTAACTCTTTTTGCGGTGTGTTTGTTGGGATGTGATGAACTTTGAGTTCATGATCAGATCTATCTTTTTATATCCATGAATGTTATTTGAGTTTCTTTGGTCTCTTATATGCATGATCTCTTATAGCCTCGTATTTCTTCTCCAATATTTGGGTTTTGTTTGGGCAACTTTATCTATTTATCTTGCAATGGGAAGAGGTGCCCGATAGTGGGTTCGATCTTACGGTGCTTGATCCCAGTGATAGAAAGGGAACTGACACGTATGTATCGTTGCCACTAAGGATAAAACGACCATATCTAACACCATAGATAAACAGATCTTGTCTGCATCATGTCATCGTTCTTAATGCATTACTCCGTTTTTCCATGAACTTAATACACTAGATGCATGCTGGATAGCGGTCGATGTGTGGAGTAATAGTAGTAGATGCAGGCAGGAGTTGGTCTACTAACCTTGGACGTGATGCCTATGTAATGATCATTGCCTGGATATCGTCATAATTATTTGAGGCTCTATCAATTTCCCAACAGTAATTTGTTTACCCATCATTTGCTATTTTTCTCGAGAGAAGCCTCTAGTGAAACCTACGGCCCCCGGGTCTTCTTTTTCATATATTTGCCTTTGCGATCTACTTTTTCCTTGCATTTATTTTCAGATCTATTAAATCAAAAATACGAAAATATCTTGCTGCAATTTATTCTTATTAGTTTTATTTTTCGTTCGATCTATCAATCTACTACAAATTCCTCACGTTCGTTTTGCCTATCTTGAGGCGCCGTACCCCGAAAGGGATTGACAACCCCTTTAACACGTCGGGTTGCAAGAAGTTGTTATTTGTGTGCAGGTGATGTTTACGTTGTGTTGCTTGGTTCTCCTACTGGTTCGAAACCTTGGTTTCGCATCTGAGGGAAATACCTACCACCGCTGTGCTGCATCATCCCTTCCTCTTTGGGGGAAAACCGACGTAGCTTAAAGCGACATCAGGTAGTTTTACCTTCTACTGAATTGGAAAGTAGCACATCAGAGAAAACCATTCCTATGATGTCTACACCAACCGAACAGGAAGCTAATGATAATGATCATGAAACTTTGGATCAAGTTACTACTGAACCTCGTAGATCGACCAGAGCACATACTACACCAGAGTGGTACGGTAATCCTGTCCTGGAAGTCATGTTGTTAGACAACGGCGAACCTACGAACTATGAAGAACCTATGATGAGCCCAGATTCCAACAAATGGCTAGAGTCCATGAAATCTAAGATAGGATCCATGTATGAGAACATAGTGTGGACCTTGGTGGACTTGCCCGATGATCGGCAAGCCATTGAGAATAAATGGATCTTCAAGAGGAAGACAAACGTTGATGGTAATATCACTGCCTACAAAGCTCGACTTGTTGCGAAAGGTTTTTAACAAGTTCAAGGGGTTGACTATGATGAGACTTTCTCACCCGTAGCGATGCTTAAGTCTGTCTAAACCATGTTAGCAATTGCTACATTTTATGATTATGAAATCTGGCAAATGGACGTCAAAACTGCATTCCTTAACGGGTTTCTTAAAGAAGAGCTGTATATGATGCACGCGAAGGTTTTGTCGATCCTAAGGGAGCTAACAAAGTGTGCAAGCTCTAGTGATCCATTTATGGACTGGTGCAAGCATCTCGGAGTTGGAATATACGCTTTGATGAGGTGATCAAAGCATATGGTTTTATACAGACTTTTGGAGAAGCCTGTATTTACAAGAAAGTGAGTGGGAGCTCTGTAGAATTTTTGATATTATATGTGGATGACATATTGTTGATTGGAAATGATATAGAATTTCCGGATAGCATAAGAGGATACTTGAATAAGAATTTTTCAATGAAAGACCTCGGTGAAGCTGCTTATATATTGGACATCAAGATATATTGAGATAGATCAAGACGCCATATAGGACTTTCATAGAGCACATACCTTGACATGATTTTGAAGGAGCTCAAAATGGATCGGTCAAAGAAGGAGTTCTTTCCTGAGTTACAAGGTGTGAAGTTGAGTAAGACTCAAAGCCCGACCATAGCAGAAGATAGAGAGAGAATGAAAGTAATTCCCCTATGCCTCAGCCATAGGTTCTATAAAGGATGCCATGCTATGTACCAGACCTGATGTGTGCCTTACCACATGTCTGGCAAGGGGGTACAAGAGTGATCCAGTGGATCACTAGACAACGGTCAAAATTATCCTTAGATGAATAAGGAAATGTTTCTCACTTATGGAGGTGTGAAAGTGCGTTATATCGACTAGAGGG
>LR738714.1:620938933-620955353 GCA_902687465.1 Secale cereale
GGGTGAATAGGCGATTTTTATAAATTCATCACTGAGGAAATTCTAGCTGAGGAATTACCTAAGCAACGAACTAGTTAGCAGCGGAATAGATACTCAAGTGCATGCACAACAAAACAGTAGCATAGTCATCATGATGAAACGAAAGCAAACACAGAGTACAAGTAGCGTGTAAACAAGATAAGCAGATTTAAGACAGAGGACTGGAGAAATTGGGTTGAGGAAATTTGAGAAAGTATTCACTCAAAGTCTTCAAACAGTACATATCAAGTTCACCAACACATGAATGAGTAAATGGAAGGGTTGAGGAAATAGAACCAGTAAGCTTGGTGAAGACAATGATTTGTTAGACCAGTTCCAACAGTTGTGACAGTTGTACGTCTGGTTAGGGCGGCTAGGTATTTAAACCTGAGGACACACGGTCATGGACACACAGTCCAAGACACCAAGTCCTCATCATATTCCCCTTGAGCTAAGGTCACACAGACCTCACCCAATCACTCGTTACCATTGTATCCTTGATTCGCCGGATTGGGCTGCGGCGGTTTATCGTTCTTGCTCGCCTTGCCCGACTTGTCTCCGTCCGCATCTGGATGCTTGGTGTTATCAGAGTCTCTGTACTTTACTAAAGCGCCCATGAGCGTTCCCATGTCATTGCAATCATGTTTTAGCCATCCCAACTTTAGCCGCAAAGGTTCAAATCGGCAATTGCCCTCCAAGCT
This sequence comes from Secale cereale, assembly GCA_902687465.1. Taxonomy (NCBI): domain Eukaryota; kingdom Viridiplantae; phylum Streptophyta; class Magnoliopsida; order Poales; family Poaceae; genus Secale; species Secale cereale. The sequence continues at coordinate 620,939,653 of LR738714.1, forward strand.
TACCACTGTTGTACTTGGGTTGATGCTGTTGGAGGAGTGCAAGATTTCTGACACTCGACGCACCCAACTGCTTGTAGACTCCTGCTCTCCTTGAACGCATGCACCTAAATCGATAACAGACATTGGCTGTTTGCATGTATCTTTGAAGTTATTGATAAACCGGCCCCGCAATTCGGCCCAAGATCCAGTGGAGTTAGGCGGTAAACCCTTCAACCAAGTACGAGCCATGCCCTCGAGCATCATCGTGAAATACTTAGCACATGCCGCATCATCCACATCCAGCATCTGCATTGCCATCTCGTAACTCTCAACCCATGCCTCTGGAGCCAGATCCGCCGTGTAGTTGGGTACTTTGCGTGGTCCTTTAAAATCCTTGGGTAGTTTCATGTTCCGTAAAGCGGATGGCAGCTCAGATTTTGTGGCCAACACCAACGCTCAGGAGGATGGGCAACGCCACAAAGGTAGACCGCCCTCACGTAATGGGAGGCCGCCTATTAATCTGGAGTGCGAGTTGAACGTGCCTTGCCCAAAGCACGGTACGCCGGAAAAACCAGCTACGCATCTCTGGAAGGATTGCTTCATCATGCAGGGAATTCATGAACCGAAATAGGTATGATCATGGGCCCTTCGGCGGATCAGGCCCTGGTTTCCAGGGTCCAGGTTATCAAGGTGGCGGAACCGGTTCAGGGTACCACGGTAATAACGACAACCACAATGGGCACAATTAGCATAACCAGCAGCATGGTGAGGGTGGATACAACAATCAGGGGAATCAACAGCATCAGCAGCAGCAACAATCCGGATATCTGACCAATCCGAAGGAGCTGAGCAGTGGGCAGTATCATGTCTTCACCACAAGCTTGTGCAAGCGGGATCAGAAAGTCCTGAAGAGGGCAGTACATTATGTTGAACCGGCGGTGCCACGTTTACTGCGTTGGTCGGAACATCCCATTGTGTGGAGCAGAGATGATCATCCGCCCCGGGTTGACAATCCGGGTCAGCTGTCTCTACTGGTAGCACCTCAGGTGGGTGGCTACAAGTTCACCAAAGTGCTTATGGATGGAGGCAGCAGCATCAACATCCTGTATTATGAGACTTTTCGGCGTATGGGGCTGACAGATAAAAAGCTTCGATAGTCCAATACAGTGATTCATGGGGTGGTGCCCGGTAAATCGGCCTATCTAGTTGGCAAGATCGATCTAGAAGTTACCTTTGCAGATGAGCATGACTCTAGGTTAGAGACTGTAACCTTTGAGGTGGTAAAGATCAAGAGCCCATACCACACTTTGTTTGGGCGGCCGGTTCACGCCAAGTTCATGGCTAGGCCGTGTTATGTTTATCTACAGCTCAATATGCCAGGCCACAAGGGAACTATTACGGTCCATGAGAGCCGCAAAATTGCATTGGAGTGCGAGGAAGGTGATGCAGCTTATGCCGAAGAGGTTTGTGCAACTGAGGAGCTGAAGTTCTATAAGGACAATGTTGATCCGGCAGATATGTCTTCGCTGAAGAAACCAACCACAGAGCATGATCCAGCATTGAAGTTCAAATCAGCTGAAGAGACTAAGCAGGTGGACTTTGTTCCTGGCGATTCATCCAAGCAGTTCACTATCAGTGCTAACCTAGATCAGAAATAGGAAAGCGCGCTCATCGAGTTCATCCGTATGAACAGAAAAGACGGCTGATACCTCGATTTATCGAAGGCGCCGGTTTAAGAGGCCATAGAAAACTCCCTTGCCCACGGAAGCCCCTATGTGATACTCTTATGAAAAGATGGCTGATACCCCGGTTTACCGAGGGCGCCGGATTATTATATTGATCATACTATATACATTGTACATAAAGGGGAGCCTATGGCTCAAGTATAGTAAGGTCGAAGAAGAGCGATGTTCCACGGCCGCTTGGTCTCCTCCTCCACCGTACATGAGTCCTTATGTTCTCGAACGTCGACGAGGTAGTATGATCCGTTGTGCAGGTTCTTGCTGACCACAAAGGGTCCCTCCCAAGGTGGGGATAACTTGTGCATGTCCGTCTGGTCTTGGATGAGCCGGAGCACTAGGTCTCCTTCTTGAAACGTCCTGGTCTTAACCCGGCGACTGCACTACCGGTGCAGGTCTTGCTGATAAATCACCGATCGAGCTGCTGCCGTGCCCCGTTCTTCATCCAGCCGGTCCAACGCATCTTGCCTTGCTTTCTCATTATCTGCTTCAACATAAGCCGCCACCCGCGGCGAGTCATGACGGATATCACTAGGGAGGACCGCTTCAGCTCCATACACCATGAAGAACGGCGTGTACCCTATAGACTTGTTAGGTGTAGTATTGATGCTCCATAGCACAGAAGGTAATTCCTCCACCCAACAACCCGGTGTTCTCTGCAAAGGAACCATAAGCCGGGGCTTGATGCCTCTCAAGATCTCTTGATTGGCTCTTTCAGCTTGGCCATTAGACTGAGGGTGAGCTACTGATGATACATCAAGGCGGATGTGCTCTCGTTGACAAAACTCCTCCATAGCCCCCTTGGATAGATTGGTGCCATTATCAGTTATAATGCTGTGTGGAAAGCCAATCCAGAAAATCACCTTTTTAATGAATTGGACCGCCGTTACTGCATCACACTTACTGACAGGCTCAGCTTCAACCCATTTGGTAAACTTGTCCACGGCCACTAAAAGGTGGGTTTTCTTATCTTGGGATCTTTTGAAGGGTCCAACCATATCAATCCCCCAAGTTGCAAACGGCCAAGTAATTGGGATCATCCTCAGCTCCTGCGCCGGTATATGAGCACGCCATGAGAATTTCTCGCAAGCGTCACATTTTCTGACCAAGTCCTCTGCATCAGCATGAGCCGTCAACTAGTAGAACCCATGACGAAAAGCTTTAGCCACCAAAGATTTTGAACCGGCGTGATGACCACAATCCCCTTCATGAATCTCTCGAAGAATACCATAGCCTTCTTCTGGTGACACACATCGCTGAAACGCTCTAGGAATGCTGCGATGATGAAGTTCTCCATTGACAATAGTCATTGACTTAGACCGCCGGATTATTTGCTGGGCCTTGACTTCGTCCTCTGGTAACTCACCTCGGTTCATGTATGCCAGGTAAGGGAGCGTCCAATCCGGAATGACATGAAGTGTTGCGACCAATTGTGCCTCCGGACCAGGAACATCCAAGTCCTCCTCTGAAGGTAACTGCACTGACGGATTATGCAACTCATCCAAGAAGGTATTAGGAGGAACCGGTTTACGCTGGGAACCCAGCCGGCTCAACGCGTCGGCCGCTTCATTCTTTCGCCGGTCTATGTGATCCACCTGATAACCCTTGAAGTGTCCGGCGACCGCGTCCACCTCTCTTCGATATGCTGCCATGAGTGGATCCTTGGAATCCCACTTGCCAGATACTTGCTGTGCCACCAGATCTGAATCGCCAAAGCACTTAACCCGACTCTAGTTCATCTCCTTGGCCATCCGTAGCCCATGGAGGAGAGCTTCGTACTCAGCAACATTGTTAGTACAAGGGAACATTAAACGGAGGACATAACAGAACTTATCACCTCGTGGGGAAGTTAACACGACTCCAGCCCCCGAGCCCTCCAATTGCCTTGAACCGTCAAAGTGAATAGTCCAGTATGTGTGATCCAGCTTCTCCTCAGGTGCTTGCAACTCTGTCCAGTCGTTGATGAAATCCACCAGTGCTTGGGAATTTATCGCAGTACTGGGCACATAATTTAATCCGTGTGGGCTGAGTTCAATGGCCCACTTTGCAACCTGCCCAGTAGCTTCTCTGTTCTAGATTATATCCCCTAACGGAGCTGACTGACAACAGTGATTGGGTGGCCCTGAAAATAGTGCTTTAGCTTCCGGTTTGCCATAAAGACTCCATACACCAGGTTCTGCCAATGCGGGTATTTCTGTTTTGACTCGATGAGCACCTCACTGATGTAGTAAACCGGCCGCTGCATCGGATATTCTTTCCCTGCCTCCTTGAGCTCTACCACAATAGCAACGCTTACTACGCGGGCATTAGCAGCCACATATAATAACAGCGGCTCATTGTCAACTGGGGCAGCAAGACCGGCGGCTCTGCCGATTGCCTCTTCAGATCCTCAAACGTAGCATCAGCAGCATCACTCCAGACGAAGCGGTCTGTCTTTCTCATCATCTGATAAAGCAGGATTGCCTTCTTCCCCAAACGGCTGATAAATCGACTGAGTGCTGCAATACGGCCCGCCACGCATTGGACATCGTTGATGCACGCCGGTTTAGCCAGGGACGTAATCGCCTTGATCTTCTCTGGATTAGCTTCAATTCCTCTGTTTGATACCAAGAACCCCAGGAGCTTGCCTGCCGGGACACCAAAAATGCACTTTTCCGGATTACACATCATTTTATAGATCCGGAGATTGTCAAAAGTTTCTTTCAAATCTGCTATCAGTGTCTCTTCTTTCCTGGATTTCACCACAATGTCATCCACATATGCGTGAACATTCCGTCCAATATGTCCATGAAGGCAATTCTGCACACAACGCTGGTAGGTTGCCTGGGCACTCCTAAGCCCAAATGGCATAGATACATAGCAGAAGGCTCCAAACGGAGTTATGAAGGCCGTCTTCTCCTGGTCCTTAACTGCCATCTTAATATGATGATAACCTGAGTATGCATCCAAAAAACTTAGCCGCTCACATCTTGCCATAGCATCAATGAGCTGATCAATACAGGGGAGAGCAAAGGGATCAGTTGGGCGAGCTTTGTTCAGATCTGTGTAATCAACACACATTCGTCAAGTGCCATTTTTCTTAAGTACTAGCACCGGATTAGCCAACCATTCTGGATGAAACACCTCAACTATAAAGACTACGGCTAAGAGCCTAGCCACTTCTTCTCTAATAACCTTGCGCCTCTCTTCATTGAAGCGGTGCAGATACTACTTGACCGGTTTGAACTTAGGATCAATATTAAGATTGTGCTCAGCGAGTTCCCTCGGCACACCTGGCATGTCAGAAGGCTTCCATGCAAAGATGTCCCAGTTCTCATGGATGAACTCGATGAGCGCGCTTTCCTATTTCGGATCTAGGTTAGCACTGATAGTGAACTGCTTGGATGAATCGCCAGGAACAAAGTCCACCTGCTTAGTCTCTTCAGCTGATTTGAAATTCAACGCCGGATCATGCTCTGTGGTTGGTTTCTACAGCAGAGACATATCTGCCGGATCAACATTGTCCTTATAGAACTTCAGCTCCTCAGTTGCACAAACCGCTTCGGCATAAGCTGCATCACCTTCCTCGCACTCCAATGCAATTTTGCGGCTCCCATCGACCGTAATAGTTCCCTTGTGGCCTGGCATCTTGAGCTGTAGATAAACATAACACAGCCTAGCCATGAACTTGGCGTAAACCGGCCGCCCAAACAAAGCATGGTATGGGCTCTTGATCTTTACCACCTCAAAGGTTATAGTCTCTGACCTAGAGTCATGCTCATCTCCAAAGGTAACTTCTAGATTGATCTTGCCAACTAGATAGGCCGATTTACCGGGCACCACCCCATGGAACACTGTATTGGACTGTCGAAGCTTTTTATCTGTCAGCCCCATACGCCGGATAGTCTCATAATACAGGATGTTGATGCAGCTGCCTCCATCCATAAGCACTTTGGTGAACTTGTAGCCACCCACCTAAGGTGCTACCACTAGAGCTAGCTGACCCGGATTGTCAACCCGGGGCGGATGATCCTCTCTGCTCCACACAATGGGCTGTTCCGACCAACGCAGGAAACATGGCACCACCGGTTCAATAGAATGTACTGCCCTCTTCAGGACTTTCTGATCCCACTTGCACAAGCTTGTGGTGAAGACATGATACTGCCCACTGCTCAGCTCCTTCGGATTGTTCTAATATCCGGATTGCTACTGCTGCTGACACTGTTGATTCCCTTGATTGTTGTATCCACCCTGACCATGCTGCTGGTTATGCTGATTGTGCCCATTGTGGTTGTTGTTATTAACGTGGTACCGTGAACCGGATCCACCACCTTGATAACCCGGACCCTGGAAACCAGGGCCTGATCCGCCGGAGGGCCCATGATCATACCTATTTCGGTTCATGAATTCCTGCATCATGAAGCAATCCTTCCAGAGATGCGTAGCTGGTTTTTCCGACGTACCGTGCTTTGGGCAAGGCACGTTCAACTGGCGCTCCAGATTAATAGGCGGCCTTCCATTACGTGGGGGTGGTCTGCCTTTGCGGCGTTGCCCATCCTCCTGAGCGTTGGTGTTGGCCACAAAATCTGAGCTGCCATCCGCTTTACGCTTACCATTGTATCCTTGATTCGCCGGATTGGGCTGCGGCGGTTACCGTTCTTTCTCGCCTTCCCCGACTTGTCTCCTTCCGCGTCTGGATGCTTGGTGTTATTAGAGTCTCCATACTTTACTAAAGCGCCCATGATCGTTCCCTTGTCATTGCAATCACGTTTGAGCCGTCCCAACTTTAGCCGCAATGGTTCGAACCGGCAATTGCCCTCCAAGGTTACCACTGCTGTACTTGGGTTGATGCTATTGGAGGAGTGCAAGATTTCTGACACTCGACGCACCCAAGTGCTTGTAGACTACTGCTCTCCTTGAACGCAGGCAGCTAAATCGATAACAAACATTGGCTGTTTGCATGTATCTTTGAAGTTATTGATAAACTGGCGCCGCAATTCGGCCCAAGATCCAATGGAGTTAGGTGGTAAACCCTTCAACCAAGTACGAGCCGTGCCCTCGAGCATCATCGTGAAATACTTAGCACATGCTGCATCATCCACATCCAGCATCTCCATTGCCATCTCGTAACTCTCAACCCATGCCTCTGGAGCCAGATCCGCCGTGTAGTTGGGTACTTTGCGTGGTCCTTTAAAATCCTTGGGTAGTTTCACGTTCCGTAAAGCGGGGATGAGACACGGCACGCCCAGGGAACTAGACATGACCCCCGGTGCAACCGTGGTGGTGGGACGAACCAGCGTCGCCTGACGGGCTTCGTACTGTGCTATTACCTCGGCCTGTCGGCGCTGCCTGGCCTGATCCACCACATCTTGAGCGTGCGCCTCTCCTCCTGCGGATTATCACGCCTTGGCTGATTACTCTCCGTGCACTGCTTGATACGGCCGGTTCATCCAGACGCCTCGTATAACTCCGTCTTGGATGGGAGTCGAGTGAATCCTCTCCCGACTATAGGAATAAGCTTGCCGTTGAGTTAGCGCCGTGTCCAACAACTCCCTGGCTCGTCGCGCCTCCACTGCTATGGGGGACGCTCCTTCAATGGGAAGGACGGCCAGTCGTGAAGCAGCGGTAACTATGTTATCCAGCGGATTAGAATAATGACCAGGAGGGATGGGCACATGTTGGGCTGGCACAACTTGGCGGTTTGGCTCTGCGGCCGGCGGCTGAACCGACACGCCCGTGCCTGGTGCTCCTCCCCGGTTCACCTCCGGCTGGTTACTGGTTCCTGCTCCTGGCATGCTGAAGAGATTTCTTGCCTCATAAACCGGTGGCAAGCGAGATCGTTGCCTTCTCATCATTACCTCGTGTGAAGCGGTCTGATCCAACATGAGTCGATAGGCCTGAGCGTCGAGCTCCTCCTGCTTTGTAGCCATCCTAGCTTTCTCAGCAGCCAGGTCCAACTTGGCTTGCTCAATCCGGCCTTTCACCTGAGCGACCTCCGCATCATGCTGCTCCTTGTTGGCCTGGATTACCTCTGCTGTCAATAACGCCGTCAAAGTGTCGACCAAGGTGGATAAAGTATCATATGGCGATGGGGGAGGATCTCCAGCTCTAGCTCCCATCACGTCTGATGTTAACGCCGCTGTTGTTGAAGGAAGCTACATAGACTGTGATCCAGCCATAAAGACAGCGACCCAGTTTGGCGGATCGAGGGGGTTCAGAATACTGTCACCCTCGGAACAACCCTCCAATCGGCCGTCCTGCAGCAGATACAAAGATCATGTCTCACCGGAAGAAGATTCGTCATCGGTATAGACAATCGTCTCGCCGCCAGAGTCCGATCCGTCCTTGGTTTGCACTCCATCCACTGCTCCAAGGAAGACGTGCTTCACGGCCGGCTGAATCCAGGCTGTCCTTGCACGCTGAGCCGGCTCGACGATGTTGGGGAAGATGTCCGGCTCAGGGCCCAGTTCATCGATCTTGTCGATGAAGATGTGGATGCCGCCAAAGGGGACCCGGTACCCGTATTCGATTGAATCGGCCTCGAGGCCCCAGCCTGAATCGTCGATGTAGATCCGGCCGCGACGACTCTTAGTCATCCGGCCCACTGCGTAGCCCTTGAGTCCTTCAAAGCTGCCCTTCAAGAACTCGAAACCATCGTGCGATAGCCCCACGGTGGGCGCCAACTGTCGTGGATTTAGCACGTAAGATGTCCTAGCAAAAGGACTTAGTCGTGAGGCCATCGCTACGGGTTAGCTTAAAGGGGTTAAAACAGACAAAGGACACAGGGATTTTATACTAGTTCGTCCCCTTCGATGAAGGTAAGAGCCTACGTCTAGTTTGGGGTTGTATTGCTAGGGCTTTGATGACCAGGGTGCGAATCCGCTTTGCCTCTGTCTCAAGCTGTTGTCGTCTGTCTTGAACCGTCGCTGGGTCGTCCCTTTATATAAGAGGTGACGCCCGGTCCGGTTTACAGAGTCCCGAGGCCGGCTCATAAACGTGTCCGCCTCGGTCTCTACTCTTTCTATCTTACATCCCAAGTACATAGTATGACGGTTTACAAATTACGGGCCCTAACACTTGGGCTCTAAACCTCTTGGGCTGAAATCTCCTACTTCATGTTCTGCTGGGCCTTTGATAAGATAATCTTGATAACGTAAACCGGCCCCTACTGGGCGGTTTATATTTGGTAGTAATATCCCTGACATTAGGCCCCAGATTGATTTGAACCTATTCATGTCAATCTTCAAAGTCTTGTACAGATCTTCCTTTCTGCTGCTTCAGAATGCCTTGTAAACCGCCATGCCGTCATCTTCTCAAATCACTTTAAACCGTCGTGACGCCATCTTGTACCTGTTTTTAACCTTTACTCATTAAAGCTCCGTAGATCGAGGCGACAGCACCATCCATATCCGATTTTTGGTCTCCTCGATTCCCGCGTCTGCCGTTTTACCCCTTCGGCTTATAAATAGGGCCAAAGGGCATCTCTTTTTCCCCCTTGCTTCTTCTTCCTCTGTCCTCTGACGCTCAAGCTCCGCCGCCGTCCGCCGAGTTCTGCGCCTCCATCGAGCCCGACCGCTGCATCAACCTGAACATGTCTGGAGATTCGCCGGTGCCCTTCCGCTTCCATTGCCTCAGGTACATTCACTCATTTCCTTCCCGTAGATCCAGTTCTAGGGTTTCTTGCGCGTTCATAGATGAATCCTGTTCTTCGCGGTTCTTCGCCACAGATAGTATTTAGCCATGGATCTTCAACTTTAGGTCAACCTCGGTTAGCGCGACTTCGCTCCGTTATTGTAATCATCCTTCCCAATATACTTAGTGTAGACTGATTCTGCTAGAGACCTTCACTGTTTCCACTAAATATATCTTGACTTATTTTTGAGTTTTCCATATGATGTAGATCCATATCTTACCGCTGCTTGTGTGAAAGTTGTTTCCCCACGCTTTTAGATCTGCATCTCATCTGCCTATGTCGACAGTTTAGCTTTAGATCTGCGTCTTACCTGCATGTGTTTGGCGGTTTAACTTTTTTCCTTTCAAACTTCATAATCCGGTAGACGTCATGTTTATAGCTGTTCCGGATCAGTAGATACCATTAGGCCCCTGCTTAAACCGCCAGTTAGATCAGTACCTTCATAGAATACCGGCTTAAATCTTCGTAGATCATAAACCGGATCTTTATTGTATTTTCAGCCTTCCCCTCTGAAAGAGATGACTTCCGTGGCCAAGCAATTTGTTGCTTGCAACTGGGTCCCTTCCCGGATCACTAAGGAGGACTTAGAAAAAATGGCCTCCATTGGCGCTTTAGGTCGATGTCCTTCACTGGAGGGCTCCTGGAAAAGAGTGTCCTCCTAAGCCTAAGGAGGGAGAAATTATTGTCTTTTTCGATCACCTGGCCCGTGGTTTTAACCATCCAGGGTCAAAGTTTTTCCGCGACGTGTTGGCAGATTTTCAGCTCCATCCCCAAGACATAGATCCCAACTCCGTATCGAATATTTGCAACTTCCAACTCTTCTCGGAAGCCTATCTGCAAGAGGAGCCATCCGTGGAGCTATTCCGGGACTTCTTCCATTTGAACCGTCGGACTGAGTTTCATGATGGCCCAAATACTGAACTTGGCGGAATGAGTATTCAGAAGAGGAAAGATGTTAGCTTTCCTCATGGTACTCTCCATAGCCATCCCAAGGAATGGAACCAAACTTGGTTCTACTGTGTTGACACTTCACCAGAAGGGGAAAATCCAATGCCGGGTTATCGCCCCTACCGTCTGTCAGCAGACCACCCTTTTCCACAACGCTTAAGTGCCCAGGATCGAGCTTGATATGCCCCCAGCTTTCAAAGCTTCGGGCCTTTGTAGACAACGGATTAACATGAGTTGACTTCGTCCGCTGCTGGCTCTCTTGGAGTATACTCCCGCTAAGCCGGCGCTCCGGCTTAATGTGTGAATACACTGGGGACCCCAAGGACCCTCTGCGCCATATAGAGATGGTGCTTCCAGAGAATGAAGTTACTGAATCTACCAAAAAGATGCTGAATATACCTCTGGAAGTGTGCAGTCAGACCGGATTAGCGCCCTTCTGCGTGACTAATAAACCGCCATCGGTAAGAGATTCTTCTATCCTTTTACCTTGTTTAATACATCCATATAGCTTGGCTTGATATGCTTTTGCTCCTTTAAACAGGCTAATGACCCTTTCTGGAAAAGGAAAGCCCAGGACAAACCGGCGAAGCCATCCCGTAAAAAGACCCTGGCTGTGAAGAAGCACAAGAAGAAACCTGCCGCTGCGTCCGGTTCAAACGCGGAAGAAGATGATCTGGCCTCTAAGGTACCACCTAGCTCTTATGACTTTTTTAATCTTTCCTTTGTCTATATTTCTCTTAACAATGATTTTCCCCACGATCTGGCTGAAGGTAGTAAAGTGGGTGATGTTGAGGTAATCTCTCTTTCCTGTGACTCAGAACCATTGCCACCCAAAGTTCGTCGGGTAGTCCGGAAGTTTCAGTTTTCTCATCCTTATGCTCAACTGGATCCAAACTTTTTTTAAAGAAACAACAACATGAAGCTCGCCACACCACTCGCAACAGTGGCCATGTGGTTGAATCCACCGGACTGACTCACACTCCGGTTCGAAGGTGTCGTTCCGAGGTTTTACTTACTCCAACTGCTCTTCATCCCAAAGCGGGTCTTATTCGTCAACCTCTTAACCCGTCTGACCCGAATTATCAGGAAACTCCACTCTCATCCTCTGGCAAGTCAACCGCCACACAAGTCCCTGCGCTCAAGACTGTTCACGGGTAAGTTGTCTTTCACTCTATCCGGTTTATCTTTCCATTTTTGACTTGTGATTTTCATTGTCCCTTTAATCTATTCTCAGTATGCCCAAACCTAGCAAAAAGGCGAAGTTGAGTAAACCGGCAGTTGATAACACCACTTCTGGACCGGCAGACGACCCTGAGCTTGCCAACCCATTGGAAGAAAATGTTGAAATTCCACATGACAATCCTTCTCCTATGGATCGAGAAGACCTTGCTGCTCCGGGGGATGACCCCATGGAGTATACCGCTGAACCGACCAGCCCTGTCCGGATTAACCCTGCTCGGGCTAGTCCGGCCCCTGCCAGTCCTATTCATGCCAATCTCGCTGGTGCTGATCCTTCCAGGCGAACTGCTGCTTCGACTGACGACGTTGAGATTACTGGGACCGGTTTTACCACCCCAGGAGCGCCTGTCATCTTGGCCAAACATACTGCCAAGGAAGAACTTCTCCATAAGGACAAGGGCAAGTGGAGCACTGACCTGTCCAGCTATGCCCAGCTTAGTGCCCAGGAGCTTCACTCTAGGTATTTAAACCGGCTATACACCAGCCGTGACCATGAGGCCGACTTGGTGAACTTAATGAAAGAACGATATGAGGTAATTCCTTTTCCCTTGTCTTTCATTTCTCCTTGTGCCTTGTAGTTGTACCTTTAGTCCATTGTAGCCCCCAAGTGCCGGTTTAGCCTTTTAGGGTGAACCGGGACTTCAGTATATCAACTAGAATGACTTTGATTTGCATGTGTAGCCCCCAAGGGCCGGTTTACTCCATTGCGGGTGAACCGGGACTTTCCATATGTTCAGAATGATGTCACATTAGCCCCCGAGTGCCAAGTATATAACTTGTTATGTGCTTGGGACTTGGCTGAAAAATTGCCTGCTTTCACTGCAAATGTACATTAGCCCCCAAGTGTCAAGTGCATAACTTGTTATGTGCTTGGGACTTTGATTGAATTGCTTTATGAATATCCGATATGCTTTATCCCTGGTAGACTGACTTAAACCGGAGGGCCTCTGAAATAACTAAACTCCGGAATAGCCTATCCTTCCAAGAGACTGCTTCGGTTAAAGCCAAGGAGGAGCTTACCCTTGCTTTAGTTAATATGGAGAAGCTGAAGAAGGAGTTTGAAGCGGAGCGGTCAACTTGGGAAGCTAAAAAGGCTGCACTGGAAAAGAGAGCCAATGAGCTCTTAACCCGGTGACGGAGGAGCTGTCCGGGTTAAAGCAACATATAAATGACATGACATCTGTCATCTTTGGTAAGTTCTTGTTCACATAAGCTTATCCTTGCTATCTTGTAATGCTTCGGTTTAACTCATAATTCGTACGCAGGGAGGCGCATTACTCATCTTGGGGATGATGTGCGGAAGAAACTGAAGGCTGCTTACACCTTGGTGGAGCAGCTATACTCCGGCGCGCAAAGGGCCATTAGTGCCATCTCCCACAATAAACCGGCTCCAACCACCATCCAAGGTACTCTGGAGAAACTATCAATTTTGCCTGCTCGCATTGTCGAAGTAAAGAAGTCCTCCGCAAGAGCTGGGTCTCTGATGGCTTTAACCCGAGCCAAGGCGTGGGTTCCTGATTTTGATCCGGCTGAGGCAATGAATGGCTATCCAAGTATGAAAGAGGACGGATCAGCTTTCTCTAGTGATGACCTTCGTGCCTTAACCAAGGATATGAGGCCTCTTGCCAGTAAACTTGCCGATGAAGCAGATTTATCAAGATACCACCCGGGTTATGATCTGGAGAACGTACGGGTGGAGCGTCCGTCCTAAGACATTGAAAATCTTATTCCACCCGTTCGTAAGCACACCTTCACTCCTGACATTGAACCGCCAGAACTTATAAATGATGAAGTTTATTTCCGAGCCCTTGCCAAGATTGACTGGAGCACCACTGATTTCCAACAGCTGGAGGAAGCCCCCGAAGACCCGGAGCAGGCTGACCCTCAATCATCACGACGGGCTGATGCAGAGTCTTAAACCGGCTCCGGTTTAACTTTATGTCCCGTAGTTTGAGAAAGACTGATATTTTTTGGGGCATTTCAGTGCCTTGTAATAGGGTAGTTGAGATACTGTCTCTGTCCCACACTATCTTTTGTGATTTTGCTTTGATTTGGTAGCCTCTGAAATACATCCTGCTTTCAATGCTTTTGCCAATTTATACTACCTGTTTATGCACAAAACAAAGTTCAAAGTGTCCTGGCGGTTTACCGTCGGACGGGTCATATTGCCCAAACACATGATCTAAGTTAATAACTTGAACTGTGTATAAAATATAAGCATGTACCATACCTGCGGTTAAGTGTATCTTAATAAACTTTTATCCGGCAGAAACCATTCAAGGTGTAAGTGCTGATGACTCCCTTGATTATTTGTCGGCTCGTCATGAAGGCCGAACCGGGTTACAATAAACTCCGGTTTAATTGTAAACTAGTACTGGTGTTTATAACCCAGACTATAACTCTGTAAATACACATGTAGCAGCAACTTTGTAGTCATCCACTCTTGAATTAATGGACTTGGTTGAAAACCAATGATCTTGAGGATAAAGATTTAAGAAAACATAAAAATGAAAAATAAAGTTTTTTGGGCAAATTAGACCATGTAGTCGAGGCTTTTTACGAGCTGCCAGGCTCCAAATTCAAGGCTTTTTATGAGCTGCCAGTCTACTGTCATTAACCATTTTATCAAAGCCTGTTAAGATGTGAAAGTGCAGTATATCGACTAGAGGGGGGGGGGGGTGAATAGGCGATTTTTATGAAATGCTTCAAAACATGGTAGTTTCGAAGACAAACGATAAGCTCAAGCCTATTAGTATGCAGCGGAAAGTGGACTACACTAGATAAGCCATAGTCATGTATTCAATGAAGTGAAAGCATGAAGACCAATAGCACCTAGGCAATAGTGATCATAAAGGAAGAAGGAATGAAGCCAATCACAACAAGTAGATACTCAGTGAAGACAATCAGATAAGGCAAGCATGCAATGTCTTCACAACATAGAGCAGTAAGTAAAGGGAAGGAAAGGATAGAACCAATAGCTCGGGGAAGACAGTGATTTGTTAGACCAGTTCCAGTTGCTGTGACAACTGTACGTCTGGTTAGGGAGGCTGAGATTTAACTCAGAAGATCGCGTCTTCACCTTGTTCCCCTTGAGCTAAGGACACCTAATCCTCGCCCAATCACTCTGGTAAGTCTTCAAGGTAGATTTCCAAACCTTCACAGACTTCGTTCATCGGCAATCCACAATGACTCTTGGATGCTCAGAACGCGACGCCTAACCGACTGGAGGAAACACAGTCCTCATGTGTAATAAGTCTTCAGGTCACACAGACAGAAAGACTTCAGTGATGCCTAACACTCTTTGGCTCTGGGTGTTTGGGCTTTGTCCTCGCAAGGATTTCTCTCTCAAATGCTTCGGAGGTGGGTTGCTCTCAAACGACAAAAGCCGTGTAATAACTCTGAGCAGCCACCAATTTATGGTGAAGGGGGTGGGCTATTTATAGCCACTGGGCAACCCGACTTGATTTGTCCAAAGTGACCCTGGGTCACTAAGGAACTGACACGTGTTCTAACGGTCAGATTTCAAACAAACACGGCAACTTTACTTGAGCTCCAAGTAAAGCTGACTCATCTGCCTCTGGATAAGGTTTGCTCTCATAGTCTTCACTCGAAGACATAGGATTTGGTTGAGCATCACTTCAGTCATTCTGACTTAGTTCACTTGGACCCCACTTAACAGTACGGTGGTTCCTATGACTCAACAAAGAAGAAAATGAAACAACAAAACATCTATGTCTTCGCTCTCCACAGTCTTCACACAATGTCTTCTCAAGTCATAGTCTTCAATATGATTATCTTCATATACCACCACTGATATCAATATCTTCATACATTTTTAGGGGTCATCTGATACGTCCAAAACGTATCTATAATTTCTTCTTGCTCCATGCCTCTTTTGGGTGATATTGCTATGATATTTATACACTTCCATACACTTTTGATCATATTTGGACTAACCTATTAACTCAGTGCACCCCAGTGCCAGTTTCTGTTTTCGGCTGTTTTTGTATTTCAGGTTTTCACATTACGAGAACTGACAGGAAAAATCCAGAAAAATTATATAAAAAATCAGCGTTCCAGAAACTACCATGCGCCCGAAGGACAGCCGGGGGGGGGGGGGGGGG
>LR738714.1:620963393-621035551 GCA_902687465.1 Secale cereale
GGGGGGGGGGGGGGGCGCCTGGACCCCCCGAGGCTCCCCCGATGCCCCCCTTTGGCATATATTTAAAGCGTCTTGAGAAACCCTCGAAAGAGGAACTCTTTTTCGCGATCTCATCTCTGTTCCGCCGCCGCCGCCGCTTCCAAGATCGGGAGCACCAGGAGAACTCTTCCTGGCACCCTGCCGGAGGGGAGAATCACCACCGGGGCCTCTCCACCACCATGGACACCTCCCGGATGAGTTGTGAGTAGTCTCCCTTGGACCATGAGTCCATGACCAGTAGCTATGTGATGTTCTCCTCCCATTCTTGTGCTTCACTAATTAGTCCTCGTGAGCTGCCCTACATGATCGAGGCACATATGTAATCCTTATGCTGTTGCTATGATGAGTTTGCTGGGATCCGATGGATTATGAGATTATGTTCAGATTGTGCTTGAGTAATATATTTGATCTACCTCTTTTATATTTATGTTCATAAGTAATTCTTGCATGTTCTCCGTTGTTATTTATTGCTTTGGCCAAGTAGTAGGTAGTGACTCCAAGAGGGAACGTTATGCTTGATTGTGGGTTCATGCCCCTCGATGTCTAGTTTGAGTGACAGAAACATGAGTCTAGGGGATGTGCTGTTGCCACAAGGGGGAAAACAACGGTGCTTGTGCCCGCGGGTGCAAGGATTGTTTACTTTACGCAAAGTTCTTTTAATGCAGTTGTCTGTTGCATTGAGTTTACACTATGGGTGGGACTCGCAACTTAATACCAGCGAGATGTTCTGGATAGATATATCAAGGTGGATGATTAGTAGTAGATATTGATGGATTTCGGTCTACTTACTTTGGTGTACCGCCCATGCTTTGAACCTCAACCTTTCTTGCAATGTAGTCAGCATTGGTTTGCGTTCGTGGTCCTGTCAATTGCCCAGCTGTAATTCGTTTACCTCACATAGCTGTTTTATCGTCTTTTGGGAGAGAGACATCACTAGTGAACATCATGAGACTCCGGTCCATATTACTATCATTGATCACATCCTCTATTTACTTTTCGCTATTATTTACTATTGCAAACATTATCTATCACTACTATCATTTGCGTTTAATCCTTTGTAAACGACAAGGCCGGAGGGATTGACAACCTCTCTGTACTCGTTGGGAGCAAAGTTATTTGTATCTGTGTGTAGGTCCACGTTGATTGCTAATATCTGGCGCCGTTAGCAGTTGACACCTTCTTGTTGAACCTAGGAGTCTCTGGGGATTCGATCCTTGGTATCTTTGCCAAGGGAAAAACTTCCGCAACACTACATCTCACACCTTCCACTTGGGGTAACCAACGAGGGGCGAGAAGCCTAGCATCATCTCCGGTAGGTTAACCGAATCAATGAGGGACTACTACCTGTGTTATCCTGCAATTCTCACAAACACATTAGTCCCTCAACCAGGTTTGTCGTCAATACTCCAAAACCACTAGGGGTGGCATTAGATGCACTTACAAGATGATCCGCAATCCTTAACCAAATCATCAATGTCAAATGCTACCAATGTTCAAAATCTCATAAAGATTTGACTTGTGTAATCACTTGATGATCGTCAATTTAACGTTACCAAGTTCAGGGTCCAGAAGGATTGACTTGTGTGTATGTTCGATGGGTCATACCATGTTTACCTGGACGGCGTGATTTACTTGATGCAGGCAGGTTAATCCGGGGTTTTAGGTGTATACACCAAGCTTCCAAGCCGTTTTCACTACAAGAGTTTTCAACTCACTGATGAACTTGCATTAGGAGCCCCCAGGTAGCGTTTGAGTATTGCTCATCGGGGCCTATGTTTGAGTTGTGCTAGGCATCAAACTCTCTTTTGCCCCTCATCATCATGTGGAAATTGCTGAAGCAACCAGAGCTGTGCTCTTATGATGGTCTTGATGTGGCCGCCGGTTTAAGAGGCCATAGTAAACTCCCTTGCCCACGGAAGCCCCCATGTGATACTCGTATGAACAGAAAAGACGGTTGATACCTCGATTTATCGAAGGCACTGGTTTAAGAGGCCATAGAAAACTCCCTTGCCCACTGAAGCCCCTATGTGATACTCTTATGAAAAGATGGCTGATACCCCGGTTTGTCCAGCTTATGCCGAAGCGGTTTGTGAAACTGAGGAGCCACAAAATTGCCAGATACTTGTTGTGCCACCAGAACTGAATCGCCAAAGCACTTAACCCGACTCAAGTTCATCTCCTTGGCCATCCGTAGCCCATGGAGGAGAGCTTCGTACTCAGCAGCATTGTTAGTACAAGGGAACATTAAACGGAGGACATAACAAAACTTATCACCTCATGGGGAAGTTAACACGACTCCAGCCCCCGAGCCCTCCAATTGCCTTGAACTGTCAAAGTGAATAGTCCAGTATGTGTGATCCAGCTTCTCCTCAGGTGCTTGCAACTCTGTCCAGTCGTTGATGAAATTCACTAGTGCTTGGGACTTTATCGCAGTACGGGGCACATACTTTAATCCGTGCGGGCTGAGTTCAATGGCCCACTTTGCAACCCACCCAGTAGCTTCTTTGTTCTGGATTATATCCCCTAACGGAGCTGAACTGACAACAGTGATTGGGTGGCCCTAAAAATAGTGCTTTAGCTTCCGGTTTGCCATAAAGACTCCATACACCAGTTTCAACCAATGCAGGTATCTCTGTTTTGACTCGATGAGCACCTCACTGATGTAGTAAACCGGCCGCTGAACCGGATATTCTTTGCCTGCCTCCTTGCGCTCTACCACAATAGCAACGCTTACTACGCGGGCATTAGCGGCCACATATAATAACATCGGCTCATTGTCAACTGGGCAGCAAGGACCGGCGGCTCTGCCAATTGCCTTTTCAGATCCTCAAACGTAGCATCAGCAGCATCACTCCAGACGAAGCGGTCTGTCTTTTTAATCATCTGATAAAGCGGGATTGCCTTCTCCCCCAAACGGCTGATAAACCGGCTGAGTGCTGCAATACGGCCCGCCATGTATTGGACATCGTTGATGCACGCCGGTTTAGCCAGGGATGTAATCGCCTTGATCTTCTCCGGATTAGTTTGAATTCCTCTGTTTGATACCAAGAACCCCATGAGCTTGCCTGTCGGGACACCAAAAATGCACTTTTCCGGATTAAGCATCATTTTATAGACCCGGAGATTGTCAAAAGTTTCTTTCAAATCAGCTATCCGTGTCTCTTCTTTCCTGGATTTCACCACAATGTCATCCACGTATGCGTGAACATTCCGCCCAATCTGTCCATGAAGGCAATTCTGCACACAATGCTGGTAGGTTGCTTGGGCACTCCTAAGCCCAAATGGCATAGATACATAGCAGAAGGCTCCAAAGGGAGTTATGAAGGCCGTCTTCTCCTGATCCTTAACTGCCATCTTAATATGATGATAAACTGAGTATGCATCCAAAAAACTTAGCCGCTCACATCCTTCCATAGCATTAATGATCTGATCAATACAGGGGAGAGCAAAGGGATCAGTTTGGCAAGCTTTGTTCAGATCTGTGTAATCAACGCACATTCGCCAAGTGCCATTTTTCTTAAGTACTAGCACCGAATTAGCCAACCATTCTGGATGAAACACCTCAACTATAAAGTCTGCGGCTAAGAGCCTAGACACTTCTTCCCCAATAGCCTTGCGCCTCTCTTCATTGAAGCGGCGCAGATACTGCTTGACCGGTTTAAACTTCATTTTACGCTTACCATTGTATCCTTGATTTGCCGGATTGGGCTGCGGCGGTTTACCGTTCTTGCTCGCCTTCCCCGACTTGTCTCCCTCCGTGTCTGGATGCTTGGTGTTATCAGAGTCTCCGTACTTTACTAAAGTGCCCATGAGCGTTCCCATGTCATTGCAATCACGTTTCAGCCGTCCCAACTTTAGCCGCAAAGGTTCAAACCAGCAATTGCCCTCCAAGGTTACCACTGCTGTACTTGGGGTGATGCTGTTGGAGGAGTGCAAGATTTCTGACACTCGACGCACCCAACTGCTTGTAGACTCCTGCTCTCCTTGAACGCAAGCAGTTAAATCGACAACAGGCATTGGCTGTTTGTAGCAGGAGTCTACAAGCAGTTGGGTGTGTCGAGTGTCAGAAATCTTGCACTCCTCCAACAGCATCAACCCAAGTATAGCAGTGGTAACCTTGGAGGGCAATTGCCGGTTTGAACCTTTGAGGCTAAAGTTGGGACGGCTCAAACGTGATTGCAATGACATGAGAACGCTCATGGGCGCTTTAGTAAAGTACGGAGACTCTGATAACACCAAGCATCCAGACGCGGGCGGAGACAAGTTGAGGCGAGCAAGAACGGTAAACCGCTGTAGCCCAATCCGGTGAATCAAGGATACAATGGTAAGCGTAAAATGAAGTTTAAACCGGTCAACCAGTATCTGCTCCGCTTCAATGAAGAGAGGCGCACGGCTATTGGAGAAGAAGTGGCTAGGCTCTTAGCCGCATACTTTATAGTTGAGGTGTTTCATCCAGAATGGTTGGCTAATTCGGTGCTAGTACTTAAGAAAAATGGCACTTGGCGAATGTGTGTTAATTACACAGATTTAAACAAAGCTTGCCCAGCTGATCCCTTTGCTCTCCCCCGTATTAATCAGATCATTGATGCTATGGCAGGATGTGAGCGGCTAAGTTTTTTGGATGCATACTCAGGTTATCATCAGATTAAGATGGCAGTTAAGGACCAGGAGAAGACGGCCTTCATAACTCCCTTTGGAGCCTTCTGCTATGTATCTATGCCATTTGGGCTTAGGAGTGCCCAGGCAACCTACCAGCGTTTTGTGCAGAATTGCCTTCATGGACAGATTGGACGGAATGTTCACGCATATGTGGATGACATTGTGGTGAAATCCAGGAAAGAGGAGACACTGATAGTAGATTTGAAAGAAACTTTTGACAATCTTCGGGTCTATAAATGATGCTTAATCCGGAAAAGTGTGTTTTTGGTGTCCCGACAGGCAAGCTCCTGGGGTTCTTGGTATCAAACAAAGGATATGAAGCTAATCCGGAGAAGATCAAAGCGATTACGTCCTTGGCTAAACCGGCGTGCATCAACGATGCCCAACGCGTGGCGGGCCGTATTGCAGCACTCAGCCGGTTTATCAGTCGTTTGGGGGAGAAGGCAATCCCGCTTTATCAGATGATGAAAAAGACAGACCGCTTCGTTTGGAGTGATGCTGCTGATGCTGCGTTTGAGGATCTGAAGATGCAATTGGCAGAGCCACCGGTCCTTGCTGCCCCAGTTGACAATGAGTCGCTGTTATTATACGTGACTGCTAATGCCCGCACAGTAAGCGTTGCTATTGTGGTAGAGCGCAAGGAGGCAGGCAAAGAATATCCGGTTCAGCGGCCGGTTTACTACATCAGTGAGGTGCTCATCGAGTCACACCAGAGATACCCGCATTGGCAGAAACTGGTGTATGGAGTCTTTATGGCAAACCGGAAGCTAAAGCACTATTTTCAGGGCCAGCCAATCATTGTTGTCAGTTCAGCTCCGTTAGGGGATATAATCCAGAACAGAGAAGCTACTGGGCGGGTTGCAAAGTGGGCCATTGAACTCAGCCTGCACGGATTAAAGTATGTGCCCCGTACTGCGGTAAAGTCCCAAGCACTGGTGGATTTCATCAACGACTGGACATAGTTGCAAGCACCTGAGGAGAAGCCGGATCACACATACTGGACTATTTACTTTGACGGTTCAAGGCAATTGGAGGGCTCGGGGGCTGGAGTCGTGTTAACTTCCCCATGAGGTGATAAGTTCTGTTATGTCCTCCGTTTAATGTTCCCTTGTACTAACAATGCTGTTGAGTAGGAAGCTCTCCTCCATGGGCTGCAGATGGCCAAGGAGATGAACTTGAGTCGGTTAAGTGCTTTGGCAATTCAGATCTGGTGGCACAGCAAGTATCTGGCAAGTGGGATTCTATGGATCCACTCATGGCAGCATATCGAAGAGAGGTGGACGCGGTTGCCGGACACTTCAAGGGTTATCAGGTGGATCACATAGACCGGCGAGAGAATGAAGCGGCCGACGCGTTGAGCCGGCTGGGTTCCCAGCGTAAACCGGTTCCTCCTAATACCTTCTTGGATGAGTTGCATAATCCGTCAGTGCAAGTTACCTTCAGAGGAGGACTTGGTTGTTCCTAATCCGGAGGCACAATTAGTCGCAGCACTTCATGTCATTCCGGATTGGACGCTCCCTTACCTGGCATACATGAACCGAGGTGAGTTACCAGAAGACGAAGTCGAGGCCCGGCAGATAATCCGGCGGTCTAGGTCAATGACTATTGTTAATGCAGAACTTCATCATCGCAGCGTTTCTGGAGCGTTTCAGCGGTGTGTGTCACCAGAAGAAGGCTGTGGTATTCTTCGAGAGATTCATGAAGGGGATTGTGGTAATCACGCCGGCTTAAGATTTTTGGTGGCTAAAGCTTTTCGTCATGAGTTCTACTAGTTGACGGCTCATGCTGATGCAGAGGACTTGGTTAGTAAATGTGACGCTTGCCAGAAATTCTCACGGCGTGCTCATATACCGATGCAGGAGCTGAGGGTGATCCCAATTACTTGGCCGTTTGCGCCTTGGGGAATTGATATGGTTGGACCCTTCAAAAGATCCCAAGATAAGAAAACCCACCTTTCAGTGGCCGTGGACAAGTTTACCAAATGGGTTGAAGGGGAGCTTGTCAGTAAGTGTGATGCAGCAATGGCGGTTCAATTCATTAAAAAGGTGATTTTCTAGTTTGGCTTTCCACACAACATTATAATTGATAGTGGCACCAATCTATCCAAGGGGGCTATGGAGGAGTTTTGTCAACGAGAGCACATCCGCCTTGATGTATCATCAGTAGCTCACCCTCAGTCTAATGGCCAAGCTGAAAGAGCCAATCAAGAGATCTTGAGAGGCATCAAGCCCCGGCTTATGGTTCCTTTGCAGAGAACACCGGGTTGTTGGGTGGATGAATTACCTTCTGTGCTATGGAGCATCAATACTACACTTAATAGGTCTACAGGGTACACGCCGTTCTTCATGGTGTATGGAGCTGAAGCGGTCCTCCCTAGTGATATCCATCATGACTTGCCGCGGGTGGCGGCTTATGTTGAAGCGGATAATGAGAAAGCAAGGCAAGATGCGTTGGACCGGCTGGATGAAGAACGGGACACGGCAGTAGCTCGATCGGCGATTTATCAGCAAGACCTGCACCGGTACCACAGTTGCCGGGTAAAGACCAGGACATTTCAAGAAGGAGACCTGGTGCTCCGGCTCATCCAAGACCATACAGACATGCACAAGTTATCCCCACCTTGGGAGGGACCCTTTGTGGTCAGCAAGAACCTGCACAACAGATCATACTACCTCGTCGATGTTCGAGAACATAAGGACTCACGTACGGCGGAGGAGGAGACCAAGCGGCCATGGAACATCGCTCTTCTTCGACCTTACTATACTTGAGCCATAGGCTCCCCTTTATGTACAATGTATATATTATGATCAATATAATAATCCGTCGCCCCCGGTAAACCGGGGTATCAGCCATCTTTTCATAAGAGTATCACACATGGGCTTCCGTGGGCAAGGGAGTTTTCGATGGCCTATTAAACCAGCGCCTTCGATAAATCGATGTATCAGCCGTCTTTTCTGTTCATAAGAGTATCACATGGGGGCTTCCGTGGGCAAGGGAGTTTACTATGGCCTCTTAAACCGGCGGCCACATCAAGAGCATCATAAGAGCACAGCTCTGGTTGCTTCGGCAATTTCCACATGATGATGAGGGGCAAAAGAGAGTTTGATGACTAGCACAACTCAAACATAGGCCCCGACGAGCAATGCTCAAACGCTACCTGGGGGCTCCTGATGCAAGTTCAACAGCGCGTTGAAAACTCTTGTAGTGAACACGGCTTGGAAGCTTGGTGTATACACCTAAAACCCCGGATTAACCTGCCTGCATCAAGTAAATCACGCTGTCCAGGTAAACCTGGTATGATCCGTCGAACGTACACACAAGTCAATCCTTCTGGACCCTGAACTTGGTAACGTTAAATTGACGATCATCAAGTGATTACACAAGTCAAATCTTTATGAGATTTTGAACATTGGTAGCATTTGACATTGATGATTTGGTTAAGGATTGCGGATCATCTTAACAGGCTTTGCTAAAATCTTTAATGACAATAGCCTGGCAACTCATAAAAAGCCTCGAATTTGGAGCCTGACAGCTCGTAAAAAGCCTCGACTACATGGTCTTATTTGCCCAAAAAACTTTATTTTTCATTTTTTATGTTTTCTTAAATCTTTATCCTCAAGATCATTGGTTTTCAACCAAGTCCATTAATTCAAGGGTGGATGACTACAAAGTTGCCGCTACATTTGTATTTATAGAGTTATAGTCTGGGTTATAAACACCAGTACTAGTTTACAGTTAAACCAGAGTTTATTGTAACCCGGTTCGGCCTTCATGACGAGCCGACAAATAATCAAGGGAGTCATCAACACTTACACCTTGAATGGTTTCTCCCGGATTAAGGTTTATTAAGATACACTTAACCGCAGGTATGGTACATGCTTATATTTTATACAGAGTTCAAGTTATTAACTCAGATCATGTGTTTGGGCAATATGACCCGTCCGGTGGTAAACCGCCAGGACACTTTGAACTTTGTTTTGTGCATAAACAGGTAGTATAAATTGGCAAAAGCATTGAAAGCATGATGTATTTCAGAGGCTGCTAAATCAAAGCAAAATCACAAAAGATAGTGTGGGACAGAGACAATATCTCAACTACCCTATTAAAAGGCACTGAAAGGCCCAAAAAAATATCAGTCTTTCTCAAACTACGGGACATAAAGTTAAACCGGAGCCGGTTTAAGACTCTGCATCAGCCCGTCGTGACGATTGAGGGTCAGCCTGCTCCGGGTCTTCGGCGGCTTCCTCCAGCTGTTGGAAATCAATGGTGCTCCAGTCAATCTTGGCAAGGGCTCGGAAATAAACTTCGTCATTTATAAGTTTTGACGGTTCAATGTCAGGAGCGGAGGTGTGCTTACGAACGGGTGGAATAAGATTTTCAATGTCATAGGACGGACGCTCCACCCGCACATTCTCCAGATCATAACCCGGGTGGTATCTTGATAAATCCGCTTCATCAACAAGTTTACTAGCAAGAGGCCGCATATCCTTGGTTAAGGCACGAAGGTCATCACCGGAGAAAGCTGATCTGTCCTCTTTCATACTTGGATAGCCATTCATTGCCTCAGCCGGATCAAAATCAGGAACCCACGCCTTGGCTCGGGTTAAAGCCATCAGAGACCCAGCTCTTGCGGAGGACTTCTTCAATTCGACAGTGCGAGCAGGAAAAATTGACAGTTTCTCCAGAGTACCTTGGATGATGGTTGGAGCCAGTTTATTGTGGGAGATAGCACTAATGGCCCTTTGCGCGCCGGAGTATAGCTGCTCCACCAAGGTGTAAGCAGCCTTTAGTTTCTTCCGCACATCATCCCCAAGATGAGTAATGCGCCTCCCTGAGTACGAATTATGAGTTAAACCGGAGCATTACAAGATAGCAAGGATAAGCTTATGTCAACAAGAACTTACCAAAGATGGCAGATGTCATGTCATTTATATGCTGCTTTAACCCGGACAGCTCCTCCGTCACCGGGTTAAGAGCTGCCTCTGCATCATTGGCTCTCTTTTCCAGTGTAGCCTTTTCAGCTTCCCAAGTTGACCGCTCTGCTTCAAACTCCTTCTTCAGCTTCTCCATATTAGCTAAAGTAAGGGTAAACTCCTCCTTGGCTTTAACCGAAGGAGTCTCTTGGAAGGATAGGCTATTCCAGAGTTTAGTTATTTCAGAGGCCCTCCGGTTTAAGTCAGTCTGCCAGGGATAAAGCATATCAGATATTCATAAAGCAATTCAATCAAAGTCCCAAGCACATAACAAGTTATGCACTTGACACTTGGGGGCTAATGTACCTTTGAAGTGAAAGCAGGCAATTTTTCAGCCAAGTGCCAAGCACATAACAAGTTTTATACTTGGCACTCGGGGGCTAATGTGACATCATTCTGAACATATGGAAAGTCCCGGTTCACCCGCAATGGAGTAAACCGGCCCTTGGGGGCTACACGTGCAAATCAAAGTCATTCTAGTTGATATACTGAAGTCCCGGTTCACCCTAAAAGGCTAAACCGACACTTGGGGGCTACAATGGACTAAAGGTACAGCTACAAGGCACAAGCAGAAATGAAAGACAAGGGAAAAGGAATTACCTCATATCGTTCTTTCATTAAGTTCACCAAGCCGGCCTCATGGTCACGGCTGGTGTATAGCCGGTTTAAATACCCAGAGTGAAGCTCCTGGGCACTAAGCTGGGCATAGCTGGACAGGTCGGTGCTCCACTTGCCCTTGTCCTTATGGAGAAGTTCTTCATTGGCTGTATGTTTGGCCAAGATGACAGGCGCTCCTGGGGTGGTAAAACCGGTCCCAGTAATCTCAACATCGTGAGTCGAAGCAGCAGTTGGCCTGGAAGGATCAGCAGCAGCGGGATTGGCATGAATAGGACTAGCAGGGGCCGGACTAGCCCGAGTGGGGTTAATCCGGACAGGGCTGGTTGGTTCAACGGTATACTCCATGGGGTCATCCCCCGGAGCAGCAAGGTCTTCTCGATCCATAGGAGAAGGATCGTCATGTGGAATTTCAACATTTTCTTCCAATGGGTTGGCAAGCCCAGGGTCGTCTGCCGGTCCAGAAGTGGTGTTATCAACTGCCGGTTTACTCAACTTCGCCTTTTTGCTAGGTTTGGGCATACCGAGAAAAGATTAAAGGGACCATGAAAATCACAAGTCAAAAATGGAAAGATAAACCGGATAGAGTGAAAGACAACTTACTCGTGAACAGTCTTGAGCGCAGGGACTTGTGTGGCGGTTGACTCACCAGAGGATGAGAGAGGAGTTTCCTGATAATTCGGGTGAGACGGGTTAAGAGGTTGACGAATAAGACCCGCTTTGGGATGAAGAGCAGTTGGAGTAAGTAAAACCTTAGAACGACGCCTTTGAACCAGAGTGTGAGTTAGTCCAGTGGATTCAACCACATGGCCACTGTGGCGAGTGGTGCGGCGAGCTTCATGTTGCTGTTTCTTCAAAAGAAAGTTTGGATTCAGTTGAGCATAAGGATGAGAAAACTGAAACTTCTGGTCTACCCGACGAACTTTGGGTGGCAATGGTTCTAAGTCAGAGGAAAGGGAGATTACCTCAACATCGCCCGCTTTACTACGTTCAGCCGGATCCTGGGGAAAATCATTGTTAAGAGAAATATAGACAAAGGAAAGATTAAAAATGTCATAAGAGCTAGGTGGTACCTCATAGGCCGGATCATCTTCTTCCGCGTTTGAACCGGACGCGGCGACAGGTTTCTTCTTGTGCTTCTTTATAGCCAGGGTCTTTTGCGGGATGGCTTCGCCGGTTTGTCCTGGGCTTTCCTTTTCCAGAAAGGGTCATTAGCCTGTTTAAAGGAGCAAAAGCATATCAAGCCAAGCTATATGGATGGATTAAACAAAGTAAAAGGACAGAAGAATCTCTTACCGGCGGTGGTTTATTAGTCACGCAGAAGGGCGCTAATTCGGTCTGACTGCACTCTTCCAAAGGTATATTCAGCATCTTTTTGGCAGATTCAGTAACTTCATTCTCTGGAAGCACCATCTCTGTATGGCGCAGAGGGTCCTTGGGGTCCCCAGTGTATTCACACATTAAGCCGGAGCACCGGCTTAGTGGGAGTATACTCCAAGAGAGCCAGCAGCGGACAAAGTCAACTCCTGTTAATCCGTTGGCTACGAAGGCCCGAAGCTTTGAAAGCTGGGGGGCATATCGAGCTCGCTCCTGGGCACTTAAGCGTTGTGGAAAAGGGTGGTCTGCCGACAGACGGTAGGGGCGATAACCCGGCATTAGATTTTCCCCTTCTGGTGAAGTGTCAACACAGTAGAACCAAGTTTGGTTCCATTCCTTGGGATGGCTATGGAGAGTAGCGTGAGGAAAGCTAACATCTTTCCTCTTCTGAATACTCATTCCGCCAAGTCCCGGAATAGCTCCACGGATGGCTCCTTTTGCAGATAGGCTTCCGAGAAGACTTGGAAGTTGCAAATATTCGATACGGAGTTGGGACCTATGCCTTGGGGATGGAGCTGAATATCTGCCAACACGTCGCGGAAAAACTTTGACCCTGGAGGGTTAAAACCACGGGCCAGGTGATCGAAAAAGACAATAATTTCTCCCTCCTTAGGCTTAGGAGGACACTCTTTTCCAGGATCCCTCCAGTGAAGGACATCTTTTGGACCTAAAGCGCCAATGGAGGCCATTTTTTCTAAGTCCTCCTCAGTGATCCGGGAAGGGGCCCAGTTGCAAGCAACAAACTGCTTGGCCACGGAAGTCATCTCTTTTAGAGGGTGTAACATCCCAAAATTTTCTAAATTTTGGAATGTTAATAAAAAGTTATTATTGAGTGAGTCATTGTGATTGTCAAGTAAAAAAAATTGTGACTTGTTAAAAAAAATCAAATTGGATTTCCTTGTTTTGGACTCCTATGAAATATTTTTGAAACCACAAATAAAATGGAGTGAGAATAAAATGACTTTCTCAAAATGTGGTGGAAGAATATTTTATGTGATGTTCTTTGATATTTTTTCATTTGGATTGGATCATATTTGGAGTTTCAATGTCATTCGATATTTCCAAATTAACAAATAAATTTAATCAGAGGAGATAATGTGACTTCTCCAAAAAAAATGGAAATATTTAATACTGCACAATTATCTTTTTGTGAATTTGCAAAACTGAACATTGACTTTTGAATAAATCAGTTATGTCCATAAAGCATTAATAGTAGTTTGTACACAAAAATAAAATTACTTTATTAAATTCTGAAACTATTTTTGTTGGACTCTAAATAATACTTAGGTCAATGTGAACATTTATTTTCTATTTAATAACTGTAATAATAATACCACATATTTAAATATGTAATTAATTATTATTATTTTTCTTGCCTAAGCTTGTTGGGCTAAGCCTTCTTTGTCTCTATTGCCCAGCAGTAGACAGCCCAACTCTCTTTCTATTTTTTTTCTCTTCCTTAGTCTTTTCCCTTAGTTTTTCCTACTGGGCTGTTTAGTTTTCACTAAGGCCCATATCCTTTCAGCCCAACGGATGGTCATCTTCCTCCTCCCATCGTTCGTTACAGAAACATGAACCCAGAGATTCAGCCATGACGCCTGTACCTCGATCCCTCCCCTCCTCTCCGTCTCCCAACCCATTAACCCCCAGAATCGGTTCCCCTCACCTCCCACGACCCGTCCCCTTCAGTAGTACGCCTTAAGGCACCCCCTAATTGTAATGCCCAGGATGGAGTTATACCTCCTACGTGTCGAGGCACGACTTAAAGGCATAAGTCCATCCTAGAATGATCTCAAGTTTGGTAATCTTTGCACAACTCATGTAAAAGAGGGGATAGTAAACTGAAAATAGTTGGCTTACGCTCGCCACGTCACAGAATTACAGTACAAGTCTCAAACATCATACATTAAGAGCACTACAACCCTCTAAGGGCTAAAGCCAAAAGTCAAAGTACCAAACTCAGATAAATAAACCACAGGCGGATCGAATCCTAGTAAGAGACTCCACTACTGATCGTCCGGGTAGCGCACGTAGTAACGACTACGCTCCTCGTCGTACTCCCAATCCAGCTCGGTGCCATCACCTGGATAGCTCACAGCTGGACCTGCATCTGGTGTGTGAAGTAACTGTGAGCCACAGAGGACTCAGCAATCCCGTTCCCGGGTAACAGAACTATTTAAGCCTTTAGGTCGGGGAAAGGCTGAAGAAAAGAACATGTCTGCAGCAGCAACTAGCATCTAGCTTACGCAAGTGAGAGCGAGAAGAGGAGGCATCGGCGAGAAGTGATCACTAAGTGATCCTAGCTACAAGCTCACAATCATAACCCCTCCGTGTTCAACTCCCGAATCCCTATTCGGAAATTGACAGTCACGGAACACATGCTGGTAGTGTATTAGTAACATTGTGTCAAGTTATCTACAACCGGAATTAACAAGCTCCCATCTGCCACATAACCGCGGGCACGGCTTTCGAAAGTTCAAACCCTGCAGGGGTGTTCCAACTTGACCCATTACAAGCCCACGATCCGCGGAGTCGCAACTCCAAAGTGGGAAGACCCGAGTATCCCGTGCTCAAGATATACCGAGCTAAGGTAAGGCTAATCCAGCAAATCCTCCCGGCGTGCCGACACCCTGATAGTAGCCGCGCGTATCTAGTCTCAGGCCACGACCGGATGAGCACAGCGTACAGTGGCCGAAATACCCAAGTTGCCAAGGGGGGCCCCGCACACGACTCTAGTTTGGACCAACACTCAAATCGAGCACTGGCCCAGGGGGGTGAATTAATTAAGCCTCAGGTTAATTACTCCCTCGGAAATTTTTAGTTGTGTTAGGCGAATAGTACCAATGTTGGGACTTGCTGGAAAAGACTTAGCACTTAGCGGTTTATCGAGGGGGTCCCATACACCCCAACCGTGTTAGGAACGCATAATCAAGGAACATAATACCGGCTTATACGGATCCTAACGGCATGAGTGGAACAAATCACCAAGCAAAAGGCTTAGCCTTCCACCCTTGCCAATATATAGGTGATTTCATTTTAAGCATTTATAAAGTGTGATATAACCCAACCAAACTTCAACATGAAGCAAACATCCTCGATCTTCACCTGCAACTAGCAACGCTATAAGAAGGGCTGAGCGAAGCGTACTTAGCCAAGCAAGGGTTTGCATAGGTAGGGTGGTTAAACATGGCAATTGGTTACAAGTAGGAGGCTGACAAGAAGAACATGGGCATCGAGGCAAAACTATAGATCGAGACTACTAGCAATAGGCAAAGATAGTAATGTTATCGGGGTTCGGTCATCTTGCCTGAGGAGAAGTCGTTCGGATCATAAGAAGGGTCCTCGTGCTCAACCTCGTTGGAAACCTCGTGCTCAACTTCGTACCCGGTATCAGCTTCCGGCTCTAAACAAAACAATCACACCAAGCACCAATCAACAAGATGCAATGCGCACTCGAAAAACATGAATGCATGAAGGATGCACTAAGGATGCACACGGAGCACGTAAAACATCACTCAAGCAAAACACCTCAAAACAAGAAAACAATTTGATATTATTAATCTACACAGAAAATCACCCAAGTTTGATATAAGATTCGCTGAAATCGGAGTTACGGGCTAAAAGTTATGCCCGAAACAAGATTTGAGCGAAAGCTGAAAATTACAGCAACATAGCATCTTTGGAGCTCAAAATAATTAAGCTACAGCACCCAAAAAGCATGGCAAAGGACATGAACACAAACTAGACATATAGTACAGCAACTAGGTCCAAAGTGCACCCCCAACGGAGTCACGGATCAATAGTAATGATCTTGGACATATTGAACTTTACAATAAAATTCTGGCATCAGAATTTTATTGAAACTTTAGAGCAAAAGATAAACATGCAACAGCCACTCAAATGGACATGTGAGGACATGAATGGAAAGACAACAATATATACTACAAGGAACAATCAAAATCCACCCCAAAACTATCATGCTTTGTCCTACAACATCACACGAAAATGGCATCGGAACGTTACAGATTTCAGACTTAGTGAAAATTCACTAAGTCCCAAAACAGCAATAACATCATAGCATATAAAAGAGCGTGTTTAGGTCACCTCAAAACTAAACATGGCAAAGGGTAAGCACCTCATCAAAATACATATGACGGTGATCCCGAAACACACAAGCATGCATCATTGAGGTGAACACAACGATTGCAACGAGCTCAACAAGATGGCATTTCATAACAAGTGAAAACACAACATATGAACATGGCACTTTGCAACGATGACAACAAGGCAATAATAACTCTACCATGCAACCTATCACAAGCAACACGTAGTTCGTGGCAAGACGAACACGTGGACATGTCATTTGCATCGTTTGGACAAACGAGCTAAAAGTTATCACATGTCAAAGGTGGCATGAAAATAACACATAACAGCAGTTTATATCATGATGCACTCTTACAACAGCAAAACAAGTGTCTAGATGACATCTAACATGCATGACAACAACAGGTAAAATGTAGAGGACATCTCCACGAACATCTGGACATGCTACACGCGCAAAACGGAGCAACAGGCACAAAGTTACAGCAGGTCAAAGATTGCATCTCAGAACAAGATTAAAAGGACTTAGAGGAATTAGAGTCAACCTAGCAGATCTGAGATGAACAGTAACGGGCCGGCGGCGGATCTGGCCCGGAACTGTTCGGAGGCAGAGGCGGCGGCCCGATCCGGCGCGGGGCGGCCCGGCTGCGCGGAGGGGAGGGCCCGACGCGAGGAGGCGGCCCACGGCTTGGGAGGCGTCGGCGCGAGGCGGCGACCCGGCGGCTTGCGGCTTGCGGCCCGCGAGGCGGTCGCGGGGCGGCGGCCCGGTGTAGACGCCTGGGGGGAGGCCTGGCCCGGCGGGGCGGCGGTGCTGGTGCGGTGGGCGACGGCGTACGGGCCTTGGCCCAGGCGCGCGTGCGGGGAAGCGCCGCGGTGGCGCGAGGAGTGGCTGGCCCGGCGCGACGTACGGGCCGGTCGATGGGCCTCCCGCTGGCGAAGTGGTCCTGCCAGGAGGACCGAAGGCCAGTGCTGGAGCCTGGCGCGGAGCGGTCGGCTGCGGTCGCTGGGAGGTGCTTCGACGCGGTGCGTTGACTCGCGCCAGTCAGATCGAGGCGAGCCGGTCGGCTGCTGTTGCGGCGGCTGGATCGAAGGATCCCCTCGGGATCCGAGATGATTTCTTGGATCTGAGGAAGAAGGAAAAAAAAGAAAGTGGAGAAGGGGGAAGAAGAAGGGGATGCCCAAATAGACTAGGGGGGGTCTATATGTAGCAG
Source organism: Secale cereale (assembly GCA_902687465.1). Classification (NCBI taxonomy): domain Eukaryota; kingdom Viridiplantae; phylum Streptophyta; class Magnoliopsida; order Poales; family Poaceae; genus Secale; species Secale cereale. The sequence goes on from LR738714.1 coordinate 620,980,369, forward strand.
TTTTTAGGGTTAGGAGGAGTTTTAGGGGCGCTAGGAGCCCTCCGATCGCGATCCGACGGATCCGATCGCGGGGATAGAATAAAAGGGCATAGACGGAGAAAAGAGACTGCAGCAGGGATGTTTCCGGGACACGAAGTGAAGGCACTTCGGGCCCACACGAACAACGGATGGAAAAGTCAACGGAGTCCAAACGAGACGAGATTTGAGAGGCGGGTTGCACACAACAAAACAACAACACACAACACAACCTCGCGGCACACCGGTAACGTAAAACGCCCGAACAGCAAAGTAGGCCTACGGGACGTTACGGACACGTGAGGGAGCTCCGGAACGCGAAACGGACAACGGGAAGAAACACGACGAACCGGATGCAACCCACAACACAAATGCAATGCGATGCACATGTCTACATGATATGAAAGAATGCCACACACTCACACAACAAAACGACAAAAGCCCGAAAGACAAAGAACCCGAAATGGAAATAGATGAAGCCGGAGATTTATTATATACCCAAAAGGGAAAGTATTACATCCGGGGCATTACAAACTCTCCTCTACTACAAAAAGATCTCGTCCCGAGATCTAGGACTGGAAAAAGGAAGGGTACTCGGAACGAAGATGATCTTCTCGTTCCCAGGTAGCTTCTCGGTCTGTGTGATGTGACCACTTGACTTTCAGAAACTTGATGGACTTGTTGCGAGTCTTGCGTTCGGTTTCCTCGAGAATTGCAACTGGATGCTCTCGGTAGGAAAGGTCTTGTTGAAGATCAATCTCCTCCAACGGAATCATGCGCTCAGGTGCCTTGAAGCATTTGCGAAGCTGAGACACATGGAAGACATCATGAACATTTGCAAAGTTGGAAGGGAGCTCGAGCTGATAGGCTAGATCGCCTCTTTTGCCAAGAATCTTGAAAGGCCCGACGTATCTAGGAGCAAGTTTTCCTTTGATACCGAATCTTTGGGTTCCTTTCATCGGAGAAACTCGGAGATAGACATGATCACCGATGTCGAAAGCCAAATCACGATGCTTTCCGTCATAATAGCTCTTCTGACGCGACTGAGCGGCCTTGAGATTCTCACGTATGACTTTGCACATTTCTTCGGCTTCAGAGATCAAATCATTGCCAAGAAGTTGGCGTTCACCTGTTTCAGACCAGTTGAGAGGGGTACGGCACTTTCTGCCATAGAGAATTTCAAACGGTGCTTTGCCTGCACTTGCTTGAAAGCTGTTGTTGTAAGAGAACTCGGCAAATGGAAGGCAGTCTTCCCATTTCATGCCGAAGGAGATGACACAGGCTCTGAGCATATCTTCTAGGATCTGATTCGCACGCTCGACTTGACCACTAGTCTGAGGGTGAAAAGCAGTGCTAAACCTGATCTTCGTGCCCATGGCGGACTGAAAGGAGTCCCAGAACCTTGATGTGAACAAGCTGCCACGGTCTGAGGATATCACTTGAGGAATGCCATGTAGGGACACAATTCTGGAAGTGTACAGCTCTGCAAGTTGAGCTGCATTGATTGATTCTTTGACTGGAAGAAAGTGAGCGACTTTGGTAAGCTTGTCAATCACCACAAAGATAGCATCATTGCCTCGCTTGGATTTAGGAAAGCCAGTGACGAAGTCCATTTCAATGTGGTCGAACTTCCACTCGGGAATAGGAAGAGGTTGGAGAAGACCGGCTGGACGTTGATGTTCTGCTTTCACTCTTCTGCATACATCACATTCGTTCACGAATTGGGCAATTTCCCTTTTCATGCGTGTCCACCAGTAAGATTGCTTGAGATCTTGGTACATCTTGGAACTGCCAGGATGAATAGAAAGGAGAGAATCATGAGCTTCTTCCATTATGAGCTTCCTGAGATCACCTTTGGGAACAACGAGTCTGTCCTTGAAGAACAAGGTATCTCTCTCATCAACACGGAAGCACTTATATTTTGGAGTGCCCTTTGCAATCCCATGTTTCACCTTCTTCACCATGGTATCACTGAGCTGGGCCTCATGGACTTGATCTTCCAAGGTAGGAGCAATTTGGAGATTAGCAAGAAAACCCTGCAGAACAACTTGGAGGTTGAGCTTCCTGAATGCTTCACAAAGCTCAGGCTGGTATGGCTTGATAAGAAGGCTGTTGCAATATGCCTTTCTGCTCAAAGCATCTGCAATCACATTCGCCTTGCCTGGAGTGTATTCAATGATGGGGTTGTACTCTTGGATCATCTCGACCCAACGAGTCTGGCGGAGGTTCAGATGCGGCTGTGTGAAGATGTACTTCAAGCTCTTGTGATCAGTGAAGATGCCGACCTTTCTGCCCAACAACAGATGTCTCCACGTAATCAGAGCATGTACCACAGCTGCTAGCTCGAGATCATGTGTGGGATAGTTCTTCTCACTTGGCTTGAGCTGCCGAGAAGTATATGCCACAATTTTCTTATCTTGCATAAGCACACCACCAAGGCCTTGAAGAGAAGCGTCACAGAACACTTCATAGGGCTTAGTTTCATCCGGAGGAGTCAGAACTGGAGCAGAAACAAGCTTCTCTTTGAGGGTTTTGAATGCCACTTCACATTCGGGAGACCAAAAGTATTTGACATTCTTCTGAAGGAGGTTGGAAAGAGGCTTGGCAATCTTGGAGAAGTTCTCCACAAACCTTCTGCAATAGCTGGCAAGAGCCAGAAAACTGCGGAGCTGCTTGACGTTCTGAGGAGCTTCCCAGTTGAAAATTGCTTCAACTTTCTCGGGATTAACCGCAATACCGTCAGCTGAGATGATGTGGCCCAGGTAAAAAACCTTATCGAGCCAAAACTCACACTTGGAGAACTTGGCATAGAATTTATGCTCTCGGAGTCGATCAAGAACCAGACGCAAGTGCTTTTCGTGATCTTCTTCATTCTTGGAAAACACCAGAATATCATCCAGATACACGAGCACAAACTCTCCAGTATAGGGGTTGAAGATGTAATGCATCATCCTTGAAAAGGTAGGAGGAGCATTGGCGAGACCGAAGGACATGACGGTATACTCGTATGAACCGTAGCTCGTTCTGAAGGCCGTCTTGGGAATGTCTTCCTCGCGAATGCGAATTTGATGGTAGCCCATTCGAAGGTCAAGCTTAGAGAACACTTTAGCTCCTTTGAGCTGCTCAAAGAGTTCGTTGATGTTGGGGAGCAGATACTTGTTCTTAATCGTCTTCTTGTTCAATGGTCGGCAGTCAACACAGAGATGCTCCGTGCCATCTTTCTTCTTGACAAATAAGACACCACAGCCCCACGGAGATGTACTCGGTCTGATGAGACCCATACTCTCCTGCTTATCAAGCTGCTTCTTCAATTCCTTCAATTCATCCGGAGAGAGCTTGTAAGGACGCCGGCAAGCAGGCTCAGTGCCCGGCTCGAGTTCAATGACAAACTCCACCTGACGGTGTGGAGGCATGCCTGGAAGATCTTCTGGAAAGACGTCTTGATATTCGTTCACCACTGGAATTTGCTCTATGGCATTAATTTCACCCTTATCATTAAGAGAGAAAAGCCGAATAGTATTATCCCTGGAGGCGAAGATAATCACATCTTCATCAGAATGAGTCATCTTGACTTCCTTTTGAGCACAATCAATGTGAGCATCGTGCTGAGAAAGCCAATCCATTCCGAGAATGAGGTCGATGTCAGAATGACCAAGAATCACCGGAGAAGCCAAAAATCGATAATCACCCATGCGAATGGAAACATCCGGAGCATATATACTGCAATGCATCTGCTTTCCCGGAGAAGAAACTGCCAACTGCCTCGGTAAAGCTGCTGTGGTCACACTATGCTTGGATGCAAACGGGTATGACATGAAAGAATGTGAAGCACCCGAATCAAATAACACTTTAGCTGGAAAAGAGTTAACTGGAAGGTTACCCAGAATGACATCAGAAGAAGCCTCCGCTTGTGCTGCATTCATCAGATTGACCCTTGCAGCCTTTGGATCATGCTTGACCATAGCGGTACCGACAGGAGGAGGAGGAGGAAGACGCTTCGGATTCGGACATCTGTTGGCATAGTGACCCTTCTGAGTGCATTTGTTGCAAGTCACTTCTGAGAGAGGACGGAACTGAGAGCCACTGGACTTGGAGCCTTGAGACTGAAACTGCTTCTTCGACTGGTTGCTTGGGTTGGGTGGGTGGGAGAAACCACGACCACTAGAGTTCTTGTTGTTGGAGTTGTTGAAGTTGCCGGAGTTGTTGTATGGAGCTCGAATCACTGGAGGAGGAGGAAGCCAGAATTTCTGTTGTTTCGTAGCCAACTGAGACGATGAGGAAGAGTGAACAGCATCTCGAATTCTCTTCTTAGAAGCCTCCATCTTAAGCTGAGCTGCTTCTTGTTTCAAAGCCATGTTATAGAACTTATCGAATTCGTCTGGCTCGAACAAAGTGAGAGCAAGCTGAAGTTCATCTTTGAGACCTCCACGGAACTGATAGATTTTACTCTTTGCATCAGGAATGTCTTGCTTTGCATAGCGAGCGAGGTTTTGGAACTTGACATTATACTGATAGACTGTCATGGAGCCCTGCTTGAGGTTGCGGAATTGCTCACGCATACCCTCGATAACACTTGTAGGAATGTGATGCGAGCGGAAATCCTTGCAGAAATTCTCCCAAGAGATCACTTGACCCGGCCTTGAGTCTTTGTACTGCTGCCACCAGTCAGCTGCTTGATCTTTCAGTTGGAAGGCTGCAAACTTCACATAGTCATCTTCTTTCACGTTACTGCACTCAAAATGCTTCTTTATGTCGGTCAGCCAATCCTCAGCATCAAGAGGGTCGACACAGTAACTGAAAGCTTTAGGATTGTTAGCCAGGAACTGGTTGAGGGTAGCATGGTGCTACTTGAAGAAGTTGCCTTGGTTCATTGGAACACCCTGATTAGCTTGATTAGCTTGATTAGCTTGCATCATCTGCATCATCTGCATCATCAACTGAGTGTTCTGAGCAGTAGTCTGCATAATTGCTCTCCAAGCCTCAGGCGGAGGAGGAGGGGAAGGAGGACGTTCTGGGACCTCTTCCACCTCTGGGTTAGCATTCGGAACCCTTTTCAGAGCCATCCTGTAAGAGATGACCACGAATCAGCAATTGATTGACAAAAGGAATAAGCTGAATCAATGGAATGAATTGCAACAAGTCTTCACAATAATCATTCGAACAATAAGAACGAATGAAATCATCCGAACAAGAGGAACGAATGAATTTCTTAGCTAATTGATAACATCAGTCTTCACGAGAAGCCACATAGGGGACAAAATGAAAATAAGAAAAACAACAAGGTACGGACAGGAACAAACACAAGAGAGGAGTTTCGTTCTAACATCTTTGTGCTGAAAGCATATGAACGCGTTACGAAAAGGTTTTGCAATCCCCGGATCAGCATAGCCAAGGACCCTTTAAGATGCAACTCCTGATAGTAACCTCGGTCATATAACCTCTTCACTCAATGTCGAACCCCGAACTCGCTAACCTGCATCCGTTGGAAGAATGCCTACGATCTACTGGATAAAACCCACCTATAGATTTCTGAAAGATTCCAGTTATGCAATCAGGTGTTGGGGATACACGGGAAGCACCGCGCAATCAACTCTAACCTACATCCAGGTGTATCCATCCTTCAACACATAACCAGTCTTTCTCGGAAACTGTCTACCTCGGACCTTCGAAAAGCATCCACTATAACAAGCTATGGCAATACTCCCGAACTACCTCCCCAGTACTGGGTGATGTCGGGGTTATCTTGCCACTGGCCGTATAGGGGAGATTTTCGATGTCGGCCGTCTTAAGTATTTAGTACTGCCACGATATGCTTGTTACAATGATACCCCGAAGCTCAACTCCTCGGTAACAGGAGGCATCGAGAACAATATCCTTGTCACAAGAACATCGAAACAATCCCAGAATACTCGCGGGATTCCTAAAAAAAATTTTGTGCAAATTTTGAAGATAGGAGAGACAAGAGTAGACGTCAGGAGTCCTCACCAAAGAAAAAAAAAGGGATGAGAAGCAAAGAAATCCTACTCTCCGATATAATATAGGACTCAAAAAGTTTTCAGTGTGTGCCTAGACACAACCGTCAACGGTTCGATCAAACAGTGGGGGCTCCTAGGTCGGAGAAGGCTCTGAATACCAACTTGTAATGCCCAGGATGGAGTTATACCTCCTACGTGTCGAGGCACGACTTAAAGGCATAAGTCCATCCTAGAATGATCTCAAGTTTGGTAATCTTTGCACAACTCATGTAAAAGAGGGGATAGTAAACTGAAAATAGTTGGCTTACACTCGCCACGTCACAGAATTACAGTACAAGTCTCAAACATCATACATTAAGAGCACTACAACCCTCTAAGGGCAAAAGCCAAAAGTCAAAGTACCAAACTCAGATAAATAAACCACAGGCGGATCGAATCCTAGTAAGAGACTCCACTACTGATCGTCCGGGTAGCGCACGTAGTAACGACTACGCTCCTCGTCGTACTCCCAATCCAGCTCGGTGCCATCACCTGGATAGCTCATAGCTGGACCTGCATCTGGTGTGTCAAGTAACTGTGAGCCACAGAGGACTCAGCAATCCCGTTCCCGGGTAACAGAACTATTTAAGCCTTTAGGTGGGGGAAAGGCTGAAGAAAAGAACAAGTCTGCAGCAGCAACTAGCATCTAGCTTACGCAAGTGAGAGCGAGAAGAGGAGGCATCGGCGAGAAGTGATCACTAAGTGATCCTAGCTACAAGCTCACAATCATAACCCCTCCGTGTTCAACTCCCGAATCCCTATTCGGAAATTGACAGTCACGGAACACACGCTGGTAGTGTATTAGTAACATTGTGTCAAGTTATCTACAACCGGAATTAACAAGCTCCCATCTGCCACATAACCGCGGGCACGGCTTTCGAAAGTTCAAACCCTGCAGGGGTGTTCCAACTTGACCCATTACAAGCCCACGATCCGCGGAGTCGCAACTCCAAAGTGGGAAGACCCGAGTATCCCGTGCTCAAGATATACCGAGCTAAGGTAAGGCTAATCCAGCAAATCCTCCCGGCGTGCCGACACCCTGATAGTAGCCGCGCGTATCTAGTCTCAGGCCACGACCGGATGAGCACATCGTACAATGGCCGAAATACCCAAGTTGCCAAGGGGGGCCCCGCACACGACTCTAGTTTGGACCAACACTCAAATCGAGCACTGGCCCAGGGGGGGGTGAATTAATTAAGCCTCGGGTTAATTACTCCCTCGGAAAGTTTTAGTTGTGTTAGGCGAATAGTACCAATGTTGGGACTTGCTGGAAAAGACTTAGCACTTAGCGGTTTATCGAGGGGGTCCCATACACCCCAACCGTGTTAGGAACGCATAATCAAGGAACATAATACCGGCTTATACGGATCCTAACGGCATGAGTGGAACAAATCACCAAGCAAAAGGCTTAGCCTTCCACCCTTGCCAATATATAGGTGATTTCATTTTAAGCATTAATAAAGTGTGATATAACCCAACCAAACTTCAACATGAAGCAAACATCCTCGATCTTCACCTGCAACTAGCAACGCTATAAGAAGGGCTGAGCGAAGCGTACTTAGCCAAGCAAGGGTTTGCATAGATAGGGTGGTTAAACATGGCAATTGGTTACAAGTAGGAGGCTGACAAGAAGAACATGGGCATCGAGGCAAAACTATAGATCGAGACTACTAGCAATAGGCAAAGATAGTAATGTTATCGGGGTTCGGTCATCTTGCCTGAGGAGAAGTCGTTCGGATCGTAAGAAGGGTCCTCGTGCTCAACCTCATTGGAAACCTCGTGCTCAACTTCGTACCCGGTCTCAGCTTCCGGCTCTAAACAAAACAATCACACCAAGCACCAATCAACAAGATGGAATGCGCACTCGAAAAACATGAATGCATGAAGGATGCACTAAGGATGCACACGGAGCACGTAAAACATCACTCAAGCAAAACACCTCAAAACAAGATAACAATCTGATATTATTAATCTACACAGAAAATCACCCAAGTTTGATATAAGATTCGCTGAAATCGGAGTTACGGGCTAAAAGTTATGCCCGAAACAAGATTTGAGCGAAAGCTGAAAATTACAGCAACATAGCATCTTTGGAGCTCAAAATAATTAAGCTACAGCACCCAAAAAGCATGGAAAAGGACATGAACACAAACTAGACATATAGTACAGCAACTAGGTCCAAAGTGCACCCCCAACGGAGTCACGGATCAATAGCAATGATCTTGGACATATTGAACTTTACAATAAAATTCTGGCAGCAGAATTTTATTGAAACTTTAGAGCAAAAGATAAACATGCAACAGCCACTCAAATGGACATGTGAGGACATGAATGGAAAGACAACAATATATACTACAAGGAACAATCAAAATCCACCCCAAAACTATCATGCTTTGTCCTACAACATCACACGAACATGGCATCGGAACGTTACAGATTTCAGACTTAGTGAAAATTCACTAAGTCCCAAAACAGCAATAACATCATAGCATATAAAAGAGCATGTTTAGGTCACCTCGAAACTAAACATGGCAAAGGGTAAGAACCTCATCAAAATACATATGACGGTGATCCCGAAACACACAAGCATGCATCATTGAGGTGAACACAACGATTGCAACGAGCTCAACAAGATGGCATTTCATAACAAGTGAAAAAACAACATATGAACATGGCACTTTGCAACGATGACAACAAGGCAATAATAACTCTACCATGCAACCTATCACAAGCAACACGTAGTTCGTGGCAAGACGAACACGTGGACATGTCATTTGCATCGTTTGGACAAACGAGCTAAAAGTTATCACATGTCAAAGGTGGCATGAAAATAACACATAACAACAGTTTATATCATGATGCACTCTTGCAACAGCAAAACAAGTGTCTAGATGACATCTAACATGCATGACAACAACAGGTAAAACGTAGAGGACATCTCCACGAACATCTGGACATGCTACACGCGCAAAACGGAGCAACAGGCACAAAGTTACAGCAGGTCAAAGATTGCATCTCAGAACAGGATTAAAAGGACTTAGAGGAATTAGAGTCAACCTAGCAGATCTGAGATGAACAGTAACGGGCCGGCGGCGGATCTGGCCCGGAACTGTTCGGAGGCAGAGGCGGCGGCCCGATCCGGCGCGGGGCGGCCCGGCTGCGCGGAGGGGAGGGCCCGACGCGAGGAGGCGGCCCACGGCCTGGGAGGCGTCGGCGCGAGGCGGCGACCCGGCGGCTTGCGGCTTGCGGCCCGCGAGGCGGTCGCGGGGCGGCGGCCCGGTGCAGAGGCCTGGGGGGAGGCCTGGCCCGGCGGGGCGGCGGTGCTGGTGCGGTGGGCGACGGCGTACGGGCCTTGGCCCAGGCGCGCGTGCGGGGAAGCGCCGCGGTGGCGCGAGGAGTGGCTGGCCCGGCGCGACGTACGGGCCGGTCGATGGGCCTCCCGCTGGCGAAGTGGTCCTGCCAGGAGGACCGAAGGCCAGCGCTGGAGCCTGGCGCGGAGCGGTCGGCTGCGGTCGCTGGGAGGTGCTTCGACGCGGTGCGTTGACTCGCGCCAGTCAGATCGAGGCGAGCCGGTCGGCTGCTGTTGCGGCGGCTGGATCGAAGGATCCCCTCGGGATCCGAGATGATTTCTTGGATCTGAGAAAGAAGGAAAAAAAAGAAAGTGGAGAAGGGGGAAGAAGAAGGGGATGCCCAAATAGACTAGGGGGGTCTATATGTAGCAGTTTTTAGGGTTAGGAGGAGTTTTAGGGGCGCTAGGAGCCCTCCGATCGCGATCCGACGGATCCGATCGCGGGGATAGAATAAAAGGGCCTAGACGGAGAAAAGAGACTGCAGCAGGGATGTTTCCAGGACACGAAGTGAAGGCACTTCGGGCCCACACGAACAACGGATGGAAAAGTCAACGGAGTCCAAACGAGACGAGATTTGAGAGGCGGGTTGCACACAACAAAACAACAACACACAACACAACCTCGCGGCACACCGGTAACGTAAAACGCCCGAACAGCAAAGTAGGCCTACGGGACGTTACGGACACGTGAGGGAGCTCTGGAACGCGAAACGGACAACGGGAAGAAACACGACGAACCGGATGCAACCCACAACACAAATGCAATGCGATGCACATGTCTACATGATATGAAAGAATGCCACACACTCACACAACAAAACGACAAAAGCCCGAAAGACAAAGAACCCGAAATGGAAATAGATGAAGCCGGAGATTTATTATATACCCAAAAGGGAAAGTATTACATCCGGGGTATTGCACTAATGGCCATTAGAACTCGAGGAAACTGCTGCTTTTACTGCCGCCATTAACACTCATGAAACCTCTCGATTCCGACCTTCCCTGCACCTATAAAAGGTACCCCGAGGAGTGCCCCGTAGCCACTCACTTTCCCATCCAAGAACCCCTCTCCAACGCCCTACGGTTCCCGAGCAATTGCTTGTCGGAGTAGAGGCTGCCGTCTTCTTCCATTGAAGCTCACGACCTCTCCGGTGAGACCCTTGCTCTCAAACTCCTTACCTGGACGAGTCTTTCCCGTACGGATCTCCCTGACAATTTTTTTTTCTGCAAGCACCAAGTCGGAGCACGACCTCCGCGAAGAACGCAACTAACCGGAGCTCCATGCAACTCCGGCGGTATCTCCACGACACTCGAGGAAGGAGACGAGCACCTACCTGTGTCCTTCTCGACCGTCTCATCGACCTCTACACCGTTCCACCATTAGTTGACGCCAGAGACCATCATCTCCAACTCCGGCGAAGCTCCGGTGAACCTCCGGTGAACTCTCTCTCCCTCATGTACAACACCTTTTTTTCTGTTAAAAAAACGAATAGGTATCAGCCTATCACTACGTGACACGTGGCAGCCAATAATAAATCCCGTAAGTCATTTTCAGAAAAACAACCAAACTTAGGAAATTCGTATCTCCCAAACCATATGTCCGATTTCGACAAATAAGATATCTCCGGATTCGTTAGAACCTGTAGTTTTTTGTAAAATTATAAAAGTTCACTTTTGAGAAAAATAAAATTTCGTTTTGATTTAAATGGTAAATGGAGTATTTTTGCTATATCTTTTAATCTATAAATCTTATGAAAATATTTTATATATGAGAATTGGCCTTTGTAACCATACCAATCTGCTAGAACTCGTAGGATAATTTTCAGTAAGGTTTAGTTATGGTTTTAGCAGAATAATATCATTTTGACCTTCTTTGACCATCCATTAATAAACTAATTAAACTAAAATTTGTTTCATTGTTAAAATCATTAGATTGATTCGTACAAAACCTGTCTGGTTAGTTGTTGTAATCATAAAAATTTAGAGTTAGAAAATTATTAATTAGTTTATTAACATGAACTATATTCCATTCGCAAGAACCGAACAAATTGTGTAAACTCGAATCATATGGATATTCTTGCTAGGGTTGTTTGGCATGACTTGTGTGTTGGATGGTTTTGCTTGAGCACTTTTATATGGATGCTTGATGTGTGGAGTGTCTTACTTAAGTAACTTTATTGCGTTAGATTGCGACGAGTGCGACGGCGAATTCTACGCGGAGGTAGAACTGTGTTACCGAGAATCCAAAGGCAAGTTGCAATTTGATCATGCCTGACCTATATTTTCATATTATGCATATCTCTTCGAATTTAAATACTATGCATGTTTATAAATTTTTTGCAAAATATTACTACTAGCTACAAACTTAGGTTCAAGACTTACTACCATGCTTGGCCGTGCTTGCACAAATGGGTGGGTTGAAAATCAAACAAGTTTTAAACAAATAAAGTTGCCCTCTTTTGGGGCAATATTTTGTGAAAACTTTTGAAAAAAAAACTATATATTATTTTATTTCTACTCTCTGGACGGAATGGTATTGACGGGAGCGTCTACAAGTGATTGCGCCCATCGGGGTCTTGCAGTGAATGCGCCCGACTGGGGTCTTGCACACAGGTTTTTGGTGGGGACCGCCGTCCAGGGAAATGAGATCTTCCAAGTACAGTTTGATGTAGCTTCCAGTACAGCCACATGCTACTATGGGCTCTGGCTTAGCTTAGTGCTAACAGGAAACCCTACCCCAGGACCGCCATCGGAGAGAGGCCTTCGTATCGAAGCTGCGGGCGACTTGGTGGTATAGGGGGCTGTTACGGAAAGGCTTCGTCACAATCTTCTCCTAGTCGTGCACCCAAGTGTGTAACGATAAATGGGGTTGATTGTGTCATGTGGGGAACGTGTACGACCTCTGCAGAGGGTTAAACCTAATCGATTAGCCGTGCCCCCGGTTACGGGCAATTTGAGCAACTGAAGACTTGGACTGAAGAAGAATCTCCCCTCTCTTTTCTAAAGATCTGTTTTAAGGGTTGGTTGAGGATCGAGCACAGTGATTGTGTTTCACTTCAACTATATAAATGTTTTACTAAAATCGGAGAATGAACTTTGGTGCGTATATCCAAAGTCTCACTCCAACCTTTTATACAAAAAAAATATTTTTTTTATTTCAAAAGAAGTTTGCAAAATTTAGTATAGGACAAAATTGGCTTTACGCAAAGGAAACCTCCATCAATACTTACCTTGCATATATACATATTCTGTTAAAATTTCCTTTGCAACTTACGAGTACATTCCACGTACTCATCTGCACCTGTCATGTGCAGATCTTGACAGAAGACAATAGGGTTATGGTCTACACTCAACGAGCCCAGTGGCGTTCATGGAGCCCTAACTTAGCGACTACGTATTATTCCGCTGTATGATGTGCCAGCATTGAGCTATGCCTATGGTATGTATTTGCTTAATTCTGGATCTACCGTTGTAGTAAAATGATGTATGTTTTACTGATATTCATTCTTGTTACTGTGTGTGCTAGCTACGATCCAGGGATAGCACAGTAAGCACAGAGACTTGGATTTTGCCAAATCCGGGTCGTTACAAAATGGAATCAGAGCATACTTTAACTGTAGGATGTGACCCTAGAAAATGGCTTAGAAATAGGAAGACCTTGACAGGAACAACTTAAATTTCTAGTAGTAATAATAGCTTTCTCGTATCCTCTTATTTTCTTTACTAAGTTCTCTTCTGCTTTCAAAAACTTAGATGACCAACCTTCCAAACTCCAGTGACCTTGGTAAAGGACAACCAAAGACACTCAAGACTAAGATGGCTATGAAGAAGTTGAAGATTATCACTGTCATGGAATATTCCACACGATTCAAATAGTATCCAAGCCCACCATGAGAGTTGTGAAATAAACGAAAGAGTGCGAGTAGTGTGCCCGACCATGAGAAATCATGTGGATGAGGGTACCATAGGAATTGTTTGAATGAAATCTATGAGTGAAATTTGGAGTTTGTTGGAATTCTTCGCCATTGATTTGATTTGTTTTTTTTTCATTTGAGTTGTATGATTAGAAAAAAAAAACTTTCTTTATTAGGATACGACCTCCGTAGTTTTGTATTACTTATTCAACCTTGAGAGGTGCAAGTTAAGGAGGATTAACAGAAGACCCTCATGCGGGTGAAGCGTTAGGCACCGAAGACTTTCAAGAAGTGAAGGATCGAAGACTTCGTGACGAAATCGTAGTAAACGAGCCTATTATAATCGTTAGAAAACGATGAGATACGAGTTCTTCAATGAGTGATTGCATGTATATTCCTTCTCCTTACTATCCAAAACTCTATCTCTTCCCTGACCAAACCTTAAAACCCATAGACCGATGGAGTTATTTTGATGGGACTGGTGACCCGTTCAGAAATAGAAGAGTGGAAGATGCCAAGGTAAAACCCAAGAAGAAGGTGAAATATGCTTCATGCTATTTCATTCAAGAGGTTGATACTTGGCTGAAGATGTAAATTGCCATCAATGAATCCCAAAGGCAATTCTATGGGAACAATTCAAGAATCTCTATTTCAATCTCATCTTGTCAGATGACATCCGAAGAAAACAAGTGAAGATGCAAGGAAAATTCCGTTATTTACGGCTGCAAGTTTTACCGTGACTTGAGTAGGATTAACGCCACCCAAAGACGTTCTATTAGCTTTGCAGGTGAAGACCTCTTAAAGAGGAGTGAGAATGACCGAGTGATAGAACACGCGATTCACCAATCTACATATGGGGTAATGATTTGTGTACGGGATGGATTGATCACCATACCGGAGACTCTTATTATTTACTTTCATATGTTTGATGGGTAAGTCGGAGAGACCTGAGAACCTAGTTGAGTGTCGATGTGACAAGCCTAAAACCCTAGAATGGTAAGACGTATTATCCTTATAGATAGGCAGTCATGCCTAACGTAAGAATGAATAGTGAGGAAGAACGTGAAGATCTTCAAGGAGTTCCATGAGAAGCTATCGACCACCATGAGAGTCTCGATAGGTAGTTCTGGAATTTATGGATTTTGTGAAAGACTTTTATTTTTAGGAAAAGCCCAGTTCTAAATCACAAGAGCTCGATGAAGAACCATCATGGAATGAAGAAATTGTGGAATCCCCCGCAAGTTTGTTTTTAAGGGTGGTAGCTTCTGACACCCTGAAAGGATATTTGTTAACAAGCCCCAACATGGATAAGACTCAGAGATGGTGTGCAAGTATAAGCCAAAGAAACACACGCATAAGGAATCGTACCAGCGGAAGACACCCTTAGACGAGATGTGAAGGATAAACCGCAAGCGAGATGATGTTATGCCAACCCTAGGGAAGTAACCCAAGAGACCGAAACTATAACCTATTTCTTGCTAGCCTCCACAAATCTCGAGGACAAGATTTCTTTTAAGGGTGGTAGTTTGTAACATCCCAAAATTTTCTAAATTTTGGAATGTTAATAAAAAGTTATTATTGAGTGAGTCATTGTGATTGTCAAGTAAAAAAAATTGTGACTTGTTAAAAAAAAATTAAATTGGATTTCCTTGTTTTGGACTCCTATGAAATATTTTTGAAACCACAAATAAAATGGAGTGAGAATAAAATGACTTTGTCAAAATGTGGTGGAAGAATATTTTATGTGATGTTCTTTGATATTTTTTCATTTGGATTGGATCATATTTGGAGTTTCAATGTCATTCGATATTTCCAAATTAACAAATAAATTTAATCAGAGGAGATAATGTGACTTCTCCAAAAAAATGGAAATATTTAATACTGCACAATTATCTTTTTGTGAATTTGCAAAACTGAACATTGACTTTTGAATAAATCAATTATGTCCATAAAGCATTAATAGTAGTTTGTACACAAAAATAAAATTACTTTATTAAATTCTGAAACTATTTTTGTTGGACTCTAAATAATACTTAGGTCAATGTGAACATTTATTTTCTATTTAATAACTGTAATAATAATACCACATATTTAAATATGTAATTAATTATTATTATTTTTCTTGCCTAAGCTTGTTGGGCTAAGCCTTCTTTGTCTCTATTGCCCAACAGTAGACAGCCCAACTCTCTTTCTATTTTTTTTCTCTTCCTTAGTCTTTTCCCTTAGTTTTTCCTACTGGGCTGTTTAGTTTTCACTAAGGCCCATATCCTTTCAGCCCAATGGATGGTCATCTTCCTCCTCCCATCGTTCGTTACAGAAACATGAACACAGAGATTCAGCCATGACGCCTGTACCTCGATCCCTCCCCTCCTCTCCGTCTCCCAACCCATTAACCCCCAGAATCGGTTCCCCTCACCTCCCACGACCCGTCCCCTTCAGTAGTACTCCCTCCGTCCGAAAATACTTGTCATCAAAATGGACAAAAAGGAATGCATCTAGAACTAAAATACATCTAGATACATCCCCTTTTATTCATTTTGATGACAAGTATTTCCGGACGGAGGGAGTACGCCTTAAGGCACCCCCTAATGGCCATTAGAACTCGAGGAAACTGCTGCTTTTACTGCCGCCATTAACACTCATGAAACCTCTCGATTCCGACCTTCCCTGCACCTATAAAAGGTACCCCGAGGAGTGCCCCGCAGCCACTCACTTTCCCATCCAAGAACCCCTCTCCAACGCCCTACGGTTCCCGAGCAATTGCTCGTCGGAGTAGAGGCTGCCGTCTTCTTCCATTGAAGCTCACGACCTCTCCGGTGAGACCCTTTCTCTCAAACTCCTTACCTGGACGAGTCTTTCCCGTACGGATCTCCCTGACAATTTTTTTTCCGCAAGCACCAAGTCGGAGCACGACCTCCGCGAAGAACGCAACTAACCGGAGCTCCATGCAACTCCGGCGGTATCTCCACGACACTCGAGGAAGGAGACGAGCACCTACCTGTGTCCTTCTCGACCGTCTCATCGACCTCTACACCGTTCCACCATTAGTTGACGCCAGAGACCATCATCTCCAACTCCGGCGAAGCTCCGGCGAACCTCCGGTGAACTCTCTCTCCCTCATGTACAACACCTTTCTTTTCTGTTAAAAAAACGAATAGGTATCAGCCTATCACTACGTGACACGTGGCAGCCAATAATAAATCCCGTAAGTCATTTTCAGAAAAACAACCAAACTTAGGAAATTCGTATCTCCCAAACCATATGTCCGATTTCGACAAATAAGATATCTCCGGATTCGTTAGAACCTGTAGTTTTTTGTAAAATTATAAAAGTTCACTTTTGAGAAAAATAAAATTTCGTTTTGATTTAAATGGTAAATGGAGTATTTTTGCTATATCTTTTAATCTATAAATCTTATGAAAATATTTTATATATGAGAATTGGCCTTTGTAACCATACCAATCTGCTAGAACTCGTAGGATAATTTTCAGTAAGGTTTAGTTATGGTTTTAGCAGAATAATATCATTTTGACCTTCTTTGACCATCCATTAATAAACTAATTAAACTAAAATTTGTTTCATTGTTAAAATCATTAGATTGATTCGTACAAAACCTGTCTGGTTAGTTGTTGTAATCATAAAAATTTAGAGTTAGAAAATTATTAATTAGTTTATTAACATGAACTATATTCCATTCGCAAGAACCGAACAAATTGTGTAAACTCGAATCATATGGATATTCTTGCTAGGGTTGTTTGGCATGACTTGTGTGTTGGATGGTTTTGCTTGAGCACTTTTATATGGATGCTTGATGTGTGGAGTGTCTTACTTAAGTAACTTTATTGCGTTAGATTGCGACGAGTGCGACGGCGAATTCTACGCGGAGGTAGAACTGTGTTACCGAGAATCCAAAGGCAAGTTGCAATTTGATCATGCCTGACCTATATTTTCATATTATGCATATCTCTTCGAATTTAAATACTATGCATGTTTATAAATTTTTTGCAAAATATTACTACTAGCTACAAACTTAGGTTCAAGACTTACTACCATGCTTGGCCGTGCTTGCACAAATGGGTGGGTTGAAAATCAAACAAGTTTTAAACAAATAAAGTTGCCCTCTTTTGGGGCAATATTTTGTGAAAACTTTTGAAAAAAAAACTATATATTATTTTATTTCTACTCTCTGGACGGAATGGTATTGACGGGAGCGTCTACAAGTGATTGCGCCCATCGGGGTCTTGCAGTGAATGCGCCCGACTGGGGTCTTGCACACAGGTTTTTGGTGGGGACCGCCGTCCAGGGAAATGAGATCTTCCAAGTACAGTTTGATGTAGCTTCCAGTACAGCCACATGCTACTATGGGCTCTGGCTTAGCTTAGTGCTAACGGGAAACCCTACCCCAGGACCGCCATCGGAGAGAGGCCTTCGTGTCGAAGCTGCGGGCGGCTTGGCGGTATAGGGGGCTGTTACGGAAAGGCTTCGTCACAATCTTCTCCTAGTCGTGCACCCAAGTGTGTAACGATAAATGGGGTTGATTGTGTCATGTGGGGAATGTGTACGACCTCTGCAGAGGGTTAAACCTAATCGATTAGCCGTGCCCCCGGTTACGGGCAATTTGAGCAACTGAAGACTTGGACTGAAGAAGAATCTCCCCTCTCTTTTCTAAAGATCTGTTTTAAGGGTTGGTTGAGGATCGAGCACAGTGATTGTGTTTCACTTCAACTATATAAATGTTTTACTAAAATCGGAGAATGAACTTTGGTGCGTATATCCAAAGTCTCACTCCAACCTTTTATACAAAAAAAAATATTTTTTTTATTTCAAAAGAAGTTTGCAAAATTTAGTATAGGACAAAATTGGCATTACGCAAAGGAAACCTCCATCAATACTTACCTTGCATATATACATATTCTGTTAAAATTTCCTTTGCAACTTGCGAGTACATTCCACGTACTCATCTGCACCTGTCATGTGCAGATCTTGACAGAAGACAATAGGGTTATGGTCTACACTCAACGAGCCCAGTGGCGTTCATGGAGCCCTAACTTAGCTACTACGTATTATTCCGCTGTATGATGTGCCAGCATTGAGCTATGCCTATGGTATGTATTTGCTTAATTCTGGATCTACCGTTGTAGTAAAATGATGTATGTTTTACTGATATTCATTCTTGTTACTGTGTGTGCTAGCTACGATCCAGGGATAGCACAGTAAGCACAGAGACTTGGATTTTGCCAAATCCGGGTCGTTACAAAATGGTATCAGAGCATACTTTAACTGTAGGACGTGACCCTAGAAAATGCTTAGAAATAGGAAGACCTTGACAGGAACAACTTAAATTTCTAGTAGTAATAATAGCTTTCTCGTATCCTCTTCTTTTCTTTACTAAGTTCTCTTCTGCTTTCAAAAACTTAGATGACCAACCTTCCAAACTCCAGTGACCTTGGTAAAGGACAACCAAAGACACTCAAGACTAAGATGGCTATGAAGAAGTTAAAGATTATCACTGTCATGGAATATTCCACACGATTCAAATAGTATCCAAGCCCACCATGAGAGTTGTGAAATAAACGAAAGAGTGCGAGTAGTGTGCCCGACCATGAGAAATCATGTGGATGAGGGTACCATAGGAATTGTTTGAATGAAATCTATGAGTGAAATTTGGAGTTTGTTGGAATTCTTCGCCATTGATTTGATTTGTTTTTTTTTTCATTTGAGTTGTATGATTAGAAAAAAAAACTTTCTTTATTAGGATACGACCTCCGTAGTTTTGTATTACTTATTCAACCTTGAGAGGTGCAAGTTAAGGAGGATTAACAGAAGACCCTCATGCGGGTGAAGCGTTAGGCACCGAAGACTTTCAAGAAGTGAAGGATCGAAGACTTCGTGACGAAATCGTAGTAAACGAGCCTATTATAATCGTTAGAAAACGATGAGATACGAGCTCTTCAATGAGTGATTGCATGTATATTCCTTCTCCTTACTATCCAAAACTCTATCTCTTCCCTGACCAAACCTTAAAACCCATAGACCGATGGAGTTATTTTGATGGGACTGGTGACCCGTTCAGAAATAGAAGAGTGGAAGATGCCAAGGTAAAACCCAAGAAGAAGGTGAAATATGCTTCATGCTATTTCATTCAAGAGGTTGAT
The DNA here is from genome assembly GCA_902687465.1 of Secale cereale. Classification (NCBI taxonomy): domain Eukaryota; kingdom Viridiplantae; phylum Streptophyta; class Magnoliopsida; order Poales; family Poaceae; genus Secale; species Secale cereale. The sequence goes on from LR738714.1 coordinate 620,999,816, forward strand.
ACTTGGCTGAAGATGTAAATTGCCATCAATGAATCCCAAAGGCAATTCTATGGGAACAATTCAAGAATCTCTATTTCAATCTCATCTTGTCAGATGACATCCGAAGAAAACAAGTGAAGATGCAAGGAAAATTCCGTTATTTACGTCTGCAAGTTTTACCGTGACTTGAGTAGGATTAACGCCACCCAAAGACGTTCTATTAGCTTTGCAGGTGAAGACCTCTTAAAGAGGAGTGAGAATGACCGAGTGATAGAACACGCGATTCACCAATCTACATATGGGGTAATGATTTGTGTACGGGATGGATTGATCACCATACCGGAGACTCTTATTATTTACTTTCATATGTTTGATGGGTAAGTCGGAGAGACCTGAGAACCTAGTTGAGTGTCGATGTGACAAGCCTAAAACCCTAGAATGGTAAGACGTATTATCCTTATAGATAGGAAGTCATGCCTAACGTAAGAATGAATAGTGAGGAAGAACGTGAAGATCTTCAAGGAGTTCCATGAGAAGCTATCGACCACCATGAGAGTCTCGATAGGTAGTTCTGGAATTTATGGATTTTGTGAAAGACTTTTATTTTTAGGAAAAGCCCAGTTCTAAATCACAAGAGCTCGATGAAGAACCATCATGGAATGAAGAAATTGTGGAATCCCCCGCAAGTTTGTTTTTAAGGGTGGTAGCTTCTGACACCCTGAAAGGATATTTGTTAACAAGCCCCAACATGGATAAGACTCAGAGATGGTGTGCAAGTATAAGCCAAAGAAACACACGCATAAGGAATCGTACCAGCGGAAGACACCCTTAGACGAGATGTGAAGGATAAACCGCAAGCGAGATGATGTTATGCCAACCCTAGGGAAGTAACCCAAGAGACCGAAACTATAACCTATTTCTTGCTAGCCTCCACAAATCTCGAGGACGAGATTTCTTTTAAGGGTGGTAGTTTGTAACATCCCAAAATTTTCTAAATTTTGGAATGTTAATAAAAAGTTATTATTGAGTGAGTCATTGTGATTGTCAAGTAAAAAAAATTGTGACTTGTTAAAAAAATCAAATTGGATTTCCTTGTTTTGGACTCCTATGAAATATTTTTGAAACCACAAATAAAATGGAGTGAGAATAAAATGACTTTCTCAAAATGTGGTGGAAGAATATTTTATGTGATGTTCTTTGATATTTTTTCATTTGGATTGGATCATATTTGGAGTTTCAATGTCATTCGATATTTCCAAATTAACAAATAAATTTAATCAGAGGAGATAATGTGACTTCTCCAAAAAAAAAATGGAAATATTTAATACTGCACAATTATCTTTTTGTGAATTTGCAAAACTGAACATTGACTTTTGAATAAATCAATTATGTCCATAAAGCATTAATAGTAGTTTGTACACAAAAATAAAATTACTTTATTAAATTTTGAAACTATTTTTGTTGGACTCTAAATAATACTTAGGTCAATGTGAACATTTATTTTCTATTTAATAACTGTAATAATAATACCACATATTTAAATATGTAATTAATTATTATTATTTTTCTTGCCTAAGCTTGTTGGGCTAAGCCTTCTTTGTCTCTATTGCCCAACAGTAGACAGCCCAACTCTCTTTCTATTTTTTTCTCTTCCTTAGTCTTTTCCCTTAGTTTTTCCTACTGGGCTGTTTAGTTTTCACTAAGGCCCATATCCTTTCAGCCCAACGGATGGTCATCTTCCTCCTCCCATCGTTCGTTACACAAACATGAACACAGAGATTCAGCCATGATGCCTGTACCTCGATCCCTCCCCTCCTCTCCGTCTCCCAACCCATTAACCCCCAGAATCGGTTCCCCTCACCTCCCACGACCCGTCCCCTTCAGTAGTACGCCTTAAGGCACCCCCTAATGGCCATTAGAACTCGAGGAAACTGCTGCTTTTACTGCCGCCATTAACACTCATGAAACCTCTCGATTCCGACCTTCCCTGCACCTATAAAAGGTACCCCGAGGAGTGCCCCGCAGCCACTCACTTTCCCATCCAAGAACCCCTCTCCAACGCCCTACGGTTCCCGAGCAATTGCTCGTCGGAGTAGAGGCTGCCGTCTTCTTCCATTGAAGCTCACGACCTCTCCGGTGAGACCCTTGCTCTCAAACTCCTTACCTGGACGAGTCATTCCCGTACGGATCTCCCTGACAATTTTTTTTCCGCAAGCACCAAGTCGGAGCACGACCTCCGCGAAGAACGCAACTAACCGGAGCTCCATGCAACTCCGGCGGTATCTCCACGACACTCGAGGAAGGAGACGAGCACCTACCTGTGTCCTTCTCGACCGTCTCATCGACCTCTACACCGTTCCACCATTAGTTGACGCCAGAGACCATCATCTCCAACTCCGGCGAAGCTCCGGCGAACCTCCGGTGAACTCTCTCTCCCTCATGTACAACACCTTTTTTTTCTGTTAAAAAAACGAATAGGTATCAGCCTATCACTACGTGACACGTGGCAGCCAATAATAAATCCCGTAAGTCATTTTCAGAAAAACAACCAAACTTAGGAAATTCGTATCTCCCAAACCATATGTCCGATTTCGAAAAATAAGATATCTCCGGATTCGTTAGAACCTGTAGTTTTTTGTAAAATTATAAAAGTTCACTTTTGAGAAAAATAAAATTTCGTTTTGATTTAAATGGTAAATGGAGTATTTTTGCTATATCTTTTAATCTATAAATCTTATGAAAATATTTTATATATGAGAATTGGCCTTTGTAACCATACCAATCTGCTAGAACTCGTAGGATAATTTTCAGTAAGGTTTAGTTATGGTTTTAGCAGAATAATATCATTTTGACCTTCTTTGACCATCCATTAATAAACTAATTAAACTAAAATTTGTTTCATTGTTAAAATCATTAGATTGATTCGTACAAAACCTGTCTGGTTAGTTGTTGTAATCATAAAAATTTAGAGTTAGAAAATTATTAATTAGTTTATTAACATGAACTATATTCCATTCGCAAGAACCGAACAAATTGTGTAAACTCGAATCATATGGATATTCTTGCTAGGGTTGTTTGGCATGACTTGTGTGTTGGATGGTTTTGCTTGAGCACTTTTATATGGATGCTTGATGTGTGGAGTGTCTTACTTAAGTAACTTTATTGCGTTAGATTGCGACGAGTGCGACGGCGAATTCTACGCGGAGGTAGAACTGTGTTACCGAGAATCCAAAGGCAAGTTGCAATTTGATCATGCCTGACCTATATTTTCATATTATGCATATCTCTTCGAATTTAAATACTATGCATGTTTATAAATTTTTTGCAAAATATTACTACTAGCTACAAACTTAGGTTCAAGACTTACTACCATGCTTGGCCGTGCTTGCACAAATGGGTGGGTTGAAAATCAAACAAGTTTTAAACAAATAAAGTTGCCCTCTTTTGGGGCAATATTTTGTGAAAACTTTTGAAAAAAAAACTATATATTATTTTATTTCTACTCTCTGGACGGAATGGTATTGACGGGAGCGTCTACAAGTGATTGCGCCCATCGGGGTCTTGCAGTGAATGCGCCCGACTGGGGTCTTGCACACATGTTTTTGGTGGGGACCGCCGTCCAGGGAAATGAGATCTTCCAAGTACAGTTTGATGTAGCTTCCAGTACAACCACATGCTACTATGGGCTCTGGCTTAGCTTAGTGCTAACGGGAAACCCTACCCCAGGACCGCCATCGGAGAGAGGCCTTCGTGTCGAAGCTGCGGGCGGCTTGGCGGTATAGGGGGCTGTTACGGAAAGGCTTCGTCACAATCTTCTCCTAGTCGTGCACCCAAGTGTGTAACGATAAATGGGGTTGATTGTGTCATGTGGGGAACGTGCACGACCTCTGCAGAGGGTTAAACCTAATCGATTAGCCGTGCCCCCGGTTACGGGCAATTTGAGCAACTGAAAACTTGGACTGAAGAAGAATCTCCCCTCTCTTTTCTAAAGATCTGTTTTAAGGGTTGGTTGAGGATCGAGCACAGTGATTGTGTTTCACTTCAACTATATAAATGTTTTACTAAAATCGGAGAATGAACTTTGGTGCGTATATCCAAAGTCTCACTCCAACCTTTTATACAAAAAAAATATTTTTTTTATTTCAAAAGAAGTTTGCAAAATTTAGTATAGGACAAAATTGGCTTTACGCAAAGGAAACCTCCATCAATACTTACCTTGCATATATACATATTCTGTTAAAATTTCCTTTGCAACTTGCGAGTACATTCCACGTACTCATCTGCACCTGTCATGTGCAGATCTTGACAGAAGACAATAGGGTTATGGTCTACACTCAACGAGCCCAGTGGCATTCATGGAGCCCTAACTTAGTGACTACGTATTATTCCGCTGTATGATGTGCCAGCATTGAGCTATGCCTATGGTATGTATTTGCTTAATTCTGGATCTACCGTTGTAGTAAAATGATGTATGTTTTACTGATATTCATTCTTGTTACTGTGTGTGCTAGCTACGATCCAGGGATAGCACAGTAAGCACAGAGACTTGGATTTTGCCAAATCCGGGTCGTTACAGAGGGGAAGGCTGAAAATACAATAAAGATCCGGTTTATGATCTACGAAGATTTAAGCCGGTATTCTATGAAGGTACTGATCTAACTGGCGGTTTAAGCAGGAGCCTAATGGTATCTACTGATTCGGAACAACTAAAAACATGACGTCTAGCGAATTATGAAGTTTGAAAGGAAAAAAGTTAAACCGCCAAACACAGGCAGGTAAGACGCAGATCTAAAGCTAAACCGCCGACATAGGCAGATGATATGCAGTTCTAAAAGCATGGGGAAACAACTTTCACACAAGCAGCGGTAAGATATGGATCTGCAGCATATGGAAAACTCAAAAATAAGTCAAGATATATTCAGTGGAAACAATGAAGGTCTCTAGCAGAATCAGTCTACACTAAGTATATTGGGAAGGATGATTACAATAACGGAGCGGAGTCGCGCTAACGGAGGTTGACCTAAAGTTGAAGATCCATGGCTAAATACTATCTGTGGTGAAGAACCGCGAAGAACAAGATTCATCTATGAACGCGCAAGAAACCCTAGAACTGGATCTACGGGAAGGAAATGAGTGAACGTACCTGAGGCAATGGAAGCGGAAGGGCATCGGTGAATCTCTGGACACGTTCAGGTTGATGAAGCAGCTGGGCTCGACGGAGGCGCAGAACTCGGCGGACGGCGGCGGAGCTCGAGCGTCAGAGTACAGAGGAAGAAGAGGCAAGGGGGAAAAAGAGATGCCCTTTGGCCCTATTTATAAGCCGAATGGGTAAAACGACAGGCGTGGGAATTGAGGAGACCAAAAGTGGGATATGGATGGTGTTGTCGCCTCGATCTACGGAGCTTTAATGAGTAAATGTAAAAAACAGGTACAAGTATTAAATGCGTAAGATGGCGTCACGACGGTTTAAAGTGATTTGAGAAGATGACGTCATGCAGGTTTACAAGGCATTCTGAAGCAGCAGAAAGGAAGATCTGTACAGGACTTTGAAGATTGACATGAACAGGTTCAGATCAATCTGGGGCCTAATGTCAGGGATATTACTACCAAGTATAAACCGCCCAGGAGGGGACGATTTACGTTATCAAGATTATCTTATCAAAGGCCCAGCGGAACATGAAGTAGGAGATTTCAGCCCAAGAGGTTTATAGCCCAAGTGTTAGGGCCCGTAATTTGTAAACCGTCATACTATGTACTTGGGATGTAAGATAGAAAGAGTAGAGACCGAGGCGGACACGTTTATGAGCCGGCCTCGGGACTCTGTAAACCGGACCGGGCGTCACCTCTTATATAAAGGGACGACCCGGCGATGGTTCAAGGGAGACGACAACAGCTTGAGACACAGGCAAAGCGGATTCGCTCCCTGGTCATCAAAGCCCTAGCAATACAACCCCAAACTAGATGTAGGCTTTTACCTTCATCGAAGGGACCGAACTAGTATAAAATCCATGTGTCCGTTGTCTGCTTTAACCCCTTTAAGCTAACCCGTAGCGATGGACTCACGACTAAGTCCTTTTGCTAGGACATCTGCCGTGCTAAATCCACGACAGTAAATCTTCACAGACGACTTCCAAACCTTCACAGACTTGGTCACTCGATGATCCACAATTCCTCTTGGATGCTCTAGACCATTGACGCCTAACTGTCTGGAAGATCACAGTCTTCAAAGGTAACAAGCGTCGGTTCCACACAAGAACACTCTCTTAAGTGATGCTCAATCACTTTGGGATTTTAGGTGTTGGGTTTTGGATTTTTCCTCACTTGATGATTTTCGTTCAAAGTCCTCGGAGGATGGGTTGCTCTAATGACAAGTGTCAGTTTCTCTCGGAGCCGCCAACGAGCTAGTGGTTGTAGGGGGCGGCTATTTATAGCCTAGGGAGCAGCCCGACATGATAAGACATAAATGCCCCTAAATGATATAACTGTTAGGTGGATATGATATTTGGGACAGTTGGCGCATAGCACAACAACAGTCGGAAATTGAGCTCTCAAATTCCTCAGGGCCATCATGTTCCTCACTTGTAGGCAATCCACACTGGCGAATTCCTAACTCCCAAGTCAGGACAAATTCCTCAGAGAACAGAAGAACTTTGTCTCTATCACTGAAGAAATTGACCGAACTGTATGAGATTTCCAATGGCTTCACTCGAAAGGATTGGTAGTGTAGGCTTTGAGTTGAGCATCACTTGGAAATATGTTTCCTTAGTTTTACCTCGACCCCCTTTAACAGTACGGTGTTTCATATGACTAAAAAAAGAGAAAAATGAAACTACAAAAACAAAAGTCTTCACACTTCGTAATTCTCGCATGAATATCCAAGTCTTCAAGGTCGCACCAATTTCCTCATTTTTAAAGTCTTCAAAAAAACCAAAGTCTTCAACTGAAGACATACATATTTAGGGGTCGACTTTCTTTGTAAATATCAAACTCCTCATAGACTTATAATACATGTGTACACTCACAAACACATTAGTCCCTTAACCTATAAGTCTTCAATACACCAAAATCACTAAGGGGCACTAGATGCACTTACAATCTCCCCCATTTTGGTGATTGATGACAAATAGGTTAAGTTTTCACGGGGGTAAACATATGAAGTGTAACAACTGATATTGAGGAATTTGATTACAAGATATAAAAGGACCCCCTGAAGATGTGCACTTTTGAGGATTTTGCTTGAGTTAGCAAATGCACATTGTAGAGTAATATCATGGAGATCTCCCCCTATATCTTGTAATTCATACACGCATTTAACATATGATATAAAAAATTTGAAATGCATGATGAAATATGGTGTCTGACGAAATTCAGCATGCGTGCATTAAGGTATCGAGGAAATAAGTATGCAGAAAGTAGTTCAAAAAGTGTCAGACCACCATCGGACTTAAGTTTACAACTCAATAGAGCAAACACACCAGAAGAACAAGAGTTGTAACTTAATCGAAAATAACGCCCATAAAGAGACCTGCTTGAAGACTAACTCACATTTCTCCCCCTTTGTCATCAAATGACCAAAAGGGACGAAAATTGAGGACTAACGCCCCTGAAGAATATCATAATGATGTCGATGGAGGAGCGCCAACATTGTTGGGGTCGTCCGTTGATGTAGGTCCTGCCGCAGTGTCATCCAAATCTTCAGCTTCATCCGTCACGCGCGATGAACAAAATGAACTTGTGACCAGCTGAGGAACTTTGACTTTCTTGAATTTCTTCGAAGGTGGCTGAGACCAGTCAAAGTCCTGTTGGAATTCCATCTCCTTGAGTTCTTCAGCATTGAAGTGATGTGAAAGAATAGCCCAAGTGCGATCGAAGATTTCATGCACATAGTAGTGATTCTTCTTCATAGTGTTCTGTGTGACAGTCATGTTCTGAAGAATTGCAGCAAACTGGCGCTTGACCCACTTGTGATTTTGATCAACTTTTTGATGAAGACTTAGAAGAAGCTCACGGTTCGTCGTCAATCGCAGAACAGTTGCTTGAGGAATTTTCTTTGAAGCATTTGCAGTAGTGTCTTGGGTTGAAGAATCATCATTGGTGGAATAAGATGCAGCTTTGCAAATCTGGCCATCCAAAGGACGAGTACCTTCATCAATGATAGCATCTTTTCCCTTTTTGTCAACTGAGGAAATAGTCTATTTGAGGACTTCAACCGGAGGCAAAAAGCTGAGGTGATCTTGAAAGTCAGCCTTGTATGCAATTGAAGACCTTGTTCTGATGAATCTCATAATCCAGGGAGCATAAGGCTTCAACTCAAAAGGTGACAATGCAACATTTGCCAAAGTCCTCATGAATAAATCATGATAGTTGATGGGAATCCCATGCATGATATTGAACAACAAATTCTTCATGATGCCAACACCGTCTTCTTCTTCAGAGTTGTGACCCTTAATTGGACTGGGGGTTTTGGTGAGAATGCGGTAAATGGTCCATGGCACATAAAGCAAATCCTTCACAAGGAAGGTTGTTCTTGGAGGGTGGCCATCTTTCAATGGCATCATCAGCACTTGCATCATATGATTTGGAAGTTCAGGTTCATCATACATCAATCTTGCACCTTCTGCAAGAGGATGAACTGGGATGGCATGAAGCAATTCAGATGCTGGAGCTTTGTAGTGAGTGTTGTCAGTCATCTAGTCAAGAACCCATGAATTGATGTCATCAGCACTACCAGTCAGGTGCAAGGTTGCATAGAATTGAAGAATTAGTTCTTCATTCCAATCAGAAATGTGAGAGCAGAAGCTCAGAAGCCCAGCTTCGTGCAGCAAATTCAGCACTGGCTCAAAGCAAGGGATGGACTCCATGTCAACATGAGGGATTTGATGATGCACAAATACCTTATCCTTGTCAAAAAGCAGTGAAGAATAGAAGTTCATTTGAGTGGCTATCCAGAACCGCTTGCGACGAAGTCTTGCTGAGTCATAGCAGTTGAATTCAGTGAAGAATCGATGTTCAGCGAAGAAATAATCAACCTTGAATTTTTGCTTTGTTGCATGAGGTTTCTTCTGCTTGGGCTAAAGATTTTAAGATGATAATTTTGTAGCCTCTTGATGCATAACTTCTGGAGCTGCTGCATGAGGAATTGAAGCTTCAGGTTCTTCAGCAGCTATTGGTTGTTCTATTTCTTCAGCCGTTGCAGCTGGAGCTTGTTCAAGAAAGGAAAAAAAGTGGAGTGTGAAGTGAAGGAAGTATGCCATAGAGGCAATAATAAAGTTATTAGTTATTTCCTTATATCATGATAAATGTTTATTATTCATGCTATAATTGTATTAAACGGAAACTTAGTACATGTGTGAATACATAGACAAAACAGAGTGTCCCTAGTATGCCTCTACTAGACTAGCTCATTGATCAAAGATGGTTATGTTTCCTAGCCATAGACATGCGTTGTTATTTGATCAACAGGATCGCATCATTAGGAGAATGATGTGATGGACAAGACCCATCCGCTAGCTTAGCACTATGATCGTTTAGTTTTACTGCTATTGCTTTCTTCATGACTTATACATGTTCCTATGACTATGAGATTATGCAACTCCCGAATACCGGAGGAACACCTTGTGTGCTATCAAACATCACAACGTAACTGGGTGATTATAAAGATGCTCTACATGTGTCTCCGAATGTGTTCGTGGTGTTGGCATAGATCAAGAATAGGATTTGTCACTCTGAATGTCGGAGAGGTATCTCTGGGCCCTCTCGGTAATACACATCATAATAAGCCTTGCAAGCAAATGACTAATGAGTTAGTCACGAGATGATGTATTATGGAACGAGTAAAGAGACTTGCCGGTAGCGAGATTGAACTAGGTATTGAGATACCGACTATCGAATCTTGGGCAAGTAACATACCGATGACAAAGGGAACAACGTATGTTGTTACGCGGTTTGACCGATAAAGATCTTTGTAGAATATGTAGGAGCCAATATGAGCATCCAGGTTCCACTATTGGTTATTGACCGGAGATGAGTCTCGGTCATGTCTACATAGTTCTCGAACCCGTAGGGTCCGCACGCTTAACGTTTGATGACGATCGATATTATGAGTTTATGTGTTTTGACGTACCGAAGGTAGTTCGGAGTCCCGGATGACACCGGGGACATGATGAGGAGTCTCGAAATGGTCGAGACGTAAAGATCGATATATTGGACAACTATATTCAGACATCGGAAAGATTCCGAGTGATTCAGGTATTTTTCGAAGTACCGGAGAGTTACGGGAATTCGCCGGGGAGTATATGGGCCTTATTGGGCTTTAGGGGAAAGAGAGGGAGAGGAGACTGCGCCCCCCAAGGCTTAGTCCGAATTGGACTAGGGGGAGGGGCTGCGCCCCCTCCTTCCTTCTCTTTTCTTTTTTCCTTTGCTTCTCTCCTACTCCTACTATTTGGAAGGGCACCTAGTTCTACTAGGAAAGGGGGAATCCTACTCCCGGTGGGAGTAGGACTCCCCTAGGGCGCGCTGTAGAGAGGGCCAACCCTCCCCCTCCTCCACTCCTTTATATACGGGGGTAGAGGCACCCCATAGACACACAAGTTGATCAGTTGATTTCTCCCAACCGTGTGCGGTGCCCCATAGAAACACACCTCGGTCATACCGTTGCAATGCTTAGGCGAAGCCCCATCTGGTAGCTTCATCATCTCCATCACCACGCGTTGTGCTGACGAAACTCTCCAGTGAGGCTCTACTGGATCAAGAGCTCGTGGGACGTCATCAAGCTGAACGTGTGCTGAACGCGGAGGCTCCGTACATTCGGTGCTTGATCGGTTGGATCACGAAGAAGTTCGACTACATCAACCGCGTCACTAGACGCTTCCTCTCCCAGTCTACGAGGGTACGTAGACACACTCTCCACTCTTTTTGCTATGCATCTAGTAGATAGATCTTGCGTGATCGTAGGAAATTTTTGAAATACTACGTTCCCCAACAGTGGCATCATGAGCCAGGTCTATGCGTAGATGATATGCACGAGTAGAACACAAGTGAGTTGTGGACGATACTAGTCATACAGCTTACCAGCATGTCATACTTTGATTCGGCGGTATTGTTGGATGAAGCGGCCTGTACCGACATTTACGCGTACACTTACGCGAGACTGGTTCTACCAACGCGCTTCGTACACAGGTGGCTGGCGGGTGTCAGTTTCTCCAACTTTAGTTGAATCGAGTGTGGCTACGCCTGGTCCTTGTGAAGGTTAAAACAACACATACTTGACGGAAAAATCGTTGTGGTTTTGTATGTGTAGGTAAGAACGGTTCTTGCTAAGCCCGTAGCAGCCATGTAAAACTTGCAACAACAAAGTAGAGGACGTCTAACTTGTTTTTGCAGGGTATGTTGTGAAGTGATATGGTCAAGACGTGATGAGGTATACATTATTGTATGGGATGATCATGCTTTGTAAAGTTATTGGCAACTGGCAGGAGCCGTATGGTTGTCGCTTTATTGTATGAAATGCAATCGCCATGTAATTGCTTTACTTTATCACTAAGCGGTAGCGATAGTCGTAGAAGCAATAGTTGGCGAGACGACAACGATGCTACGATGGAGATCAAGGTGTCGCGCCGGTGAAGATGGTGATCATGACGATGTCTTGGAGATGGAGATCAAAGGCAAATCGAAGCTATTTGATGTCTGAGTCAGGCCTATATGACCGATCGATCGAAATACTCCAAGACTCCACCTTTGTCATATCTCGAAATATTTTCGATTTCATTTTTCTATGATATGGCTTTCTATATGAAAATTGGTTATTTAGGATGTACGATGATCCCTGTTAAGCATCCATGGCTGAATGGCTAAAGCGCCCAACTCATAATTGGTAAATTTGTTCCGCCATCCCACCCAATGAAGTGTTAGGATTCTTTTCAAAAAAATCCTATGGAATCATAGGTTCTATCGTTCCCACTGCTTCTCCTTGAATGGTTAGGTGGACAATTAGACAGCCAACCCGTAATCGCAACGACCCAATTGCAAGAGCGGAGCTCTACCAACTGAGCTATATCCCCCCGGATACCCAATATTCGGGGGACCCCTTTCCCGAGCCCATACGTGTTTCCGTGGGTCTTAGTGTAACCGGTTTGTCGGGAAATATACGTACCCATATTTTTCCACCACGACGTGCATATCGTGTTATTGCTCTTCGTCCTGCTTCTATCTGTCTCGCCGTGATCCAAGCGGGTTCAAGTGCTTGAAGAGCATATCTACCAAAACAAATACGATTGCCTCGAAAGGATTTTCCTTTCATTCTTCCTCTATGTTGTTTGCGAAATCTGGTTCTGAATTAGTTAATTCAATAAGATATAATGAAATTCTTGATTCGATCTTACGACCTAATTTATTTGATTAATGGATCAACAACCAAACCACCCATTTTATGAAAAAGAAGGAGCATGGTCTTATTCAAATTCCCGGGTTCCAAACTCATAGTGGCAACTAAACACGAGGGTTGCGCTCGTTGTGAGACTTAACCCAACACCTTACGGCACGAGCTGACGACAGCCATGCACCACCTGTGTCCGCGTTCCCGAGGACACCCCTCTCTTTCAAGAGGATTCACGTACATTTCTGTACGATTCGTGCTAATATTGGCATTCTCGGGTCCCTGGAATGGAAGAGATAATTAAATTAATTAGGCCTTGAACTTACAAATTTATACCAACTATCAAGGAATTCCTAAAATTTTGGGTGGAATGGGAATTGCTATTCTTTCTACTTCCCGAGGAATAATGACAGATCGAGAAGCTCAACTAAACAGAATTGCCTCGTCTCTGGGTGCCTAGGTATCCACCGCAAGCCTTTCCTCTTTTGAACCTCGCCATTAACATTAAGGCTATGCCATCCTAAGGTGCTACTAAATGGAAGGCGGGTCTGACACAAGGTTAGAATCCGAGCTCTTCCAGAGTGGTATCTCACTGATGGCTCGGCCCCCCGAAAGGAAGCCTTCTTCGCCTTCCACCTAAGCTGCGCAGGAAAGGCCCAAAGCCAATCCCAGGGAACAGTAAAGCTTCATAGGGTATTTCTGTCCAGGTGTAGGTAGTCCGCATCTTCACAGACATGTCTATTTCACCGAGCCTCTCTCCGAGAATTTAATTTAGCGGCTCTTTCTAAAAGGCGTGAATGCAAATAAAAAACATCCCCTGGATAAAGAAATAGGAACATCGTGTGTTCGATTTTTCCAAACAACAGAAAGAGTAAGAACTTCATATTTAATATATAAAGAAAACGAGTATTTCAGGAGGAACTGTAACAAATCCGGGTATTTGGAGTTATGAAGGTGTGGCAGGTACGCATATTGTGTTTTCTGGCTTGTGTTTCTTGGTAGCGATCTGGCATTGGGTATAATCATTATCATTTCTAATTTCATTTTTTAAAAAGATAAAGAACCTATATTATAATTATAATATAATATAATATGAGTTCTGTGATTAATCATTTGCTATGTCAGTATCTATACGTGTTTATTAAATGTATATGTATAAGGTCAATATTCCTGTACTACCCCTTGTTGGTACGGAGGGACGGAGGAGGCTAGGTTAGCCGAAAGATGGTTATAGGTTTAAGCCCGCTAATATACCCAATGTACCCACAACAATATGATGAGAAGCTATTCCCCCCGGAACAAAAGGATCAAAACCTTCTACACCCCACACTGGATTTACAGTTTGTACTTTTCCAGTTAGTCCATAAGGATTGGCTGAGGAGCAAAAGGAGAAATCCGCCCAAGGAGGGGCTCGCGTCTGATTAGCTAGGTTGTGAGGTAATAGCTTACCAAGGAGTTTGAAAAAGGAAACGGAATGCTCAAACCGGAACTGCTAGAGGAACGAATTTTCAATAGCATAACTTGGGCTACTAGAGTATGGCGCCCTTGGGACAATCTATTTGATTGCAGGGTTTTGTTCCGAAGCAAAGATATCCGCGGAGGCGCTGAAGGGAAAGCTCCCATTGGTAGAAAAAAAACCACAACCCCTTGGTTTGGGAAAGTCCGAAGAAAAAAGATTTTGAATCTGCCTTTTCCTTCTTTCCCTTAAAAAAATAACTCAAGAAAAATCCAATTATTTACTCTACAAGAATGAAATGTGGCCATATCATATCACTTATATTGATTGCATGTGATGTTTATCTTTTATGCATCTTATTTTGCTTAGATCGACGGTAGCATTATAAGATTATCTCTCACTAAATTTCAAGGTATAAGTGTTCTCCCTGAGTATGCACCGTTGCCAAAGTTCGTCGTGCCGAGACACCACGTGATGATCGGGTGTGATAAGCTCTACGTTCACATACAACGGGTGTAAGCTAGTTGTGCACATGCAGAATATTCGGGTTAAACTTGACGAGCCTAGCATATGCAGATATGGCCTCGGAACACTGGAGACCGAAAGGTCGAGCGTGAATCATATAGTAGATATGATCAACATAAGATGTTCACCATTGAAAACTACTCCATCTCACGTGATGATCGGACATGGTTTAGTTGATATGGATCACGTGATCACTCAGATGATTAGAGAGATGTCTATCTAAGTGGGAGTTCTTAAGTAATTTGATTAATTGAACTTTAATTTATCATGAACTTAGTCCTGATAGTATTTGCAAATTATGTTGTAGATCAATAGCTCGCGTTATAGCTCCCCTATGTTTTTGATATGTTTCTAGAGAAAAACTAAGTTGAAAGATGTTAGTAGCAATGATGCGAATTAGGTCCGTGATCTGAGAATTATCCTCATTGCTGCACAGAAGTATTATGTCCTTGATGCACAGCTAGGTGACAGATCTATTGCAGGAGCAGATGCAAACGTTATGAACGTTTGGCAAAGCTCAATATGATGTCTACTTAATAGTTTAGTGCACCATGCTTTACGGCTTAGAACCGGGACTTCAAAAAGGTTTTGAACACCACAGAGCATATGAGATGTTCAAAGAGTTGAAATTAGTATTTCATACTCATGCCCGTGTCGAGAGGTATAAGACCTCTGACAGTACATTGCCTACAAGATGGAGGAGAATAGCTCAACTAGTGAGCATGTGCTCAGATTGTCTGGGTACTACAATTGCTTGAAATCAAGTGGAAGTTAATCTTCCAGATAAGATAGTAATTGACAAAGTTCTTTAGTCACTATCACCAAGTTAGTAGAACTTCATGATGAACTATAATATGCAAGGGATGACGAAAGTAATTCCCGAGCTCTCCGCGATGCTGAAATCGGCGAAGGTAGAAATCAAGAAAGAGCATCAAGTGTCGATGGTTAACGAGACCACTTGTTTCAAGTAAAGGGCAAAGGGATAGAAGGGGAACTTCAAGAAGAATGACAAGAAAGTTGTCACTCCCGTGAAGAAACCCAAAGCTAAACTCAAGCCTGAAACGAAGTGCTTCTACTGGAAAGGAAATGGTCACTGGAAGTGGAACTACCCTAGATACTTGGCGGATAAGAAGGATGTCAAAGTGAACAAAGGTATATTTGATATATAGATTATTGATGTGTATTTTACTAGTGTTCATAGCAACCCCTGGGTATTTGATACCAGTTCAGTTGCCAAAATTAGTAACTCAAAACGAGAGTTGCAGAATGAACAAAGACTAGTTAAAGCTGAAGTGATTATGTGTGTTGGAAATGGTTCCAAGATTGATATGATCACCATCGCAAACTCCCTATACTTTCGGGATTAGTGTAGAACCTAAATAAATGTTATTTGGCATTTGCGTTGAGCATGAATATGATTTGATCATGTTTGTTGCAATACGGTTATTCATTTAAAGTCATAGAATAATTGTTATTCTGTTTACATGAATAAAGCCTTCGATGGTCATACACCCAATGAAAATAGTTTGTTGGATCTTGATCGTAGTGATACACATATTCATAATACTGAAGTGAAAAGATGCAAGGTTAATAATGATCGTGTAACTTATTTGTGGCACTGCCATTTAGGTCATATTGGTGTAAAGTGCATGAAGAAACTCCATAGTGATGGACTTTTGGAATCACTTGATTATGAATCACTTGGTGCTTGCGAACCATACCTCATGGGCAAGATGACTAAAACTCCGTTCTCCGGAACAATGGAGCGAGCAACATATTTGTTGAAAATCATACATACTGATGTATGTGGACCGACGAGTGTTGAAACTCGCGGCGGGTATCGTTATTTTCTGACCTTCACTGATGATTTGAGAAGATATGGGTATATCTACTTGATGAAGCACAAGTCTGAAACATTTGAAAAGTTCAAAAAATTTCAGAGTGAAGTAGAGAATCATCGTAATAAGAAAATAAAGTTTCTACGATCTGATCGTGGAGGTGAATATTTGAGTTACGATTTTGGTCTTCATTTGAAACAATGTGGAATAGTTTCACAACTCACGCCACCTGGAACACCATAGCGAAATGGTGTGTCCGAACATCGTAACCATACTTTATTAGATATGGTGCGGTCTATGATGTCTCTTACCGATTTACCACTATAGTTTTGGGTTATGCATCAGAGACACCTGCATTCACTTTAAATAGGGCAACATCTAAATCCGTTGAGACGACACCTTATGAACTGTGGTTTGGCAAGAAACAAAAGTTGTCGTTTCTTAAAGTTTGGGGTTGCGATGCTTATGTGAAAAACCTTCAACCTGATAAGCTCGAACCCAAGTCGGAGAAATGTGTCTTCATAGGATATCCAAAGGAGACTGTTGGGTATACCTTCTATCACAGATCCGAAGGCAAGATATTCGTTGCTAAGAATGGATCCTTTCTAGAGAAGGAGTTTCTCTCGAAAAAAGTGAGTGGGAGGAAAGTGGAACTTGATGAGGTAATTGTACCTTCTCCCGAATTGGAAAGTAGCACATCACAGAAACTGGTTCTAGTGATTCCTACACCAATTAGTGAGGAAGCTAATGATGATGATCATGAAACTTCGGATCAAGTTACTGCTAAACTTCGTAGATCAACCGGAGTATGTTCCGCGCCAGAGTGGTACGGCAACCCAGTTCTGGAAGTCATTTTACTAGACCATGATGAACCTACGAACTATGATGAAGTGATGATGAGCCCAGATTCCGCAAAATGGCTTGAGGCCATGAAATCTGAGATGGGATCCATGTATGAGAACAAAGTGTGGACTTTGGTTGACTTGCTCGATGATCGGGAAGCCATCGAAAATAAATGGATCTTCAAGAGGAAGACCAACGCCGACAGTAATGTTACTATCTACAAAGATCGACTTGTTGCGAAAGGTTTTCGACAAGTTCAAGGAGTTGACTACGATAGGACTTTCTCACCCGTAGCGATGCTTAAGTCTGTCCGAATCATGTTAGCAATTGCCGCATTTTATGATTATGAAATCTGGCAAATGGATGTCAAAACTGCATTTTTAATGGATATCTCAAAGAGGTGTTGTATATGATGCAACCAGAAGGTTTTGTCAATCCTAAAGGTGCTAACAAAGTGTGCAAGCTCGAGCGATCCATCAATGGACTGGTGCAAGCATCTCGGAATTGGAATATACGCTTTGATGAGGTGATCAAAGCATATGGTTTTATACAGACTTGGGTGAAGCATGTATTTATAAGAAAGTGAGTGGGAGCACTACATCCTTTCTGATAAGTATATGTGAATGACATATTGTCGATCGGAAATGATGTAGAATTTTCTGGAAAGCATAAAGGAGTGTTTGAAAGGAGTTTTTTCAAAGAAAAACCTCGGTAAAGCTGCTTATATATTGAGCATCAAGATCTATAGAGATAGATCAAGACGCTTGATAAAAATTTTCAATGAGTACATACCTTGACAAGATTTTGAAGTAGTTAAAAATGGAACAGTCAAAGAAAGAGTTATTGCATGTGTTGCAAGGTATGAAGTTGAGTAAGACTCAATGCCAGACCACTGCAGAAGATAGAGAGAGAATTAAAGTCATTCCCTATGCCTCAACCATAGGTTCTATGAAGTATGCCATGCTGTATACCAGACCTATTGTATGCCCCGTACTGAGTTTGGCAAGGGAGTACAATTTTGATCTAGGAGTAGATCACTGGACAGCGGTCAAAATTGTCCTTAGTTATTAGATGACTAAGGAAATATTTCTCGGTTATGGAGGTAATAAAGAGTTCGTCATAAAGAGTTACATCAATGCAAGCTTTAACACCGATCTGGATGACTCTGAGTCTCGATCTAGATGCATATTGGAAGTGGGAGCAATTAGCTAGAGTAGCTCCATGCAAAGCATTGTAGACATAGAAATTTGCGAAATACATACGGATCTGAATGTGTCAGACCCGTTGACTAAACTTCTCTCACAAGCAAAACATGATTGCACCTTATTACTCTTGGGTGTTAATCACATAGCGATGTAAACTAGATTATTGACTCTAGTAAACCCTTTGGGTGTTGGTCAAATGGCGATGTGAACTATGGGTGTTATTCACATAACGATGTGAATTATCGGTATTAAATCACATGGAGATGTGAACAAGATTATTGACTCTAGTGCAAGTGGTAGACTGAAGGAAATATGCCCTAGAGGCAATAATAAAGTTATTAGTTATTTCCTTATATCATGATAAATGTTTATTATTCATGCTAGAATTGTATTAAATGGAAACTTAGTACATGTGTGAATACATAGACAAAAGAGAGTGTCCCTAGTATGCCTCTACTAGACTAGCTCATTGATCAAAGATGGTTTTGTTTCCTAGCCATAGACATGCGTTGTTATTTGATCAACGGGATCACATCATTAGGAGAATGATGTGATGGATAAGACCCATCCGCTAGCTTAGCACTATGATCATTTAGTTTTACTGCAATTGCTTTCTTCATAACTTATACATGTTCCTATGACTATGAGATTATGCAACTCCCGAATACCGGAGGAACATCTTGTGTGCTATCAAACATCACAACGTAATTGGGTGATTATAAAGATGCTCTACAGGTGTCTCCGAAAGTGTTCGTGGTGTTGGCATAGATCAAGAATAGGATTTGTCATTCCGAATGTCGGAGAGGTATCTCTGGCCCCTCTCGGTAATACACATCGTAATAAGCCTTGCAATAAAATGACTAATGAGTTAGTCACGTGATGATGTATTACGAAATGAGTAAAGAGACTTGCCAGTAACGAGATTGAACTAGGCATTGAGATATCGACGATTGAATCTCGGGCAAGTAACATACCGATGACTAAGGGAACAACGTATGTTGTTATGCGGTTTGACCGATAAAGATCTTCGTAGAATATCTAGGAGCCAATATGAGCATCCAGGTTCCGCTATTGGTTATTGATCGGAGATGAGTCTCGGTCATGTCTACATAGTTCTCGAACCCATAGGGTCCGCACGCTTAACGTTTGATGACGATCGGTATTATGAGTTTATGTGTTTTGATGTACCGAAGGTAGTTTGGAGTCTGGATGAGATCGGGGACATGACAAGGAGTCTCGAAATGGCCGAGACGTAAAGATCGATATATTGGACGACTATATTCGGACATCGGAAAGGTTCCGAATGATTCGGGTATTTTTCGGAGTAGCGGAGAGTTACGGGAATTCGCCGGGGAGTATATGGGCCTTATTGGGCTTTAGGGGAAAGAGAGGAAGAGGAGGCTGCACCCCCCAAAGGCTTAGTGCGAATTGGACTAGGGGGAGGGGCTGCGCCCCCTCCTTCCTTCTCTTCTCTTTTCCCTTTCCTTCTCTCCTACTCCTACTATTTGGAAGGGCTCCTAGTTCTACTAGGAAAGGGGGAATCCTTCTCCCGGTGGGAGTAGGATTCCCCTAGGGCGCGCCATAGAGAGGGCCAGCCCTCCCCCTCCTCCACTCCTTTATATACGGGGGTAGAGGCATCCCATAGACACACAAGTTGATAAGTTGATATCTCCCAATCGTGTGCGGTGCCCCTCTCCACAGAAACACACCTCAGTCATACCGTTGCAGTGCTTAGGCGAAGCCCTGCGCCGGTAGCTTCATCATCTCCGTCACCACAACATCGTGCTGACAAAACTCTCCCGTGAGGCTCTACTGGATCAAGAGCTCATGGGACGTCATCAAGCTAAACGTGTGCTGAACGCGGAGGCTCCGTACGTTCGGTGCTTGATCGGTTGGATCGCGAGGAAGTTCGACTACATCAACCGTGTCACTAGACCCTTCCGCTCCTGGTCTACGAGGATACATAGACACACTCTCCACTCTTGTTGCTATGCATCTAGTAGATAGATCTTGCGTGATCGTAGGAAATTTTTGAAATACTATGTTCCCCAACATGAAGTTCTTCAGAGCCCGCGTGAATTTCTTCAGTTTGAGCAGGGGACTGAGGAACTTGCTGCAGTGGTGTGGTCAATGGGGAATTTGGATGAGTCTTCTCCCAATAATCATCATTGAGTACATGCGTTGTAGACCCAATGTACACATCTTCATCTTCTTCCATTTCTTTAATGTCGGCCTATTCAGCAGTGAACTGAGGCATGGGCGATGATACCAGAGGGGTTGAAGGGATTGCTTCCGCTTCAATTTCATCATCCAACTACTCTGAAGAAGCAGTAGAAGGATTTTCTTCAGCAGTGTCATCAGGAATCTTATAATCCTCACCAAATGGAACAATCTCCTTTGATGGCACAATGGAAATCGAAACAACATCAATGAGATTTTTGACGGAGCTTGCCAAAGTCCTCACTTTCTTGGGAGTTGAGGATTCTGCAGTTGATGATGCTTTCCTTTTCTTCACAGCTGCCTTCTGTGCATCCTTTGTCTTCTTCACTTCTGATGCAGAAGGAAGTTTGATGGTCTTCATTGGTGAAGACTTTGCAGGAGGTGCAGATGACATAGGCTCAGTTTCTTCAGCCACGACTGTAGTAGTCGCCCTGGCATTCACAGTTTCTTCAGGCGCTGCTTCAGTTTCTTCAGCAGCCCTGGGCTGTTCTTCAGGTGCAACATTGGAAGTTGCCCTGGCAGTTTCTTCAACGACTGGAATTTCTTCATCAGTCCTGGCATGTTCAGTTTCTTCAGTAGTGACATTGTCAGGTGCGCTTTCAGTTTCCTTATCAAGATGAATTGCTTCTTGTGAGGAACTTCCACCACCAAGTTTGAGTGACTTGGAGAGCTTGACGAATCTGACCTTGCCTCCTAGCCAATCAGCACGACATCTGTCAAATTCATCACTGAGGTCTTTGATCTTAGTTTGCGGCTTCACAAGGTCCTTAGGAGTCATGTTCACTATGTTTTTCTTCAGGAGACGCTCCTTCTTGTACTGATCTTTCTTGGCCTTTCTGGCTTGTTCAAACATCTATTTTTCTTCACCAATGAAAGCAGCCAACATGTGACTTTTACCAGGAGTAAGATTCATGACAGGGAGAGCTGTATTGGGATGCTTGTGCCAGAGATCAATGTAATCGAGGATCTTCTTAGGATCCAGCATGAGAGGCACATAACTCCCCTTGGCTCTAGCAGCCTTCATCTGCCTGTCCCTGATGATTTCAGCAAGATCTTCATCATCAGCTTCATCGTCATCAGATGGAACTTGAAAGGCCACTTTCTTCTAAGGACTTGGCCTCTTTCCACAGCCAGCAGTGGTCTTCACTTTCAGCAAGGTCGGAGCAGGTGAAGATTGTGGTGGAGCTGATGAATTTGCAGAGGCTCCTGAAGCAATTGAGAACCCTGTAGTCCGTTGACATGTAGCAATGTGAAAAGGAGTTGAGGACTTTCCAGCAGCAGCCGAAGATTGTGCAGCAACAGAGGCAGTTGAGGCGGCCCTTGAAAAAGTTTCCTGAGGAATGTGTCTGGAAGACTTTGAGGAACTTGTCCTTGAGGGCATTGCTGTTGGATAATTTGGTTTGACGTCCAATTTCTTCAGCATGGCCTTCTTGGGCTTGCTGGCAAAGGCCTCAGTAGCAGAGGTAGCAGCATCAGAGTCTTCATTGAATTTCTTCACTGCTTCTCTGGCTGTCAGTTGAAGCTTTGCTTGACGCTTGGCCCATTCCATCGGAAATTCTTCACCACGCCCGACACTTGAGGGATCTGCAACTTGGCCAGGTGCCAAAGGAGGTCTTGTGCAAGGAGGGTTTACTACGAATTCCTTCATGTACTTTGGAGTAACATAGCGGTATTCCCTCCATTCCTTTGCCCATCTTCTCTCAATCCTCTAAATGCGCACTTTTCGCTGATTTTTGTTCTCTTTTCCATGAGATTCCTCATCTGGAGTGCAGTATTCATCATATATGTCTTCAGGGATTTCAAACGCAGTGTTTGTCTCAGGTCTCTTTCCTCCCTTCTGTGGTCTCTTGCCTTCAGCCATTTTCCTCACTTGAGGATTTTGAACAATTGAGGTTTCTGAGGAAGTATGTAACTTTTCTTCGAGGAATGCTGCGAATGCGTTAAGTTGATGAGAACCAAGAGATTCAGCAGCATACATTTGTACCTGTGAACACCGTATAGGTGCGAAGAATTTGTAGAGGTCATATGCGTTCTCAGAATTTTTTCAAAAGTATCAAGTTTGAGGAATTTGACCATGGGAGTCTTGAAGACTTTCACTAAGCGTTCTTGCTTGAAGTTCCAGAGTTGTATAGATAAGAAATCCACACAATTGAGGAATCATGAAGAAAACACAACGTAGAGAAGTAAATCAAGAGCAGATAGATTTAGGTGTTTAGGTAGTGGGAAGTTGAAGAATAAACACCTTTTGAAGAAACTGTGAAAAACATGAGAATCAAAGAAGGGTAACAAAATTAGATTTTAATTACCCTTGGTGAAGAACACGACGAACTAGATGAACTTAGGTGAATCTCGTCGATCCAGATCTCCCACGCCCTAACTTGGCAGAAGGAGATAGCTATGGCGGCGGCGGAGTGAAGATTTCCGCAGCCGACGCGATTACAATGATGAGGAGGTCGAGGCAGCGAAGCTCTTCCTCACCGGCGTCGATGGAGAGTAGCGGTGGTGCTAGGTCTGAGAGCTCCAGCGAAATGGAGGTCAAGCGAAGTAAATGAGCTGAGGTGAAACGGGAGGGGTATTTATAGCCACTGTGATAAACCGCTCGTCCAAAGAAATTGGACGAACATGCCCCTGCCCTTTGCTATCCTAGCGACATGTGTCACCCATGTTCTCAGGAGTAAAGATAGCAGAGTGTCGGGGAAACTGATCCACGAGCACCTATGGGGACCGGCGGACCGAGCCCCTTTCGGTTCGGCGGGGGGCGGAGATCGCACGAAGAGCAGATCGAGGCGAAGCACACAAGCAGTTTACCCAGGTTCGGGCCGCACGGGTGCGTAAAACCCTACTCCTGCTTTGTGGTTTGTATTGAGTTCTTGCTCGGAAGCGCTGAGTGCTACAGTACACACTAGTAGCAAACGAGACCGAGCGTGAGAGTGTTCGAACCTCCCTCTACGTTGCGCATGGGCCTCCTTTTATATGCTCAAGGGGTCACCGACAGGTGGCAACGCAGATGAGGGTAAAAATTGGAAAGTGTTGCGGTTGGTACAGCCACCTGTACAGTGTATCATACCTAACCTTGACGGCAGGGGACAAGAGCATTAAATGCCCATCTGTGTCGCCCAAACAGTGCAAAAAGGGACCGTCAGGGACGCCACCGTTCGCCACGACGGCAACCTTGTCAGCGCCGCTTGCCACCGCGCACCGCTGGCTGCACAGCCTCCCGCCACGTACGCCTGGAAGGGTCCTAGGGTGACACGTTGGCGGATGTGCTGGAGCGTGGGTACAGAATGGTAGCTTGCCGTGGCAAGCGCCTTGCCGCGGTCGTTGTCTTGTCGCGTCTGGGAGCTTGCCGCTCACCGGGCCTTGCCGGGACGCGTGGCGCGTCGCGGCAAGTTCCTTGAGATGCCTTGGTTGGCCTTCCCGGCAAGCTCCTCTCGCCGGGGTCTTGGGCCTTGAATGGCCTTCCCGGCAAGCTCCTCTTGCCGAGGCCTTGTCTCCTTGGCTTGAATACTTTGTTCTTGAATGGCTCCAAAGGAACCACGGAGGACCTTGGTGGTCACCCGGCAAGTCTTGCCGCGGGGTGCTGCGATTGCCCGTGCACAAGTTTGGGATACTAGGGTACCCCTACTCTAGTACACCGACAGGAGCCCCCGGGCCTGGGCCATACACGGTGCCGAGCGCTGTTGGGCCAGGCCCAAAACAGGGCACGGGCACGCGCGGCCTGGGTTACGCCGTATCTCACTCCGTATCCACCGCGCCCTCCCCAAACGGCACGCGTTTATTGCGGCGTCGTGGGAGAGATCGTGGGCGGTTTCTTTATTCGGAAAGGCGGAACATCCGCCCCCTCCCTCCTTATAAGCAGGGGAAACAGGGGCAGTTCGTCCATCCGCCCGTTGCTACTCCAATCTTGAGAACCTCCGCTGCTCCCCATCTTCCCAAAGCTGAAAGAGAGCAGCGCTCCGCCCCCCATCGCCACCAGCACCACCAACGCCGTCGACCTCCCTCACCACTTCCGCCATGTCTCCGAAAACCGACAAGGGGAAGGGCGCGAAGTCGGCCGAGGCGCAGCGGCTCGCGGCGCTGCAAAAGGAGCGGGCTGTCTTCCCCCCCAAGCTTGCCGCGAGGGAGCTAAGGGAGTGCTACTACCTCTTCTGGTCGGGGGAGACGCGGGCGCACCCGCGCACGAAGGTACTTCCAGCCGTTTCTTGGAAAACGGCTCCAACTGGATACCCTTTCTTCGCCTTGTTCTTCTACCGCGGGCTCTGCCCGCCTTTCTCTGAATTCTGCTGCGACATTATGAACACCTACGGGCTCCGCCTCCTTGACTTCACCCCCAACGCCGTCCTGACCATGGCAGTTTTCGCACATCTTTGCGAAAACTTTGTCGGAGTCCATCCCAATGTAGCCCTTTTTCGCCACTTCTTTATGCCCCGAGTTGAGAGAGGAGAGCCTTTATACGGCGGAGTCTCCTGGATCTCGAGGGCCCACAAGAAAGAAGCTTATCTGGAGGGAGAGCTCCGCGGCAAGTGGGAGGAGTGGAGGGCAAACTGGTGCTGGATCGTCGAGGAGAACCCGCAGCCTTTTACCGCCTGGCGCAAAACCCCAGTAGTGCGCGGCAGCGACTGGAGCAACGTGGCCCCGGAAGACGATAGGTTGAAGATTGCCGTCGCCCGGATCCAACGCCTCAGGCTTGCCGGGCTCACTCTAGGCGCAGTTGGCGCAGATTTCCTTCGCCGCCGCATCGCCCCCTTGCAGGAGAGGAAGAGACCCGCCTGGGAGTTCGAGAATGCGGCGGACATCATGAGGCTGCGCCCGGGCCTCAACTTCAACTTCACTATCCTGGAGCTCAACGCGATGCTCCAGGAGCTGTTCAAGTATGACCCTCAGCATCCCGAGGTGTTCAGGTTGCCGAAGGGCGTCGTTCCGCTGTGGAACAACTCTGCGCTCAGCCGCATTCGCGCAATGATGCCGCTGTGCGACTCGCATGTGATTGACCCAACTTGGCAAGAGCCTGCAGATGACGCCGTGAAGGAGTTCTTTGACAGCTTGGAAGAAGTGCCGATTCGCTCCGACGAGAAGAAGGGCCTCACCCGCGACACCACCGATACGGAGCTGAAGCGCATCGCCATTAGGCTGGAAGAGGCGGCGGCAGCCGCAGCCGCGGGCGAGTTCGGATTCACCGTGGAGGAGGCAGAGGCAGCAAAGGCGGCAAGCCTTGCCGAGCGAGAGGACTTTGCCGGCGAGGGAGAGCTTGCCAGGCATGACGCTGAGTCGAGCGAGCCCGCCGGGCAGGGCGTCGAGTCGAGCGAGCCCGCCGAGGACACGAGCGGCTCGTTGGAGATCGACTCCTATTCCTCCTCATCTTCAGGCAGCTCGCCGCTAGCAGAGCCCCCAGCTCCACCAAGAAGGCGTCTCCGCAAGGCCGGGGACGTAACGGAGCGGCAGACGAGTCAACAGCCGCTGCGCCGCGCGACACGCTCCACCGCGGCAAGCACGGTTGCCGCGAGAGCACCTCGCGCTTCTGCAGCAACTGGAGCGGGGTCTTCCCAGACCACCGCTTCTGCTCCTTTCGCTCCCCATGCCATGGCGGCAGCCGGAGCGGGGTCATCTCAGACCACCGCCACTGCTCCCGCCAAGCGGCCAAGGGAGCCTACTCCTCCGCCTCCTCGCGCCGGACGTGAACCGGACTTTGACTTCTCCACGCTCAGCTCCGACGAGGAAGAAGAAGAGTAAGATTCTTGTTGTGCTTGTATTGCTTCAATTCTTGCTGTTTTGTCTTGTATCTCATTTGCTTTACTCCGAACTTATTCCTTTTCAGGACTCTGGCCGAGAGAGCGGCAAAGAGAGCCAAGGTCTCGGCGAGGAGAGAGGAGGTGATCATTGTCGAGAATGAACCCACCGAGACCACCTTGGCGGACCCGGAAACTAATCTTCAGAGCAGCCCCCAGCGCAGCCACCAGCGTAAGTGTATGGTTCACTTTCCGTTGTTAGGCGCGCGTGGGTGTTCTTTCTTTGCTGACATCTTGATTGTTGGTTTGTGTAGGAGCAGAGCAGCCACAACGGGAGCGCCCAGAGACCGCCCCCGACGCGCCATCTGCTTCAACTACGCCGCTAAGGGAGGGTTCTCTGGCAAGGGTCTCTCCGGCAAGGGAGAGTCCTCCGGCAAGGGAGAGCTCTCCGGCAAAGGAGAGTACCAGCGGCCCCCCGTCGGCGGAGACTACGACTGCGCCGCCAAGGGAAAGCTCTCCGGCAAGGGAGCCTGCCGAGGAGCCAGCTCATGCAGGTAATTCTCTCGCTTCAAACTTCCCTTGGGCTTTTCTTCTTTTGATTCTTCTTTTTGGATATTTGCTTGACTGTTTTTCTCCCCTTTCCTGCCGTCAGACCCATCTGCTGCGGAGCCGATGGAGATGGAGGCTGCTGGCGAGGAGAATACACGCGGCAACACCGGCGATGCCGCTGCCACCGAAGAAGCGGCCGGTGCTGACGATCCGGCGGCGACGAGGCCGCCAAGGCTGCCGCCGCAGCAGCTGGCGAGGGATCCGACGATCGCATTGACGACCCTGAGGCCGCAGGAGCGCCAGGCGCTACGCCGACCGCCGATCCCTCCGCCGCTGCCGCTGCGTCAGGCTCCGAAGAGCCCCAGCCAGGCGTCTACCTGAAGGCCGGCGATGGCGTCTTCATCAACCTCCCCTGGGCGTCGCTCTCCAGGGCGCCAGTTGAAGGAGAGAGCTTCGACGGAGAGGTGCTCGCCTCCGCTGGGCTGACGCTGGTTGACGCGCCGAGCAGCAGCAGCGGCGAGCCTGAGGAGGAGCGGCTGCTGCGGAAGCTGTTGTCGCTCTACCGCGCTCGGCAAGCCAAGCTGGAGTCCCGTGAGGCGCTCGCCGCGAAAGCGGGAGCCGACATCGAGAAGCACGCGGAGGAGCTCCGGGGTCTCAACCAGGCAGCTCTCCAGTCCCTGGCAGAGGAGCGGGAGCAGCTTGCCGAGGAGCAACAGACCTTCTTCCTCGAGAAGGCTGAGGTCGAAGAACAGCAGCGGCTTGCCGCTGAGAAGCTGTCCGCGTGGGAGGGCGAGCTGGTGCAGCGGAAGGTCAACCTCGACAGCCATGAGGAGGAACTTGCCGCGCGCGAGCAATCACTTGGCGGAGCCCTCAAGCAAGCAGAGGACGCTGCCGCAGCTGCCGAGGCCGCCAAGAAGGAGTTGGAGACAAAGGTGGTGCAGCTGGAGGCCGATCTCAGGGCGAAAGGTGAAGAGCTTGTCGCGCTCAAGCATGAGCGGGAGAAGGACGCCCACAGCAACTCAGAGCTGCAGGTTCGCCTCGCCGAGAAGGGCAAGGAGCTTGCCGCCGCCAAGGACTCCAACGCGGATCTTGAGTTGAAGCTGACCACTTTGACCAAGACGTTGGACGGTGCCAGGGAGCGGGAGGCGGCCTTGAAGGAGGAGATCAAGGCCGAGAAGGCGCTGCTGGCGAGTGCTGCTGCCGTCCAGGAAAACTTTCAGGGAGACCATCGAGCACTGGACGGAGGGTCTCGTGAACGCTGCCGCGGATATTGACAGGGAGCTGGCGCAGCTGGGGATGGAGGATCTCGGGTATCCCTCCGATGAGAGCCTCCAGCCCAGCGCCAAGCTCACCCTATTCTTCAAAAGCGTGGCGACAGCCCTCCAGCGACTCCGGGAGAGGATCCCAAAGCAGCTGGCCGACGAGTCGCGCAAGCTCTGCGCGGGAGCTCTTCAAAAGGTGTTGGTGAAGATGGCCTTCCGCAATCCGGGCCTCAACCTCACCAACGTCCTCAAGTCCCTGTCGTCGGATGCTGATCTGGAGGCGCTCAATGCCCTTGTCGCACCCATTGTGGACAAGGTGAGCGGGATCAAGAGGGTTGAGGGTGGTCGCGTAGACTAGGCCGCCCGTTTTCTTCTTCTCTTGTCGCTGTTGGTCATGTTATGAGAACAATCTATTAGAGCTGCGACAAGCGACTTTGTAATATAACTCTATTTTGGGTCGTGATTGCAATGTTATTTCCTTTACTTGACTCCTTCCTTTGTATGTTTATGCCCTATGCTTTTAGGGAACTTGTCGGCGTAGGCACCTTAGCCGCGAGCGCTGAGTGTGGGACGTCAGCAGCCTGCTGGCGGTGCCGCTACCGACAAGAAACCTTGTCGCAACTAGTGGCAGCTCACTTAAGTTGTTGAGCGAACTCGAAACAAAGTTGTTGAGCGGACTCGAAACAAAGTTGTTGAGCGGGCTCGAAACAAAGTTAAGGGCGCAACTAGCCACGAGTTGGTTCCTCCGCGCATAGGTTTTCCATACAAAGCATGGTCGTTCAAGGAAGATAACTCAAAAATTTAAAAATCTGATTACTCAAGCTTTGGCAACTTAGCTTTTCTGTTGTTTGCTTCCCGGCAAGGCGAAACTTTCTTGAACGACGCCTGGTCCATACCACTATCTTCTCCTCCCCCCCGGCAAACTTGTGCACGAGGGAATCTTCCTTTCCTTGAGAAAAAGAAAGAAGAGAAAATACAGATATGGAGCCTTACGGCTCGTTATCGCTTACCAGGGGTAGGTGTTGCACAAAGCGTCAGATAACACATGCAAAATATAGAAAGCATGAAATTGACAAGATGTGCGGAGCACATGAGCTTTACTTATGCACGGGGTCTGCGCCCGGCTTTGTACAAAGGATTACATGCAACAGCGGCAAGACTTGTACAAAAGGTGGTTGCCGGAACGGGTTCCGGCAACCGCGCCTTACGGGTAAAACTTACGAAGATGCTCAATGTTCCAGGAGTTGCTCACCGGAATGCCATCTTCGGTCTCAAGGCGGACAGCGCCAAGCCTAGTGACTCGTTTCACCCAGTAAGGGCCTTCCCACTTCGGCGTCAACTTGTTGGAATTCTTGGCGGACTGAACGCACCAAAGAACAAGGTCGCCTTCCTCGAGACTTCTGGCGTTAACTTTGCGGCTATGGTAGCGGCGCAAAGCTTGCTGGTAGCGAGCAGCTCGTACAGCAGCCTGAAGACGGTCTTCCTCAAGGAGCAGCGCGTCATCTTGTCACAGCTGCTCTTGCTCAAGCTCATCATAAGCGAGCACTCGAGGTGACCCGTATACGAGTTCCGTGGGGAGAACTGCCTCTGCTCCATAGACTAGAGCGAAAGGTGTCTGGCCAGTGGCTCGATTTGGCGTCGTCCTGATCGACCAAAGAACCACCGGCAGCTCCTCGATCCAGTTTCTTCCGCACTTGTGCAGCTTGTCGAAAGTCCTGGTCTTGAGCCCGCGCAGCACATCAACATTCGCCCTCTCTGCTTGACCGTTGCTTCTCGGGCGAGCAACAGAAGCGAAGCAGACCTTGGCGCCAAGATCTTGGACGTACTGCATGAAGGTGCGGCTCGTGAGTTGCTTACCGTTGTCGGTGATGATCCTGTTAGGGATCCCGAAGCAGCAAACAATCGACCTGAAGAACTTGACTGCTGACTGTGCTGTCACCTTCCTCACTGGTTCCACTTCCGGCCACTTTGTGAACTTGTCGATTGCAATGTACAAGTACTCAAAGCCCCCGACTGCGCGGGGAAAGGGGCCGAGGATGTCGAGCCCCCAGACCGAAAATGGCCAGGATAAAGGGATCGTCTGGAGAGCTTGAGCTGGCTGGTGTGTCTGCTTGGAATGGAACTGGCACGCTTCACACTTGGTTACTTGTGCAGTTGCATCCTGGAGGGCTGTCGGCCAAAAGAAACCTTGCCGGAATGCTTTGCCGGCAAGTGCTCTTGTGCCAATGTGGTGACCACATATGCCTCCATGTATCTCTGCCAACAGCTTTTGTCCGTATTCCCGGCGAATACACTTCAATTTCACACCGTTGAGTCTTCTTCTGTACAGTATGTTGTCGACAAACTGGTACATACTTGACTGCCGGGCTACTCTTTCCGCTTCTTCTTGTTCTTCGGGAAGTTCTCCTGTCTGAACGAAACGGACAATCTGCTGTGCCCATGCTGGAGCTTGTGGCTCGACAACAAGGACTAAAGGCACATCTGTTGCTGCGGGAACATCCGCTTCTACGACGAGAACCTGTGGTTTAGCCGGAGCTTGACGTTCCCCGGCAAGCTTGCCGGAGCAAAACTTGTCGGGAGCGTCTGCTTCAACGGAACAAACCCTGGGGCTTGCCGGAGTAGACTGCCCCTCAGCGCTCTTGGTATTGATCTTGGGGACCTTCTTGGCGGCGGCTTCGGGAAGCTCTGCCGGAAAATAGTCACCAGAAATCAACTTCCTCTTCTTGCTCTGTCCAGTTGATGGCGTTACGGACGGTTGAGTCAGCTTGAGCACAAAGATCCCTGGTTCCACAGGTAACTTAAGTGCGGCGCACTTTGACAGGCCATCGGCGATGTCGTTCTGAGCTCTTGGAACATGCTCCATCTGTAGGCCGTCAAAGTGCTCTTCAAGCTTTCTCACTTCATCAACGTAGGCTTCCATCAATGGACTCTGATAATTCTTGTTAACTTGGCGGACGACAAGCTATGAGTCACCCCTGACAATGAGCTTCTTGATCCCAAGGTCTGCCGCGATCCTGAGACCGGCAAGCAAACCCTCATACTCTGCGGTATTGTTTGTTGCTTGCTCCTTGGGAAAGTGCATCTGGACTACGTACTTGAGGTGCTCTCCGATGGGTGCGACAAGCAGCACGCCAGCACCGGCGCCTTGCAGCGAGAAGGCACCATCAAAGTACATCAGCCACTCTTTGCTTGCTTCCTTGACGGGGATGCTCGTTTCTAGAATTTCTTCATCTGGTGTTGGCGTCCACTCTGCTATGAATTCTGCCAATGCTCTGCTTTGGATAGTTGAAGTGCTCTCGAACTTGAGGCCAAAGCTTGACAGTTCCAGTGCCCACTCAACAATCCTGCCTGTTGCTTCTGGATTCTACAGTATCCTTTTCAGCGGAAAGCGAGTGACAACTGTGATCTCATGTGCTTGGAAGTAGTGGCACAGCTTTCTCGAGGCCATGAGGAGTCCGAAAAGCAATTTCTGCACACCAGAGTACCTTGACCTAGCCCCCTGCAGAAGGGAACTGACAAAGTAAACTGGGCGCTGCACCATTCTCTTCCGTATCTCCTCTTGCGCCTGCGCAGATCCATCTTTGTCGGGACTAGAGCTTGTCGGGGAAGCCCCCTGCTTGTCGCTGGATGCGCCTGCCGTGGTTGCTGGCTCATCATCTGTCTCCCTCTCTGCTACTAACGCAGCACTAACCACTTGATTGGTTGCCGCTAGATACAGCAGTAACTTCTCTTGTGGCTTAGGTGCGACAAGTATTGGAGTGGAGGACTGGTACCTCTTCAAGTCTTGCAGCGCAGCCTCTGCTTCCGGAGTCCATTTCATTGGACCTGCCTTTTTCAATATTTTGAAAAACGGCAGGGCGCGCTCAGCAGACTTAGAGATAAACCTGCTGAGAGCAGCCACGCAACCGGCAAGTCTTCGTACATCCTTGACGCGCTTTGGTGCTTCAATCTGCTCAATGGCCTTGATCTTGTCGGGATTGGCTTCAATTCCCCTCTGAGACACGAAGAACCCGAGAAGCTTGCCGGAAGGGACTCCAAACACACACTTCTCGGGGTTGAGCTTGAGGCTGATCTTGCACAGATTTGCAAAGGTTTCGTCTAAATCTTGAATCAGGGTTGCCTTGTCCTTGCTCTTGACCACTATGTCATCCATGTAGGCTTCCACATTTCTGTGAATTTGTGGCTCAAAAGCTGTATGGACTACCCTTGCAAATGTTGAACCAGCATTATTCAAACCGAAAGGCATCCGTATGAAACAATACGTGCCACATGGAGTGATGAATGTGGTCTTCTCCTCATCCTCTTCTGCCATGAAGATCTGATGGTATCCTGAGTATGCGTCAAGAAATGAAAGCAAGTCACATCCGGCCGTGGAGTCAACAATCTGGTCAATGTGCGGCAAGGGAAATGGGTCTTTGGGACAAGCTTTATTGACATCGGTGAAGTCGATACAAAGCCTCCATTTCCTGTTTGCCTTGCGCACGACTACAGGATTGGCCAACCACGTAGGATGAAGCACTCCTCTAACAAGGCCTGCTGCTTCCAATTTCTTGATCTCTTCTGCGATGAATTCTTGGCGCTCCACTGCTTGCTTCCTGACTTTCTGCTTGACGGGCCGCGCATGAGGACAGACGGCAAGGTGGTGCTCAATTACTTTCCTGGGAACACCGAGGATGTCAGACGATTGCCACGCAAACATGTCGACGTTCGCCCGCAGGAAAGCAACGAGCGCGCTTTCCTATTTAGGGTCAAGCATGGCACTGATGGTGAAGGTACCACCAGTGCCGTCCTCCTTGGCGGACACCTTCTTGGTCTCTGGCGGAGCTGCCATTATCTTCTTACACTTGCCGGTGGAGCTCGATGGTGCGTCCTCGACGGTAGCGCAGCACTCCGAAGAGGTGCGCTTGCCGGAGTGGGCATCAGAACTCTTGCCGGACTTGGTCTCCTTCTTCCCCCCGGGAGCTTCAGCAGCAAGTGTCTTGTGATATGTTGCGGCTGCTGCTTCCCGGTAGATCTTGTCGGCGCAGATAAGAGCATCCTTCTTGTCGCCAGGGACAGATATGACACTTATCGGGCCTGGCATCTTCAGCATGTTGTATGCGTAGTGAGAGGCTGCCATGAACTTGGCGAGTGCTGGACGGCCGAGTATCCCATTGTAAGGCAATGGAAAATCGGCAACGTCAAAGGTGACCCTCTCAGTCTTGAAGTTCAACTCGCCGCCAAATGTCACTGGCAACGTGATCTTCCCCTTCGGCTTGCTCCTTCCCGGGTTGATTCCTTGGAATGTGCCGGTCTCTTCGAGCTCGCTGTCAGGGATCTGGAGTTTCTGGAGTACAGCGGAGGAGATCAGGTTCAAGCCGGCCCCGCCGTCAACTAGCATCTTAGTGACCTTGAGGTTGCGGATAGTTGGTGAGACCAACATCGGCAAGCACCCGACCGCAGTTGTGCGATCAGGGTGATCCTCAATATCAAAGATGATAGGCGTGCTGGACCATTTCAGAAGCTTGCGTGACTCGACAGGTGGTTCTGCCGCATTGACTTCCCGCACCCATTGCTTGAGTTGGCGGTGTGAAGTATGCAAAGAAGCACTACCGTCAACGCACAAGACCTCTGTGGCTTTCTGGAACTCCTGCTCACTGGTCTCGACATCATCCATGTCTTCATCGTCGTCGTCATCTTCATCCTTGTCGCGGCCGCGGGGAGGTCGGTCTCCTTGCCGCTGCTTGGCCTTGCCGCGGCGTCCTCCCCGGCCGGGGCGCTTCGTGCCGGATCCTCCGGCACCTCCTTGGGCCTTCTCCTTGTCGCACCGCTCGTATTCAGCCTTTTGTTGTTCGACAAGCTGCTCGACCCTCTTGCAGTCCTGGAGGTCGTGACCCTTGGTGCGGTGGATCTTGCAGTACTGCTTGTCGGTGCTGTCCTGCTTGTCGGCGGCCGCCACAGCCTGGCAGTTGGTGCATGCGGCAACCTCCTTGTTGGATCTACCAACTTTGGCTTTCTTGGCGCCACCTTCGTTGCCGGACTGCTCAACGACTAGCACATCTTTGCCTTTCTTTTTCCTGTTGTTCCGCCGCCGGTTTTTCTTTGTCGGGGCAGCATCCTCACTGTCAGATCCCCCTGCTCCTGTATCCTCTCCGGGGAGTTTCCTCCCTTCCTCAGCACGTGCGCACTTGTCGGCCAGGGCGTACAGTTCACTGACGTCCTTGATCTTGCACATCGTCATCTCCTCCCTCATCCTGTGGTTACGCACGTTCTGATGGAACGCGCTGATGACCGCGGCAGGGTGGACGTCTGGGATGTTGTGATGTCCACGGCTGAATCTCTGAATGTACTTGCGCAGGGGCTCTCCTTCCTTCTGGGCGAGCAGATGAAGGTCCCTTTCTTGGACATGAGGTTTGTGGCCGCCTGTAAAGGCGCCGACAAACTGATGGCACAGGTCTGCCCAGGAGGATATGGAGTTGTCCGGCAAGTGCATGAGCCAGGACCTGACATTGGGCTTGAGTACCAGCGGGAAGTAGTTGGCAAGGATCTTGTCGTCCCGCCCCCCGGCAGCTTGCACCGCGATGGTGTAGATGCTGAGGAACTCCGACGGATGCGTCTTGCCGTCGTACTTCTCTGGTACGTCTCGTTTGAAATTCTTCATGCTGGGCCACTGGACTTGCCGCAGCTCACGAGTAAACGCAGGACAACCTACCGCATACGGCAAGTCGCCTGGTTCCCCTGGCGCATGCATGTCGACAGCGGGCCCAGCGCGCTGGTCTGATTGACGCCGCGCTTCTCTTCGGCGCTTGATGCGAGTACGAGCGTCCTCTTGCTGTCGTTCGTGAAGAACTTGGCGCTGATCGCGACGAGCTCGTGGATCTGATGACGCGGTGGAGTCGCTATCGAGGTGGATCCGGCGAGTCGGCGATCTTGGCTTTCGGGGTGGAGAGTGCACGGTGGTTGCACCCCCACCGGTCTTGTCGCCATCGGCCCGTGCCTGGCTGACTTGCCGCGGCTGCGATGTACTCGGCTGCCGTGGAGTGTCTCCGTTGGCGAAGGCGATGAGACTCTGAATGGTGGCCCTCCAGTCGTCGATCTTGTCTGCCGTTGGAGGGTAGTCTAGGAGCAGTTGAGCTCATGCCAAAGCTTCTGCTGGAGTGGCGGGTAGCGGTGGCGAAGGGTGTGAGGAGCGGGATATGCTCGGACTTCTAACTATGTTAGAAGGAGCAGTATCACGTCCAGGCGACCGTGCCTTGCTCGTGCCGGCATGTTGGCGTGCATGCTGGTCTTGAGCATTCCGAGATCCACCAGCTCGATCTTGGTCGAGCAGGCGTATGGTACCGTGAGTACCATGACGCTGCCGGTCCCGCGCCTCCTGAGATGGGCGCGGTGCACTTACGGACGCCGAGGTCTTGGAGTGCGCCTGGTCGTTGTGGGAGTCGACTACGCCGCCGATGGGCAGCGCAACTTTGTCCTTGGACTTGGCGGCACCGTGAGCTCCCTCGTCGACGCCCGTTCTTCCGCCGGTGTCTACCCCACCAGCCGTTTGCTCCGGCGGTGGTGGGATCGACGCGGACGGAGCAGCTGCCTCCGAAGCCTTCTTCTTCGGCGGCATGTTGATGAAGATGATGAAGATCTAGCTCGTGTGAACGCCGGATCAGGTTCACACAACCTCGACGCCCCCTACCTGGCGTGCCAAAGATGTCGGGGAAACTGATCCACGAGCACCTAGGGGACCGGCGGACCGAGCCCCTTTCGGTTCGGCGGGGGGGGGGGGGGGG
>LR738714.1:621035651-621124570 GCA_902687465.1 Secale cereale
GGGGGGCGGAGATCGCACGAAGAGCAGATCGAGGCGAAGCACACGAGCAGTTTACCCAGGTTCGGGCCGCACGGATGCGTAAAACCCTACTCCTGCTTTGTGGTTTGTATTGAGTTCTTGCTCGGGAGCGCTGAGTGCTACAGTACACACTAGCAGCTAACGAGACCAAGCGTGAGAGTGTTCGAACCTCCCTCTACGTTGCGCATGGGCCTCCTTTTATATGCTCAAGGGGTCACCGACAGGTGGCAACGCAGATGAGGGTAAAAATGGGGAAGTGTTGCGGTTGGTACAGCTACCTGTATAGTGTATCATACCTAACCCTGACGGCAGGGGACAAGAGCATTAAATGCCCGTCTGTGTCGCCCAAACAGTGCAAAAAGGGACCGCCAAGGACGCCACCGTTCGTCACGACGGCAACCTTGTCAGCGCCGCTTGCCACCGCGCACCGCTGGCTACACAGCCTCCCGCCACGTATGCCTGGATGGATCCTAGGGCAACACGTTGGCGGATGTGCTGGAGCGTGGGTACAGAGTGGTAGCTTGCCGCGGCAAGCGCCTTGCCGCGGTCGTTGTCTTGTCGCGTCCGGGAGCTTGCCGCTCACCAAGCCTTGCCGGGACGCATGGCGCGTCGCGGCAAGT
Organism: Secale cereale; assembly: GCA_902687465.1. NCBI lineage: Eukaryota > Viridiplantae > Streptophyta > Magnoliopsida > Poales > Poaceae > Secale > Secale cereale. The sequence goes on from LR738714.1 coordinate 621,036,290, forward strand.
TCCTTGAGATGCCTTGGTTGGCCTTCCCGGCAAGCTCCTCTCGCCGGGGTTTTGGGCCTTGAATGGCCTTCCCGGCATGCTCCTCTTGCCGGGGCCTTGTCTCCTTGGCTTGAATACTTTGTTCTTGAATGGCTCCAAAGGAACCACGGAGGACCTTGGCGGTCACCCGGCAAGTCTTGCCGCGGGGTGCTGCGACTGCCCGTGCACAAGTTTGGGATACTAGGGTACCCCTACTCTAGTACACCGACACAGAGATCATGGGAGAGTTGTTTAATTCATCGTGGTATGCGGAACGGTTTGAGTGGCAAAAGCCGGAATTTTTGGATAAGAAAATTTTAACGTTGCGTTCACAAATTCTTCAGCTATCAAGGACACAGTGAAGATTTTGAACTAGTTTCAAATAGAACGCATATGAAGAAATTGTGAATATACTGATTGAGTTAAACATAGAGGGGGAAGGGTCCGATCACATTCACTTAGAGGAAAAATTAGCTTGAAGAATTAGCAATAAGTGAATGCTATAGAGGACATCTAGAAAAAGTTGAAGAAATTGCAAATTTTGAGGAATTCGAAAATTTGAAGAATTTGCAAATTGAAGAAAACTCAAATTTCAACTTTGGGTGGTGGCGTGACCCACCGTATAAGAATGATGATTTCAGACACCGCGTACAATTGTCGTAGGGCTCTAAGAATCAATTTCTTTACACTTAGAGTGTTAGTCTTCATTGATTGAAGAAAAACATTACTTCGTGTGTTGCACATCAAAGTTATCAATTTTGCAGAAGTGTTTGGATGTGTGTCCTTTCAAAGAACATTCAAAGATTCTAAGATATTTAGCTCACACCACAACTTGCAGAATCTCTTCTCATCCAAGGGCTTAGTGAAGATATCTGCCATCTGTTCTTCGGTCTTCACGTGGTAGATGGAGATGTCGCCCTTGAACACATGGTCATGAAGAAAATGATGACGGATCTGGATGTGCTTAGTCCTCAAATACTGAACTGGGTTGTGACCAATCTTGATAGAACTCTCAATGTCACAATAGAGTGGCACATTCTTCATGTTTACGCCATAGTCCTTGAGGGTTTTCTTCATCCATAGCAATTGAGCACAGCATGAACCAGCAACAATGTATTCAGCTTCAGCAGTGGAGAGTGATACACGGTTCTGCTTCTTCGAGGACCAACATACTAAGGATCGCCCGAGGAAATGGCATGTGCCGGATGTAGACTTGCGATCCACTTGATCACCAGCATAGTCATAGTCAGAATATCCGATGAGAACAAAATCAGAGCCCTTGGGATACCATAATCCAAGTGTTGGAGTGTGAGCTAGATATCGAAGAATATGCTTCACATCCTTATGGTGTGATTCCTTTGGTGTAGCTTGAAATCGGGCACACATGCAAACACTAAGCATAATATCTGGCCTAGATGCACATAGATACACTAAAGATCCAATCATGGAGCGGTATACCCTTTGATCGAAGTTTTTACCATTTTCATTAGTGCATAGTTGGCCATTTGTGGGCTTAGGGATTTTGACGCCTTTGGAATCTTGCATGCCGAATTTCCTCAGAACATCCTTGAGGTATTTCCCTTGAGATATGAAGATGTCATTGCGGTGTTGACGAATTTGAAGGCATAGGAAGAATTTCAGGTTTCCCATCATGGACATTTGATATTCTTCACACATCATGTAGCCAAATTCGTCACTATAACGTTCATAAGTACAACCAAAGATAATATCGTCCACATAGATTTGACACACAAATAATTCATCATCATATGATTTAGTGAAAATATTTGGGTCAAGTGAACCGGGTTTGAAGCCTTTCTTCGTGAGGAATTCCTTCAAAGTATCATACCACGCCCGAGGGGCCTGCTTGAGGCCATATAGGGACTTGTTGAGTTTGAAGACTTTGTCAAGATGTTTAGGATCTTCAAAACTTGGGGGTTGAGCAACATATACTTCTTCCTCAAGCTTACCATTGAGGAATGCACTCTTCACATCCATTTGATATAAGATGATATTATGATGGTTAGCATAATAAGAAAGTAAATATGCGAATAGCTTCAAGTCTAGCAATAGGAGCAAAAGCTTCATCGAAGTCAATTCCTTCAACCTGTGTGTAGCCTTCAGCTACAAGACAAGCCTTATTCCTCACCACAAGGCCATTTTCATCTTGCTTGTTTCGATAGATCCACTTGGTGCCGATGATATTGTGCTTCCGAGGATCTGGGCGCTTGGCGAGTTCCCACACATGGTTGAGCTCGAATTGATACAATTCCTCTTGCATAGCTTGAATCCACTCAGGTTCCAGAAATGCATCATCAACTTTGGTGGGCTCTGTGATAGAGACAAAAGAAAAGTGCCCACAAAAGTTAGATAAGTGTGAAGCTCTTGAGCACGTGAGAGGACCTGGTGCATTGATGTCGTTGATGATTTTCTTGATCTGCACTTATTTTGCAACACGAGGATGAGCTGGCTGACGACTTTGGTCTGGCTGAGCATTTTCTTCAGTATCAATTTCTTCAGGAGCACCAGAATGATTTTCTTCATTGTCAGGAATGACTTCTTCAGCAGATTCTTCAGTGGGGATGATATCTTTAGTAGCTTTGAACTTAATGAATTCTTCAGGAGGTATTTCACATGTCACAGTAGGCACGTGCTCTCTTTGCGAGCCATTAGTTTCATCGAACCGCACATCTACATTCTCAACAATCTTGTGGAGATGATTGATGAACATTCTATAGGTGTGTGATACGTCTCCGTCGTATCAATAATTTTTGATTGTTACATGCCAATATTCTATAACTTTCATATACTTTTGGTAACTTTTTATACTATTTTGTGGGACTAACATATTTGATCCAGTGCCCAGTGCCGGTTCCTGTTTGTTGCATATTTTTTGTTTCGCAGAATATCCATATCAAATGGAGTCCAAACGGAATAAAAACGGCCGGAGTTTTTTTGGAATATATGTGAATTTTGGGAAGCGGAACCAGCACCAGACGATGCCCGAGTGGTCCACGAGGTAGGGGGCGCACCCCCCCTGCCCAGGGCGCGCCCAGGGCCCTCGTGGCCACACCGTATGGCGGTTGATGCCCTACTTTCACCGCAAGAAATCTAATATCCAGATAAAAATTGTGTCAAAAAATCAGCCCAATCGAAGTTACGGATCTCCGGGAATTTAAGAAACGGTGGAAGGCCAGAATCTGAGAACGCAGAAACAGAGAGAGACAGAGAGACAGATCCAATCTCGGAGGGGCTCTCGCCCCTCCCACGGCATGGAGACCATGGACCAGAGGGAAAACCCTTCTCCCACCTAGGGAGAAGTTCAAGGAAGAATAAGAAGGGGGGCTCTCTCCCCCTCGCTTCCGGTGGCACCGGAGTGCCACCGGGGCCATCATCGTGTGACGGCGATCTACACCAACAACTCCGTCATCTTCACCAACATCTCCATCACCTTCCCCCATCTATCTACAGCGGTCCACTCTCTCGCAACCCGCTGTACCCTCTACTTGAACATGGTGCTTTATGCTTCATATTATTATCCAATGATGTGTTGCCATCCTATGATGTCTGAGTAGATTATCGTTGTCCTATCGGTGATTGGTGAATTGCTATGATTGATTTAAATTGCTTGTGGTTATGTTGCTATCCTTTGGTGCCCATCATATGAGCGCACGTGTGGATCACACAATAGGGTTAGTTGTATGTTGATAGGACTACGTATTGGAGGGCAAGAGTGTCAGAAGCTTCAACCTAGGGTGGAAATTGATGCATACGGGATTGAAGGGGGACCAATATATTGTAATGCTATGGTTGGGTTTTACCTTAATGAACGTTAGTAGTTGCGGATGCTTGCTAATAGTTCCAATCATAAGTGCATAGAATTCCAAGTAAGCGATGACATGCTAGCAGTGGCCTCTCCCGCATAAAACTTGCTATCGGTCTAGTAACGTAGTCAATTGCTTAGGGGAAATTTTGCAACTCCTACCACCACTTTTCCACACTCGCTATCATTAACTTTAGTTGTGTCTTTATCTTAACAGCCCCTAGTTTTATTTCCGTGCTCTTTATATTCTTGCAAACCTATCCAAAAACACCTACAAAGTACTTCTAGTTTCATACTTGTTCTAGGTAAAGTAAATGTCAAGCGTGCGTAGAGTTGTATCGGTGGTCGATAGAACTTGAGGGAATATTTGTTCTGCCTTTAGCTCCTCGTTGGGTTCGACACTCTTACTTATCAAAAGAGGCTACAACTGATCCCCTACACTTGTGGGTTATCAAGACCTTTTCTGGCGCCGTTGCCGGGGAGCAATAGCGTGGGGTGAATATTCTTGTGTGTGCATGTTTGCTTTATCACTAAGTAGATTTCATTTGTTGTTCTAAGTTTCTTTCTATCTTTAGTTATGGGTAGGAAACGCAAAACACCAAAAAAATTAGTGGTACCTACTTTACCAATGGTTGAAGAACCACTCAAAATCTATCACACTCATGAAGCTTTTTACTTGGATCATCTTTAATCCCTATGTGCTCGTGTTGAAACCCCAACTAGTTTAGTTGAGGGCAAATCTTTAGATGAGCATGCTTGTTATGTGCGACATCGCTTATCTCAAGAAGGGAAACTTTTACTGGATCAAATTCATCGTTTGCAATGCTATGCTTGGAATTTATGTGAAATATATGATTTTACTTGTTGTTCTGAAGACCCTAAGAAACACCTTCCCTACCAATGTGAGTTTAGTGATAATGGAATCGTATCTTCGTATGCTAAGGGTGTTTATAGTTACTATGATGTTTGACAAATTGAAGAATTTGTTGCTTTTAAGGGTGCTTATGAAATTGCTTCTTTGATTGAAAAGTATGATGCTACTCTTTACAAATCTGAAAATTTTGCCATATTTAAATATTGTTATGATAATTATGCTTCTAATGCCTATGTTAAACCATATATTGAGGACTCCTCCGCTGTCCAAGAAGAGACTAATATTTTGCAGGAGTCTATGGAAGAAGAAATTAATGACATTGTGAGATGATTGGATGAAAAAGATGAGGAGGAGAGCGAAGAACAAAAGGAGGAAGAGCGGATTAGCAACCCGTGCCCACCTTTTAATGAGAGTAACTCTTCAACTCATACATTGTTTAATTTCCCTTCGTGCTTACTGAAGGACGAATGCTATGATGATTGTTATGATCCCTTGGATTCTTTTGAAATATCCCTTTTTGATGATGCTTGCTATGCTTGTGGCTAAGATGCCAATATGAATTATGCTTATGGAGATGAACTTGCTATAGTTCCTTATGTTAAACATGAGATAGTTGCTATTGCACCCACACATGATAGTCCTATTATCTTTTTGAATTCTGCAAACTGCACTATATTGGAGAAGTTTGCACTTATTAAGGATTATATTGATGGGTTGCCTTTTTCCATTACACATGATGATTTTGATGAGTATAATATGCATGTGCTTGCTGCTCCTACTTGCAATTATTATGAGAGAGGAACTACATCTCCGCCTCTCTATGTTTCCAACATGATAAAATTGCAAGAAACTACGTATACTATGCATTGGCCTTTACTTGATGTGCATGAATTGTTCTTGTATGACATGCCTATGCATAGGAAGAGAGTTAGACTTCGCTTTTGCATGATATATATCACTTTGTGCTCACTACTAAATGCCAAATCATTGCTAATTAAAATTGGCTTTGATATACCTTGGGATCCGGGTGGATCCATTACTTGAGCACTATATGCCTAGCTTAATGGCTTTCAAGAAAGCGCTGTCAGGGAGACAACCCGCAAGTTTTAGAGAGTCATTTATTTCTGTTGTGTGCTTTTATAAAGTTTAAAAACAAAATAAAAATAAAGAAGGGAACCCAAAACTTTTCAAAAAGAAAAGTGAAAGTGAGATAGATGAGCATTGTGAAAGTGGGGGACGTCCTTGAACTTTATTCATGCCCATGGAGACTTTGTGAATCTTAATTACAAAAGCTTTTAATCAAAAATAATTATCCCCTTGTACAAATCCATTGTATTATAAAAATAACTAGGAGAGTGGCCCGCTCGATGCGCGGGCTAGAACATTATAAAGTTGAGAGAAATTTTAATTATATTTTTCTAAATAATAATTTGAACCAAATGTGATCATATTTAAATATATGAGCCTTTTGCAAACATAGTTTAGTTGTAGGTATTTTTGGTATTCTGACCGGTATATAAGTATATATTTATGAATTAAGCATGCATGTATCTGCTTGTTATGCATGGTATACTAACTTGTCATAATTTTTCCTCTTTTTTAATTTATATTTGTGTCATTTTGTAGCCTTTTATCTTGTTGTTTTATCTAAGTATTTTTATATAAAAAATATAGGGATATGTAAATTTGCTAATGTTGTGTAAGATTTAATACTAATATGTTAGTTTTAGATGTGTGTACATGTCATATTCGCTAATTATGTCAGCCATGTTCTATCAATTTGAGAATCCAAAATAGCTAACATGACATACTTTTATGGAGAGTTGGAACATAAGTAAATGAAGATATGAAAATTTGAACTTGTCAGACAATGAATATATATTAGTAAAGATAGGAGAGAACTTCCCTAAATGAAAACTAAACATTGTAATACCTAAGTACTTGAATCTTGTATTCATGAGTAATCAAATAAAAAGATAGTGAATGTTAGCTAAGCCAGATAAATCAAAATTGCCTGGTCATCAAGAACAATATGTATGCAATACGTATTTTGCTAACAAAGCTAGATTCAACTTTTATCAAGCCTTTTATGTAAGGGCATTCGAATGTCATGTAGGTTCCTACATGTTGGTAGACTGCTTTCTTGTACATGATTGGTAATATTATGAGTGCAAGCACAATGAGATGTCCATTATCTAGTACTATGGAAGCAAACAATCAAGATACCGGTAAAGGATAACTCACTTACAAAACAAATATAGTCTTGATAAGCAAACATAGGAAACGGAAAACTACTGTCAGTTAGAAATAATATGAAGGGGCGACAACCAATGTTTAAGATTTTTATACTTGTTCTCACTATAATTCATTTGAGTGCTCCAAATCAACTAATAGGGCACATAGAGTACAGTGCAGAACTAAAAACACACATATATGCTCACACTTCTCTTTCATTATCAAGGAAATGAACTCTCTGGATCCAGTTCCCTAAGATCTTAAAACCTCACTCGTCTCATCAAGTCACCATGGCACAAGCGAAAGCTGACTTATTTATTGGTGGCATCGCACCATGATACATACATGAAGCAATACCGGAATCTTTATCTTCCAATGATTACTCTATGATTCATCCATGCTTCACTTTATCTTCCTATGTCTCTAAATCCCGCTCCATAGCATGAGCCATCATAGCTTACCGCCATATGCAATTGAAGAAAGCCAAAGAGGTTACACGTAATATATATTTGTCGAACCAATCAACTTTATGGGATGGTAAGTCCATCATTACTCAAGTTGGAACCAATATCATTTTTCTCATGCTCATTCTTGTTTCATCTCATTTTTTGGGTACCATGTGCTAGCAAACAATAGTATTCCCATGATACATGATTTTCTTACTGTGATAATACCATTAAATTAATTTTGTCTATGAATGGGAAGTTAATGTCGGTGCATAAACATGTGTTTTGAAAAGGCATTCCATATCAACATTTTCCCATGTATCCTCTTGACTAAAACTGAAAGGAAGGCATGTGAATGCAAGGAGAAGATACAATGATGGGTGTCCTGGATGAGTTCAGAATAGATCAAGCAGATGATTCAACTTGTGGTTGTTGCTGACACTACATAGCTTGCCTTTCAACCCACATGGGGCCGAACTGTGTATCACATCATTGTTTGCTAATTAATCAGAAACTCTTAATTGGTTTTGCCCTTCTCACGGCAGGCTCCAGTTTGATTCCTTTTACGCGTACTTCTAGTTTGGTCGTTCCACTCGATGGAAGAAACATGTACTTAGTGATCTAAACACTTTTATATTAGTTTATAGAGGGGGTAGCTCTTAATAGGCAATAGGGCCCGAGGAATAAAGGAACATGATGTCTGCTTATTTTATTTTCATCTGTCCGTATATCTTGGCAGAATACATGCATGCATATACATCATGGTATCTGCCCCACGGAGTACTTCGTATTTTTTACCATCACATCAGTTTTTTTACCATCACGTCCTAGTCCCATGCTCTCTATTTGTTCTATTCGTGGAGTCCCATGTTTTTTTTTCAGGTAAGAGTCCCATGCTAGTTGAGTGCATGACTACATCTGCCAGCCTAGTACGCTAAATTTCTTACCGGCACGTGCCAGTACCACGATGTTTTATTTTTCCATGTAGTTCCATTCTTCTTCTTTTTCTTTTGAGGAAAGAGTCCACGCTCGCTGTTTCTACGGAGAGTCGCACTTTTCTTTTATTTTCTATTGTATATGCAAAGTTGGACGCTAATTTTTTTTCACGCTACTGTTTTCTCTATGATATAGTCTAAGGTCCGTGCTAATTCTTTTTTCTGAGAAAACAGTCCTGCGATAGTTGTTCCCATGCTAGTTCTGTTTATTGTTGGCAAAGGTGAAAGGAACATTTTCTTTTTTTCTAATGGAGTTGGTGGGTAATTTTTCCACTTAAAAATAATCTATCGGCTCTTGTATTTTTGTCTATAAATTAAATGTTCGGTTGTCTCTAATTTTTATGGGATTTTGTAGCATATTTCTCTTTTTTCTAGAGTACATCGCGTGCCTTAGCTAGGTTGCGGGCATCAGTGGTAGTCGAAACGCACACTTAGACGACGATGCTGGCCCCTAACGTGTACATAGCTCGTAGACACAATACACTATGCCAGTGCTATTGTTTGTCATGCCTCATAGGACAGAACATAATGTTAGCACGTCGAGCAGGAAAGCGTCTGCGACATGAGATATTTGTGATTTCTTTAGGGAAGGTATTTGTGGTTTTTAATTTATATTCTGATGCTTTATGCTTTATGTACGCGGGGGTCAATCACGGACGGAAGATAATGTTAGCATGCCGAGCAGGAAAGTGTCCGCACATGAGGTACATGTGATTTTTTTAGGGAAGGTACTTATGATTTTTAATTTATCTTCTGATGCTTTACGTACGCGGGAGTTGATCAGGCATGCAAGATCCTTGTGCAAAAAATTCCGCATGCGGGAATATTTGGAAGAGGTAAATCATGGTTAAGTTGGCTTTTTTTCCTCAAGGTGAGATGTATATTTTCTTTTGCGTGCAGTGTCAAAAAAAATTTGCACGTTTGCAAAACATGTGGAAGAGACGGTAAATGTGCAAGTTGGTTGCCTTTTTCAGGTGACAAATTCTTTTTTCTCTTTGACGTATATGCATGTTTTTTTTGTGGGGTGGCGTGCATGTGTTAACCTGGTCAAGTTGTTTTGGCTATTGTTTTTTTTCACGATTGCTTTGGTTAGTGTTTTTCTTGGACGTGCATGCATGAGGAAACGTGTTCAAGTTGGTTCCTTTTTAAGATGAGATACATGTGTTGGCTAGTGTTTTTTTTTCTTTTCACGCTTGCTTTGGTTAGTGTTTTTTTTTGGGACGTGCATGCATGAGGAAACGTGTTCAAGTTGGTTCCTTTTTAAGATGAGATATAAGTCAGCTTTGTTTGGACCCACCATATTATGGTACATAGATCAAACGGTTAGATATTAAAAATAATAGATGATCTATTCGATTGACGGTCCATATTTTCTGATTAATGTGGAATTTTCTAGAATAATTCTCTGTTTCCTCGTTAACCCGTCAACTACTTTTTATATATAATAGATGTCCCAAGGTTTGCCTTTAGGATGTTTACAATGCTTGTTGGTTTGTGCGGTGCAGGACAGAAATTTTGGCTGTAGTACGCGATTTTACATTTTTTGCTGGAACGTCAAATGGTTTTAAAACTTTTTGCACTGTCTTTCTATACAATGTTTTTATTTTTCCTAATTTTGGAAGAAATTTTCAAGTATCATAAGTATGGTGAATGTTCAGATTATTACAGACTGTTCTGTTTTAGACAGATTTTGTTTTTGATGCATAGTTTGCTTGTTTTGGTGAAACTATCAATTTCTATCAGTGGATTAAGCCATGGAAAAGTTATATTAAAGTAGCTACAATGCAAAAACAAAATATGAATTGGTTTGAAACAGTACTTAGAGTAGTGATTTGCTTTATTATACTAACAGATCTTACCGAGTTTTCTGTTGAACTTTTGTGTGGATGAAGTGTTCGAAGATCGAGGAGGTCTCGATGTAAGGAGAAGAAGGAGAGGCAAGAGATCAAGCTTGGGGATGACCAAGGCACCCCAAGTAAATATTCAAGGAGACTCAACCGTCTAAGCTTGGGGATGCCCCATAAGGCATCCCCTCTTTCTTCAACAAGTATCGATATGTTTTCGGATTCGTTTCATTCATGTGATATGTGCATATCTTGGAGCGTCGTGTGCTTTTTCTTTTTCTTTTAATAAATGCACCATGATGGTATGAGATAGTCCTTGGTTGATTTATAGAATGCTCTTTGCACTTCACTTATATCTTTTGAGTATGGCTTTATAGAATACTTCATGTGCTTCACTTATATCATTTGAAGTTTGGATTGCCTCCTTCTCCTCACATAGAAAACCTCCATTTGTAGAATGCTCTTTTGCTTCACTTATAATTGTTAGAGCGTGGGTATAACTTTTGTAGAAAGAATTAAAACTCTCTTGCTTCCCTTATATCTATTTAGAGAGTTGATAGGAATTGGTCATTCACATGGTTAGTCATAAAATCCTACATAAACTTGTAGATCGCTGAATATGATATGTTTGATTCCTAGCAATAGTTTTGCGATATAAAGATGGTGATATTAGAGTCATGCTAGTGGGTAGTTGTGGATTGTAGAAATACTTGTGTTGAGGTTTGTGATTCCCGTAGCATGCACGTATGGTGAACCGTTATGTGATGAAGTTGGAGCATGATTTATTTATTGAGTGTCATCCTTTGCGTGGAGGTCGGGGGCGCGCGATGGTTAACTCCTACCAACCTCCCCCCTAGGAGCATGCGTGTAGTACTTGGTTTCGATGGGTAATAAATTTTTGCAATAAGTATGTGAGTTCTTTATGACTAATGTTGAGTCCATGGATTATACGCACTCTCACCCTTCCATCATTGCTAGCCTCTCTTGTACCGCACAACTTTCGCCGGTACCATACACCCACCTTATACCTTCCTCAAAACAGCCACCATACCTACCTATATGGCATTTCCATTGCCATTCCGAGATATATTGCCAAGTAACTCCACCGTTCCGTTTATTATGACACGCACCATCATTGTCATATTGCCTTGCATGATCGTAAGATAGCTATCATGATGTTTCCATGGCTTGTCCATTTTTTGATGTCATTGCTACGCTAGATCATTGCACATCCCGGTACACCGCCGGAGGCATTCACATAGAGTCATATTTTGTTCTAGCTTCGAGTTGTAATCTTTGAGTTGTAAGTAAATAAAAGTGTGATGATCTTCATTATTAGAGCATTGTCCCATGTGAGGAAAGCCAAATAAAAAAAAGATGGCCAAAAATAGAGAGGGGCTAAAAAAAGGAGAAAGCCCCTAAAAAACAAAAAATGAGAGAAAAGAGAGAAGGGACAATGCTACTATCCTTTTCCACACTTGTGCTTCAAAGTAGCACCATGATCTTCATAATAGAGAGTCTCTTGTTTTGTCACTTCCATATACTAGTGGGAATTTTCATTATAGAACTTGGCTTGTATATTCCAACGACGGGCTTCCTCAAATGCCCTAGGTCTTCATGAGCAAGCAAGTTGATGCACACCCACTTGTTTTCTTTTTGAGCTTTCATACACTTATAGCTCTAGTGCATCCGTTACATGGCAATCCCTACTCACTCACATTGATATCAATCGATGGACATCTCCATAGTCAATTGATTTTCCTAGTCGATGTGAGACTTTCTCCCTCCTTTTGTCTATCACCACCTTCTATTCCACCCATAGTGCTATGTCCATGGCTCACGCTCATGTATTGCGTGAAAGTTGAAAAAGTTTGAGAATACTAAAGTATGAAACAATTGCTTGGCTAAAACCGGGGTTGTGCATGATTTAAATACTTTCTGTGGTGAAGATGGAGCATAGCCAGACCATATGATTTTGTAGGGATAACTTTCTTTGGCCATGTTATTTTGAAAAGATATGATTGCTTTATTAGTATGCTTGAAGTATTATTGTCTTAATGTCAAATGATAGACTATTGCTTTGAATCACTCGTGTCTTAATATTCATGCCATGATTAGATTATATGATCAAGATTATGCTAGGTAGCATTCCACATCAAAAATTATCTTTTTTATCATTTACCTACTCGAGAACGAGCAGGAATTAAGCTTGGGAGTGCTGATACGTCTCCGTCGTATGTATAATTTTTGATTGTTCCATGCCAATATTCTACAACTTTCATATACTTTTGGTAACTTTTTATACTATTTTGTGGGACTAACATATTGATCCAGTGCCTAGTGTCAGTTCCTGTTTGTTGCATGTTTTTTGTTTCACGGAATATCCATATCAAATGGATTCCAAACGAAATAAAAATGGACGGAGATTTTTTTGGAATATATGTGAATTTTGGGAAGCGGAACCAGCACCAGACGATGCCCGAGTGGGCCACGAGGTAGGGGGGCGCGCCCCTGCCCAGGGCGCGCCCAGGGCCCTCGTGGCCACACCGTAAGGCAGTTGATGCCCTTTTTGCCGTCAGAAAGCTAATATCCAGATAAAAATCGTGTCAAAAAATCAGCCCAATCGGAGTTACGGATCTCCGGGAATTTAAGAAACGGTGGAAGGCCAGAATCTGAGAACGCAGAAAAAGAGAGAGATAGAGAGACAGATCCAATCTCGGAGGGGCTCTCGCCCCTCCCACGCCATGGAGACCATGAACCAGAGGGAAAACCCTTCTCCCACCTAGGGAGAAGTTCAAGGAAGAAGAAGACGGGGGGAGGGCTCTCTCCCCCTCGCTTCCGGTGGCACCGGAGTGCCATCGGGGCCATCATCGTGTGACGGCGATCTACACCAACAACTCCGTCATCTTCACCAACAACTCCATCACCTTCCCCCATCTATCTACAGCGGTCCACTCTCTCGCAACCCGCTATACCCTCTACTTGAACATGGTGCTTTATGCTTCATATTATTATCCAATGATGTGTTGCCATCCTATGATGTCTGAGTAGATTATCGTTGTCCTATTGGTGATTGATGAATTGCTATGATTGATTTAAATTGCTTGTGGTTATGTTGTTGTCCTTTGGTGCCCATCATATGAGCGCGCGTGTGGATCACACAATAGGGTTAGTTGTATGTTGATAGGACTACGTATTGGAGGGCAAGAGTGTCAGAAGCTTCAACCTAGGGTGGAAATTGATGCATACGGGATTGAAGGGGGACCAATATATTGTAATGCTATGGTTCGGTTTTACCTTAATGAACGTTAGTAGTTGCGAATGCTTGCTAATAGTTCCAATCATAAGTGCATAGAATTCCAAGTAAGCGATGACATGCTAGCAGTGGCCTCTCCCGCATAAAACTTGCTATCGGTCTAGTAACGTAGTCAATTGCTTAGGGGAAATTTTGCAACTCCTACCACCACTTTTCCACACTCGCTATCATTAACTTTAGTTGTGTCTTTATCTTAACAGCCCCTAGTTTTATTTCCGTGCTCTTTATATTCTTGCAAACCTATCCAAAAACACCTACAAAGTACTTCTAGTTTCATACTTGTTCTAGGTAAAGTAAACGTCAAGCGTGCGTAGAGTTGTATCGGTGGTCGATAGAACTTGAGGGAATATTTGTTCTGCCTTTAGCTCCTCGTTGGGTTCGACACTCTTACTTATCGAAAGAGGCTACAAATGATCCCCTACACTTGTGGGTTATCAATGTGCGAGTCCTTTCCGTAACCAAGCATAAAACCTTCATGTGCTTTTGTTGCAAATTTGGAATTGTGATGAGGATCTCTAACCCAACATTTAGCACCGAAGACTTTGAGATAACTCACATTGGCTTTCTTGTCAGTGCGGAGTTCGTATAAGGTTTTCTTGAGGAGTTTGTGAAGATATACCCTGTTGATGATGTGGCACGCAGTGTTGATAGCCTCAGACCAGAACCAAAGAGGCGTTTGTATTCATCAAGCATAGTGCAAGCCATCTCAACAAGAGTCATGTTCTTGTGCTCCACAACGCCGTTCTGCTGAGGAGTGTAAGGGGCTGATAGCTCATGAGTAATACCAAGTTCATCAAGATAATCATCAAGACCAGTGTTCTTGAACTCGGTCCCATTGTCACTCCGGATATGCTTGATCTTCACATCGAAATTCGTCGAGGCCCTTGAGGAAAATTGCTTGAATATTTCCTGCATTTCATGCTTAAATGTGATGATATGCACCCATGTATAATGATAATAGGCATCAACAATGACAAAGCCATAAAGAGATGCTGCATTTGTGAATGCAGAGAATGTGTAGGGCCGAATAGGTCCATGTGAAGCAATTCAAAAGGACGAGTGCTAGTCATGATGGTCTTCGAGGGATGCTTGGATTTGGTCATCTTTCTAGCTTCGCAAGCCCCACAAAGATGATCTTTGAGGAATTTGACACCCTCAACTCCAAGGAAATGCTTCTTCTTCACAAGTGTGTGCAAGTTCCTCATGCCAGCATGACCAAGTCGTTGATTCCATAGCCATCCTTCTGAAGCTTTTGCAAGTAGACATGTGGCAGGCTGTGTTCCTATAGAGAAATCAACAATATACAAGTCTCCTCTCCTAAAGCCTTCGAAAACTTTGGAGTTGTTAGATTCTAAGACTACAACACAACGATATTTGCCAAAGACAGCAACCATATCAAGATCACAAAGCATTGAGACCGACATGAGGTTGAATCCAAGAGACTTGATAAGCACGACTTTGTCCAGGTGTCGATCTTTTGATATTGCAACCTTACCTAGACCCAATACCTTGCTTTTTTTACTTTGTCAGCGTAGGTGATATGCTTCCGGTGAGATGGAGATAAACCAGAGTCCATCAATAGGTTCTTGTCACCGGTCATGTGATTTGTACATCCACTGTCGAGGACCCACTCAGTAGCTTTGAGGGAGACATCCTGTAGAAGAATTAGTGTATCTTACAACTCATATGCTTCATTGTGAAGAATATGACATCGATTCATCAGAATGAATTTCATCAATAAGAGCTATATATGAAGAATGAGGACGTGAGAAACAAATGAATCATTTCTACATGATTAGCCTGCGTCCTTTCAAGCATTTTTAGGTCTCCAGCAAATTCTTCAGACGTTTAAGTTCGTCTGGAGACCTGACCCTTTATAAGATATTAGTTATTTTTCTTCACCACCCACATCTGGAGGGGTGGCAAAGAGTTCATCATTCTGCGAGCACCAACTGAGAATGGTTGCATTGAAGCCAGTGCATTTCGTTTCACAGGAGAGGGGTTAGAGTATGAATATGAGTAAGTAGAGAAATTCTTCGAGAACTTATGAACATAATGATTTGAAGAATAATGAACATATTCATAATCCTTATTCTTTCCCTGTGAAATAGAAGTGTTAGCACGATGATGATCATATGAGGAATTTGATCCACTTGAGGAATTTGGTCCATATGAGGACTTGGATCAATATGAAGATTTTGATCCATATGAAGAATTTGATATGGGGTTCCTGTTCTTCACAGGTGGTGTCATGAGGATATTCACTTATAGATTTTCAAGGTGCCTCTTAGGGACCCAGATTTTCTTCATAGTTGGACCATTCATGCAGTTAGTTCCAACATATCTAGCAAATACTTCACCATTTTGATTTTTGAACAGTTTATAGTTGGAGTCAAATGACTCCTCAGAAGAATGTGAAGATTCACAAGTAAAGCCAGATAACGTAGTTGGATCTACTGGAGGTCCTTTTGCTGCAACCCATGAGGTTTTGGAATATTGCTCAGGTTTCCAGTAGGTCCCATCAACACTGAGTTTCCTCTCAAAGGCATACCCTCTTTCCTAGGGTTCCTGTTCAGAATCTGCTTTTTAAGCACATCACAAAGAGCCTGGTGACCTTTGAGGCTTTTGTACATGCCTGTCACATACAATTCCTTCAACCCTGCATTTTCGTCAGTAGCATTGGTGTTTTCCTCAGTTGAGGAAATTGTCACCACAGAAACAATTGAAGAATTTGTAGCAGTAGAAGTATTTGAACTTTCAGGTGAAGAATTTGTAGTTTCACGTTCAATGCATTTTAGACATGGTGGAGCGAATTCTTATTGAGCGGAGCTGGTCTGTTGAGCAAGTAATGAATCGTTCTCCTTCTGAAGATCTTCATAACTCACCTTAAGCTATTCAAGATCTTTCTTTCTTTGAAGAAATTCATAAGAAAGTTTCTCATGATCAGTTAGGAGAGTGTTATGAATATCCTGAAGGTTATCAAACTTGGACTGAAGTCTCTGAAGATTCTTAGTTAAGATTTTAGATTGATCCAATTCCTCACCTAACAAGTCATCACTTCTTTCTAGCAGATTTTGAACCTTGTCAAAAGCCTTTTGTTGTTTCATGCCAATATTACCAGGTTTGGAGTAACTTGGCCCAAAATCATTATCAGATTCATCATCACTAGACTCAGATGAGTAATAGTTGGTTGCCTTTGCACCTTTTGCCATGAGGAAGGTGTGGAAGATGACGGTTCAGGCTCGAATGTCATCGATTTGAGTGATTCCTTGAATTCATCAAACCAGGGGTCATAACATGTTCGATGATTTTCATAGACGTCAGAGATTCGGTCCCAGATGAGCTTTGCATTGTACAGATGCATGACGAGCCTGAATTTATCTCGAGATAAGTAGGAGTAGATGATATCCTTCACCTTGATGTCCAGATGAGTGTATTTGTGAATGTCCTCAACATTCGCCGTCTTGCATAGATCGGTAAGACCAATTTCAGTGACGATCCACAGCTTGATGTGCATCGACATGAGACGCTTCTTCATCATGGCCTTCCACTTAGGATAGTCATGACCATCAAAGATGGGGCATGACACTTTCTTCAATCTTGCGGTCGACATAACTAGAACTCCAGGTGGTTAAACCAAAATCACACAGAACAAGGGAGTACCTTGCTCTGATACCAATTGAAAGTGCATTATATCGACTAGAGGGGGGTGAATAGGCGATTTTTACAAATTCGTCACTTAGGAAATTCTAGCTGAGGAATTTCCTAAGCAACGAACTACTTAGCAGCGAAATAGATACTCAAGTGCATGCACAACAAAATAGTAGCATAGTCATCATGATGAAATAAAAGCAAACACAGAGTATAAGTAGCGTGTAAACAAGATAAGCAGGTTGAAGTCTGAGGACTGAAGAAATTGGGTTGAGGAAATTTGAGAAAGTCTTAAGTCAAAGTCTTCAAACAGTATAGATCAAGTTCATCAACACATGAATGAGTAAATGGAAGGATTGGGGAAATAGAACTAGTAAGCTTGGTGAAGACAATGATTTGTTAGACCAGTTCCAATTGATGTGACAGTTGTACATCTGGTTAGGGCGGCTAGTGTGGCACCTCGGCTCAGAGAAACCGGAACGCCCAATTTTCCAGCCCAGAGATCGAGGAGAAGTCTCT
Source organism: Secale cereale (assembly GCA_902687465.1). NCBI lineage: Eukaryota > Viridiplantae > Streptophyta > Magnoliopsida > Poales > Poaceae > Secale > Secale cereale. The sequence goes on from LR738714.1 coordinate 621,054,011, forward strand.
GGAAAACAGCACTGCTTGACATAGAACAAATCAGCTCTTATTCCACGAATAAAATTACAAAGGTCTGATGTTACAAAGGAGCACATCAGCACGGCGACACTACGCCGGCAATACTACACTTGCTCTATGCTAGCAGCGGAACAACTCAACTCGTAGCAACAGAATACTTCTAGCAGCAGAACAACGACGAAGGTGGTGAGCTCCACTCCGCAGGGACTCTGGCTGGGACACGATCTAGCTCGCACGCACGGCAACCTTGACAAGCAATCATGCAATCATGGCATCGCCTGCAATCTGGCATGACACGCCAGGTTAGTACATTGAATGTACTTCCAAGCTCACAACAACCAAAAGCATCAAGGAAAAACAATAGCATAGCATTAACATATTAATTAATTAACAACTATCCTGATGGAGCAACTACTAAGCATGGTAGGAAACTGATACAATACTGATAAATCACCATCTCAGATCTACAGAATCGTATCTCTCTTGGCTAACCGGCCAAGAAGTATGCCATCTCGATCACCTCGTGATCAAAACCAAACATGATCTTTCCAACGATCACTACCATGACCAACACTTGGTCTCCAATAACATCATCAACATCCTGCACTGCTCAAAATATTAATTTATATATAAATCACCTATAATTTATTTTTGTCATCCCGTCATTTGAGTGTTGATCGAACGATGTGACCTAGTGCCCATGACCGAGGACGTGGATATTGATAGATTAGACAAATACACTCTGCAGAGGTAATGCAGTGTACCCACACCATGGAACCCATGGCCTTGTTCTCCCATTCGGGTGGGCCAACGGTGTTCCGACAAAACCGATCTACTGTCATGACACTCTCCCGGCCACTCCGACTCATTCCCAACTGGGTAAGTCCTGGGTGGCCCCGTGTCTACCAAAGACACCAACGACCACCGTCGTGTCCAAAGTAATCAACCGTCCCAAACGGGGACAAAAGCGCTTATCATCCAAATGCGGGCACACAAGGTTATGTCTGACTACCTGATCAGGGTAGCGCGTGCCCATAACCTTCCCTGGTGGGAGATACCGGCGAGAGGCATGACAATAGCATCGCATTAGGGCCTTCCCATAAAAGGCAAATGTGGTTGCACTAGGGAAAGCTCGATTTGGTGGCAGCTGACCAACTTAATGACATAATTTATCTCAAAAAATATAGATGTGATACAAATACTCCGATATCAACTATCAAACTAATAATCCAAGTCATAGTAATATCCAACAAATAATCAAAATCTTAATATCTTCATAACAAAATATTACGAAGATAACATAACATCTTTATCATGAAGGATCCAAGAATGAAAACACTACTATGCAAATATCAAGAATTAACTATCCAGCTATGATCCATATGCAAACATCATCTCCATCATCCTTCTCCAAAACATAATATTAACTAGCATCATGATGAAACTAACACTAGCCACTAATAAACCCAAAGGTAACATGATGTCCAAAGTAATACTCCAAAGTAATACCAGATACTGTCATGGGAATAGCTACTAAAAGGCAACATGACATTCACATAATCATCAAAATATAAATCCTAGAACTCCAAGTAATATCATGGCAATAACAAGATCAAAATACAACTCCGAGAAATGCCATGAACAAGATCCTACATAGCTACTGCAATCTTTTAAATAAGTTCAAATAAAGAACCATGTCACTGCATTGCAATCATGCAAATGGAGGGTGTGGCTTGCCTGGGGTGGAAGAAATCACCGGAAGAAAGTGTGGAAAGCTTCCGAAAAGAATCGCCGGAAAACATTCTCTCTCGGAGGGGGCTGTTTAACGGCAAGGGCAAAATGTTCATTTTCAGAATGTTGGAACATAATGAAAATGATGTCAACAGAACGGGCTCAACGAGACGAAGAGATGGGCTTTGGAATCACCTCATTTGATGTTAGGATAAAAAAGATATGAATGTTTTTCTGCCAGGGACCTATTTGTAACAGAAAGTTTTACAGACTGGGCCAAAACAGAAAAACTGAAAGCGTATTCCAGGAACTACACTTTCTGGACAGTGAAGGCATATTTTTGGCCTAAGCCGCAATGGTTTATGCTTTCACTGAAACGAAAGTGTATTCGGTGGAAATATGCTTCCACTTAAATGACATGGCAGCGGGCTCCGGGGCATTGTGCGGCTGACGGGCGGGTCCCAAGGGCTAGGGTCGCTGACGTGCGGGTCCCGCGGGGCTGGGGCCCGTCACTTATCCAACTGGGCGGCCGGGGTCAACGCCGGCCCACTGATAGGTGGGGCCAGTGCCCACTAGCCAGCAGGAGGCGAGGCCGTCGTCTTCTTCCTCGCGTTCGCCCAACGGGGTAGAGGGGAGGGCGCGGCTCCGGCGCCCGTCCGGCCGGCTCCGGCCACCATTCGGGCCGTGCGGCCTACCGACGTGCTCGGGAGGCCAAGGCGAACCCGTCCCCGTAGGGCACATACGTCGAGGAGGACTGGAGCGTCGAGGGCATGGACTCTGGCGGAGATGGCTTCGGGTGAGTGCGGGGCTCGCGGCTAGGAGCTACCCGAGGAGGAGGGACACGGCGGAGGGGTTCTAGGGGTGCGGTGGAGTGCTCTGGTGGCGGCCAGGAGGAGGGGGAGGGCTTGGGTCACCGGAATCAGGGTGGAGCAGAGGCGGCGGCCATGGTGACAGAGAGGGGCGAGGAGAACTCCAGCGGCTCGAGGAAGAAGCTGGGGAGGGGTGGTGGAGCGAGTGAAGGATGCTGGTGCACAGAGACGCGCTCGGGGTGGTTTAAATATGAAAGAAGAGGGAGGTGCCGTGCTGTCGTCGCCACGGACGCGTATCCGGCGCCGCGGACGCGTGCCCACGCTCGCGAGCTCAGAGGCAGGCGACAAAGGAGGCACAGTGGGGGATCTCACGGGGAGGAGCAGGCCGAAGGAGCACAGGGAGGGAGGCGCTGCGATGCGACCATAGCGGTCGGCCACAGTTCGCCCGCGGGCGCTCGGCGGCTTGCGTCGGTGAGGAAGAGGATGGAGGGGGAGAGGGGTCTAGGGGGTCGGCGACGGTGAGGTGAAGCCAAGGGACATGCTCACGCGCACGAAGAAGACGAGAGGCGAGCAGCCTAAGCAGAAACGACGCTCTGGGCGCGGCCACAGTGCACAGGGCGCATGCACAGGCATGCCATTGTCGTGGTCACCATGTGCAATGGCGGGTAGTGGTGAAAATGAGCTGTAACTTGATGTCTAGTGGTAAGTCCTTGCATGGTAAGTCTCAGCTACGGTGGTAGAATGGTGAAAAGGTTCTGGTTAAAAAGTAATTACCCTTTGAAGTTTACTGCAGTAAACTTGGGTAAGAACTGCTGATCAACAGGAGAGGTTTTGGAAGAAAACAGTTTGTCTGCTAGGTTGAGGTAAAGAAGGACTTTCATCCTGGTAAGTTTGAGAGGATTAGGATAAATTTTTAATGTAGTTGCTTAACAACCACATAAATCTGGTCAGAAACTGGTTCAAGATGTTGCACTCAAATGGTAACTCCATTTGGGATAAAATTTGGCAAGGCTTAGGGATTTGATCATAGTAAGATTCTGTAAGAGTTTCATACCAATTGGATTTATCAAAATGGTACTTCCTTCACAAGCATCCTCTTTGTCCAGAAACATAGGAAAATTCCTGAGGGCAAATGGCTACATAAAATATGCCCAAAATTTGTGGAGGTAGGTTATCTTGATGGGAGAAGGTCCTGGAATATTTTCAGCCATAGTGGAGTAATATAAAATATACTTGCTTCACAAACTGAAAATTTGGATAGAAACAAAGATTTGAAGGTGTGCTCACATGGTTAATTGGATGGAGCTACATTTTGGAGGAGTGGGATAATATGACCACAAGAATAGGCATGCAAAATTTCAACTCATTTGGATGTCCCTAGCTAGTACTTCCTTCACAGTGGCTTCTATTTGACAGAAACTTTGAAAAATCACTGAGGAAGATTGGCTAGGCAAATAAAGTTGCATTTTGGCATGTGGCAACTATTTGGACATAAAAAAATGCCCAACAAGTTTGGGGTCAATTGGGCAAAGATAAATAGCACTTGCTTCACAAGGTACCATTTAGGGAAGAATAGAAAAAGGAATATTGGAGGATTATTTTTTAACATGGCAATGAAAAGTTTTGCCATATTTGATGAAGATATGACCCAAAAAAATTATTAGAATTTATTTGGGAATTTTAGGAGTGACAGAAATATAGGTTGCTTCACAACCTAGGGCAGATAGGGTTATTCCTTTAATAGAAAAAGGAATATTCCCTAGAAAAAGAAATTAGGGTTTGGTCAGCCAATGGAGTGACATAATCTTGGCAAGGTTTTGAGAATGATGAGTCACATGGGAGAGGAAATGAAGATGATTTCCCAGGTGACAAGGCCACGGAATCACTCCAAAAAGAAAAACAGAGCAAAAACCAATAAATGAAAAAAGAAAAAAGAAAAGGGCCAAAAACTAGGCTGTTATAGCTAGGTATTTAAACCTGAGGACACACAGTCCGGGACACCCAGTCCTGGACAAATAGTCCAAGACACCAAGTCCTCACTGTATTCCCCTTGAGCTAAGGTCACACATACCTCACCCAATCACTCGTGGTAAGTCTTCGCAGGCGACATCCAAACCTTCACAGACTTGGTCACTCGGCGATCCACAATTCCTCTTGGATGCTCTAGACCATTGACGTCTAACCGCCTGGAAGATCACATTCTTCAAAGGTAACAAGCATCGGTTCCACACAGGAACACTCTCTTCAGTGATGCTCAATCACTTTGGGGTTTTAGGTTTTGGGTTTTTCCTCACTTGATGATTTTCGCTCAAAGTCCTCGGAGCATGGGTTCCTCTAATGAAAAGTGCCAGTTTCTCTCGAAGCAGCCAACCAGCTAGTGGTTATAGGGGCGGCTATTTATAGCCTTGGGAGAAGCCCGACATGATAAGACATAAATGCCCTTAAATGATATGACCGTTAGGTGGATAGGATATTTGGGACAGCTGGCGCATAGCACAACAATGGTCGGAAATTGAGCTCTCAAATTCCTCAGGGCTATCACGTTCCTCACTTGTAGGCAATCCCCACTGGCGAATTCCTAACTCCTCAGTCAGGATAAATTCCTGAGAGAACAGAAGAACTTCGTCTCTGTCACTTAAGAAATTGACTGAACTGTATGAGATTTCCAATGGCTTCACTCAAAAGGATTGGTAGTGTAGGCTTTGAGTTGAGCATCACTTGGAAATATGTTCCTTAGTTTTACCTCGACCCCCTTTAATAGTATGGTGTTTCCTATGACTGAAGAAAGAGAAAAATGAAACTACAAAAACAAAAGTCTTCACGCTTCGTAATCCTCGCATGAATATCCAAGTCTTCAAGGTCGCACCAATTTCCTCATTTTTAAAGTCTTCAAGAAAACCAAAGTCTTCAACTGAAGACATACATTTTTAGGGGTCGACTTTCTTCGTAAATATCAAACTCATCATAGACTTATAATACATGTGTACACTCACAAACACATTAGTACCTTAACCTATAAGTCTTCAATACACCAAAATCACTAAGGGGCACTAGACGCACTTACATGGTGAAAAAGAGTTTGTTGTAAAGGGTTAAGTCGATGCAAGCTTTGACACTAATCTAGATGACTCTGAGTCTCAATCTGGATACGTATTGAATGTGGGAGCAATTAGCGAGAGTAGCTCTATGCAGAGCATTGTAGACATAGATATTTGCAAAGTACGCACGGATCTGAATGTTGCAGACCCGCTGACTAAAAACCTTTCTCACAAGAAAAACATGATCAAACCCCAGAACTCATTAGGTGTTAATCACATGGCGATATGAACTAGATTACTGACTCTAGTGCAAGTGGGAGACTATTGAAAATATGCCCTAGAGGCAATAATAAATTGGTTATTATCATATTTCGCTATTCATGATAAACGGTTATTATCGATGCTAGAATTTTATTGATCGGAAACTCAGATACATATGTGGATACATAGGCAACATTGTATCCCTAGTGAGCCTCTACTAGACTAGCTCGTTGATCAAAAGATGGTTAAGGTTTCCTAACCATAGACATGTGTTGTCACTTGATAATGGGGTCACATCATTAGGAGAATGATGTGATGGACAAGACCCATCCGTGAGCATAGCATTTGATCATTCAGTATATTGCTACTACTTTCTTAATGTCAAAAACATATTCCTTCGACCATGAGATCATGCAACTCCCGGATACCGAAGGAATACCTTTTGTGATATCAAACCTCACAACATAACTGGATGATCATAAAGATGCTCTATAGGTATCTCCGAAGATGTCTATTGAGTTGGCTTGAACCGAGATTGGGATTTGTCACTCCATATCATAGAGAGGTATCTCTAGGCCGTCTCGGTAATACACATCACAAGAAGCTAGCAAGCAAAGTGATTAAGGAGTTAATTGCAAGATGATGTATTACAGAACGAGTAAAGAGACTTGCTGATACGTCCAAAACGTATCTATAATTTCTGCTTGCTCCATGCCTCTTTTGTGTGATATTGCTATGATATTTATGCACTTCCATACACTTTTGATCATATTTGGACTAACCTATTAACTCAGTGCACCACAGTGCCAGTTCCTGTTTTTTGTTGTTTTTCTATTTCAGGTTTCCCCCATATTAAAAGTGCCCTAAAAATTCCGGAAAAAATAGAGGAAAAATCAGCTTATCGGGAGCTTCCAGAAAAACCAAGACAGGGCCAGAGGGGAGCCTGGGGTGGCCCAGGCGGCCACCCGGCGTGGCCCCACCCCTGGCCGTGCCAGGGGGGCGCCTGGGGCCCCACCTCCGCCTCTGGTGACCCCCTTTGGCATATATTTACCTCGCGTCCCGAAACCCTCGAGGACGAAACCCTTTTTCGCGATCTCATCTCTGTTCCGCCGCCGCCGCGCTTCCAAGATCGGGAGCACCAGGAGAACTCTTTCCGGCACCCTGCCGGAGGGGAGGATCACCACCGGGAGCTTCTCCACCACCATGGACGCCTCCCGGATGAGTTGTGAGTAGTCCCCCTTGGACCATGGGTCCATGACCAGTAGCTATGTGATGTTCTCCTCCCCTCTTTGTTCTTCATCGATTAGACCTCGTGAGCTGCCCTACATGATCGAGGCACATATGTAATCTTTATGTTGTTGCTATGTTGAGTTTGCTGGGATCCGATGGATTATGAGATTATGTTCAGATTGTGTGTGAGTAATATATTTGATTCACCTCTTTTATATTTATGTTCTTGAGTAATTCTTGCATGTTCTCCGTTGCTATTCATTGCTTTGGCCGAGTAGTAGGTAGTAACTCCAAGAGGGAACGTTATGCTTGATTGTGGGTTCATGCCCCTCGATGTCTAGTTTGAGTGACATAAACATGAGTCTAGGGGATGTGATGTTGCCACAAGGGGGAAAACAACGGTGCTTGTACTTGCGGGTGCAAGGATTGTTTACTTTACGCAAAGTTCTTTTAATGCAGTTGTCTGTTGCTTTGAGTTTACACTTTGGGTGGGACTCGCAACTTAATACCAGCGAGATGTTCTGGATAGATATCTCAAGGTGGATGATTAGTAGTAGATGCAGATGGATTTCGGTCTACTTGCCTTGGCGTACCGCCCATGCTTTTGAGCCTCTACCTTTCTTTACACCATAGTTAGCATTGGTTTGCGCACATAATCCTGTCAATTGCCCAGCTGTAATTTGTTTACCTCGCTTAGCTGTTTTATCGTCTTTTGGGAGAGAGACATCACTACTGAACATCATGGGACCCCGGTCCATATTACCATCACTGATCACACCCGCTATTTACTTCCTGTTCTTATTTCCTAGTTGCAGTCATACCTATCACTATTATCTCTTGCGTTTGATCCTTTGTAAACGACAAGGCCGGAGGGATTGACAACCTCTCTGTACTCGTTGGGAGCAAAGTTATTTGTATCTGTGTGCAGGTCCTGTCAAGCCAAAGTTTCTGGCGCCATTGACACCTTCTTGTCGACCCTCGGAGTCTCACGGGATTCGATCCTTGGTATCTTTGCCAAGGGAAATTTGCCGCTACGCTACATCTCAAACCTTCCACTTGGGGTAACCAACGAGGGGCGAGAAGCCATCAAGCAAGTTTTTGGTGCCGTTGCCGGGGACTCCACTCTTCAAGATAGGGGAGTTGTACGCTATCTTTTATCTTTGCTTTTTAGTCTTGTTAGTTTACCTTTCAGGTTTTGCTTTAGTGTCTTCTATCAAAAATCGCAAAAATAGTTATCTTGCTTGCTGCTGCTATGGGTTCCACCGAGAACACCAAGTTGTGTGACTTCACTAGTCATAACAACGATGACTTTATCTGCACGCCTATTACTACACCTGCCACTTCAGCACCTTCTTATGAAATTAAACCTGCTTTACTGAACCTAGTTATGAAAGATCAATTCTCCGGTGCTGGAGATGATGTTGCTTTGCACTTAAATAATTTTGTTGAACTCTGTGATATGCAAAAGTACCAAGAAATAGATGGTGATATTGTTAAGATTAAGCTTTTTCCTTTCTCCTAGAAATAGCATAGATTCTTGGGACAAGTGCAAGGATGCCTTTATTGGGAAGTACTATCCCCCTGCTAAAATTATCCAACTAAGGAGTAACATAATGAATTTTAAACAATTGGATAATGAACACGTTGCCCAAGCTTGGGAACGCATGAAATCTCTTGTCAAGAACTGCCCTACTCATGGTTTGACTACTTGGATGGTTATCCAAACTTTTTATGCAGGCTTGAACTTTACCTCGTGGAACTTGTTGGATTCAGCCGCGGGAGGAACCTTTGTGTCAACTACACTTGGTGCTGCCATGAGGCTTCTCGATGAGATGATGACCAATTAGTCCCAATGGCACACTGAACGCGCTCCAACAGGTAGGAAGGTAAACTCTGTCGAGGAGATTTCCTCCCTAAATGAAAAAGTTGACTTGATCATGTCTCTACTTTCCAAGCAATCTGAAAGCACATTTGCTCCCTGGGTGGTTTTGGTAATTAATGACAACATACTTTGTGGTTGGACTAATACTTTTATCAAGTATGTTTCAGGAAACCCAATCACATTGGTATGGCAAGATGACTGAAGAAGTGGACCCCTCAAATGCTAAGGCAAGCATTGGCAAAAGCTCAAGACTCCATTTTTGGTTTAGTGATCAAAGATCACATTGAGTCCATAGGAAAAGCCAATACTATTAAAAGGGGATGAGGTTGTGTTAATGTTCTTGTTGCTCAAGTGCTTGGTGATCTAACTCCCTCAACTATCAGCACTATTCACTACTTAACACACACCCATAAGTAATCTCGGACAAACCGATTCTTCCAACTCAGTCCCACCGAGATGAACCACTTCTGCCATATTCCAAACCCTAGAAAAATCGGTCACACCGAGTTTGAGATCGGTCTCACCGAAACTGAACTGCCAACCTTCTGTAACCATTTCACATCATTTCGGAATAACCGAGTTTGCATTTTCGGTCTTACCGAAATTGACCAGGTTCTGTCTTGGCTCAAATCGGTCTCACCGATAATTCATTTTCGGTCTAACCGATTCTGGCATGTTCCTACTCTTTTCTCAAATCGGTCCAACCGAGTTTTCTTTCTTGGTCTCACCGAAATCTCCAACGTTCATATCAGATACACTTTCGGTCCCACCGAGATGGTATTTTCGGTCCCACCGAAAATCCCAACGTTCACTATATTTGAACTTTCGGTCTGACCGAGTTTTCACTTCGGTCTGACCGAGATTGGTCAAATGTGTGTGTAACGGTTGGATTTTGTGTGGAGGCTATATATACCCCTCCACCCCCTCCTCATTCGTGAGGAGAGCCATCAGAAAGTACCACCACTTCTACCATACACTTTCTGAGAAGTGAACCACCTACCCTTGTGTTGAGATCAAGCCATTCCATTCCTACCATATGAAACTTGATCTCTAGCCTTCCCAAGTTGCTTTCCACTCAAATCTTTCTTCCACCACAGCCATATCAGTGAGGAGAGTTGAGTGTTGGGGAGTTTATCACTTGAAGCACAAGAGCAAGGAGTTCATCACCATCAACACCGTCTATTACCTTTTGGAGGGTGGTGCCTCCTAGATTGGTTAGGTGTCGCTTGGGAGCCTCCGTCGTGATGTGGAGTTGAACCAAGAAGTTTGTAAGGGCAAGGAGATCGCCTACTTCGTGAAGATCTACCCCGAGTAAGGCTAGTCCTCCGTGGGCGTAGGCCGTGATGGAATAGACAAGGTTGCTTCTTCGTGGACCCTTTGTGGGTGGAGCCCTCCGTGGACTCGCGCAGCCGTTACCCTCCGTGGGTTGAAGTCTCCATCAACGTGGATGTACGATAGCACCACCTATCGGAACCACGACAAAAATCTCCGTGTCACCAAACTGCGTTTGATCTTCTCCACTTCCATTTACTATATATGCAATTTACTTTCCGCTGCCCATACTCTAGAATTGCATGTGTAGTATGTTACTTGACTTGATCTTAATTGCAAAACTGCCTAAAACTTTGCACAACCAAAAGGCAGATTTTTTATCTTGTCAAGTAGTCTAATCACCCCCCCCTCTAGACCTACTTCTTCGATCCTACAATTGGTATCAGAGCTTTGGTCTCCATTGCTTTGGTTTACACACCATTGGAGGAAGATGGACGTGTCTACGGATGGGAGTGTTAGCCATAGAGTGCCTGTTCTTGATGGAAGGTTTTATAACTCTTGGAGGTCTGAAATGCTTAGTATCTTTAAAATGTACAATTTGTGCAAATATGTTGAGACCCCCTATGTGCCTCCATTTGATCCCTTGCACCCTACCATGGATGAAGAGCTTGATTTGCTTCGTAACCTTAGAACTGTGAATCTTATCATTAGAGGGTTACCTGATGACTTGCTTAATCTTGTTACAAATTTTGAGTGTGCCTATGCTATATGGAAATTCTTGGAAGAACTTTATCCGGACTACTCTATGAGAGGTCTTGATGAAATTCTACACAAGACTATTGAATTTGATAGGTTGCACCCCAATGATCCTAACTTTGATAAATGCTTCTTTGAGCTTCGTGATCTTATGAAAAAGAAGGGTGATCCCGGTCTTATCAATATTAGAGTTAGAAATGCTCTTGCACTGCATTCCGAAGATTATTATTCCATTGACCAAACTAATGCAAATACTTATCAAATTGACCTAGGTGTTGATGATGAACAATCTATGGGTCAATATGATGATGAGCATGAGCAAGACGATGATTATTCCGATTCGGACACCGAGCTAGACAAGGTCATGAAGAGTCTCAATCTTATGGCAAATCTGAGAGACTACATGTCCGGTGGAAAAGAGTGGATTCTTGATAGTGGATGCACCGATCACATGACTGGAGACAAAGACATGTTTCGAGAGCTTGCAAAGAACGATGGTCCACGCAAGTATGTGACTTTTGGAGACAACTCCAAGGGTAAGGTACTTGGCCTTGGTAAGGTGGCCATATCTCATGATAGCTCAATTCAAAATGTCATGCTTGTTGAATCTCTTGGATACAATTTACTTTCCGTGTCTAGATTAGCTGACTTTGGATTCAATGTGCTATTCACCAAAGTAGATTGCCAAGTCTTTCGTCGTGATAATCAAAACATGGCTTTTACTGGTATTCGTAGAGGTGATCTATATATTGTTGATTTCACTAAGAAAGCCCAACCTAGAGCTTGTTTCATTGCTAAATCCTCTAAAGGTTGGTTATGGCATAGAAGGCTAGGACATGTTGGTATGCGTAACCTAGACAAGCTAATCAAAGGTGATCATATTCTTGGTGTTAAAGATGTTTTCTTTGACAAAGATAGACTTTGTAGTGCCTGTCAAGCAGGAAAACAAGTTGGTGGAAGTCATCCCGTGAAAAACATCATGACCACTAGGAGACCGCTTGAGCTTCTTCACATGGATCTCTTCGGTCCCAATGCTTACAAAAGCCTTGGTGGTAACTCCTTTGGTCTAGTTATAGTTGATGATTATTCCAGATTTACGTGGGTATTTTTCCTTGATGATAAATCGCAGGTTCAGAAAATCTTCAAGACCTTTGCCAAAAAGGCCCAAAATCAATTTGAGGTGAAGATCAAGAAAGTTCGGAGTGACAATGGAACGGAGTTCAAGAACGCCAATGTAGACTCTTTTCTCGATGAGGAAGGAATTCTACATGAGTTCTCGGCTACGTATACTCCTCAACAAAGTGGAGTTGTTGAGAGGAAGAACCGAACGCTCATAGAGATGGCAAGAACGATGCTTGATGAATACAAGACACCGAAGCATTTTTGGGGAGAAGCGGTCGAGACAGCTTGTCATGCTATCAACAGGCTTTATCTTCATAAGCTCCTCGGCAAGACATCATACGAGCTTCTCACCGGTAACAAACCCCAAGTGGGATACTTTCGTGTCTTTGGTTCAAAATGCTATATCCTTGATAAGCATCGTCGGTCTAAATTTGCTCCTAAATCTCATGAAGGCTTTCTTCTTGGTTATGGATCAAACTCCCACACCTACCGTGTCTACAATAATTTCACCCGAAAGGTTGAAGAGACGGTAGATGTGAAGTTTGATGAATCTAATGGCTCGCAAGTAGAGCAAATGCCTATTGATGTAGGAGACAAGGACCCATCGGAAGCAATCCAAGATTTATCTATTGGAAAGATCCGTCCCATGGAAGTGAAGGAGAGTACCTCATCTACATATGTGGAGCCACCTACCTCACAGAGAGATGAACCTCAAGGCAACATGGAGGCCTCCACAAGTGGAACTCACCAAGATGAGGAAATGCAACAAGAAGATCCACCACAACCTTCTTCTCCACCACCTCAAGACAACACCAACAACAATGAAGAAGAAGAAGAGGAAGATGAAGATGATGAGGAAGCTGAGCCACAACATCAACAAAAGCTATCCCGAGTTCGAGCAAGAGTCAAGAAGAATCATCCCGTGGAACAAATGATGAACGACATCAACTCCGGGAGAATTACTCGCTCTAAAACTCGCTTAGCTAACTTTTGTGAGCATTACTCATTTATTTCTAGTATTGAACCTATGAAGGTAGAAGAAGCACTTGATGACCCGGATTGGGTGAACGCTATGCACGAAGAACTACACAACTTCGAGAGGAACAAGGTGTGGACTTTGGTAGAGAAGCCCAACGATGATCAAAACATCATTGGAACCAAATGGGTGTTCCGGAACAAGCAAGATGAAGATGGACAAGTCATCCGCAACAAGGCTCGTCTCGTAGCTCAAGGTTACACACAAGTCGAAGGTATGGACTATGGTGAGACCTATGCCCCCGTTGCTAGACTTGAGTCCATTCGCATTCTTCTTGCTTATGCCAATCATCATGATATTACTCTCTATCAAATGGACATCAAAAGTGCTTTCCTAAATGGTGAAATTGAGGAGGAAGTATTTGTTAAACAACCTCCCGGTTTTGTGAATCCCAAAAAGCCTAATCATGTTTATAAGTTGCATAAAGCTCTTTATGGTCTTAAACAAGCCCCTAGAGCTTGGTACAAATGCTTAACTAGCTTTCTTCTTGAAAAAGGCTTTGAGATTGGAAAGATAGACTCAACGCTGTTCACAAAAAGGGTTAATGGTGAACTATTTGTGTGCCAAATATATGTTGATGATATTATCTTTGGTTCAACTAACCCCCATTTTAGCAAAAAGTTTGGACAGCTCATGTCGGAGAAGTATGAAATGTCCATGATGTGTGAACTCAAATTCTTCCTTGGGTTGCAAATCAAGCAATCTAAGGAGGGTACCTTTGTCTCACAAACAAAGTACACCAAGGATCTCTTCAAGAAGTTCAACATGCAAGAAAGCAAAGGTATGAGTACCCCCATGCCTACTAGTGGACATAATGACTTGACAAAGGATGGAGAACCCGTTGATCAAAAGGTTTACCGTTCTATGATTGGTTCTCTACTATATCTTTGTGCTTCTCGTCCTGACATAATGTTGAGCGTATGCATGTGTGCGCGATATCAAGCAGCCCCTAAAGAATGTCATCTTAAAGCTGTTAAAAGGATAGTGAGATACTTGATACACACACCAAACTTTGGCATTTGGTATCCTAAGAGAGCTTCTTTCGATCTTGTTGGCTATTCCGACTCGGACTATGCCGGTGACAAGGTTGATAGAAAGTCAACTTCGGGTACATGTCAATTCCTTGGTCGATCCCTTGTATCTTGGTCCTCCAAGAAACAAAATTCGGTATCATTATCCACTGCCGAAGCAGAATATATTGCTGCTGGTTCGTGTTGTGCTCAATTACTATGGATGACACAAACGCTTAAAGATTATGGGATACATGTGAGACGTGTTCCCTTGCTTTGTGACAATGAGAGTGCTATTAAGATTGGACACAATCCTGTGCAACACTCTCGAACAAAGCATATTGAAGTTCGTCACCATTTTATTCGTGATCATATTGCCAAGGGTGATATTAATCTTAAGCATGTTCGTACTGACAAACAACTTGCTGATATCTTTACAAAACCTCTTGATGAGAAAGTGTTTTGTCGCTTGAGGAGTGAGTTGAACATCATTGATGCTTCAAACTTGGAGTGATAACTCCTTTGATGCATGCAAGGCATGAGCTCTCTTGACTAATCCTTGATATTTCTCTTATGATGATGATCATATTTCTTGGACACATTTGCCTCCTTGTATTGCATCTAACTCTTTGCAGGTACTTGGATGATCTACATTCCACAAGATTACCACACACTCAAATCATGAGTAATCTTGTCATTGACCAAGTATCTAGCCCTTTGGGATGTTGAGTTCAAGGAACAAAATTCCACATATCCTTTTTGACACCTTATACATCTAGTATTTCACTCTTGTCATCTTGGATATTCTTGAGTATTTCCTTGCTTGCCTAACCCATGTAGGAAGATGAACCACACAAGTAGAAATGGCGCTCCAACTTCACATTCAATGAGCACCTACATCAAGCTTACCTACATGAGTAAAGCAACAACAAGCCCAAGGTATGTTTTTCACATCTTTGAGGAGCTTTGCTCAAAGTCATGAGTACAAGCAGCTTCATAAGATGTGATCACATCAAATGCTTAATCGAAAAATGGCAATCCCATTTTGAGCTTAAACGATGAGTATGACCTATGATCAAATGTCCTCATTTGACTCCTAAGTCAATATACTCAAACATAGGTGAATTTGTCGCCGACCATTATCTAGATGAAGTACATATGCTTTTGGAGTTTTTCTGTTTTCTCTTATGTTCTCTCATTGAGTTTTCTTTTAACAAAAAAAAAAAAAACTTCATCTAGGAATCTTTTTATTTCTTTTCTTATATTCCTTTGTGAATATCCTTCTGGAAATCTTTTTTTTGGCTCTGATCAATTCCTTGAAAACCTTTTACAAATTCATTGCAAATCCTTTGAAACATCCCTCGCAGAGTGAGCTGGATTATTTCTGTGTTTCCTTGGAATTATCTTCCAGGACATCAACTTCTGCAGCTCTACTCAGACTTAAATCTTAAAAGAGGGAGAGGACTCAAATTTGGACTCAAATTGTTTCTCTATGAATGTTCTTATTTGCCCTGTTGTGATTCTTCAGGATCCCACTTCGTTCTTTCTTTCTTTCTTTCCATCTTTCCTGTCCTACCTAGTTTGCTGTCCTTTTCGGCACTTGATGTCAAAGGGGGAGAGAACTTAGGGGGAATAGGGGGAGTAGGGGAGAAGAGAAGACTTAGGGAAGAAAAGCAATCTTATCTTAAGGGGGAGAGAATCACATCAAAGCTTTGTCGTGTTTTACATTGGACATTACAATTGGCATCTTTCCTTTGATTTTGCTTTTTTCCTCACACCCCTTGTTATCACAATTGGTATCTTGTTTACAATTGGTATCTTATGGAATCTTTTAGCTTAAGGGGAGAAGACTTAGAGGAATCTTCACAATTGATATCCTATGAAAAGCAAAATCTCTCAGAGTTCATTGAAAATCTTTTAGCTTCGGAGACATGTTTGCTGATTCAAGCCTGTGCTCAATATGAGACACTCTTTATACATGCCCTCCCTGGCTTGGTACTCTTGATGTTCTTGCAATTGGTTGAAGGAATACTCTTGTGTTATCTAACCTTGTTTTCTCAAGTTTATCCCTTCAGGTACAATGCCAAGGAACCTCAAGGTAAGTATATGCATCTTGCAGAATGTGCATGATGGTGACTTGCTTGTAAATACTTGTTTGCAAGAAATCACCATGCACATATGCATTATCACTCAATTCCTTTTCTTCTGCTCTGATGCATATAGCCAAGCTGCATGTAGCACATCTTGCTTATCTCTCTTGTGTGCTTGTGGTAGTCCAAAACCATAATCTATGAAAATCTTGCACACTTGTAGGGGGAGCTTGTGTACTACATGCTTGTCAAAGCTTTCATGATAATACTGTCTTTCTTTCAATAAGCTTTGATGTCTCGTTCAATATATTTTCAGTGTGTTGCCATCAATTACCAAAAAGGGGGAGATTGAAAGCACATTTGCTCCCTGGGTGGTTTTGGTAATTAATGACAACATACTTTGTGGTTGGACTAATACTTTTATCAAGTATTATTCAGGAAACCCAATCACATTGGTATGGCAAGATGACTGAAGAAGTGGACCCCTCAAATGCTAAGGCAAGCATTGGCAAAAGCTCAAGACTCCATTTTTGGTTTAGTGATCAAAGATCACATTGAGTCCATAGGAAAAGCCAATACTATTAAAAGGGGATGAGGTTGTGTTAATGTTCTTGTTGCTCAAGTGCTTGGTGATCTAACTCCCTCAACTATCAGCACTATTCACTACTTAACACACACCCATAAGTAATCTCGGACAAACCGATTCTTCCAACTCAGTCCCACCGAGATGAACCACTTCTGCCATATTCCAAACCCTAGAAAAATCGGTCACACCGAGTTTGAGATCGGTCTCACCGAAACTGAACTGCCAACCTTCTGTAACCATTTCACATCATTTCGGAATAACCGAGTTTGCATTTTCGGTCTTACCGAAATTGACCAGGTTCTGTCTTGGCTCAAATCGGTCTCACCGATAATTCATTTTCGGTCTAACCGATTCTGGCATGTTCCTACTCTTTTCTCAAATCGGTCCAACCGAGTTTTCTTTCTCGGTCTCACCGAAATCTCCAACGTTCATATCAGATACACTTTCGGTCCCACCGAGATGGTATTTTCGGTCCCACCGAAAATCCCAACGTTCACTATATTTGAACTTTCGGTCTGACCGAGATTGGTCAAATGTGTGTGTAACGGTTGGATTTTGTGTGGAGGCTATATATACCCCTCCACCCCCTCCTCATTCGTGAGGAGAGCCATCAGAAAGTACCACCACTTCTACCATACACTTTCTGAGAAGTGAACCACCTACCCTTGTGTTGAGATCAAGCCATTCCATTCCTACCATATGAAACTTGATCTCTAGCCTTCCCAAGTTGCTTTCCACTCAAATCTTTCTTCCACCACAGCCATATCAGTGAGGAGAGTTGAGTGTTGGGGAGTTTATCACTTGAAGCACAAGAGCAAGGAGTTCATCACCATCAACACCGTCTATTACCTTTTGGGGGGTGGTGCCTCCTAGATTGGTTAGGTGTCGCTTGGGAGCCTCCATCGTGATGTGGAGTTGAACCAAGAAGTTTGTAAGGGCAAGGAGATCGCCTACTTCGTGAAGATCTACCCCGAGTAAGGCTAGTCCTCCGTGGGCGTAGGCCGTGATGGAATAGACAAGGTTGCTTCTTCGTGGACCCTTCGTGGGTGGAGCCCTCCGTGGACTCGCGCAGCCGTTACCCTCCGTGGGTTGAAGTCTCCATCAACGTGGATGTACGATAGCACCACCTATCGGAACCACGACAAAAATCTCCGTGTCACCAAACTGCGTTTGATCTTCTCCACCTCTCTTTTACATGTGCAATTTACTTTCCGCTGCATAAACTCTAGAATTGCATGTGTAGGGTGTTACTTGAACTGATCTTGTTTGTGAAACTGCCAAAAACTTTGCATGATATAAAGGCAGATTTTTTATATTGTCAAGTAGTCTAATCACCCCCCCTCTAGACCTACTTTCGATCCTACAGTATCTCATGGAATCTTTTAGCTTAAGGGGAGAAGACTTAGAGGAATCTTCACAATTGATATCCTATGAAAAGCAAAATCTCTCAGAGTTCATTGAAAATCTTTTAGCTTCGGAGACATGTTTGCTGATTCAAGCCTGTGCTCAAATATGAGACACTCTTTATACATGTCCTCCCTGGCTTGGTACTCTTGATGTTCTTGCAGTTGGTTGAAGGAATACTCTTGTGTTATCTAACCTTGTTTTCTCAAGTTTATCCCTTCAGGTACAATGTCAAGGAACCTCAAGGTAAGTATATGCATCTTGCAGAATGTGCATGATGGTGACTTGCTTGTAAATACTTGTTTGCAAGAAATCACCATGCACATATGCATTATCACTCAATTCCTTTTCTTCTGCTCTGATGCATATAGCCAAGCTGCATGTAGCACATCTTGCTTATCTCTCTTGTGTGCTTGTGGTAGTCCAAAACCATAATCTATGAAAATCTTGCACACTTGTAGGGGGAGCCTGTGTACTACATGCTTGTCAAAGCTTTCGTGATAATTCTGTCTTTCTTTCAATAAGCTTTGATGTCTTGTTTAGTATAATTTTAGTGTGTTGCCATCAATTACCAAAAAGGGGGAGATTGAAAGCACATTTGCTCCCTGGGTGGTTTTGGTAATTAATGACAACATACTTTGTGGTTGGACTAATACTTTTATCAAGTATGTTTCAGGAAACCCAATCACATTGGTATGGCAAGATGACTGAAGAAGTGGACCCCTCAAATGCTAAGGCAAGCATTGGCAAAAGCTCAAGACTCCATTTCTGGTTTAGTGATCAAAGATCACATTGAGTCCATAGGAAAGCCAATACTATTAAAAGGGGATGAGGTTGTGTTAATGTTCTTGTTGCTCAAGTGCTTGGTGATCTAACTCCCTCAACTATCAGCACTATTCACTACTTAACACAAACCCTAACATCTCGGTCACACCGATTTCTCCAACTCAGTCCCACCGAGATGAACCTCTTCAGTTGTTTCTCCAAACCCTAGCTTCTCGGTCAAACCGATTCTGAGTTTCGGTCTCACAGAAAAAGGGCTGCCAACCTTCTGTGATCAGTTGACATCAATTCGGAATATCCGAGTTTATATTTTCGGTCTCACCGAAATGGCAAACCCTAACCTTTGACTCACTTCGGTCTCACCGAGATGGTATTTTCGGTCCCACCAAAAATCCCAACGTTCACTATATTTGAACTTTCGGTCTAACCGAGTTTTCACTTCGGTCTGACCGAGATTGGTCAAATGTGTGTGTAACGGTTGGATTTTGTGTGGAGGCTATATATACCCCTCCACCCCCTCCTCATTCGTGAGGAGAGCCATCAGAAAGTACCACCACTTCTACCATACACTTTCTGAGAAGTGAACCACCTACCCTTGTGTTGAGATCAAGCCATTCCATTCCTACCATATGAAACTTGATCTCTAGCCTTCCCAAGTTGCTTTCCACTCAAACCCTTCTTCCACCACAGCCATATCAGTGAGGAGAGTTGAGTGTTGGGGAGTTTATCACTTGAAGCACAAGAGCAAGGAGTTCATCACCATCAACACCGTCTATTACCTTTTGGGGGGTGGTGCCTCCTAGATTGGTTAGGTGTCGCTTGGGAGCCTCCGTCTTGATGATGTGGAGTTGAACCAAGAAGTTTGTAAGGGCAAGGAGATCGCCTACTTCGTGAAGATCTACCCCGAGTAAGGCTAGTCCTCCGTGGGCGTAGGCCGTGATGGAATAGACAAGGTTGCTTCTTCGTGGACCCTTCGTGGGTGGAGCCCTCCGTGGACTCGCGCAGCCGTTACCCTCCGTGGGTTGAAGTCTCCATCAACGTGGATGTACGATAGCACCACCTATCTGAACCACGACAAAAATCTCCGTGTCACCAAACTGCGTTTGATCTTCTCCACTTCCATTTACTATATATGCAATTTACTTTCCGCTGCCCATACTCTAGAATTGCATGTGTAGTATGTTACTTGACTTGATCTTAATTGCAAAACTGCCTAAAACTTTGCACAACCAAAAGGCAGATTTTTTATATTGTCAAGTAGTCTAATCACCCCCCCCCTCTAGACCTACTTCTTCGATCCTACACAATCTTCTATTGATCCTCATGATGTTCCTTTAAATTCTTTGATTGCTCAAGATCAAGTAGATGTGAACTTTATCTCTAGAAACAATTTCATAACAATGCTTATAGGAGTAATTTTGGTAGCAACCCTAGACCGTTCCCCTCTAATTCTTATGGGAACAACAATGCTTATCCTAACACCAAGAACTCCACCCAAAGAGATAGAGACATGCCTAGTTATGAAAAACTTCTAGAAATAGAGAAGGCCACTAAGAACTACATGCACACCCAATATGAACAAAACAAGACCTTCTCGAGGCAATTAGATGAGCATACTGCTATCTTGCAAGACATTGGTAGACAACTGGAGAGCCTAAATATTGAGATTTCTAACCTCCAGACTAGGCTCACTATCACTGAGACCCAAGTTTCCAATATGTCCCACACACAAGCCACTTTGATAAACCAAATGGTAGCTAAACCCGAAGTGGTTGCACCCCTGAAGGAGGAAGAAGATAGAATTAAGAGCCTTCCTACCCACCACACTGTTGCTACTATCCAAGTTGTTGAGGATATCCAAACTCTTAGCACCCAATGCACTCCTGGTCCCATTGGACCTATTAATGGTGATGCTATGACCTCAACCGTAGAAACTCCTATGACCATAGAAGCTACCAAACAAGTGAGCCTAAAGGACACCACTACCACTTTACTTGATAGTAGTGACCTTGATTTTGATAATTGCACCCTTTCTGAAGTTATTGATTTTCTTCACAAGATGTCTAGAGATCCCCACACTAGCACACTTAATCTTGCCTTCACGGAGCATATCACTAATGCTCTTATCAAAGCTAGGGAGGAGAAGCTTAGGGTAGAAGCCTCCATACCTAGAAAGCTAGAGGATGGTTGGGATCCTATGATTAAAATTAAGTTGAATAACTTCTCTTGCTATGCTTTATGTGATGTTGGAGCTAGTACCTCCGTTATGCCCAAAAGAATGTATGATATGCTTAAATTGAAACCTTTTGATCCTTGTTCTTTTGGTGTTCGTCTTGTTGATTCTTCCTTAAAGAAACCTTTGGGGAAGATCGACGATGTTCTCATCATTGTCAATGACAATTATGTTCCCGTTGATTTTACTATTATGGATATTGAATGTGAACCTTCATGTCCAATTATTTTGGGACGTCCTTTTCTTCGCACCGTTCGTGCTATCATTGACATGAAAGAGGGGAATATAAAATTCCAATTTCCTCTCAAGAAAGGGATGGAACACTTCCCTAGAAAGAAGATTAAGTTACCTTTTGAGTCCGTTATACGGGCTAGCTATTCTTTTACTCTTGATAAAACTTGATCCTCTCTTTTTGCATCATGCCTAGCTTAAAGGCATAAAAGAAAGCGCTTTTGGGAGGCAGCCCACAACGAATAAAGTTTTATTTTGCTTTTGTTGTGTCTTGATGGTTGTTACTACAGTAGCATCATCATTGTATCTTTTCTTTTCAGCTTTGTGCCAAGTTTAGCCTCCGATTGCAAGAAAGTTCAAAAGTTGTGACGTGCAGTCCAGAAAACAGATTCTGTCCTTGGACAGAACAATTCGTATAAAATCACCAGATCTGAATTTTTTTGACAACGTGCTTTATACAATTGTCTTCGAGCGTCTGTTCTGAGTTTTTTTATTTGAGTTGCAGAAGTGCCCTGAAAAAATTATTTGCTACCTGCTGGTCTGTTTTTCAAAGATTCTGTCCTGTTTTGCCTTTTCTTCGTTTTGCAAATCTTAAGCTTGCTTTTTCTTTGCAAAAACCTTTTGGCAATCTTGAGAAACAGTAGCTCTTCAAGATTATCTTTATTTCCAGCAAGGAAAAATTATTTTATTATGGGTACTAACCTCGCTAATCAGATTATGATGAGTTATGTATGAAGGGAGTTTTCAAGTGTGCGAGGGAAGATGATAAAAAGATTCAGGAGGGTCAAAAGCTCAAGCTTGGGGATGCCCCCGTGCACCCCCAAGAAATATTCAAGAAGACTCAAGCGTCTAAGCTTGGGGATGCCCCCGTGCATCCCCTTCTCCATCAACAATTATCAGTTCATCTTTCGTTCCACTATATTTTAATCACTTCATGCGTTATGTGCTATTCTTGGAGCGTCTTGCTTTTAGTTTCCTTTTTAGTTTTCTTTAGCTTTGCTTGCTGTTCATAACGAGTTAGAACCCAGCTTTCTTTGTGTGGGAGAGAAACACGCTCCACTTCAACCTAGAACATAACATAGGATTTGCATGCTTATCTTTGCTGTGTGTGTTCTTTGTCTTCCCATAGCTACTGTCATGTTTAGCTCTTAGTTTTCATGCTTTTCTTTTTAAAGAGCTTTTGTTTAGTTGCTTGCTGAACTCTCTTGAGTTTTCATGTTTATCTTGTTAAGAGAGTTTGTCTGTTGCACTGAGTTGTGTGTCTTAACTTAAAGTAGGTAATTGAGGTTGCTATTTAATTTTAGTAGTAACTTGCAATAGTTTTGAGGTATTGCCATGAGTAATGTCTGAACTTTTGGTGTCAAGAGCTTTAGCTTATTAGTGATAGATGTCGTATTTTGGGCAATCCGTGTTTATTTTCGAAAACCTACAAAATAGTTGAGAACTTTAGCTACTAAATGGATCACTAATCTTTGGAGGGATCGAATATTAGAGTACACTCACGTACCACGGGTCGAGGATGCGCAAGGGTAACCAAACCCCCATACACACCTCCTCGGGGTACTTGTCTCTTTGAGAACCGCCTAATTAGATTGAGAGTTACCGATAATAAGTGCATGAGTTCTTCGGACTAATGTGAGTATTCGAAAGTTGACACTTCCACCTAGCCATATTTTTCTAGCCTCTTCGGTACCGTGCATTGCCCTTTCTCACCTCGAGAGTTGGCGCATACTTCGCCGGTGCATCCAAATCCTTGGCACGATACGCTCTGTCATCATAAGCCTCATTATATCCTTCCTCAAAACAGCCACCATACCTACCTATTAAGGCATTTCCATAGCCTTTCAGAGATACATTGCCATGCAACATCCATCCTCTCATGACTTGATCTTCATGTCATACATGCTTTTTGCTTGATCGATGAGCCGCATGCTAGTTGGGCCTTGCCCTAATCATTGCTACATGACGCGCTAGTATCATTGCATATCCTGCTACACTGGCAGAGGCATACATTTGCATACAGCATGATAGTTTCATTTTCTTTATGTTGAGTACTTTTGTAAAGTGTGAAAGATCTTCTATACTTCTTGTAATACATAGAGTGTTGCCCCTAAAGTGAGGGAAAGATCCCAAAGAGGACAAATCAAAAGAGCCCAAAGAGGACAAAATCAAAAGATCCCAAAGGGGACAAATGAGAGATAAATAGAAAGAGCCATTGAGGCCACAAAAAATAAAAAAATAAAAAAAAGAGAAAAAGAAATAAAAAGAGAGAAGGGGGCACACTACTATTTCCTTTTGAGAGATCCACACTCGTACTCCATCTTATACCTTGTACTCCATAGAGATTATCATTTATGCATATAGCTATGTGGGGACCTTTACACTATAGAACTTGGCTTGTATATTCCAATGATGAGCCTCCTCAAAAGAGCTCTAGGTCTTCTTGAGCAAGCAAGTTGGATGCACCCCCACAAGTTCCATTGGAGAGCTTACCTTAGCTCATATGTGCATCCGTTGCATGGCAATCCCTACTCCTCACATCATATCTATCATTTGGCTTTCTCTCGCCGATGATTGTCCTCATTGTGTGAGCCTTTCACACCTTTTTGTCTTCCCCCTCTATCATTTTTCTCTCTTTGCCATCCAAAGTGTCGACTTTCTTGCTTACGCTCAGCCATTGCATGAGTGCTGAAAATATCGAAAGGGAGTGGATCATTTTAACTTGTACCTGGCTGATGGTCTGGGGATGAGTCAAGATAAGATTCCAAAGAAGACCAAGTGTGAAACTTTAGTAGATTAAGTTCTCAACAATACAAAAAATATGTTTTACTCTCTCATATATCCCTATCCCCTTTCTTGCACGCAAACACCATTTGGAGACATTCGAGTCACGGACAGCGAGAGCTCTTGCACCTTTATGTTCTTATGTTACTTGTTACAATGCTAATATAGACTCTTGTTTGTTATGACTTGAATTGAATTACATGCCTTGCTTACTTTACTTAAAAGTTCTTATATGGTTGATAGCATGTCACCACAGAAATTATGCTTGTTATCATTTACCTACTCGAGGACGAGCAGGAATTAAGCTTGGGGATGTTGATACGTCCAAAACGTATCTATAATTTCTGCTTGCTCCATGCCTCTTTTGTGTGAAATTGCTATGATATTTATGCACTTCCATACACTTTTGATCATATTTGGACTAACCTATTAACTCAGTGCACCACAGTGCCAGTTCCTCTTTTCTGCTGTTTTTCTATTTCAGGTTTCCCCCATATTAAAAGTGCCCTAAAAATTCCGGGAAAAATATAGGAAAAATCAGCGTATCGGGAGCTTCCAGAAAAACCAAGATAGGGCCAGAGGGGAGCCTGGGGTGGCTCAGGCGGCCACCCGGTGCGACCCCACCCCTGGCCGCGCCAGGGGGGCGCCTAGGGCCCCACCTTCGCCTCTGGTGACCCCCTTTGGCATATATTTACCTCGCGTCCCGAAACCCTCGAGGACGGAACCCTTTTTCGCGATCTTATCTCTGTTCCGCCGCCGCCGCACTTCCAAGATCGGGAGCACCAGGAGAACTCTTCCCGGCACCCTGCCGGAGGGGAGGATCACCACCGGGAGCTTCTCCACCACCATGGACGCCTCCCGGATGAGTTGTGAGTAGTCCCCCTTGGACCATGGGTCCATGACCAGTAGCTATGTGATGTTCTCCTCCCCTCTTTGTTCTTCATCGATTAGACCTCGTGAGCTGCCCAACATGATCGAGGCACATATGTAATCTTTATGCTGTTGCTATGTTGAGTTTGCTGGGATCCGATGGATTATGAGATTATGTTCAGATTGTGTGTGAGTAATATATTTGATTCACCTCTTTTATATTTATGTTCTTGAGTAATTCTTGCATGTTTTCCGTTGCTATTTATTGCTTTGGCCGAGTAGTAGGTAGTAACTCCAAGAGGGAACGTTATGCTTGATTGTGGGTTCATGCCCCTCGATGACTAGTTTGAGTGACAGAAACATGAGTGTAGGGGATGTGTTGTTACCACAAGGGGGAAAACAACGGTGCTTGTACTTGCGGGTGCAAGGATTGTTTACTTTACGCAAAGGTCTTTTAATGCAGTTGTCTGTTGCTTTGAGTTTACACTTTGCGTGGGACTCGCAACTTAATACCAGCGAGATTTTCTGGATAGATATCTCAAGGTGGATGATTAGTAGTAGATGCAGATGGATTTCGGTCTACTTGCCTTGGCGTACCACCCATGCTTTTGAGCCTCTACCTTTCTTTACAGCATAGTTAGCATTGGTTTGCGCACATAATCCTATCAATTGCCCAGCTGTAATTTGTTTACCTTGCTTAGCTGTTTTATCGTCTTTTGGGAGAGAGACATCACTAGTGAACATCATGGGACCCCGGTCCATATTACCATCACTGATCACACCCGCTATTTACTTCCTGTTCTTATTTCCTAGTTGCAGTCATACCTATCACTATTATCTCTTGCGTTTGATCCTTTGTAAACGACAAGGCCGGAAGGATTAACAACCTCTTTGTACTCGTTGGGAGCAAAGTTATTTGTATCTGTTTGCGGGTCCTGTCAAGCCAAAGTTTCTGGCGCCATTGACACCTTCTTGTCGACCCTCGGAGTCTCACGGGATTCGATCATTGGTATCTTTGCCAAGGGAAATTTCCCGCTACGCTACATCTCAAACCTTCCACTTGGGGTAACCAACGAGGGGTGAGAAGCCATCACTTGCCAGTAACGAGATTGAACTAGGTATAGAGAGATACCGACGATCGAATCTCGGGCAAGTAACATACCGACATACAAAGGTAACTACGTATGTTGTCATAAAGGTTCAACCGATAAAATATCTTCGTGGAATATGTAGGAACCAATATAGGCATTCAGGTCCCGCTATTGGTTATTGATCGGAGAGGTGTCTCGATCATGGCTACATAATTCCTGAACCCGCAGGGTCGCACGCTTAACGTTCGTTGACGCTTGAGTAGTATTGGGATATTTTATGAGTGGTAACAAAATGTTGTTCGAAGTCCCGGATGAGATCCGGGACATCACGTGGAGTCTCGGAATGGTCGAGAGGTATATATATATATATATATATATATATATATATATATATATATATATATATATATATATATATATATATATATATATGGATTTGCTATCAACACTAGTTAGGGTGGTGGTTATCAGAACCGTTCATGTGCATCAGGATTCACACCTTTGGGCAGATAAGGTTCTGATTTTATGATTTATTGAATATCGCCATGACTAAAGTGGAAAAGTGAGCTAGAACTTTATGGATGCAGTGTCCAGAAACGGCAACCTAGTCTCTGCATTTTCAGACTCAATGAGAGCAGGTATGCAGCAAACTTTTGTAGGTGGCAGGGATCGTCAGTGTGCTACTTTGGGCAAACCTATTTAAATAGTCATTTACTAAAGGTTCTAGGAATTGTATGCTAATTTTGGCATGCGAATCCTGCCACTTACGTCTGACCGTGGCATAGATGGTCAGTTAGTATCTGCCTATCACGCACAAGGTTCAAGATTGAATGGACCTAAGCACATATGGTGCTAACGCATGGTTACAGTAAACACACATATTATATTACTCGATTGATTCATTGATGCTAATGGATCAAGCCAGCTTATCCATGTACGGATGTACCTACCATCCTAGCTAGCCTGTAAACTTGCTTCGACTAATTAATGAAAAATTATAATTGTTCGTCCCTACCGTCTAAATGGCAATCGCTTATGAATGAATGATCAGTTGAGGCGTGAAGCTTGAAGATGACTTCTATGAATGTACTATCGTGGTGTGTTGTATCCGTACTAATAATAAGCATGGGCACACGGGTCCAAAAAAAGCATGGGATAGTAATAAAAAAATCGGACTATGCTGGCAGTAATGCACATCGGGTGTTGTGAAAAGGGTGGCAGGAATTGCTTTGACGCGGGCACGGGTTGACTTCAAACATGCTGAGTATCACGAGACCAAGAAATGCTCGTGACAATCAAAGTGCTTGAGGTCGAGTAATACACGTTAAGGAATACCTCATGGACACAATTAGCAATTAGAGAATGCCATGGCCTAACCAACAAGGTCCACGTTAGAATGATCTTTGTACTGTAGGATCTTACAGTATGTGCATAATGATGGATCTTGTAGCGGTACTGTCGCACGTCAATGCTGAGAAGCGACCAAGTTGGGGGTAAAACTAGATAACCGGCGGTTCATAGTACGTATTTCTGCGCTCCATCGTGTGGGCACGCTTACAAAAATTCCCATCCAAACTCCAACATTGCTGGAATCCTATAAATATCTATGACACATGTACAAAATGCCTGATTAGTCGAGGGAACCGGCCGGCGTGTCCAATGCACAATTTTTTTTCTTTTCTTTCCTGATGAGTACTATTGCCACGCAACCCAGTTAAGGACTATCCGCCCAAAATGATTTTATCACAGTGGCCTTTGACCGCTACGTCACCAACCCAGAGACGGCAGCCCACCACCGCCACTGACGGCGAGCTCGTCAAGATCGACGAGGAGTGGTCGTCTAGGGACTACTCCACCAACCCCAGCAAGGGCAAGGTCGCCGTCAGAGCTCCGTGGGCGCCGTCTGCTCTGGTCGTGGTGACCCTCTGCACCGCGCAGGAGGAGGAAAAATGGCTCCTCCGCTAGCGCCAAGCAGCCGCGGGACAAGGCTGCTGCGGCCCTCCAGTGCTTCCGTCGTTGGAGGGATAATGACAATGACGACGCTGGCGACGCGGCAGGGCAAGACGACCACGCGTATGAGGTGCTCGTCCAGTATAGGGTATAGGTTATTCTTAATTTTTAGTTAATGGTCGAAATATCGACCGTTTTATGCAAACTATGTCCTAACTTTAATGAAATGCACCCTGTTTGTATGGATTTCGTCCGATTTAATTGTACCATATTTGAAATGTATGCGGGTAGTGTTGGATGGTGATGGCCCTCTCTGGCATCCGTGTCTACGGACTGATGTTCCCTGATCGCAGACGGGTGCGGAGCAAATTTGTGAATCAACGTTTATTCTACGTGCACGACCGTCAAACAGCTGAGGCCAAGTGCGTGCGGATGCATGTGTGCTAGGATAATAGAGGTGTCCGGATGTGGATTACATTATTTGAGGGATGCCCGGTCAATGCCGCGCGTCCGGGGGCGTTTGAGTGGCCGGATTTTTCATATGTGGTTGTAGATGCTCTTATATATAAAGCAATGATAAATCATGATACAACTCAACACACCCCACATGGTAACACATCACATACTAAAGGCATGATACAAGGGTGATATAAAACAGCTAAACATAGAAGCGGTGTATGACGACCCGGGAGTTTCAAGACGGTGCCTTCAGAAAGGGAATGACACCAAAATGCCGCCATCGCCCGATCCAGGGATCGGGTTTCCCCCAGAGTAACAACAAAGACGAAAATGAGCCTCGACGACGCCTTCAAGAAGGAAATGAAACCATAGGCATCGTCGCCGTCGACCTAGCATAGGTAGAATGGGTTTTCACCCTTGGCACGCCCTCTGCATCTCCTAGATGGGGTACACCAAGCTCGGTCGCTGCACCACCATCACTAGCTAGCACACATAGACCACCATGCCTCCTGCACTACCATGGCAGCCAGACCACACCCTAGCCACGAGCACTGCGGCTACCACCACCAAGGTCGCCGCCATGGAATCAAAGACCACGACGTCACCCCATCTGAGATGCGGAGCTATGACGACCAAAGAGACAAATGGAAAGGACCGTCCTTTCCCACCCCTGAGTGCCACCCAGCCTCGAGGCCCACCTCGGGCCGGCCAGATTTGGCCGCCACTGCCCCGCATCCTAGCAATGGATGAGCTCTCCGATGGCACACAACCAACCCACGAGAGGCAATGATGATTCCGTGGACCTCCTGACGGGGGAATCGTCCCTCAATGGTGGACGACGACTTAGACAGGACCAGCCCTCTGGCGAAGATAGCACACACACAATGAGAAGACGAGGTGCATATCAAAATAGTGCGCATGCAGACGAGCCGACGCAGGAGAAGCCGACCGTCACCACAGCCGGAGCCGCCGGGTGAGAACCCACAAGTGTAGGGGATCGCAACAGTTTTCAAGGGTAAAGTATTCAACCCAAATATATTGATTCGATACAAGGGGAGCCAAAGAATACTCTTAAGTATTAGCAGCTGAGTTGTCAATTCAACCACACCTGGAAATTTAGTATCTGCAGCAAGATAGTTTAGTAGCAAAGTAATATGATAGTGGCGGTAGCAGCAATAAAAGTAACGATAGTGTTTTTGTAGTTTTTATAATAGTAGTTACGGAAAAGTAAATAGGCAACAAGCAATATATGAAAAGCTCGTAGGCATTGGATCGGTGATGGGAAATTATGTTGGATGCAATTCATCATGTAGAAGTTATTGTTGGAAATATGCCCTAGAGGCAATAATGAAATGGTTATTATTATATTTCCTTGTTCATGATAATTGTCTATTGTTCATGCTTTAATTCTATTATCCGGAAACAGTAATGCATGTGTGAATACATAGACCACAACATGTCCCTAGTGAGCCTCTAGTTGACTAGCTCGTTGATCAATAGATGATTACGGTTTCCTAAGCATGGACATTGGATGCCATTGATAACGGGATCACATCATTAGGAGAATGATGTGATGGACAAGACCCAATCCTAAGCCTAGCACAAGATCATGTAGTTCGTATGCTAAAGCTTTTCCAATGTCAAGTATCCTTTCCTTAGACCATGAGATTGTGCAACTCTCGGATACCGTATGAGTGCTTTGGGTGTGCCAAACGTCACAACCTAACTGGGTGGGTATAAAGGTACACTACGGGTATCCCTGAAAGTATCTGTTGAGTTGGCACAAATCAAGACTGGGATTTGTCACTCCGTATGACGGAGAGGTATATGTGGGCCCACTCTGTAATATATCATCGTAATGAGCTCAATGTGACTAAGGGGTTAGTCACGGGATGATGTATTACGGAACGAGTATAGAGACTTGCCATGACGAGATTGCACAAGGTATCGGTATACCGACGATCAAATCTCGGGCAAGTACCATACCGATAGACAAAGGGAATCGTATACGGGATTGATTGAATCCTTGACATCATGGTTAATCTGATGAGATCATCGTGGAACATGTGGGAACCAACATGGGTATCCAGATCCCGCTGTTGGTTATTGGCCAGAGAGATGTCTCGGTCATGTCTGCATGGTTCTCGAACCCGTAGGGTCTACACACTTAAGGTTCGATGACGCTAGGGTTATAGGGAATGTAGTGCATGGTTACCGAATGTTGTTTGGAGTCCCGTATGAGATCCCGACGTCACGAGGAGTTCCGGAATGGTCCAGAGGTAAAGATTTATATATGGGAAGTCCCGTTTTGGTCACCGGAATGATTTCGGGGGTCACCGGTATTGTACCGGGGCCACCGGAAGGTGTCTGGGGGTCCGCCGGGTGGGGCCACCTGCTCGGTGGGCCAAGTGGAAAAAGTGAAGGGGGGGACCATCCCCTGGTGGGCTGGTGCGCCCCCCAAGGGCCCAGGGCGCCTAGGGTTTGGGGGAACCCTAAGGGGGGGGGCGCCCCCTTGCCTTGGGGGGCAAGGCACCCCCCCCTTGCCGTCGCCCCTCCCTCAAATCCAATCTGAGGGGGCCGGCCCCCTCTCCCTAGCCCCTATATATATGTGGGGGTGGGAGGGCAGACGTACCCAAGTCCTGGCGCAGCCCTCCCCCTCTCCCTACTACTCCTCCTCTCCCGCGGTGCTTGGCGAAGCCCTACAGGATTGCCACGCTCCTCCATCACCACCACGCCATCGTGCTGCTGCTGGACGGAGTCTTCCCCAACCTCTCCCTCTCTCCTTGCTGGATCAAGGCGCGGGAGACGTCACCGGGCTGCACGTGTATTGAACGCGGAGGCACCGTTGTTCGGTGCTTAGATCGGATTTGGCCGCGATCTGAATCGCTTCGTGTACGACTCCACCGACCGCGTTCTTGCAATGCTTTCGCATCGTGATCTTCAAAGGTATGAAGATGCACTCCTCTCTCGTTTCTAGTAGACTCAATAGATAGATCTTGGTGGTGCGTAGGAATTTTTTTGATTTTCTGCAACGATCCCCAACAGTGGCATCATGAGCTAGGTCTATGCGTAGTTAATATGCACGAGTAGAACAGAAGATTGTTATGGGCGTAGATCATGTCAATTTACTTGCCGCTACTAGTCTTATCTTGATTCGGCGGCATCGTGGGACGAAGCGGCCCGGACCGACCTTACACGTACTCTTACGTGAGACAGGTTCCACCGACTGACATACACTAGTTGCATAAGGTGGCTAGCGGGTGTCTATCTCTCCCACTTTTAACGGATCGGATTTGATGAAACGGGTCCTTATGAAGGGTAAATAGAAATTGGCATATCACGTTGTGGTTTTGGCATAGGTAAGAAACGTTCTTGCTAGAAACCTACAGTAGCCACGTAAAAACTTGCAACAACAATTAGAGGATGTCTAACTTGTTCTTGCAGCATGTGCCGTGTGATGTGATATGGCCAAAAGGATGTGATGAATGATAGATATGTGATGTATGAGATTGATCATGTTCTTGTAAGAGGAATCACGACTTGCATGTCGATGAGTATGACAACCGGCAGGAGCCATAGGAGTTGTCTTATTTTATTGTATGACCTGCGTGTCATTGAAAACGCCATGTAATTACTTTACTTTATTGCTAACCGTTAGCCATAGTAGTAGAAGTAATGTTTGGCGAGACAACTTCATGAAGACACGATGATGGAGATCATGGTGTCATGCCGGTGACAATGATGATCATGGAGCCCCGAAGATGAAGATCAAGAGGAGCGAAATGATATTGGCCATATCATGTCACTATTTGATTGCATGTGATGTTTATCATGTTTTACATCTTATTTGCTTAGAACAATGGTAGTAAATAAGATGATCTCTCACTAAAATTTCAAGAATTGTGTTCCCCCTAACTGTGCACCGTTGCTAAGGTTCGTTGTTCCGAAGCACCACGTGATGATCGGGTGTGATAGGATCTAATGTTCGCATACAACGGGTGTAAGCCAGATTTACACACGCAATACACTTAGGGTTGACTTGACAAGCCTAGCATGTACAGACATGGCCTCGGAAAAAGGAAGACCGAAAGGTCGAACATGAGTTGTATAGAAGATACGATCAACATGAAGATGTTCAATGTTGATGACTAGTCCGTCTCACATGATGATCGGACACGGCCTAGTCGATTCGGATCATGTATCACTTAGATGACTAGACAGATGTCTATCTGAGTGGGAGTTCATTAAATTTGTTTAGATGAACTTAATTGTCATGAACATAGTCTAAAATCTTTACAATATGTCTTGTAGATCCAATGGCCCACGCTAATGTTGCCCTCAACTTCAACGCGTTCCTAGAGAAAACCAAGATGAAAGACGATGGTAGCAACTATACGGATTGGGTCCGTAACATGAGGATCATCCTCATAGCTGCCAAGAAAGCATATGTCCTTGAAGCACCGCTAGGTGATGCACCCGTTTTCCCAGCAACTCAAGACGTTATGAACGCCTGGCAGTCGCGTAGTGATGATTACTCCCTGGTTCAGTGCGGCATGCTTTACAGCTTAGAATCGGGGCTCCAAAAGCGTTTTGAGCAACACGGAGCATATGAGATGTTCCAAGAGCTGAAAATGGTTTTCCAAGCTCATGCCTGAGTCGAGAGATATGAAGTCTCCGACAAGTTCTAGAGTTGTAAGATGGAGGAGAATAGTTCTGTCAGCGAACATATACTCAAAATGTCTGGGTTGCACAACCGCTTGTCTTAGTTGGAAATTAATCTCCCAGATGACGCGGTCGTTGATAAAATCCTCCAGTCGCTCCCACCTAGCTACAAGAGCTTCGTGATGAACTTCAATATGCAGGGGATGGAGAAGTCCATTCCCGAGGTATATTCAATGCTGAAATCAGCGGAGGTGGAGATTAAGAAAGAACATCAAGTGTTGATGGTGGATAAAACCACTATGTTCAAGAAAGGCAAGGGTAAGAAGAACTTCAAGAAGGATGGCAAAGGAATTGCCGCGCCCAGTAAGCCAGTTGCCGGGAAGAAGCCAAAGTATGGACCCAAGCCTGAGACTGAGTGCTTTTATTGCAAGGGAACGGGTCACTAGAAGCGGAACCGCCCCAAATACTTAGCAGATAAGAAGGCCGGAAACGTCAAAGGTATATGTGATATACATGTTATTGATGTGTACCTTACATGCACTCGTAGTAGCTCCTGGGTATTTGATACCGGTGCAGTTGCTCACATTTGTAACTCAAAGCAGGAGCTGCGGAATAAGCGGAGACTGGCAAAGGACGAGGTGACAATGCGCGTCGGGAATGGTTCCAAGGTCAATGTGATCACCGCCGGCACGCTACCTCTGCATCTACCTTCGGGATTAATGTTAAACCTCAATAATTGTTATTTAGTACCAGCTTTGAGCATGAACATTGTATCTAGATCTCGTTTAATGCGAGATGGCTACTCATTTAAATCTGAGAATAATGGTTGTTCTATTTATGTGAGAGAAATGTTTTATGGTCATGCCCCACTGGTCAATGGTTTATTCTTAATGAGTCTCGAACGTGATGTTACACATATTCATAGTGTGGATGCCAAAAGATGTAAGGTTGATAATGATAGTCCCACATACTTGTGGCACTGCCGCCTTGGTTATATTGGTGTCAAATGTATGAAGAAGCTCCATGCAGATGGACTTTTGGATTCTCTTGATTATGAATAATTCGACACGTGCGAACCATGCCTCTTAGGCAAGATGACCAAGACTCCGTTCTCTGGAACAATGGAGTGAGCAACCAACTTGTTGGAAATCATACATATCGATGTGTGCGGTCCAATGAGTGTTGAAGCTCGCGGTGGCTATCATTATGTTCTCACCCTCACTGATGACTTAAGTAGATATGGGTATGTCTACTTGATGAAACACAAGTCTGAGACCTTTGAAAAGTTCAAGGAATTTCAGAATGAGGTTGAGAATCAACGTGACAAAAAAATAAAGTTCTTACGATCGGATCATGGAGGAGCATATTTAAGTCACGAATTTGGCACGCACCTAAGGAACTGTGGAATTGTTTCACAATCGACACCGCCTGGAACACCTCAGCGTAATGGTGTGTCCGAACATCGTAATCGTACTCTGTTGGACATGGTGCGACCTATGATGTCTCTTACCGACTTACCGCTATCATTTTGGGGTTATGCTTTAGAGACTGCCGCATTCACTTTAAATAGGGCTCCGTCTAAATTTGTTGAGACGACACCGTATGAACTATGGTTTGGTAAGAAACCTAAGTTGTCGTTTCTGAAAGTTTGGGGTTGTGATGCTTATGTCAAGAAACTTCAACCTGAAAAGCCCGAACCCAAATTGAAAAAATGCGTCTTCATAGGATACCCTAAGGAAACTATTGGGTATACCTTCTACCTCAGATCTGAAGGCAAGGTCTTTGTTGCCAAGAATGGATCCTTTCTGGAGAAAGAGTTTCTCTCGAAAGAAGTGAGTGGGAGGAAAGTGGAACTTGACGAGGTGATTGTCACCCCTTCCGAACCGGAAAGTAGCGCAGCGCAGGAAGATATTTCGGTGGTGCCTGCACCGACCAGAGAGGAAGTTAATGATAATGATCATGAAGCTTCAGATCAAGTTACTGCTGAACTTCGTAGGTCCACAAGGACACGTTCCGCACCAGAGTGGTACGGCAACCCTATCCTGGCAATCATGTTGTTAGACAACGTGAACCTTCGAACTATGAAGAAGCGATGGCGGGCCCGGATTCCAACAAATTGCTTGAAGCCATGAAATCTGAGATAGGATCCATGTATGATAACAAAGTATGGACTTTGGTTGACTTGCCCGATGATCGGCAAGCCATAGAAATAAATGGATCTTTAAGAAGGAGACTGACGCGGATGGTAATGTGACCATCTATAAGGCTCGGCTTATCGCTAAAGGTTATCGACAAGTTCAAGGAATTGACTATGAGGAGACTTTCTCTCCTGTAGCGATGCTGAAGTCCGTCCGAATCATGTTAGCAATTGCTGCATTCTATGATTATGAGATATGGCAAATGAACGTCAAAACGGCATTCCTTAATGGCTTCCTCAAGGAAGAATTGTATATGATGCAGCCGGAAGGTTTTTTCGATCCTAAGAATGCTAACAAGGTATGCAAGCTCCAGCGCTCCATCTATGGGCTGGTGCAAGCATCTCGGAGTTGGAACATTCGCTTTGATGAGGTGATCAAAGCGTTTCGGTTTATACAGACTTGGGGAGAAGCCTGTATTTACAATAAAGTGAGTGGGAGCTCTGTAGTATTCCTCACATTATATGTGGATGACATACTGTTGATGGGAAATGATGTAGAACTCTTGGAAAGCATAAAGGCCTACTTGAATAAATGGTTTTCAATGAAGGACTTTGGAGAAGCTGCTTACATATTAGGCATCAAGATCTATAGAGATAGATTGAGATGCCTCATTGGTCTTTCACAAAGCACATACCTTGACAAGATATTGAAGAAGTTCAATATGGATCGGTCCAAGAAAGGGTTCTTGCCTGTATTGCAAGGTATGAGATTGAGCACAGCTCAATGCCCGACCTCGGTAGAAGATAGAGAAAAGATGAGTGTCATCCCCTATGCCTCGGCCATAGGTTCTATTATGTATGCCATGCTGTGTACCAGACCTGATGTGAACCTTGCCATTAGTTTGGTGGGGAGGTACCAAAGTGATCCTGGTATGGAGTACTGGACAACGGTCAAAAACATCCTGAAGTACCTAAAAAGGACTAAGGATATGTTTCTCATTTATG
The DNA here is from genome assembly GCA_902687465.1 of Secale cereale. Classification (NCBI taxonomy): domain Eukaryota; kingdom Viridiplantae; phylum Streptophyta; class Magnoliopsida; order Poales; family Poaceae; genus Secale; species Secale cereale. The sequence continues at coordinate 621,090,452 of LR738714.1, forward strand.
GAGGTGACGAAGAGCTCGATGTAAAGGGTTACGTCGATGCTAGCTTCGACACTGTATTGGATGACTCTTGGTCGCAAGCCGGATACGTGTATATTTTGAATGGAGGGGCAGTCAGCTGGTGCAGTTGCAAGAAAATCGTCGTGGCGGCATCTACATGTGAAGCAGAGTAAATAGCTACTTCCGAAGCAGCGTAGGAAGGAGTCTGGATGAAGGAGTTCATCACCGACCTAGGAGTTATTCCAAGTGCGTCGGGCCCGATGACTCTCTTCTGTGACAACACTGGAGCTATTGCCATTACCAAGGAGCCTAGGTTTCACAAGAAGACCAAGCACATCAAGCGCCGTTTCAACTCCATCCGGAATTATATTCAAGATGGGGACATAGATATTTGTAAAGTGCATACGGATCTGAATGTAGCAGATTCGTTGACTGAACCTCTTCTACGAGAAAAACATGATCAACACCAGAACTCTATGGGTGTTCGATTCATCACAATGTAACTAGATTATTGACTCTAGTGCAAGTGGGAGACTGTTGGAAATATGCCCTAGAGGCAATAATAAAATGGTTATTATTATATTTCCTTGTTCATGATAATTGTCTATTGTTCATGCTTTAATTGTATTATCCGGAAACAGTAATGCATGTGTGAATACATGGACCACAACATGTCCCTAGTGAGCCTCTAGTTGACTAGCTCGTTGATCAATAGATGGTTACGGTTTCCTGACCATGGACATTGGATGTCATTGATAACGGGATCACATTATTAGGAGAATGATGTGATGGACAAGACCCATTCCTTAGCCTAGCACAAGATCGTGTAGTTCGTATGCTAAAGCTTTTCCAATGTCAAGTATCCTTTTCTTAGACGATGAGATTGTGCAACTCCCGGATACCGTACGAGTGCTTTGGGTGTGCCAAACGTCACAATGTAACTGGGTGGCTATAAAGGTACTCTACGGGTGTAACACCCGGATAATTTGGCTACAGTAAAACTTCGCTAATGATGCCACGTCACTTCGATTACTGTTGCTAATCTCGCGTTAGTTCGAAACCGATTAAAATCAAATTCAAAATGTGCCAAATAATAAAAGTTTTCAAAATATTAAATAAAATTGTTTGGTGTGTGAGAAATATTGCTATGGTAATTATAGTAAAGAAAACATAATTTTACAAAGTGCCTAAGTGCTTTAAACTAAATAAAACAGAAAAACAAACAAAGCAAAAACAAAAGAAAGAAAATAAAGAAACCCCCAGGCCAACTGGGCCTCGGCCCAGTCAGTGGCCTGCCAGGCAGGCCCACTCCCTCCTGGCCTATAACCCCTCCTGGGGGCCCCGAACTCCACCGACACCCACGTAAATATCTCCTCCCCCCTCTCCCCCGATTGGATCGGGATCGAGAGGAGGAGGCCGCCGCTCGCCACCTTGGAGCAGGACGCCATCACCGCCCGGACTGCCTCTCCTTCTTCCCTTGCACCGCACGACGTCCCTGTCCTCCTCCCCATCGGACCTCATCGAGCCTCGCCGACCCATTCCTCTACGCCACCCGTGACGAACCCCGTCTCCCCCTCCCTCTCTATGCTCGTTTCGCCACCGATGCGCACGCCCACCTCCGACGCGCCCCTGCGGACGCCGCCTAGCACGCCCAGGGCCACGCCCTGCCTGCGTGCCAGCGCGCCGCAGCTGCGCGGCCGCTTCGCCCACACCGCTGCGGCCCCGTTCCCCGTTTGTCCACCCCGCCTCTAGCCATGCACGCCTCCACCGCTGCTCGCCGGCCACAGCGCCATTGCGTGCCCCTAACCCTCACCCGCAGCCACCGAGCCCAAGGCTCCCCGAGCCCCACCGCGCCCGCCTCGCCCTATAGTCGACGCCGGCCGCGCAGCGGCCCTGCTCACTACGCTCGCCGTCGCCCACAACCCCGACTGCGCGCTGCTCTCCGCCGGCGTCGCCCTACGCAAGCACCGCCCCTACTGCGCCACGCCCCAGCCGCCCGCAGGTCCTCCTCTGGCTCCGGCCATGCCCGCCACCGTCGGGCGCTGCCTACTCGCCCCTCCCGCGGTCCCTTCTCTGCTCGTCTCAGCACCGCAGGCACTCCGACGCCTGGCTGCCCCCCCCCCCGCTAGGCCACGGCTCGCCCCCGCTGGCCGCCGACGCCCTGCGCGCTGGCCCTGGCCGCTGGCGCCGGCGTACGCTGTGCGCGCCCAGCGCCCGTTGGGCATGCGCTCGTTCGGGTTTGCCCGAGCGCCGCATCGGGCTGGCGCCCAGCGCCCATCGCCCCGCACCCGTAATGCCCAAACCCGCTAGGCCTTGGGCCACTGCCAAAGGGGACCCGCCCCCTGAACATTTTTTTTAAAAAAAAAAGAAAAGAAAAGGAATAAAAAAGAATAAAAAATTAATAATTAAAATATAATTAAGTTAATCAATTAATTAAAGAATTAATTAAGTTAATTAACCATAATTAGTTTAATTGAATCACTAATTAACCTAATTAAACTGTTAGTTAATTAGGCTGTCAATGACACGCGGGACCCACACGTCAGTTTGACCCAGTCAACTCCCCGTTGACTGCTGACGTCATGATGATGTCAGCATACACTATCTGGATAATGTTGATTTATTTAATAATTAATAAATTAGAAAAAGATTTAAAACTTTAAAAATTAATATAAAATAATCTGTAACTCGGATGAAAATACTTTTATATGAAAGTTGCTTAGAATTTCGAGACGCATCCGAATACGCAGATCGTTCGTCAACCACACGTCCCTAGCATACCGAACACGCAACTTTTCCCTCTGTTTCATCCGCCCGAAAATGCGAAACACCGGGAATACTTTCCCGGATGTTTCCCCCCTTCGTCAGTATCACCCGATACTGCGTTAGGGCACACCTAGCACCGTTACATGTCATGTCATGCATCATCATGCATCGGTTTGCATTGTATGCACTGTTTCTTCCCCCCTCTTCTCTCCGGTAGACTACGAGACCGATGCTGGTGCTGCCCCGATCGACTACGGTGTTGACGACCCCACCTTGGCTGCCGAGCTTCCAGGCAAGCCCCCCCTTGATCAACCTGATATCGCCTATTCTTCTCTCTACTGCTTGCATTAGAGTAGTGTAGCATGTTATTGCTTTAGATAATCCTATTCTGCTGCATAGCCTGTCATTGTTGTTACCACTGTTGATACTTTACCTGCAATCCTAAATGCTTAGCATAGGATGCTAGTATTCCATCAGTGGCCCTACACCCTTGTCCGTCTGCCCTGCTATTCTATCGGGCCGTGATCACTTGGGGGAGATCACGGGTATATACTACATACACTTTTACATGATACATGTTGTGACTAAAGTCGGGTCGGTTCGTTGAGTACCCGCGGTTGATTCACAGATTGGGGGCTGAAAGGACATACTTTCCCGACGGCCCTCTGTGTGGATCTTTGTGGCGGAGCGGCAGGGCAGGTTGAGAGACCTAGGAGACAGGTGGGCCTGGCCCTGGTCGTTGTCCGCGGTTATTTCATAATAACACGCTTAACAAGTTTGGATATTTGATCTGAGTCTGGCCGTTGGCCTATACGCACTAACCAGCTGCGTGTGAACAGTTATGGGCACTCGACATCGTGGTATCAGCCGAAGCCTTCTTGACGTCAGCGACTTAGCGACGTGATAACCCTCAACCATAAGGGATCGAGTTAGTCTTTGCGGGTAAGAATAACCCAATTTATTGATTCGACACACGGGGAGCCAAAGAGTATTTATAAGCTTTGACAGTTGAGTTGTCAATTCAACCGTACCTGAAATATACTTACTTGCAACAAAAGATGAGTGGTAACAATGATATGATAGTGATGATAGTGATAGTAAAAGTAAACAGCAAAAGTAAATAGCAAAAGTAGCAACTAGTAACCAACATGATTTAAAACACTGTAGGCTAGGGAGACGGATGGTTGGGCGCTGCATGGATGAGATATATCATGATTCTAACTTGGAGCAAGGCACACAGAAAAGTAATGATCATCTAGGAAAATATCAAACATTAGGCATGTATCCCGTAGGTAGTTGTACGTGCTTGCAACAAGAACTTGCACAACATCTTTTGTCCTACCATCCCGCTACAAACGGGGCCAAAAGGAACTTATGGAGATTAAGGTGCTCCTGTCAAAGAGCACCGGAACAAAGCAATAGACTCAATGGATACATGTAATCCTCAAACTACGGGCCATCCCCTTTGGTGTCCCAAGCTGTCACTTTTGGGATCGCCGGTTCCGAACCGTAATAGGTGCTAACAACTCATAGATAGGATCAAGAACACAAATATATTCATGCAAACACATATGGTTCAGATCTGAAATCATGGCACTCGGGCCCTAAGTGACAAGCATTAAGAATAACGAGTTGAAGCAAAGATGATAAACACCATAGTAGATGATGGGCAACATGCCCCCAACGATCTGACAAACTATTACATGATCTAACTCATCCAATCCCTACCATCCCCTTCGCCTACAGCAGGGGATTACTCACACAAGGAAGGAGAAGTCATGGAGGGATGATGGAGTGGTGATGATGATGACGATGGCGACGATCTCCCCTCTCCGGAGTCCAATTCAGCCTCCAGATTAGCCCTCCCGAAGAAGAACAGAGTGTGGCGGCGGCTCCGCGACGAAAACTGGGAAAAGAACTTCTGATCTGGGATTTTTCGTCACGAGCTAAAATACGGGTCAAAGTAGGGCACCAGGGGAGGTGGGGCCCACCCAGGCGACCCCCCGGCACAGCCAGGGGGTGGGCCGCGCCACCAGGGCGCCTGGGGCCCCCCTGGCCCCCCTCTGGCCCCTCGTCTAGCTCCGGGTTCCTTCGGGTGCGTGGATTTTCTGTGATTTTTCGTGGAATTTTCTGAGATACCTAAAAATCTGTTTTCCTGCACACAATAAAACCATACAGGCAGCTCTGCTGAAAACAGCGTCAGTCTGGGTTAGTTTAGTTCAAATCATGCAAGAATGAGGTCAAAACAATATCAAAAGTGTTTGGAAAAGTAGATACGTTTGAGACGTATCAACTCCCCCAAGCATAGCATATTGCTTGTCCTCAAGCAATTCAGTTCAACGAACTGGACGCGACAAAGAAAACTTTGACAAACTCTTTTGTTTCATTAGATGTATATAAGCATGTACTACGAAAAGAGTCTAGCAAGTATTGAAACAGTACTATGAGGACAATGCACGGAGCAATCCTTCTTTCAAGTGACCAATCACAAATACTTAAAAGTAAATAGTATATTACTGAAAATCAAGACAAGATTACATTGCACATAGCTTGAGCATATTAGGGTGGTATCTCGCTAGCCTCCATGAGTGAAGCAAAACATAAATGCAGAAACTCCTCCAGAGTTATAAAGGAGACTAGAACTAAGAATTTTAGAATAAATCATATCACAAGCATGCAGAAGACAATGTAATACTTTGGGACAATGCACATTACACTCAGAATGACAATTATGCTCTCCTAGTTGGTGCTTTGAAGAAAGAAGGTGGAGACTCTCGAACCGTGGCTTTTGTTGGCAAGGTTGAAAACCCGTGGTCGGAAACAAAAACTAAACATGTACCAGAGCTCTTGGTTTTAAAAACAGAGGTAAAAATGTTTTTGAGAGGTGCATATTTCGTCAACGAATGCTAGCAGATAACTCAATCACTTCTTGAGCTGGACAAGTTTCGAGGAACGGCTCCCGCATGAGGACGATCACATTCTCTTAATCTCCTTTGTTTATCACTGCCAAAGTTTTCTGATTTCTCATGAACAAAGCGTGAAGGAGGGTTTGTTTGTTGTATTATCTTTTATGAGCCGGGTGCACTCTATGCCAGTTCCTTCTCGTATTAGGGGTTTGCACATTAGACATGCAATCCCGGGGTGAAACTTGTCCAACTTAAAAAGATCATGAATTAACTACTACTTCCTCATGAGCTAAAACAGAGGCACAAAAAGAGAAATGCTTTTGATTAATTTCGAGATGGTACACGAAAGTCTTCGTTAGGAATGGCAGGTAAATACCATGTATAGGAAGGTATGGTGGACTCATATGGCATAACAGGTTTTAAGGATTTTTGATGCACAAGCAGTCAGTCCGCTTAGTACAGGTGGAGGTTAGCAAAAGACTGGGAAGCGACCAACTAGAGAGCAATAACGGCCATAATCATGCAGAGCGACAAAGCAACATTGAATCGGGCATGAAAGTGATATAACTATTCTGAAACTCAAAGATCATCAAGGCAGAGCAGACTTTTTAGTCTTAAACATGTGTAAACATGTGCCAAGTCAATCCAAAAATTCTCTAAAGGGAAATACCACCTTAGTATACCAGACTATGAACAGTGCAATGCATGTAAATCATTTCAATAACACATTATATACTCTAGCTATTCGAGACTAGCCACAGGGAAAGCATGAACCACTGGAAGAGCATTGTAAACATAGCACTATGTCGCTACAAGCTGGTCTCTAGATCATAAGTACAGGCATATGTACAAAAGTAGAAACAAGAAGAGTTCATACCGGTCTTCCTTGTTGCTTCCCTTCAGTCGATCTTCGTCATTACTGCCTCGTCACTTGCATGATCGAACGTAGGAAATATAATTAAATGCCATCACGGACTCGAGCTAAACTCTGAAAACAAAGCAAACTAAAGAGAAAAAAAGGAAATCTTTTTGGATTATTTCAAAGGTTTGAACGAAAGCAAAAGAAAGAGAAAATATTTTTGTTGTTTTTGCAAAGAGAGAGAAATAAAGAAGAACGGGCAAAAACTTCGAAAAGATCAAAGCGAATAAAACGGATAATACAATGGAAAAGTGAGAGGGGCACGTACTCCCCCAAGCTTAGGCTTTTGGCCTAAGTTGGTAGCAGCTACTGCCCCCAGGAGCCTCCTGCTCCGGGGGAACAGTGGTGAGTCCAAGGGTCGTAGAAGGATGCTGGCGCGTACACCGAACTCCTCGAAGTCTCCCACGAGGAAGGGTCCGTGCGCCAAGCAGAGGAAGACCCTTCACCAAACTCGGTGGCGGTTTCTTCCCGAAAAGGTGGTAACTCACCGTGCTCCTCCTCGTCGGGCACAACCCCCTCCATGGGGTTATGAAACTGATGCTAGGCCATGAACTCATCGAACTGGATAACATCAAAGGACCATCCATTCCTGCGAGAAAAATCAAACAAAAGAGGTGCAGGTAGACGGATCTCGCGTTCCGCGGTAGTTCCGAAACGCAAGATATAAACAAGATTATCAAGCTCAGAAGCCATGGTAACAAACTTATGCCTTTTCATAGCAGCAAGATCAAAGCTTAAATAAGTAAAAGGATTATCATCAGGGTGTGGGGTGCCTCCAAGATGTTCTAAGATAAGTGTGGCATAAACGCCACCATATAAGTCTCCCTTGTTACCGTTCATAGCAAGGCGTCGAGCAATTAAGGCACCCAGATTATAATCAGATCTCCCTGAGAGGGCTGCTGCCAGGATAGCAATATCCGGCGCAGAAGTGTTGCTCGTGTTGTCATGAGCTAACACCCCTCTAGCAACATAATATGCAAAATACCTGAGGTGAGGGAATAAGATGCTGGAGATCTTTGACAGATGAATATCCCTCGTACCCATGCTGCAGAGAGAGTTGAAGACGGTTTTCAGCTCGGAGGGCTGAGTGGTCATCCTAGCCGTCCTCCCAACGTTTGGCACACCTATTATTTCACAAAACTTTCCCAAAGTCATGGTGATAAGATCATTGTAAATTTTAAACTCAATAGCACCTGAATCAGGATTATATCTAAAACTGTTAATGAAACTGGAGGTGAGTTTTTGATACTGAGTAACACGGCACATGACGAGCCGTGTCAGACTTGCATTAGCACAAAGATTATAAAACTCATCCTTGATTCCCGTAGCTTCAAGGAATTCATCACTGGAAACGTCATAGCACGTGCTGGACTTGTGTCTTCCAACAACTCCAGGGGCACATGATCTTCATTATAGATCACCCTAGCAGTCGAGGGTGAAGCTGCAGCTCTAGTAACTCGATCGGAGTGTGCGGGCCTCCTCTTCTCAAGCCACCCTTTTGCCCTTCCTAACAAACTCATTTCTGAAATTTTTGAAAATTTACAAAAACGAGGACTAAAACAAGGTGAGTTAAGGCAAACTACTCAACTCACTTGCCCAAGGCATAAACTTGCATCAAAACTTGGAAAATAACTTTCTACACATGCATGCAAGCTCATCTATACAACACCAAGAACTACTAAATACTCACAAATGAAGCCACCAATCAGAAATCTAATTGGAGGGGTGGAGGAGTCACATACCAGGGAGTATTTGTTCAAAATCTCAGCTCAAATGATGGGCTGTAGAGAGAGATCAAAGAATCGCCTCCAAGAGCAGCAAGAACGCAAGAACAAGTGCAGAACTCGCGTTTTTGGAGAGAAAGAGAGAGGGAGGAAGAAGACTTACCTGGAGGGGGGCCTTGTGAGCCCCAGGCGCCCTGTGGGCGCGGCCAGGGGGCAGGCCGCGCCAGCTGGCCACGTGGGCCACTGGTGGGTCCCCCTAGCTGGCCCCAGGTCCCTCTGGGTCACTCCCGACGTGGAAATTTTTATTTTTATTTTTCTGGAATTTTTCTGAAAACTTCACTGTTGAAATTTTTTCGAAGTTCAAAAAGCTGCGAAACTCTCTCTGAAAACTTGAAGTAGTGAGTAGTATTGTGAAGCTTCAAAACATAAACACTTGGTACAGCAAGTAGAACAAAAAGTAAAATAAAGGAAACATAACAAGCTCAACTTTTTATCTATATAAAACATGTTTACTAGTAAGGTTGATCAAGTCTTACCAACAAACAGGCGATATATAGAGCAAAAAGTCTCACCTCTTACGAAGTAATCACTGAACCTTTACTTTGATGGACATTGTCCCCACCATGATAGTTTTGTATTTGTGGTGCACATGTAGTGGACAGTCCCATTCTCCAATCTTCACGGTCTCGATATTTTCTATAGAGTTGAGGCCATGTCTCCTGTCGGTCTTCTTTGGGAAATACACCGTGTGTTCTTTATCATTCACATTGAAGGTGACCTTCCCTTTATTGCAATCAATAATAGCACCTGCGGTGTTAAGAAAAGGTCTACCAATAATAATGGACATGCTCCCATCCTCAGGCATGCCAAGCACAACAAAATCAGTAAGAATCAAACAATTAGCAACTTCTACTGGAACATCCTCACAAATACCTATCGGAACGGCGGTTGACTTGTCAGCCATCTGAAGAGAGATATCTGTAGGAATTAGTTTCTCTAAACAAAGCCTCTTGTAAAGAGAGAGAGGCATAACACTCACTCCTGCCCCAAGATCACATAAAGCAGTTTTGACATAATTATTCTTTATGGAGCAAGGAATGGTGGGTATACCTGAATCACCGAGCTTCTCAGGAATCTTGCCACTGAAAGAGTAGTTAGCAAGCATAGTAGATATTGCTTCATTAGGAACTTTTCTTTTATTAGTGACAATATCTTTCATATATTTTGAATAAGGAGGTAACTTAATAGCATCAGTCAAAGGGATTTGAAGAAAAAGAGGGTTAATCCACTCACAGAACTTATTGTAATGCTCTTCTTCTTTAGATTTGATGGACTTACCTGGAAAGGGCATGGGTTTCTGTACCCATGGTTCTCTTTCCTTCCCATGTTTTCTTGCGATGAAGTCTTCTTTAGTGTACCTCTTACGTTTGTCAGGTGCTTCTTCTTCTCGAACTTCAGGCGGATCATTCTTCTCATTATCCTTATCTTCAGGTTCAGCACCGTCTTCAGTCTCAGCATCGGAGATAGATACACTGTTGGGATCAACAGCTGGCTCTTCATCTGTAATAGGATCATTGGAATTGTCAGTCTCCTTATGTTTCTTCTTCTTCTTTTTTGGAGAGCCAACAATTTCTTCTTCCTGCATTTGAGAATCTTGCTCGATTCTCCTCGGATGCCCCTCTAGATAGAGAGGATCTTGAGTGCTAGTTCCTCCTCGGGTCTTAATCCCGAAAGGCTGCAAATCATTTTGTTTGGCATTGTTAGCAAGCAAATCTTTTTGCACATTAGAAATTTGCTCAAGCTGAGTTTGAACCATATGAAAATGTTTCACAAGACATTGAACATCATTAACTGTTCTACCTAGAACATCAAGCAAACTTTTGATAGCAAGGGAGTTATCATGCAACTGACTTTGTATCCTCTCATTAAAATGATTTTGTTTCATAATAAAATTATCAAACTCATCTAAACATTGATCAGGAGGCTTACCATGAGGGATGTCACTTGCGTTGAAATCTAAAAGAGAGTGTACCTCTACCATAGGAGGGTGAGTGGTAGGCTCACACAGCTTCTCAATAGGGGGTAGATTCTTCACGTCTTCAGCTTTAATACCTTTCTCTTTAATAGACTTCTTTGCTTCTTGCATATCTTCGGGGCTTAGAACAAACATGCCCCTCTTCTTTGGTGGTGGAGGTGGTTCAGGGATGGACCAATCTTCATGGTTTTTGGCAATCCTGCCCATCAAATCTTCTGCATCTTTCGGCGTTCTTTTCCTGAAAACACAACCAGCACAACTGTCCAAATAGGACCTGGATTCATCAGTTAGACCAGCATAGAATATATCGATTAATTCGTTCTTAGGGACTTCATGTCCTGGTCTAGCCCGAATCAGACCGCAGTACCTCCCCCAAGCTTTAGGGAGGGACTCATCCTGCAACTGTTTAAAGTTATAAATTCTTTGTAAAGCAGCATGTTGCATGTGAGCAGGAAAGTACTTATCAACAAAAGAGTGAGCTTAAGTCTTGAGGACTCTTAATGGAACCGCATGGGAGTGAATCATACCATGCTTTAGCACCTTCCTTCAAGGAGAAAGGAAGAAGCTTTGTCACATAAAAGTATCGTATCTTCTCATCAGTGGTAAACAGGCCACCCAACTCACCGAGTTTAGTCAGGTGTGCAATAGCATCATCATTTTCTCTGCCATAAAAGGGGTCAGCTTCAACCATAGGTATAAGTGAAAGATCAACAGAGAAATCATAATCAGGATCATCAATGCATATAGGAGATGTAGCAAATTCATGATCAGGAACGGTTTTGTTCTTCAAAGAGTGTTTTTCAAACAGTTTCTTAATAACTTCAGGGTCAGAGCCAGAAAACTCTGTCAGTTCCCTGCATAAATCTTCATCAAGCATATAGTAATCATCATCAAGGAGTCTCTCCTTGAGTTTACTCAAATCAGGATAATCGTAAGTTTCACCAATAGGGTAGCGAGTAACAGGAATTTCAATTCCAGACTTTTTTGCAGCAGCAGCGATCTGTTTCTCAAGAGCATAACCAAGTGAACTAATATCATCAATAGTAGTAGAAGCATCATCAAGAGTATCGGACATAGTAACAGATTCAGTAGGAGCATCATGTGGTGGCGGTGAGGCAAACTTACTCATAACAGAGGGTGAATCAAGTGTAGCACTAGTGCTCAGAACAGTACCTCTTCTTGTAGTGGATAGGAAGATCGGAACCTTGGGGTCTCCTTTCTTACCCATAGCGAATGAAGTGCAGCAGGTAGGATACTTCAAGTAGACTTGTAAATATTGCTATGCTCCCCGGCAACGGCGCCAGAAAACGGTACTTGATAACCCTCAACCGTAAGGGATCGAGATAGTCTTCGCGGGTAAGAATAACCCAATTTATTGATTCGACACACGGGGAGCCAAAGAGTATTTATAAGCTTTGACAGTTGAGTTGTCAATTCAACCGCACCTGAAATATACTTACTTGCAACAAAAGATGAGTGGTAACAGTGATATGATAGTGATGATAGTGATAGTAAAAGTAAACAGCAAAAGTAAATAGCAAGAGTAAATAGCAAAAGTAGCAACTAGTAACCAGCAGGATTTAAAACACTGTAGGCTAGGGAGACGGATGGTTGGGCGCTAGATGGATGAGATATATCATGATTCTAACTTGGGGCAAGGCACACGGAAAAGTAATGATCATCTAGGCAAATATCAAACATTAGGCATGTATCCCGTAGGTAGTTGTACGTGCTTGCAATAAGAACTTGCACAACATCTTTTGTCCTACCATCCCGCTACGAACGGGGCCAAAAGGAACTTATGGAGATTAAGGTGCTCATGTCAAAGAGCACCGGAACAAAGCAATAGACTCAATGGATACATGTAATCCTCAAACTACGGACCATCCCCTTTGGTGTCCCAAGCTGTCACTTTTGGGATCGCCGGTTCCGAACCGTAATAGGTGCTAACAACTCATAGATAGGATCAAGAACACAAATATATTCATGCAAACACATATGGTTCAGATCTGAAATCATGGCACTCGGGCCCTAAGTGACAAGCATTAAGAATAATGAGTTGAAGCAAATATGATAAACACCATAGTAGACGATAGGCAACATGCCCCCAACGATCTGACAAACTATTACATGATCTAACTCATCCAATCCCTACCATCCCCTTCGCCTACAGCAGGGGATTACTCACACATGGAAGGAGAAGTCATGGAGGGATGATGGAGTGGTGATGATGATGACGATGGCGATGATCACCCCTCTCCGGAGGCCAATTCAGCCTCCAGATTAGCCCTCCCGAAGAAGAACAGAGGGTGGCGGCGGCTCCGCGACGAAAACTGGGAAAAGAACTTCTGATCTGGGATTTTTTCGCCACAAGCTAAAATACGGGTCAAAGTAGGGCACCAGGGGATGTGGGGCCCACCCAGGCGACCCCCCGGCCGCGCCACCAGGGCGCCTGGGGCCCCCCTGGCCCCCCTCTGGCCCCTCTTCTGGCTCCGGGTTCCTTCGGGTGCGTGGATTTTCTATGATTTTTCGTGGAATTTTCTGAGATACCTAAAAATCTGTTTTCCTGCACACAATAAAACCATACAGGCAGCTCTGCTGAAAATAGCGTCAGTCCGGGTTAGTTTAGTTCAAATCATGCAAGAATGAGGTCAAAACAATATCAAAAGTGTTTGGAAAAGTAGATATGTTTGAGACGTATCACGGCGCGCGCCGGATTGGACTGGAAAGCCTACTCTGGTATTAGGAGAGACTATGTCTGCTTACCGGCCACCCTCGCAACGTGCAGGTGTGCATTGGGCGATGGGCCCAGACCCTCGTGCGCTTAGGGTTTAGACCGGCATGCTGACCTCTCTGTTGTGCTTAGGTAGGGCTGCGACGTGTTGATCTTCCGAGGCCGGGCATGACCCTGGAAAGTGTGTCCGGCCAAATGGGATCAAGCGTGCTGGGTTATGTGGTGCACCCCTGCAGGGAAGTTAATCTATTCGAATAGCCGTGTCCCTCGGTAAAAGGAGACCTAGAGTTGTATTCCGACCTCATGATAACTAGAACCAGATACTTGATAAAACACACCCAGATGAGTTCCAGATATAACTTGGTGGTTGATCTCTCACAGGGTGATGTGCAGGAGGATCGCCGAGTAGGTTATGCTATTCGATGTTACTTGGTGAACTTACCATCTGTTCTCTTCTACTACTGCAAGATGGAGGCTGCCAGAAGCGTAGTCTTCGTTTGGATTAGCTATCCCCCCTCTTATTCTGGCTTGATGTAGTTCAGACCACCGATATTACCCATATCATTGTTACCATTGCATATGTAGTATAGATCCTTGCTTGCGAGTACTTTGGATGAGTACTCACGGTTGCTTTGCTCCCCCTTTTCCCCCTTCTGTTCCTTCTTCTCGGATGATGCAACCAGATGGTGGAGCCCAGGAGCCACACACCACCTACGACGACTCCTACTACACCGGAGGCGCCTACTACTACGTGCAGTCTGCCGACGACGACCAGGAGTAGTTTAGGATGATCCCAGGCAGGAGGCCTGCTCCTCTTTTGATTTGTATCCCAGTTTGTGCTAGCCATCTTATGGCACCTTGTTTAACTTTATGTCTGTACTCAGATATTTGTTGCTTCCGCTGACTTGTCTATGATCGAGCACTTGTATTCGAGCCCTCGAGGCCCCTGGCTTGTAATATGAAGCTTGCATGACTTATTTTACTTTTAGAGTTGTGTTGTGATATCTACCAGTGAGTCCCTGATCTTGGCCGTACACATTTGTGTGCATGATTAGTGTACGGATAAATCGGGGGCGTCACAACGGGTATCCCCGAAAGTATCTGTTGGGTTGGCACGAATCGAGACTGGGATTTGTCACTCCGTATGACGGAGAGGTATCTCTGGGCCCACTCGATAATATTACATCTTAATGAGCTCAATGTGACTAAGGGGTTAGTCACGGGATGATATATTACGGAACGAGTAAAGAGACTCGCCATGACGAGATTGAACAAGGTATCGGTATACCGACGATCGAATCTCGGGCAAGTACCATACCGATAGACAAAGGGAATCGTATACGAGATTGATTGAATCCTTCACATCGTGGTTCATCCGATGAGATCATCGTGGAACATGTGGGAACCAACATGGGTATCCAGATCGCGCTGTTCGTTATTGGCCAGAGAGATGTCTCGGTCATGTCTGCATAATTCCCGAACTCGTAGGGTCTACACACTTAAGGTTCGATGACGCTAGGGTTATAGGGAATGTAGTGCGTGGTTACCGAATGTTGTTCGGAGTCCCGTATGAGATCCGGACGTCACGAGGAGTTCCGGAATGGTCGGGAGGTAAAGATTTATATATGGGAAGTCCTGTTTTGGTCACCAGAATGATTTCGGGGGTCACTGGTATTGTACTGGGGCCACCGGAAGGTGTCCGGGGGTCCATCGGGTGGGGCCACCTGCTCGGTGGGCCTAGTGGACCAAGTGAAGGGGGAACCAACCTTTGGTGGGCTGGTGCGCCCCCAGGGGCCTAGGGTGCCTAGTGTTTGGGGGGAACCCTAAGGGGGGGCGCCCCCTTGCCTTGGGGGGGCCGGCACCCCCCTGGCCAACGCCCCCTCCTCAGATCCAATCTGGGGGGGGCGACCCCCTCTCCCTGGCCCCTATATATATGTGGGGGGTGGGAGGGCAGCCGTACCCAAGTCCTGGCGCAGACCTCCCCCTCTCCCTACTACTCCTCCTCTCCTGCGGTGCTTGGCGAAGCCCTGCAGGATTGCCACGCTCCTCCATCACCACCACGCCATCGTGCTGCTGCTGGAGGGAGTCTTCCCCAACCTCTCCCTCTCTCCTTGCTGGATCAAGGCGCGGGAGACGTCACCGGGCTGCACGTGTTTTGAACGCGGAGGCATCGTTGTTCGGTGCTTAGATCGGATTCGGCCGTGATTTGAATCGCTTCGTGTATGACTCCATCGACCGTATTCTTGCAGCGCTTCCGCATCGCGATCTTCAAAGGTTTGAAGATGCACTCCACTCTTGTTGCTGGTAGACTCCATAGATAGGTCTTGGTGATGCGTAGGAAATTTTTTGATTTTCTGTAATGATCCCCAACAGTTATAACCTAGGGTGACACAGAACTAGCTCGATTTCATCAATGCAATGTAGGCATGTATTCCGAATATACTCATACGTGCTTATGGAAAAGAACTTGCATGACATCTTTTGTCCTACCCTCCCGTGGCAGCGGGGTCCTATTGGAAACTAAGGGATATTAATGCCTCCTTTTAATAGAGTACCAGATCAAAGCATTAACACATAGTGAATACATGAAGTCCTCTCTTCACCGGGAGTGGTCCCGATTATTCTCACTTCGGGGTTGCCGGATCATAACACATAGTAGGTGACTATAGACTTGCAAGATAGTATCAAGAACACACATATATTCATGAAAACATAATAGGTTCAGATCTGAAATCATGGCACTCGGGCCCTAGTGACAAGCATTAAGCATAGCAAAGTCATAGCAACATCAATCTCAGAACATAGTGGATACTAGGGATCAAACCCTAACAAAACTAACTCGATTACATGATAGATCCCATCCAACCCATCACTGTCCAGCAAGCCTACGATGGAATTACTCACGCATGGCGGTGAGCATCATGGAATTGGTGATGGAGGGAGGTTGATGATGACGATGGCGACGATCTCCACTCTCCGGAGCCCCGAACGGACTCCAATCAGCCCTCCCGAGAGAGATTAGGGCTTGGCGGCGGCCCCGTCTCGTAAAACGCGATAATTCATTCTCCCTGATTTTTTCTCCCCGGAAGTGAAGATATAGGACCTGGGGATACGTCGGTGGAGCACCAGGGGGCCCACGAGGCAGGGGGCGCTCCCCCCACCCTCGTGGACAGGGTGTGGGCCCCCTGGTATGGATCTTCTTGCAGGTATTTTTTATATTTTCCAAAATAATTCTCCGTGGATTTTCAGGCGATTCCGAGAACTTTTATTTCTGCACAAAAACAACACCATGGCAGTTCTGCTGAAAACAGGGTCAGTCTGGGTTATTTCCATTCAAATCATGCAAGTTAGAGTCCATAACAAGGGCAAAAGTGTTTGGAAAAGTAGATACGTTGGAGACATATCAACTCCCCCAAGCTTAATCCTTTGCTTGTCCTCAAGCAATTCAGTTGATAAACTGAAAGTGATAAAGAAAAACTTTGACAAACTCTGTTTGCTCTTGTTTTTGTAAATATGTAAGGTAGCATTCAAGTTTTCAACAAGAACATGAACTAACCACATTCACAATAACTTTTAGGTCTCAAGACTACTCACATCAACGGCATAATCAACTAGCGAGCAATAATAATAAACCTCGGATGACATGACTTTCTCAAAACAATCATGATATGATATAACAAGATGGTATCTCGCTAGCCCTTTCTGAGACCGCAAAACATAAATGCAGACCACCTTTAAAGATCAAGGACTGACTAGACATTGTAATTCATGGCAAAAGAGATCCAGCCTTGATCATACTCAATGCAAATTAATAGTAATACATGCAACGACAGAGGTACTCTCCTACTGGCGCTCTTTGATAAGAGGATGATGACTCTACATAAAAGTAATTAGATAGGCCCTTCGTAGAGGGAAGCAGGGATTTGTAGAGGTGCCAGAGGTCAATTTTTAAATAGAGACGAATAACATTTTGAGTGGTATACTTTCATTGTCAACATAGACGGTTCCCAGACAGAATGGTAAAGTGTATACCCCCCCAACCACCAACAAGCACACTCCACGGCTAGCCCAAAACAACAGGTACCGTCCAAACCAGCAACAGCCTTGGGGGAGTTTTGTTTAGTTATTATGATTTTGAGCATGGGACTGGGCATCCCGATTACCTGCCATTGATACGCTCCAACATATCTATAATTTTTTATTGTTCCATGCTATTATTTATGAAGTCTTGGTTGTTTAATGGGCTTTATCTTACACTTCTATATCATTTTTGGGACTGACCTACTAACCCAATGGCCCAGTCGAGATTGCTGTTTTTGCCTGTTTCAGGGTTTTGCAGAAAAAGAATATCAAACAAAGTCCAAACGGAATGAAACCTTCGCAAGAGATATTTATGGAGAAAATCACGCACGGAGAACTTGAGAATCACGTCAGAAGAGCCACGAGGGGCCCACGAGGGTGGGGCCTCCCCCCTTCCCAGGGCGCGCCCCCTACCTCGTGGGGCCCCCATGACTCCCCTGGTGTCCTCCTTCCTCCTATATAAGTCTATGTACCCTAAAACCATCAGCAACAGAGAGAAAACCCTAATTCCACTGCCGTAACCTTCTATTCCCATGAGATCCCATCTTGGAGCCTGTTCCGAAGCTCCACCGGAGGGGGATCCATCACAGAGTTCTTCTTCATCATCATCATCGCACTCACCATGAGTTGTGAGTAGTTTACCACAAACCTTCGGGTCCATAGCTAGTATCTAGTTGGCTTCTTCTCTCTCTCTGGATCTCAATACAAAGTTCTCCTCGGTCTTCGAGGAGATCTATTCGATGTAATCTCTTTTTGCGGTGTGTTTGTCGCGATCCGATGAATTGTGAGTTTACGATCAAGATAATCTATGAGAAATATTTGGTTCTTATCTGAACTTTTTATGTGTGCTCATAATATCCTTGCAAATCTCTTTGAATTATTGGTTTGGTTTGGCCTACTAGATCTATAGTTATTGCAATGGGAGAAGTGCTTGGCTTTGGGTTCAATCTTGCGGTGTCCTTTCCCAGTGACAGTAGGGGCAGCAAGGCACGTATTGTATTGTTGCCATCGAGGATAAAAAGATGGGGTTTATATCATATTGCTTGAGTTTATCCCTCTACATCATGTCATCTTGCTTAAGGCGTTACTCTGTTCTTATGAACTCAATACACTAAATGCATGTTGGATAGTGGTCGATGTGTGGAGTAATAGTAGTAGATGCAGAATCGTTCCGGTCTACTTGTCTCGGACATGATGCCTATATACAATGATCATGCCTAGATAGTCTCATAATTATTCACTTTTCTATCAATTGCTCGATGGTAATTTGTTTACCCGCCGTAGACTATCTCTATCATGAGAGAAGCCACTAGAGAACACTATGGCCCCCGGGTCTATTCTCAACATATCAATCTACATCTACTTTACTTTTACCGCTTCTACTTTCTGTTCTTATAAACAAAAATACCAAAAATATAAACTATCATCTCTATCAGATCTCACTTTCGTAAGTGACCATAAAGGGATTGACAACCCCTTATCGCGTTGCCTGCGAAGTTCTTATTTGTTTGTGGAGGTGCGAGGGACTCGCGCGTGGTCTCCTACTGGATTGATGCCTTGGTTCTCAAAAACTGAGGGAAATACTTACGCTACTGTGGTGCATCTCCCTTTCCTCTTCGAGTGAATACAACGCAAGCTCGAGAAGTAGGAAGAAGAATTTCTGGCGCCGTTGCCGGGGAGGCTTACGCAAAAGTCATATACCAACTACCTATCACAAACCCTTATCCTTCGCATTACATTTTTGCCTCTCGTTTTTGTTGGAGAACGTAGTATTTTAAAATTTTCCTACGATCACGCAAGATCTATCTACCAGATGCATAGCAACGAGAGGGGAGAGTGTGTCTACGTACCCTCGTAGACGGGGAGCGGAAGCGTCAAGTGACGCGGTTGATGTTGTCGAACTTCTTCACGATCCAACCGATCAAGCACCGAACGTACGGCACCTCCGCGTTCAGCACACGTTCAGCTTGATGACGTCCCACGAGCTCTTGATCCAGTTGAGCTTCACGGGAGAGTTTCGTCAGCACGACGGCGTGGTGACGGATATGATGTGTTCACCGGCGCAGGGCTTCGCCTAAGCTCCGTGACGGTATGACCGAGGTGTGATTCTGTGGAGGGGGGCACCGCACACGGCTAAAACAATTCAACTTGTGTGTCTCTGGGTGCCCCCCTGCCCCCGTATATAAAGGAGCAGGGGAGGGAGGCCGGCCGGCCCTTCCTGGTGCGGCTAGGGAAGGAGTCCTACTAGGAATAGGATTGCAATCCTATTCCTAGTAGGATTCACCGAAAGGAAGAAGGGGGAAAGGAATAGGAGAGGTGGCGCCCCCCCCCCCCCAATCCTAGTCCAACTAGGAACCCTAGGTGGGGGCGCCGGCCAGCCCTATGGGCTGCCCCTCTCTTTCCCTTTAGGCCCACTATGGACCATCCCCTCTCGTAGGGGGTTCCGGTAACCCCCTCCGGCATTCCCGATAAATCCGAAACTTTTTCGGTATACTTCCGGTGTCCGAATATAGCCGTCCAATATATCAATCTTTATGTCTCGGACATTCCGAGACTCCTCGTCATGTCCGTGATCTCATCCGGGACTCCGAACTACCTTCGGTACATCAATACACATAAACTCATAATACCGATCGTCATCAAACGTTAAGCGTGCGGACCCTACGGGTTTGAGAACTATGTAGACATGACCGAGACTCATCTCCGATCATTAACCTATAGCGGAACCTGGATGTTCATATTGGCTCCTACACATTCTACGAAGATCTTTTATCGGTCAGAACCGCATAACAACATACGTTGTTCCTTTTGTCAAATGGTATGTTACTTGCCCGAGATTCGATCGTCGGTATCTTTATACCTAGTTCAATCTCGTTACCGGCAAGTCTCTTTACTCGTTCCGTAACACATCATCTCGTGACTAACTCATTAGTCTTTTGCTTGCAAGGCTTATTATGATGTGTGTTACCGAGAGGGCCCAGAGATACCTCTCCGACACTCGGAGTGACAAATCCTAATCTTGATCTATGCCAACACCACGAATACTTTCGGAGACACCTGTAGAGCATCTTTATGATCACCCAGTTACGTTGTGACGTTTGATAGCACACAAGGTGTTCCTACGGTATTCGGGAGTTGCATAATCTCATAGTCATAGGAACATGTATAAGTCATAAAGAAAGCAATAGCAGTTAAACTAAACGATCATAGTGCTATGCTAACGGATGGGTCTTGTCCATCACATCATTCTCCTAATGATGTGATCCCGTTGATCAAATGACAACACATGTCTATGGCTAGGAAACATAACCATCTTTGATCAATGAGCTAGTCTAGTAGAGGCATACTAGGGACATACTGTTTTGTCTATGTATCCACACATGTACTAAGTTTCCGGTTAATACAATTCTAGCATGAATAAAAGACATTTATCATGATATAAGAAAATACAAATAACATCTTTATTATTTCCTCTAGGGCATATTTCCTTCAGTCTCCCACTTGAACTAGAGTCAATAATCTAGATTACAAAGTGATGATCCTCACACCCATGGAGTCTTGGTGCTGATCATGTTTTGCCCGTGGAAGAGGCTTAGTCAACGGGTCTGCAACATTCAGATCTGTATGTATTTTGCAAATCTCTATGTCTCCCTCCTTGACTAGATCGCGGATGGAATTGAAGCGTCTTTTGATGTGCTTTGTTCTCTTGTGAAACCTGGCTTCCTTCGCCAAGGCTATGGCTCCAGTGTTGTCACAAAAGATTTTCATTGGACCCGATGCACTAGGTACTACACCTAGATCGGATATGAACTCCTTCATCCAGACTCCTTCATTTGCTGCTTCTGAAGCAGCTATGTATTCCGCTTCACACGTAGATCCCGCCACGACGCTCTGCTTGGAACTGCACCAACTGACAGCTCCACCGTTCAATAAAAATACATATCCGGTTTGTGACTTTGAGTCATCCGGATCAGTGTCAAAGCTAGAATCGACGTAACCATTTACGACGAGCTCTTTGTCACCTCCATATACGAGAAACATATCCTTTGTTCTTTTCAGATACTTTAGGATGTTTTTGACCGCTGTCCAGTGATCCACACCTGGATTACTTTGGTACCTCCCTGCTAGACTTATAGCAAGGCACACATCAGGTTTGGTACACAGCATTGCATACATGATAGATCCTATGGTTGAGGCATAGGGAATGACTTTCATTTTCTCTCTATCTTCTGCAGTGGTCGGGCATTGAGTCTTACTCAACTTCATACCTTGTAAAACAGGCAAGAATCCTTTCTTTGACTGATCCATTTTGAACTTCTTCAAAATCTTATCAAGGTATGTGCTTTGTGAAAGTCAATTAAGCGTCTTGATCTATCTCTATAGATTTTGATGCCTAATATGTAAGCAGCTTCTCCGAGGTCTTTCATTGAAAAACTTTTATTCAAGTATCCTTTTACGCTATCCAGAAATTCTATATCATTTCCAATCAACAATATGTCATCTACATATAATATTAGAAATGCTACAGAGCTCCCACTCACTTTCTTGTAAATACAGGCTTCTCCAAAAGTCTGTATAAAACCATATGCTTTGATCACCTCATCAAAGCGTATATTCCAACTCTGAGATGCTTGCACCAGTCCATAGATGGATCGCTGGAGCTTGCATACTTTGTTAGCACCTTTTGGATCGACAAAACCTTCTGGTTGCATCATATACAACTCTTCTTTGAGATATCCATTTAGGAATGCAGTTTTGACATCCATTTGCCAGATTTCATAATCATAAAATGCGGCAATTGCTAACATGATTCGGACAGACTTAAGCATCGCTACAGGTCAGAAAGTCTCATCGTAGTCAACTCCTTGAACTTGTCGAAAACCTTTTGCAACAAGTCGAGCTTTGTAAACAGTAATATTACCGTCTGCGTCGGTCTTCCTCTTGAAGATCCATTTATTTTCGATGGCCTGCCAATCATCGGGCAAGTCAACCAAAGTCCATACTTTGTTCTCATACATGGATCCCATCTCAGATTTCATGGCTTCAAGCCATTTTGCGGAATCTGGGCTCATCATCGCTTCCTCATAGTTCGTAGGTTCATCATGGTCTAGTAACATGATTTCCAGAACTGGGTTGCCGTACCACTCTGGTGCGGAACGTACTCTGGTTGATCTACGACGTTCAGTAGAAACTTGATCTGAAGTTTCATGATCATTATCATTAACTTCCTCACTAATTGGTATAGGAATCACTGGAACAATTTCTTGTGATGTACTATTTTCCAATCCGGGAGAAGGTACAATTACCTCATCAAGTTCTACTTTCCTCCCACTCACTTCTTTCGAGAGAAACTCTTTTTCTAGAAAGGATCCGTTCTTAGCAACGAATATTTTGCCTTCGGATATGTGATAGAAGGTGTACCCAACAGTCTCTTTTGGGTATCCTATGAAGACACATTTTTCCGACTTGGGATCGAGCTTATCAGGTTGAAGTGTTTTCACATAAGCATCGCAGCCCCAAATTTTAAGAAACGACAACTTTGGTTTCTTGCCAAACCATAGTTCATAAGGTGTCGTATCAACGGATTTAGATGGTGCCCTATTTAACGTGAATGCAGCTGTCTCTAAAGCATAACCCCAAAACGATAGTGGTAAATCGGTAAGAGACATCATAGATCGCACCATATCTAATAAAGTACGGTTACGACGTTCGGACACACCATTACGCTGTGGTGTTCCAGGTGGCGTGAGTTGTGAAACTATTCCACATTGTTTCAAATGAAGACCAAACTCGTAACTCAAATATTCTCCTCCACGATCAGATCGTAGGAACTTTATTTTCTTGTTACGATGATTCTCTACTTCACTCTGAAATTCTTTGAACTTTTCAAATGTTTCAGACTTGTGCTTCATTAAGTAGATATACCCATATCTGCTCAAATCATCAGTGAAGGTCAGAAAATAACGATACCCGCCGCGAGCATCAACACTCATTGGTCCACATACATCAGTATGTATGATTTCCAACAAATCTGTTGCTCGCTCCATAGTTCCGGAGAATGGAGTTTTAGTCATCTTGCCCATGAGGCATGGTTCGCAAGCACCAAGTGATTCATAATCAAGTGATTCCAAAAGTCCATCTTTATGGAGTTTCTTCATGCGCTTTACACCAATATGGCCTAAACGGCAGTGCCACTAATAAGTTGCACTATCATTATTAACCTTGCATCTTTTGGTTTCAATATTATGAATATGTGTATCACTACAATCGAGATCCAATAAGAATAGACCACTCTTCAAGGGTGCATGACCATAAAAGATATTATTCATTAAAATGGAACAACCATTATTCTCTGATTTAAATGAATAACCGTCTCGCAATAAACAAGATCCAGATATAATTTTCATGCTCAAAGCTGGCACCAAATAACAATTATTTAGGTCTAAAACTAATCCCGAAGGTAGATGTAGAGGTAGCGTGCCGACGGCGATCACATCGACTTTGGAACCGTTTCCCACGCGCATCGTCACCTCGTCCTTAGCTAATCTTCGTTTAATCCGTAGTCCCTGTTTCGAGTTACAAATATTAGCAACCGAACCGGTATCAAATACCCAGGTACTACTACGAGCATTAGTAAGGTACACATCAATAACATGTATATCACATATACCTTTGTTCATCTTGCCATCCTTCTTATCCGCCAAATACTTGGGGCAGTTCCGCTTCCAGTGTCCAGTCCCCTTGCAGTAGAAGCACTCAGTTTCAGGCTTGGCTCCAGATTTGGGTTTCTTCGTGGAAGTAGCAACTGACTTGCTATTCTTTTTGAAGTTCCCTTTCTTTCCCTTGCCCTTTTTCTTGAAACTAGTGGTCTTATTAACCATCAACACTTGATGCTCCTTTTTGATTTCTACCTCCGCAGCTTTGAGCATAGCGAAGAGCTCTGGAATTGTCTTTTGCATCCCTTGCATGTTATAGTTCATCACGAAGCCTTTATAGCTTGGTGGCAGTGATTGAAGAACTCTATCAATGACACTATCCTCGTCAACTTTGCAACCAAGTTGAGTCATATGATTGTAGTACCCAGACATTCTGAGCAAGTGTTCACTGATAGAACTATTCTCCTCCATTTTGCAGCTGTAGAACTTATTGGAAATCTCATATTTCTCAATTCGGGCATTTGCTTGAAATATTAACTTCAACTCCTGGAACATCTCATATGCTCCATGACGTTCAAAACGTCGTTGAAGTCCCGGTTCTAAGCCGTAAAGCATGGCACACTGAACTATCGTGTAGTCATCAGACCGTGATTGCCAGACGTTCAAAGCGTCTGCATCAGCGGAAGGGGGCTTGTCACCTAGCGGTGCTTCAAGGACATAATTCTTCTGTGCAGCAATGAGGATAATCCTCAGGTTACGGACCCAGTCCGTGTAATTGCTACCATCATCTTTCAACTTAGCTTTCTCTAGGAATGCATTAAAATTCAAAGGAACGGTAGCACGGGCCATTGATCTACAACAACATAGATATGCAAAACTATCAGGACTAAGTTCATGATAAATTAAAGTTCAATTTAATCATATTAATTTAAAGAACTCCCACTTAGATAGACATCCCTCTAGTCATCTAAATGATCACGTGATCCAAATCAACTAAACCATGTCCGATCATCACGTGAGATGGAGTAGTTTTCAATGGTGAACATCTTATGTTGATCATATCTACTATATGATTCATGCTCGACCTTTCGGTCTCCAGTGTTCCGAGGCCATATCTGTATATGCTAGGCTCGTCAAGTTTAACCCGAGTATTCTGCGTGTGCACAACTGGCTTACACCCGTTGTATTTGAACGTAGAGCTTATCACACCCGATCATCACGTGGTGTCTCGGCACGACGAACTTTCGCAACGGTGCATACTCAGGGAGAACACTTATACCTTGAAATTTAGTAAGGGATCATCTTATAATGCTACCGTCGTTCTAAGCAAAATAAGAAGCATAATAAGATAAACATCACATGCAATCAAAATATGTGACATGATATGGCCATCATCATCTTGTGCTTTTGATCTCTATCTCCAAAGCACCGTCATGATCACCTTCGTCACCGGCTTGACACCTTGATCTTCATCGTAGCATCGTTGTCGTCTCGCCAACTATTGCTTCTACGACTATCGCTACCGCTTAGTGATAAAGTAAAGCAATTACATGGTGATTGCATTTCATACAATAAAGCGACAACCATATGGCTCCTGCCAGTTGCCGATAACTTTACAAAACATGATCATCTCATACAAAACCGTATAACTCATCATGTCTTGACCATATCACATCACAACATGCCCTGCAAAAACAAGTTAGACGTCCTCTACTTTGTTGTTGCATGTTTTACGTGGCTGCTACGGGCTTTAGCAAGAACCGTTCTTACCTACGCATACAAAACCACAACGATGTTTCGTCAAGTATGTGTTGTTTTAACCTTCACAAGGACCGGGCGTAGCCACACTTGATTCAGCTAAAGTGAGAGAGACAGACACCCGCCAGTCACCTTTAAGCAACGAGTGCTCGTAACGGTGAAACCAGTCTCGCGTAAGCGTACGCGTAATGTCGGTCCGGGCCGCTTCATCTCACAATACTGCCGAAGCAAAGTATGACATGCTGGTAAGCAGTATGACTAGTATCGCCCACAACTCATTGTGTTCTACTCGTGCATATCATCTACGCATAGACCTGGCTCATGATGCCACTGTTGGGGAACGTAGTATTTTAAAATTTTCCTAGGATCACGCAAGATCTATCTACCAGATGCATAGCAACGAGAGGGAAGAGTGTGTCTACATACCCTCGTAGACCGGGAGCGGAAGCGTCAAGTGACGCGGTTGATGTTGTCGAACTTCTTCGCGATCCAACCGATCAAGCACCGAACGTACGACACCTCCGCGTTCAGCACACGTTCAGCTTGATGACGTCCCACGAGCTCTTGATCCAGTTGAGCTTCACGGGAGAGTTTCGTCAGCACGACGGCGTGGTGACGGATATGATGTGTTCACCGGCACAGGGCTTCGCCTAAGCTCCGCGACGGTATGACCGAGGTGTGATTCTGTGGAGGGGGGCACCGCACACGGCTAAAACAATTCAACTTGTGTGTCTTTGGGTGCCCCCCTGCCCCCGTATATAAAGGAGCAGGGGAGGGAGGCCGGCCGGCCCTTCCTGGTGCGGCTAGGGAAGGAGTCCTACTAGGAATAGGATTGCAATCCTATTCCTAGTAGGATTCACCGAAAGGAAGAAGGGGGAAAGGAATAGGAGAGGTGGCGCCCCCCCAATCCTAGTCCAACTAGGAACCCTAGGTGGGGGCGCCGGCCAGCCCTATGGGCTGCCCCTCTCTTTCCCTTTAGGCCCACTATGGACCATCCCCTCTCGTAGGGGGTTCCGGTAACCCCCTCCGGCATTCCCGATAAATCCGAAACTTTTCCGGTATACTTCCGGTGTCCGAATATAGCCGTCCAATATATCAATCTTTATGTCTCGGACATTCCGAGACTCCTCGTCATGTCCATGATCTCATCCGGGACTCCGAACTACCTTCGGTACATCAATACACATAAACTCACAATACCGATCGTCATCAAACGTTAAGCGTGCGGACCCTACGGGTTCGAGAACTATGTAGACATGACCGAGACTCATCTCCGGTCAATAACCAATAGCGGAACCTGGATGTTCATATTGGCTCCTACACATTCTACGAAGATCTTTTATCGGTCAGAACCGCATAACAACATACGTTGTTCCTTTTGTCAAACGGTATGTTACTTGCCCGAGATTCGATCGTCGGTATCTTTATACCTAGTTCAATCTCGTTACCGGCAAGTCTCTTTACTCGTTCCGTAACACATCATCTCGTGACTAACTCATTAGTCTTTTGCTTGCAAGGCTTATTATGATGTGTGTTACCGAGAGGACCCAGAGATACCTCTCCGACACTCGGAGTGACAAATCCTAATCTTGATCTATGCCAACACCACGAATACTTTCGGAGACACCTGTAGAGCATCTTTATGATCACCCGGTTACGTTGTGACGTTTGATAGCACACAAGGTGTTCCTACGGTATTCGGGAGTTGCATAATCTCATAGTCATAGGAACATGTATAAGTCATGAAGAAAGCAATAGCAGTTAAACTAAATGATCATAGTGCTATGCTAACGGATGGGTCTTGTCCATCACATAATTCTCCTAATGATGTGATCCCGTTGATCAAATGACAACACATGTCTATGGCTAGGAAACATAACCATCTTTGATCAATGAGCTAGTCTAGTAGAGGCATACTAGGGACATACTGTTTTGTCTATGTATCCACACATGTACTAAGTTTCCGGTTAATACAATTCTAGCATGAATAAAAGACATTTATCATGATATAAGGAAATACAAATAACATCTTTATTATTTCCTCTAGGGCATATTTCCTTCAGTTTTCCTCTCCCCCACTTCACCCTTGCCGTTTTATTTGCCCTTCTTCCGTCGTGTGTTTATCGTTCGCTTGCTTCTTGTTTTGCTTGTGTGTGTTGGATTGCTTGCCTGTCACTATGGCTCAGAACAATACCAAATTGTGTGACTTCTCCAATACCAACAATAATGATTTTATTAGAACTCCGATTGCTCCTATTACCGATGCTGAATCTTGTGAGATCACTGCTGCTTTGTTGAATCTTGTCATGAAAGATCAGTTCTCCGGACTTCCTAGTGGAGATGCCACTACCCATCTAAACAACTTTGTTGATTTGTGTGATATGCAAAAGAAAAGGGATACGGATAACGATATCGTTAAATTGAAGTTATTTCCGTTTTCACTTAGAGATCATGCTAAAACTTGGTTTTCCTTTTTGCCTAGAAATAGTATTGATTCATGGAATAAGTGCAAAGATGCTTTTATCTCTAAGTACTTCCCTCCTGCTAGGATCATCTCTCTTAGAAACGATATTATGAATTTTAAGCAACTAGATCATGAGCATGTTGCACAAGCTTGGGAGAGAATGAAATTAATGATACGTAATTGCCCTACACATGGTTTGAATCTATGGATGATTATTCACAACTTTTGGCTTGAATTTTGCTTCTAGAAATCTTTTAGATTTGGCCGCAGGAGGCACTTTCATGGAAACTACCTTATGAGAAGCTACCAAACTCCTAGATAATATTATGGTTAATTATTCTCAATGGCACACCGTAAGATCTACTAGTAAAAAAGTGCATGCTATCGAAGAAATAAGTGTTTTGAGTGGAAAGATGGATGAACTTATGAAATTGTTTACTGCAAAGAGTGCTTCTTCTGATCCTAATGATATGCCTTTGTCCACTTTGATTGAAAATAACAATGAATCTTTGGATGTGAATTTTGTTGGTAGGAATAATTTTGGTAACAACGCTTATAGAGGTAATTTTAATCCTAGGCCTTTTCCTAGTAATTCCTCTAATAATTATGGTAATTCCTATAACATCTCTTATGGAAAGATGCCTTCTGAATTTGAAACTACTGTTAAGGAGTTTATGATCTCGCAAAAGAATTTCAATCCTATGCTTTGTGTGATTTGGGTGCAAGTGTCTCCACTATCCCAAAAACTTTGTGTGATTTGCTAGGGTTCCATGAACTTGATGATTGTTCTTTAAATTTGCATCTTGCGGATTCCACTATTAAGAAACCTATGGGAAATATTAATGATGTTCTTATTGTTGCCAATAGGAATTATGTGCCCGTAGATTTCATTGTTCTTGATATAGATTGCAATCCTTCATGTCCTATTATTCTTGGTAGACCTTTCCTGAGAACGATTCGTGCAATTATTGATATGAAGGAAGGAAATATTAGATTCCAATTTCCGTTAAGGAAAGGCATGGAACACTTTCCTAGAAAGAAAATCAAATTACCATATGAATCTATCATGAGAGGCACTTATGGATTGCCTTCCAAAGATGGCAATACCTAGATTTATCTTGTATCGTGCCTAGCTAGGGGCGTAAAACGATAGCGCTTATTGGGAGGCGACCCAATTTTATATTTTTTGTTTTTTTGCTGTTAGGGAATAAATATTGCATCTAGCCTCTGTTTAGATGTGGTTTCATGTTTTGTTTAGTGTTTGTTCCAACTAGAACCTTTGGGAAGATGTGTGTGAAGTTTATGTGAGCTTGCTGTGAAAAAACAGAAACATTAGCGCTCACTAGAATGGTCGTCAGATTTTACTGGAGCGTGCTATTTAGCTGATTCTTTTTTCAGATGATTAATGGACAAATTCCTCACATTTACCAATTTAGTTTGAATTTTTTGGAGTTACATAAGTATGCGAAACCTGCAGATTACTACAGACTGTTCTGTTTTTGACAGATTCTGTTTTTCGTGTGTTGTTTGCTTATTTCAATGCATCTATGAGTAATATTTGGAGGTATGAACCATAGAGAAGTTGGAATACAGTAGGTTTAACACCAATATAAACAAAGAATGAATTCATTGCAGTACCTTTGAGTAGTGGTTTGCTTTCTTATACTAACGGAGCTCACAAGAATTTTTGTCTAAGTTTTGTGTTGTGAAGTTTTCAAGTTTTGAGTATTGCTTTCATGGACTATGGAACAAATAGTAGCAAAGGCCTAAGCTTGGGGATGCCCATGGAACCCCAAGTAAAATTCAAGGATATCAAAAGCCTAAGCTTGGGGATGCCCCGGGAAGGCATCCCCTCTTTCGTCTTCATCCATCGGTAACTATACTTGGAGCTATATTTTTATTCACCACATGATATGAGTTTTGCTTGGAGAGTCTTGTATAATTTGAGTCTTTGCTTGTTAGTTTGCCACAATAATCCTTGATGGACACACCTATTTGAGAGAGTTAAATATGGCCTAAGAATTGTTAGAACACTCTATGTGCTTCACTTATATCTTTTGAGTTGAATAGTTTTTGCTCTAGTGCTTCACTTACATATTTTAGAGTACGGTGGTGGCTATATTTTGTAGAATTTGTTGAACTCTCATGCTTAACTTATATCTATTTAAGAGTATATTAAAACAGCATGGTAATGTGTTTAGGCTAAAAAAACTAGTCTTCACATGATAAACATCCAATGTCAATGTAGTACAAAAATTCACACAAGTGCATTGAATAGAATGAGATGTTGCATGCTTGATAATTGTTTTGAGATATGAGGATAGTGATATTAGAGTCATGCTAGTGGAGTTATTATGAAATTGAGAAATACTTGTGCTAAGGTTAGTGATTCCCGTAGCATGCACGTATGGTGAACCGCTATGTGACGAAGTTAGAGCATTAGGTATTGTAAGGTGTCAACCTTTGTGTGGAGGTCGGGGGCGCGCGATGGTTAACTCCTACCAACCTCCAACCTAGAAGAATGTGTTGATTGCTTTGTTTTGATGACTCGTTGATAACCCACAAGTGTAGGGGATCGCAACAGTTTTCGAGGGTAAAGGATTCAACCCAAATTTATTGATTCGACACAAGGGGAGCTGAGTTGTGAATTCAACCACACGTGGAAACTTAGTATCTGCAGCAAGATAGTTTAGTAGCAAAGTAATATGATAGTGGCGGTAGGAGCAATAAAAGTAACGATAGTGTTTCTGTAGTTTTTGTGATAGTAGCAACGGAAAAGTAAATAAGCAACTAGCAATATAGGTAAAGCTCGTAGGCATTGGATCGGTCATGGGAAATTACATCGGATGCAATTCATCATGTAGAAGTTATAACCTAGGGTGACACAGAACTAGCTCTAGTTCATCAATGCAATGTAGGCATGTATTCTGAATATAGTGATACGTGCTTATGGAAAAGAACTTGCATGACATCTTTTGTCCTACCCTCCCATGGCAGCGGGGTCCTATTGGAAACTAAGGGATATTAAGGCCTCCTTTTAATAGAGTACCGGACCAAAGCATTAACACATAGTGAATACATGAACTCCTCAAACTATGGTCCTCACCGGGAGTGGTCCCGATTATTGTCACTTCGGGGTTGCCGGATCATAACACATAGTAGGTGACTATAGACTTGCAAGATAGGATCAAGAACACACATATATTCATGAAAACATAATAGGTCCAGATCTGAAATCATGGCACTCGGGCCCTAATGACAAGCATTAAGCATACCAAAGTCATAGCAACATCAATCTCAGAACATAGTCGATACTAGCAATCAAACCCTAACAAAACTAGATTACATGATAGATCCCATTCAACCCATCACCATCCAGCAAGCCTACGGTGGAATTGCTCACACACGGCGGTGAGCATCATGGAATTGGTGATGGAGGAAGGTTGATAATGACGATGGCGACGATCTCCACTCTTCGGAGCCCCGAACGGACTCCAGATCAGCCCTCCCGAGAGAGATTAGGGATTGGCGGCGGCTCTGTCTCATAAAACGCGATAATTCTTCCTCTCTGATTTTTCTCCCCGAAATGTAAGATATAGGATCTGGGGGTACATCGGTGGAGCATCAGGGGGCCCATGAGGCAGGGGGGCGCGCCCTGGGCAGGGGGCGCGCCCCCACCCTTGTGGACAGGGTGTGGGCCCCCTGGTGAGGATCTTCTTGCAGATATTTTTTATATTTTCTGAAATAATTCTCTGTTGATTTTTAGGCGATTCCGAGAACTTTTTATTCTGCACAAAAACAACATCATGGCAGTTCTGCTGAAAACAACGTCAGTTCGGGTTAGTTCCATTCAAATCATGCAAGTTAGAGTCCAAAACAAGGGCAAAGGGGTTTGGAAAAGTAGATATGTTGGAGACGTATCGACTCCCCCAAGCTTAAACCTTTGTTTGTCCTCAAGCAATTCAGTTGATAAACTGAAAGTGATAAAGAAAAACTTTGACAAACTCTGTTTGCTCTTGTTGTTGTAAATATGTAAGCTAGCATTCAGGTTTTCAACAAGATCATGAACTAACCACATTCACAATAACTTTCAGGTCTCAAGAATACTCACATCAATGGCATAATCAACTAGCGAGCAATAATAATAAACCTCAGATGACAACACCTTCTCAAAACAATCATGATATGATATAACAGGATGGTATCTCGCTAGCCCTTTCTGAGACCGCAAAACATAAATGCAGAGCACCTTTATGGATCAAGGACTGACTACACATTGTAATTCATGGTAAAAGAGATCCATTCATGATCATACTCAATGCAAATTAATAGTAATACATGCAACGACAGAGGTGCTCTCCTACTGGTGCTCTTTTGATAAGAGGATGATGACTCTGCATAAAAGTAAATATATAGGCCGTTCGCAGAGGGAAGCAGGGATTTGTAGAGGTACCAGAGCTCGAATTTTATATAGAGATGAATAATATTTTGAGCGCTATACTTTCATTGTCAACATAACAAACAAGAATCTTGATATCTTCCATGCTACGCACATTATAGGCGGTTCCCAAACAGAATGGTAAAGTTTATACTCCCCCAACCACCAACAAGCACACTCCACGGCTAGCCCGAAACAACGGGTACCGTCCAAACCAGCAACAGCCCTGGGGGAGTTTTGTTTAATTATTATGATTTGAGCATGGGACTGGGCATGCCGATTACCAGCCATTTTCTCATGAATGATGAGCGGAGTCCACTCATCGTGAGTGTCGGGGAAACTGATCGCCCACGAACACCTATGGGACCGGAGCCCCTTCTCGGTACGGCAAGGGAGCGGAGGGAGCACGGAGAGCAGATCGAGGCGTACACACGAGCAGTTTACCCAGGTTCGGGCCGCACGGATGCGTAAAACCCTACTCCTGCCTTGGTTGTATTGAGTTCTTGGCTCGGGAGCTTGAAGATATACAGTACTAGCTACACCGAGCGTGGGAGTGATCAGGTTTCGGAAATGAACCCCCTCTACGTTGTGCATGGGCCTCCTTTTATAGTTCAAAGGGGTCACCGACAGGTGTCAACGTAGATGGGGGTAAAAGTGTAAAATTGGTGGTAGTTGTAACAGTGCATGTACAGTGGTCTATACCTAACCCAGACGGTGGGGGACAAGGGCATTGAATGTGACGTCACCATCGCCCCAAAAAGCGTCCGTCCGGGCGTCTCCGTTCGCCACGACGGAGGCCTCGTCATCGTGGCTCGCCACCGTGTACCCCAGGCTGCACAGCCATCTGCCACGTGCCCCTGGAAGGGCCCCAGGGCGACGCGTGGGCAGATGAGCTAGAGCGCAGGCACACAGTGAAAGCTTGCCGCGGCAAGCACCTTACCGCGGTCGCTACCTTGCCGGGCCCGGAAACTTGTCGCTCTCCGGGTCTTGCCGGGGCGCGCGATGCGCCACGGCCCGTCTTTTGAGATGCTGTTCTTTGGCCTTCCTGGCAAGCTCCTCTTGCCAGGGTCTTGTGCTGAAGGGATGATCTTGAGCCTAGAGCGGCCTTCCCGGCAAGCTTCTCTTGCCGGGGTCTTGTTTCTTAACTTAAATACTTTGTTCTTGAATGGCTTCAAGGGATCCAGAGTGGGCCTTGGCGGGCGCGTGGTGAGCCCGACCACGGGACGCTGCCACTGCCCATGCACAAGTCGGGATACTAAGGTACCCCTACTTTAGTACACCGACAGGAGCCCCCGGGCCTGGGCCACACACAGTGCCGAGCGCTGTTGGGCCAGGCCCAAAACAGTGCACGGGCACACGCGGCCCACGGCGCGCCGTATCCCACTCCGTATCCGTCGCATCCCTCCCTAACGGCACGCGTCGATTGCGGCGTCGTGGGAGAGATCGTGGCCTGTTTCTTTAATGGGAAAATGCGGAACGTCCCCCACTTCCCCCTTAAAAGCAGAGGAAGCAGGGGCAGTTTCCCCCCCATTGCTTCATTGCGTCTTCAATCTCCAGAAACTCCCGCCGCTCTCCGCCTCCCCAAAGGTCGACAGAGAGCCGAGCTCCACGTTTCTTCCACCGCCACCCCCCCCCCCCCCCC
>LR738714.1:621124641-621187367 GCA_902687465.1 Secale cereale
CGCCGACCCCTCTCGCCGTCCCCGCCATGGCCCCGAAGAGCAGCAAGGCGAAGAGCGAGAAGTCCGACAAGGCGGCGAAGCTGGCGGCAATGCGGAAGAAGATGGTGGTCTTCGCGCCGAGGCTTGGCGCGAGGGAGCTGAGGGACAAGTATTACTTGTTCTGGGCGAGAGAGACGAAGGCTCACCCACGCACCAGGGTCCTCCCCGCCGAAGTCTGCGACATGTATCCGGGAGGTTACCATTACTTCGCTCGATTCTTCCATTGCGGTATTTGTCCTCCGTACTCTGAGTTTTTCTGCGACGTGATGAACACGTACGGATTCCACCTTCTAGATTTCACCCCGAATGCAGTCTTGACCTTGGCCGTTTTCGCACATCTGTGTGAAAACTTTGTCAGGGTCCACCCAAACGTAGCTCTCTTTCGCCACTTTTTCACACCTAGAGTAGAGTCTGGATCCCCACTCTCCGGTGGCATCTCCTGGATCTTTAGGCTCAACAAGAAAGAGGCGTACTTGATTGGAGAGCTCCGCGGCAAGTGGGAAGAGTGGAGGGCTGATTGGTGCTGGGTTATGGAAGAGGAACCAGAGCAGTTTACTTCTCCTCGCCGGGCCGCAATAGTGCGCGGCAAGGATTGGAGCGATCTGGCCCCGGAGGATGAGAAGCTGAAGATAGCCCTTATTAGGATCCTTCGCCTCCGGGCCGCCAACCTTACTGTAGGCGAGGTCGGGGATGATTTCCTTCGCCGCCGCATTGCTCCCCTGCAGGAGAGGAAGAGGCCTGCTTGGGAGTTCGGCAACGCGGCGGACTGCATGAGGCTGCGCCCCGGCCTGAACTACAACTTCACCGTCTTGGAACTCAAGGGGATAATCCGCTCGCTGTTCAAACACGACCCCAAGCACCCAGAGTGGTTCACCCCGTCGCAGGGAGTAGTTCCATTATGCAACAACTCCTCCCTTAGTGCCATCCGCGCAGCAATGCCTCAGTGTGACTCCCACGGGGTTGATCCCACTTGGCTGATACCTTCCGAAGAGACCGTGCAGACTTTCTTCGACAATCTGGTTGAACGGCCTCGCAATCCCGAAGAGAAGAAGGGTCTCACCCGCGAGACCACCGAACGGGACGTGGCGTATATCGCCAACAGGATGGAGGAGGCTGCCGCAGCGGCGGCCGCGGGTGAATTTGGGTACACCGTGGAGGAGGCAGAAGCAGCGGATGCAGTGAGCCGGGCCGAGGAGGAAGAAATCCTCAAACTGCTGAGGCCTGCCGGGCAGCCTGCCGGGGAGCCTGCCGGGACGAGCGAAGCTGCCGGGCAGGGCACTGAGTCCAGTGAGCCCGCCGAGGAGAACGCCGAATCGGGCGATTCCGACGAAGACTCGGGCGGGTCTCTGAACCTCGACGACGCCTCCTCATCTTCAGAGAACTCTCCGCCACCACCGAGTCCTCCACCACAGCCAAAGAAGCGCCTCCGCAAGACCACTGAGACGACGAGGCAGCCGGCACCCCGACAGCAGCCGCAGCGTCGCTCGACGCGCGCCACCACGACGAGCAAGGTCATCAAGGAGGCGCCCTGCGCCCCAGCGGCAAGCGGAGGGGGATCTTCCCGAAGCGGTTCTGGCGTTCCTTCCGCCCCTCGGTCCTCGGCGACGACCGGAGCGGGGTCTTCACAACCCGCAGCTCCGGAGCCCGCCAAGCGCCCGAGGGAGCCTACCCCTCCAGCTCCTCGCGCAGGGACGCACGAGGCGTCCTTCGACTTCTCCGCCCTTAGTTCCGACGAGGAGGAGGAAGGGTAAGCATTTGCAACCCTTATTTCCTTTTATTTTTTTTTTGTTGTTCTTGTCTTGAACTCTCTTTGTCTGACTCTGATCTTGTTCGGCTTCCAGGACCCTGACCCAGAGGATGGCGAAGAGGGCCAAGATACCGGTGGTTGATCTTGAGGAGGACGAGCCTGTCGCAGCGGCGGGGGATGCGCTAGCGACAAGCTTGACGGACCAGCCTGCTGCTCCGGAGAGCAGCCCCCAGCGCAAGTCTTCTTATTTACTTTCCCGCTTGATGGGCGCGCGTGAGCTTCTTGTCCTTGCTAACGTCTTGTTTGCTTGTTGTCTTGTGCAGAAGTGGAGCCGCAGCCTCAGGAGCATTAAGAAACTGCTCCCGACGAGCCGCTCGTCCCACCATCCCCGCCAAGGAGGAGCTCCCCGGCGAGGGAGGATGCTCCGCCAATGGCGGGTACTCCGCCAAGGGTGAGTACCCCGCCAAGAGCGAGCACCCCGACAAGGGTGGGCACCCCGCCAAGGGAAGGCGCCAGCGTCCCTCCACCGGCGGGAGCCACTTCCACGCCGCCAAGGGAAAACTCCCCGGCGAGGGACCCCCTTGTCGAAGAGGCCCGCGCAGGTACACCCTTGAACTCTTTCTTCCTTGAATTTTTCTTTTTGGATATTTGCTTGACGATTCTTCTTTTCTTTTTCTGTTGTCAGATCCGC
The DNA here is from genome assembly GCA_902687465.1 of Secale cereale. Lineage (NCBI taxonomy): Eukaryota > Viridiplantae > Streptophyta > Magnoliopsida > Poales > Poaceae > Secale > Secale cereale. Next base: position 621,127,119 of record LR738714.1, read on the forward strand.
CCGCCCCGGAGCCGATGGAGACGGAGACCATCACCGAGGAGGACGTGCGTGGCAATGCTAGCGACGCCGCCACTGCTAACGAGCCCGTCGCCGACGAGACCCCCGCGGCCACTGACGCGGCAGCTGGGGAGGGGACCAGCGACCGCACTGACGGCCCTGAGGCCGCAGGAGCGCCGGACGCTGCACCGGCCGCCGACCCCTCCGCTGCCGTGACTGGGCCGGGTATCTATCTGGAGGCCGCCAACGGGGTCTTTATCCAAGTCCCGTGGGCGTCCTCATCAAGGGAGCCCACGGAGGGGGAGAGCTTCGATGGAGAAGTCCTCGCCTCCGCCGGGCTGAGGGTTGTCGACGCGCCTGGCAGCAGCAGCAAGCCAGAAGAGGAGCAGCTCCTGCGCCGGCTTCTGGCCTTGTACCGAGCCAGGCAGGTCAAGCTGGAGTCCCGAGAGGCTCTCGCTGCCAAGGCTAGCGTCGACTTGGAGAAGCGCGCCGCCGAGCTCCGCGCCGCCAACCAAGCGGCCCTTCGGAACTTGGCGGAGGAGCGGGAGGAGCTCGCCGGAGCACACCAAGCGTTCATTCTCGAGAAGGCCGAGGTTGAGGAGCAGCAAAGACTAGCCGCCGAGGATCTGTCTCAGCGGGAGGGAGAGCTCAACCAGCGGAAGGTCGACCTCGATAGCCACGAGGACGACCTTACCGCGCGTGAGCAGGCCATTGGCGGGGCTCTGCAGGAGGCGAGGGACGCCGCTGCTGCCGCAGAGACCGCCAAGAGGGACCTGGAGGCAAGGGTGGCGCAGTTGGAGACGAGCTTGAAGACGAGCGAGGATAGGGTTGCCGTGCTCAACTTGGCGCGGGAGAAGGATGCCCACACCCACTCGAATCTGCAAGTCCGGCCCTCCGACAAGGGCCAGGAACTCACCGCCGCCAAAGACTCCATCGCAGACTTGGAGCTGAAGGTTTCCACCCTCACTGACTCGCTTGACGTCGCACGGAACCGCGAAACGAAGCTGAAGCAGGACCTTCGCGCCGAGAGGGCATTGCTGGACAGCGCCGCCGTCTCGCAAAATAACTTCAAGGAGACGGTGGAGCAGTGGACCGAGGGGCCCGTCGCTGCCGCCGCCAACATCGACAAGGAGATGGTGGCGCTGGGGACGGAGCACCTCGTGTACTCTCCCGACGAGAACCTCCCCCACAGCGCCAAGCTGAGCCTGTTCTTCAGAGGAGTGGCGCCGGCCCTCGCGCAGCTACGGGAAAGGGTCCCCTTGCAGCTGGCAAACGAGGCGCGTAGGCTCTGCACGGGTACCATGGAGCGAGTGTTGTCGAAGACCGTCTACCGCAACCCCGGGATCAACCTCGACAACGTCCTCCGGACCCTGCCGCCCGAAGCTGATCAGGAGGCGTTGAAGGCGCGCATCGCCCACATCGTGGCCAAGGTGGGCAAGATCAAGAGGGTTGACGGCGACCGTGTAGACTAGGTTGCTTTCTTTCTGCTTCCCTTGCCGCTGCCAATTAAGTCATAGACAGTAGTTTGTTAGAACAGCGGCAAGTCTTCTTGTAATATAACTTTATTTTGGATAGTCAATGCAGTGTTATCTCCCTTGCTTGGTTCCTTCACTTTGTATGCTTCTCACCCTATGCTTCTAGGGAACTTGCCGGCAAAGGGACCCTTGCCGCGAGCGCTGAGTGCGCGACTTCAGCTGCCTGCTGGCAATGCCCTTGCCGGCAAGAAACCTTGTCGCAGCTAGTCGCAGCACACTTAGGTTGTTGAGCGAACTCGAAAACGAAGTAAGGGCGCGACACTTGTCGCAGCTCACTTAAGCCGTTGAGCGTGCTCGAAACAAGGTAAGGGCGCGGCTAGCCACGGGTAGGTTCCTCCGCGTACAGGTTTTCCATACAAAGTGTGGTCGTTCAAGGAAGACAACTAAGATTTTAAAATTTTGAATTGCTCAAACTTTGGCAACTTATCTTTTATGTGCCGTCTGCATCCCGGCAAGGCTTTTCTTTCTTGAACAGCACTTGGTCCATATCACTGTCTCCTTCCCCCCGGCAAACTTGTGCGCGAGGAACACTTCTTCTATTTAAGAGAGAAAGGAGAAGAGGGAGGAAACACAGATATGGAGCCTTGCGTCTTGTTACTGCTTACCGGCAGTGTGTGCTGCACAAAGTGCCAGATAATACATGCAAAGAAAACAAGAATGCATGAAACGACAAGCCGTGCGAAGCACAAAAGTTTTACTGATGCACGGGGTCTGCGCCCGGCTTTGTACAAAGGTTTACATACAACAGCGGCAAGACTTGTACAAAAGGTGGTTGCGGAGCGGATCACGGCAACCGCGCCTCATGGGTGAAACTTGCGAAGATGCTCAATGTTCCAGGAGTTGCTCACCGGTAAGCCTTCTTCGGTCTCAAGGCGGACAGCGCCGGGCCTTGTGACTTGTCTCACCCGATAAGGGCCTTCCCACTTTGGCGTCAACTTGTTGGAATTCTTGGCGGACTGAACGCGCCGAAGAACAAGGTCGCCTTCCTCGAGACTCCTGGCCTTGACTTTGCGGCTATGATAGCGGTGCAAAGCTTGCTGGTATCGAGCAGCTCGTACAGCAGCCTGGAGACGGTTCTCCTCGAGGAGCAGTGTATCATCTTGCCGCAGTTGCTCTTGCTCGAGCTCGTCGTAAGCGAGCACTCGAGGAGACCCGTATACGAGTTCCGTGGGGAGAACTGCCTCTGCTCCATAGACAAGAGCAAAAGGTGTCTGTCCGGTGGCTCGATTTGGTGTCGTCCTGATTGACCAAAGAGCCACCGACAACTCCTCGATCCAGTTTCTTCCGCACTTGTGCAGCCTGTCGAAAGTTCTTGTCTTGAGCCCGCGCAGCACTTCAGCGTTTGCCCTCTCTGCTTGACCGTTGCTCCTTGGGTGAGCAACAGAAGCGAAGCAGACCTTGGCGCCAAGGTCTTGGACATATTGCATGAAGGTGCGACTTGTGAACTGTGTGCCGTTGTCGGTGATGATCCTGTTAGGGATTCCGAAACGGCAAACGATCGATTTGAAGAACTTGACTGCTGACTGTGCGATCACCTTTCTCACTGGTTCCACTTCCCGCCACTTTGTGAACTTGTCGATGGCAACGTACAAGTACTCAAAGCCCCCGGCAACGCGGGGAAAGGGGCTGAGGATGTCGAGCCCCCAGACCGAGAAGGGCCAGGACAAAGGGATGGTCTGGAGAGCTTGAGCTGGCTGGTGTATTTGCTTGGCATGGAACTGGCACGCTTCACACTTGGTTACTTGTGCAGTTGCATCTTGGAGGGCTTCTGGCCAAAAGAAACCTTGCCGGAACGCCTTTCCGGCAAGTGCTCTTGCGCCAATGTGGTGATCACATATGCCTCCGTGTATCTCTGCCAACAGCTTCTGTCCATCTTCCCGGGAAATGCACTTCAACCTGACACCATTGAGTCTTCTTCTGTACAGTTCATTGTCGACGAACTGGTACATACTTGACTGCCTGGTTATTCTCTCTATCTCTTCTGGCTCTTCGGGAAGTTCCCCAGTTTGAAGAAAATGGACGATTTGTTGTGCCCATGCTGGAGCCTGAGGCTCAACAACAAGGACTAAAGGCATTAGGGCTGATGCGGGAACGTCAGCTTCTACGGCAAGAACCTGCGGCTCTGCCGGAGCTTGACGTCCCCCGCCAAGCCTGCCGGGGCAAGACTTGTCGGGAACGCCTGCTTCGACTGTACAGACCCTTGGGTCCGCAGGAGCAGACTGTTCCTCAGCAATTTGGTTGTTGATCTTGGGGACCTTGGCGGCGGCTTCACGAAGATCCGTCGGCAAGTAGTCGCCGGAGACCAACATTCTCTTCTTGCTTTGCCCAACTGATGGTGTAACGGATGGTTGAGTTAGCTTGAGCATGAAGGTCCCTGGTTCCACAGGTAGTTTCAACGCGGCGCACTTTGACAGGCCATCTGCGATATCATTTTGAGCTCTTGGAACGTGCTCCATCTGCAGGCCTTCAAAGTGTTCTTCAAGCTTCCTCACTTCATCGACATAGGCTTCCATCAAAGGACTCTGGTAGCTCTTGTTTACTTGTCGGACCACCAACTGCGAATCTCCCCGCACGATCAGCTTCTTGATCCCAAGTTCGGCCGCAATTCTGAGGCCGGCAAGCAAACCTTCATACTCAGCAGTATTGTTTGTCGCTTGTTCCTTGGGAAAGTGCATTTGGTCAACGTACTTGAGGTGCTCCCCGGTGGGTGCGACAAGCAGCACACCAGCATCGGCGCCTTGCAGCGAGAAGGCACCATCGAAGTACATTATCCATTCTTTGCTTGCTTCCTTGACGGGGATTCTTGTCTCTGGGACTTCTTCGTCTGGTGTTGGTGTCCATTCTGCTATGAACTCTGCCAATGCTCGGCTCTGGATAGTTGAAGTACTCTCGAACTTAAGACCAAAGCTTGACAGCTCTAGTGCCCACTCGACGACCCTGCCTGTTGCTTCTGGATTTTGCAATATTCTCTTCAATGGAAAGCGAGTGACCACTGTTATCTCGTGTGCTTGGAAGTAGTGGCGCAGCTTTCTCGAGGCCATGAGGAGACCGAAAAGCAACTTCTGCACTCCAGAGTATCTTGACCTAGCCCCCTGCAAGAGGGAACTCACAAAATAAATTGGGCGCTGCACCCTCTTCTTTCGCACTTCTCCTTGTATCTGCGCAGACTCATCCTTGTCGGGGCCAGAGCTTGTCGGGGAAGCCCCCTGCTTGTCGCTGGACGTGCTTGCCGGGGCTGTGGGCTCCTCCTCTGCCTCCCTTTCCGCTACCAACGCAGCACTAACCACTTGATTGGTTGCTGCTAAGTATAGCAGCAACTTCTCTTGCGGCTTAGGTGTGACAAGTATTGGAGCGGAGGACATGTATCCTTTCAAGTCTTGCAACGCTGCCTCCGCTTCCGGAGTCCACTTCATTGGACCTGCCTTTTTCAAGATTTTGAAAAACGGCAGGGCGCGTTCTGCAGACTTAGAAATGAACCTGCTGAGGGCAGCCACACAACCAGCAAGCCTCCTTACGTCCTTGACTCGCTTCGGGGCTTTGATCTGCTCGATGGCTTTTATCTTGTCGGGATTAGCTTCAATCCCCCTCTGGGACACAAAGAACCCGAGAAGTTTGCCGGAGGGGACTCCGAAGACGCACTTCTCGGGGTTCAGCTTGAGTTGTATCTTGCGCAGATTTGTAAAGGTTTCCTCTAGGTCTTGGATCAGGGTATCTTTGTCCTTGCTCTTGACCACTATATCATCCATGTAAGCTTCCACATTCCTGTGTATCTGTGGCTCAAAAGCAGTGTGGACTACCCTTGCAAATGTTGAGCCCGCATTCTTCAATCCAAAGGGCATGCGTACGAAACAGTAAGTGCCACATGGAGTAATGAATGCGGTCTTCTCTTCGTCTTCCTCAGCCATGAATATCTGGTGGTACCCTGAGTATGCATCAAGAAATGAAAGCAACTCACATCCGGCCGTGGAGTCAATGATCTGGTCAATGCGTGGCAAGGGAAATGGATCCTTGGGACAAGCTTTATTCACATCGGTGAAGTCTATACAAAGTCTCCATTTCCCATTAGCTTTGCGCACGACAACTGGATTGGCCAGCCACGTGGGATGAAGTACACCTCTAACAAGGCCTGCTGCTTCCAACTTCTTGATCTCCTCGGCAATAAACTCTTGGCGCTCCACCGCTTGCTTCCTGACCTTCTGCTTGACGGGCCGCGCGTGAGGACAAACAGCAAGCTTATGCTCAATTACTTTCCTGGGAACGCCGGGGATGTCAGACGGTTGCCATGCAAACACGTCGACATTCGCCCGCGGGAAGGCAACGAGCGTGCTTTCCTATTTAGGATCAAGCGTAGCACTGATGGTGAAGGTACCACCAGTGCCGTCCTCCTTGGCGGACACCTTCTTGGTTGCGGGTGGAGCTGCCATTCCTTTCTTGCACTTGCCGGTGGAGCTCGATGGTGCGTCCTCGACGGCAGCGCAGCACTCCGAAGAGGTGCGTTTGCCGGAGTGGGCTCCAGAGCTCTTGCCGGACTTGGTCTTGTTCTTCCCTCCGGGAGCTTCTGCGGCAAGTGTCTTGCTGTCTGCCGCGGCTGCTGCGTCCCGGTAGATCTTGTCGGCGCAGATAAGCGCGTCCTTCTTGTCGCCGGGGACAGAGATGACGCTTATTGGCCCTGGCATCTTGAGCATGTTATATGCATAGTGAGAGGATGCCATGAACTTGGCGAGCGCCGGACGGCCAAGTATCCCATTGTATGGTAATGGGATATCGGCGACGTCGAAGGTGATCCTCTCAGTCCTGAAGTTTAGCTCTCCGCCAAACGTCACTGGCAGTGTTATCTTCCCCTTCGGCTTGCTCCTTCCCGGGTTAATTCCTTGAAAGGTCCCGGTTTCCTCGAGCTCGCTGTCGGGGATCTGCAGCTTCCGGATTACAGCGGAGGAGATCAAGTTTAGGCCGGCCCCGCCGTCAACCAACATCTTGGTGACCTTGAGGTTACGGATGGTTGGTGATACCAACATCGGCAAGCAACCGACCGCAGTTGTGCGGTCAGGGTGGTCCTCAAGGTCGAAGATGATGGGCGTGCTGGACCACTTCAAAAGTTTGCGCGACTCGACGGGTGGCTCGGCTGCATTCACTTCCCGCACCCATTGCTTGAGTTGGCGGTGGGAAGTGTGCAGAGAGGCACCTCCATCGACGCACAGAACTTCTGTGGCCTTCTGGAACTCCTGCTCACTGTTGTCTCTGTCGTCCATGTCCTCGTCGTCGTCTTCATCTTCGTCCTTGTCGCGGCCGCGGGGAGGTCTATCTCCTTGCCACTGCTTGGCCTTGCCGCGGCGTCCTCCCCGGCCATTGAATGGCCGCTTCTTGCCGGACTCTCCTCCACCTCCTTGGGCCTTCTCCCTGTCGCGTCGCTCGTATTCAGCCTTCTACTGCTCTACGAGGTATTCGACCCTCTTGCAGTTCTGGAGATCGTGGCCCTTGGTGCGGTGGATCTTGCAGTACTGCTTGTCCGAGCCGTCCCGCTACAGGGGTGGCCTCCTTGCTGGAGCCACCAGCCTGTGTCTTCTTGGCGGCAGCCTCCTTGCCGGACTGCTCGACAACTAGTACTTCTTTGTTCTTCCTCTTCTTGTTGTTCCGCCGCCGGCCTTTCCTTGCCGGGGCGGCATCCTCGCTGTCTGTTCCCCCTGCTCCAGTATCCTCTCCGGGGAGTATCCTCCCTTCTTCAGCGTGCGCACACTTGTCAGCCAGAGCGTAAAGCTCGCTGACGTCCCGGATCTTAGTCATCGTCATCTCCTCCCTCATCCGGCGGTTACGCACGTTCTGATGGAACGCGCTGATAACTGCGGCAGGGTGGACATCCGGGTTGTTGTGCTGGACGCGGCTGAACCTCTGGATGTACTTTCGCAGGGACTCCCCTTCCTTCTGGGCAAGAATGTGGAGATCACTTTCCTGGCCATGGGGCTTGTGGCCGCCTGTGAAGGCGCCAACAAACTGGTGGCACAGGTCTGCCCAAGAAGAGATGGAGTTCTCCGGCAAGTGCATGAGCCAAGATCTAACATTGGGCTTGAGCACAAGCGGGAAGTAGTTTGCCAAAATCTTCTCATCCCGTCCCCCGGCAGCCTGCACCGCAATGGTGTAGATGCTAAGGAACTCTGAGGGATGGGTCTTGCCGTCGTACTTCTCGGGTACGTCGGGCTTGAAGTTATTCATGCTGGGCCACTGGACTTGCCGCAGCTCACGGGTGAACGCAGGGCAAACTGCCGCGTACGGCAAGTCGCCTGGTTCACCGGGCGCGTGCATGTCGACAGCGGTCCCAGCGCGCTGGTCGGACTGCCGTCGTGCTTCTCTTCGATGCTCGATGCGAGTTCGAGCGTCCTCTTGTCGCCTGTCCTCGAGGACTTGGCGCTGATCGCGCGAGCTCGCGGGTCCGACGATGCCGTGGAGTCGTCGTCGACGTTGATCCGGCGAGTCGGCGATTTCTGCTTCCGCGGCGGGGAGTGCACGGTTGTCGCACCCCCAGCGGTCTTGTCTCCATCGGCCTTCGCTTGGCTGACTTGCCGCGGCCGTGATATTGCCGGCTGCTGCGGCGTGTCGTTGTTGGCGAAGGCGATGAGGCTCTGGATGGTGGCCCTCCAGTCTTCGGCCTTGTCCGCCGCTGGAGGGAAGTCGAGGAGTAGCTGAGCTCTGGCTAGAGCTTCTGCTGGAGAGGAGGAGAGCGGTGGCGAACGGTGCGAGGAGCGAGATATGCTCGGACTTCTAACAGCGTTAGAAGGAGCAGAATCTTGCCCCGGCGACCGCGCCTTGCTCGTGCCAGCGCGTTGGCCCTGAGCGTCCCGCGACCCGCCGGCTTGGCCTCGTCCCAGCAAGCGTATGGTACCCTGGGTACCACGCCGCTGCTGGTCCGGCACCTCCTGAGAGGGGCGTGGTGCATGCACGGACGCCGAGGTCTTGGAGTGGGCTCGGTCGTCCGTCTTGTCCTTGGACTTGGCGGCGCCGTGGGTGTTCTCGCCGGCGTCCACCCTTCCGCCAGCGTCTACCCCACCAACCGTTGGTTCTGGTGGTGGAGGGATCGACGCGGACGGGCCTCCTACCTCCGAAGCTTTCTTCTTCGGTGGCATGTTGATGTAGTCGATGAGGTTGATGAAGCTGCTGAAGATTACGCCCGCATGAACGCCGGATCAGGTCCGCACAACCTTGACGCCCCTACCTGGCGCGCCAAAGATGTCGGGGAAACTGATCGCCCACGAACACCTATGGGACCGGTGCCCCTTCTCGGTACGGCAAGGGAGCGGAGGGAGCATGGAGAGCAGATCGAGGCGTACACGTGAGCAGTTTACCCAGGTTCGGGCCGCACGGATGGGTAAAACCCTACTCCTGCCTTGGTTGTATTGAGTTCTTGGCTCGGGAGCTTGAAGATCTACAGTACTAGCTACACCGAGCGTGGGAGTGATCAGGTTTCGGAAACGAACCCCCTCTACGTTGTGCATGGGCCTCCTTTTATAGTTCAAAGGGGTCACCGACAGGTGTCAACGTAGATGGGGGTAAAAGTGTAAAATTGGTGGTAGTTGTAACAGTGCATGTACAGTGTATGCACAGTGGTCTATACCTAACCCAGACGGTGGGGGACAAGGGCATTGAATGCCCGTCACCGTCGCCCCAAAAAGCGTTCGTCCGGGCGTCTCCGTTCGCCACGACGGAGGCCTCGTCATCGTGGCTCGCCACCGTGTACCCCAGGCTGCACAGCCATCTGCCACGTTCCCCTGGAAGGGCCCCAGGGCGACGCGTGGGCAGATGAGCTGGAGTGCAGGCACACAGTGAAAGCTTGTCGCGGCAAGCACCTTACCGCGGTCGCTACCTTGCCGGGCCCGGAAGCTTGTCGCTCTCCGGGTCTTGCCGGGGCGCGCGATGCGCCATGGCCCGTCTTTTGAGATGCTGTTCTTTGGCCTTCCTGGAAAGCTCCTCTTGCCAGGGTCTTGTGCTGAAGGGATGATCTTGAGCCTGGAGCGGCCTTCCCGGCAAGCTCCTCTAGCCGGGGTCTTGTTTCTTAACTTAAATACTTTGTTCTTGAATGGCTTCAAGGGATCCAGAGTGGGCCTTGGCGGGCGCGTGGCGAGCCCGACCACGGGACGCTGCCACTGCCCATGCACAAGTCGGGATACTAAGGTACCCCTACTTTAGTACACCGACAGTGAGAATAACCCACCTAGCATGGAAGATATAGACAGCCCTAGTTTATACATGAGCTATTCAAGCATACAAAACAGAATTTTATTTGAAGGTTTAGAGTTTGGCACATACAAATTTACTTGGGACGGCAGGTAAATACCGCATATAGGAAGGTATAGTGGACTCATGTGGAATAACTTTGGGGTTTATGGAAGTGGATGCACAAGCAGTATTCCCGCGTAGTACAGGTGAAGGCGAGAAAGAGACTGGGAAGTGACCAGCTAGAGAGCAACAACGGTCATGAACATGCATTAAAATTAATCAACAATGAATGCAAGCATGAGTAGGATATAAATCACCATGAACATAAATATCGTGAAGGCTATGTTGATTTGTTTCAACTACATGCGTGAACATGTGCCAAGTCAGATCACTTAAATCGTTCAAAGGAGGATACCACCCATCATACCACATCACAACCATTTTAAGATCATGTTGGCATGCAAGATAGACCATTATAAACTCTCAGCTAATTAAGCATGGCATAAGCAGCTATGATCTCGTCATTGCAAACATGTCTTATTCATAACAAGCTGAATCAAGAACGATGAGCAATCATATTTACAAAAACAAAAGAGGTCGAGTTCATACCAGCTTTTCTCATCTCAATTAGTTCATCATATATCATCCTTATTGCCTTTCACTCGCACGACCAAATGGTGTGAATAATAATAATAGTGCACGTGCGTTGACTAAGCTGGAATCTGCAGGCATTTAATACAAGAGAGAAGACAAGGTAATAGGGCTCAAGGTTAAATCTACAATAGAGCATATGAGAGCCACTTAGCATTTTCAATCATGGTCTTCTACTCTTAACCCCTAAAGAAAAGAAAAGAAACTATTTACACGAGAAAGCTCCCAACAAGCAAAAGAAGAGCGGGAAATCTTTTTGGGTTTTCATTTTAATTACTACTACTACAAGCAAGGAAAGTAAACTAGCTAGAAGCTACAACTAATATATTTTTGTTTTTCTGGGTTTTTCTGGCACACAAGAAAAAGACTAAGAAAAGGAAATTGAAACTAAGCATGAATGGTACAGTGAAAGAGTGTGAGCACCGACAACTAGAATAAGTGTGAACATGAATGTAAGTCGGTGAGAAACACGTACTCCCCCAAGCTTAGGCTTTTGGCCTAAGTTGGTCTATGGCCACGGATCGAAACCGCTACCTCCAGTGTACTGAGATGTGTCCTCTGGATGCCACTGGTTGACGAGTGAAAGGATCGATATGGTTGACTAGAGGGGGGTGAATAGGCAACTAACAATTTTTAGCTTTTCTTAATCACTTTAAATTAAACGTCAAAGTAAGTTGTCTAGATATTCTACTAAGATGACAACTAAAGGAAAGAAGGATAACAACTACACAAGCATGCTATAGGAATTAAACAAGTAAAGCATGCACAAGTAAAGGTAAGAAATAACCACAAGTGGAACCGGTGGAGACGAGGATGTGTTGCCGAAGTTCCTTCCCTTTGAGGGGAAGTACGTCTCCGTTGGAGCGGTGTGGAGGCACAATGCTCCCTAAGAAGCCACTAGGGCCACCGTATTCTCCTCACGCCCTCACACGATGCAAGGTGCCGTGATTCCACTAGTGGTGCCCTTCAAGGCGGCGACCGAACCTTTACAAACAAGGTTGGGGCTATCTCCACAACTAGGAGGCTCCCAACAAAACCACGAAGCTTCACCACAATGGAATATGGCTTCGAGGTGACCTCAACCGTCTAGGGTGCTCAAACACCCAAGACTAACAAGATCTGCAAGGGATTAGTGGGGAGAATCAAATATCTCTTGGTGGAAGTGTAGATCGATGCCTCCTCAAGCAATCCCGAGCAAATCAACAAGTTTGATTGGCTAGGGAGAGAGATCGGGCGGAAATGGAGCTTTTGGAGCAACAATGGAGTAGTGGGGGAAGAGAGTCTTCTTGGAGAAGAAGACCCCCTATATATAGTGGGAGAGCAAATCCAACCATTACGTGCGTTTTCAGCCCGCAGAGCGCGATAGTACCGCACGTAAGTTGCGGTACTACCGCTGACTGAGCGGTACTACCGCTTCGGGAGCGGTACTACCGCTAGGCAAAAACATGCGAGATGATTGACAACCACGGATGAAATAAATTACATCCGCGGCTACATCCGTAGGGAAAACGGTAGTGGCAAAACCCTACACGGTACTACCGCTTGGACTAAGCGGTACTACCGCATAGGATGCGGAAGTAAAAAATTACTTCCGCACCTACTTCTGCACTTAGAATCAGCGCCGGGCCAAATACACGGTACTACCGCTCTGGAGACGCAGTACTACCGTTGGAGCGGTACTACCGTGTCGGCAGGCGGTACTACCGTATGGCTGTGCGGTACTACCGCTCATTTGAGCGGTACTACCGCTTGCCAGGCAGATGATTTGGTTAAGAAGTCATGGTTTGCATATACGTTAATAAACGGTTGGAACTCCAAAGATGCAAGGGAAAGGTGGTGCGAGAGTAAGATGTGTACGTGTTGATTCCACCCAAACCTTTCCGAAACGGACCCCCTCTTAATAGTACGGCTTTCCTATTACTCAAAGCCACCGACAGGGAGCAAAAAGAAAACACCGTCTTCCATCGAATCCGAGGGGCAATCAATCGTCTTGTGCCTAAGTGAGATATACCTGTAGGAGCTTAGAGCACACGATTAGTCCGCAAATGCATTGTCATCAATCACCAAAACTCTTAGGGAGAAATATGCCCTTACAATCTCCCCCTTTTTGGTGGATTGATGACAATACGGGATTTGCACAGGGATAAAATAAGAGAGTATGCAATCCTAACACTAGAATATAGGTGAACTCCCCCTGGATGTGTGCCTACACAAGATTGTGCTTTGGACTGCACAACACACATTCTAGGTTCAGTGCTCCCCCTATATTCTACACATAATATACATTTTATATACCACAGAGCACATAAACAAGGGAAAGTAAACTAACTGCTCTCGATATAAAATTAAAGACATAACGACGAGTTCAACGATAGAGAAGCATATGTCTTACACCATACGATAGTCTCACGCACACGACACAAAAGCACGCAAATAAACAAAGTTCAACCAACAAAAAGAAACAACTGGCACAAGAGCACAAGACGCAAATCACTCTCCCCCTTTGTCATTGAGACACCACAAAGGGGAAAGAGGACACTAAGAAGGGTGGCAGCCCTGGAGACACTCAGTCGTCGTACTCATCATCAGACCCCTACTGCTCTTCCTGACGCTCCTCGTCAGGCTCTGACCACTTGTACCCCTGGCGGGTCATCCAAGCTGCCTCGGGGGTGATGTTGTCCTCGGACCCGTTAGACGCATCCTCTCCATAGACCGCCAAGAGCTTCTTGTCACACTGGCGAGTCTTCTTGTCAGTCACATGAGCCCTGTATTGTCCTTTAGCCTGCATGCAGAAGAGGGCCTTCATCTTTTGCTTAAGCTTTTTAGCCCAAGAAGGCTCTGACGAGGAAGAAGGAGCAAATCTTCCAGGGCCTTCCTGATCAGCCTCCTCCACAGGCTCCTCATCAGTGTCCATCTGAGCTGCAGCAGCTTGAGCACGAGTGGTGGTGTTGGCCCATCGAGTCTTGATGCGAAGACGGATGGGATCATGACGGATACAGTCTGCCTCGAACTCCTCATCAGGGTACAGCTTCTCCCAAGTCTTGGAGATCAGCAGAAACAGGAAAGGACTATAGATGGGTACCTTGCGAGAGTAGATCGCAAAGCGGAGCTCACACCACATGATATTGGATATGTCAAGTGGTGGAGACTGCTCCATGCGAGCCGCTTCACACATCAGCAGCATGTCAACCAGGTATGCATGGACCTTGTCCTTGTCGCCAACGCGAGGAAACAGAGTGTTGCGAAAGATCCGATACATGATGTCCAGAAATGGGTTCAACACCCAAGTCTTCTTGCCACTTGCAAGAGTCTTCTCCACATAGAATGGCAGCAGCTTGTCCTTGTTGGCAAATTCTGGTGGGGTGTGAGGCCTAGCTCCAACTGGGTTGTGGAGTCCTTCGTCAGCAATATGTAGAAGATCCATGAACTCCTTCCAAGATGCAGTCATCTTGTGACCATTGGTTATCCATGTCATTGGGCGATCATCCTTGGAGTGGAAGTGGACAGACGCATAGAACTGAGCAATAATCTCCGGATCAAAATCTTGCTGAAAGGTCATGATGTGCTCTAGTCCAAACTGCTCGACCAGATCTAGAGCCTCGGCAAAGTAGGCCTGGTTGGTGTCCTTCCGCATGTGGGCCACATCCACCCAGTGAGCATCCACGTACAGGTTGGTCTTGCTCTTGAGCACCTCCTGGTAGATGCGATACTGCTGCCTGGTCCAGAAAAGCTCATCTCCAGGAAACGAATCACGGGGTTCTCCATATGGGTTTTGCTTCCTACGTGCCATGAACTCAGCAGATGGCATCTCTTCCATAGACATTGAGGATTCCTTTTGCTTGTTGGCGGCAGTCTTGAACCTGCGCTGGGGATTGGAGCTCTCTGGCACATCACTGGGGTTGCGCAGACGCTTGGATCCGGTGTCGCGGACAGGGTTGGTACGACGAGCATCGAAACAGGAGCCACCACCTAAAGCACAAACACAAGAACACAACAAAAACACAAAGAGAATCAATGCAAAAGCCTCAAAAAACACAAAAAACGAGTAGAAATGGAAATAAGTACATGGTACGAAGGAACTATGACCAAAGCGGTAGTACTGCCTGACTGACGCGGAAGTAAAAAATTAGTACCGCTTAGTAAGCGGTAGTACCGCTTGGAGGAAGCGGTAGTACTGCACACTCTGCGGTAGTAAAAATTTACTTCCGTGGACAGAAGCGGAAGTAAAAAAATTAGTACTGCTTACGGAGCGGTAGTACAGCGTTGGGGTTGCGGTAGTACCGCTCGGTAAGCAGTAGTAAAAATTAACTTCCGCTCCAGAGCGGTAGTACCGCTGAGGACCGCGGTAGTACTGCTCTGGTCAGATCTGAAAACCGATCTGGACCAGATCGGGCGGTAGTACCGCGGTTCACCAACGGTAGTACCGCACTATTCAGATCTGTTCCATGCGGATCTAGATGAGGCCATGTAGATCGAATCAACGGTACTACGGCTGATCATAGCAACTTGGTAGCGACATACATACTAGCATTTCTAGAGCAAGAACACTCTCCTACATCCTAAACTTCCATGGATAAGAACACGAAGAACACAAGAACACTAAGCATCTCCCCTAACCCTAAAAACAACAACAAGGCAACAAGAAGAGGGGAAAAGGGGAGAAACCTTCATCCATGGCAACAGGGCGAGGTGGGGAGCGATCCCACCGGTCGGAATGCGAGGAGAGTGGCCGAGGGAGGAGATCCGGCGAGGTCCTCCGGCGGCGTTCTTGAGAGGGAGAGAGAGGGACGACGTGGGGGTTAGGAGTGAATGGGTATGGGGGAGTTGGAACTCCCCCGGCCTGCTTATAACCCGCACCCGTTCGAATATGTGCGGTAGTACCGCGGTCATCGCGGTAGTACCGCTTGGGCGGTAGTACCGCTCGCCAAGCGGTAGTACCGCTTTACCAGCGGCAGTAAATAAATACTGCCGTGCTGGACTTGCGGTAGTACCGTAAACTCCTTGCAGTAGTACCATAAACTTGCACGGTAGTACCGCTCCTCTAAGAACAAGCACAATATAACACGAGGCTTTTAGCAAAGAGAAAAAGAAAAGACAACGAACGCACACGCAAGGCAAATAACACAACTCCACAGGGGAGGGCGGTGGCCGAGTACACCTATGTTTGAGTTCGTTGGTATGACACCGCAAAGAATTATCCTTGAGCCCATGACCAATACTCGCCTTGAAGCACATAAACCAACTATGTATAGTAAATGATAAAGACTTGATTAGTTTATGCATAATGGGGGGAGGAATGGTTCATTGAGAGAACAATACTCCCCCTATGTCCATGCCTACATCTAGACAAGATAACTATATTGAGTGTGAGGGGTGTGTGCAAAGACTCAAGCCACATTTCTTAAATCGATGATATTTAGCTCATGCCTTAACTCGCGAAATCTTGCTTCATCCAATGGCTTCGTGAAGATATCTGCAAGGTTATCATGAGTGTTGACGTAGTGAAGCTCGATCTCTCCTTGCCTTATGTGATCCCGGATGAAGTGATACCGAATCTCAATATGCTTCGTCTTGAAGTGTAGCACCGGGTTGAGAGAAATCTTGATGGCACTTTCATTGTCACACCAGAGAGGCACTTTGTCACAAGTGACACCGTAATCCTTTAAAGTTTGCCTCATCCATAAGAGTTGAGCACAACAACTACCAGCAGCCACATATTCTGCTTCTGTGGACGAGAGAGATACACAACTTTGCTTTTTGGAAGACCAACTAACAAGAGAGCAACCAAGAAATTGGCACCCTCCCGAAGTGGACTTCCTATCCACTTTGTCTCCCGCCCAGTCAGAATCAGAGAAACCTACAAGGTTGAAGTTTGCTCCTCTCGGGTACCATAAGCCAAAGTTTGGGGTATGAGCCAAATATCGAAAGATTCGCTTGACAGCCACAAAGTGACTCTCCTTAGGTGAGGCTTTAAACCGTGCACAAATTCCTACACTCAACATAATATCCGGTCTAGATGCACAAAGGTAAAGCAAGGATCCGATCATAGAGCGATATACCTTTTGATCCACCGCTTTACCATTGGGATCAATGTCAAGTTGGCATTTGGTTGGCATTGGAGTAGTAGCCGGCTTGACATCACTTAGATTGAACCTCTTGAGCATGTCTTGAGTATACTTGGATTGTTTGATGAAGATGCCTTCTCTTCTTTGTTTGATCTCAAACCCAAGGAAATACTTCAACTCTCCCATCATGGACATCTCAAAATGTGTGGTCATGAGTGTGGCGAACTCATCATTGAAAGCTTTGTTAGGAGAACCAAAGATAATATCATCAACATATAGTTGGCATACAAACAACTCCCCTTTGACTTTCTTAGTAAAAAGAGTGGGGTCGATTTTCCCAATTTCAAACCCACGATCTTGTAACAACTCGGTAAGATGCTCATACCACGCACGTGGGGCTTGTTTAAGGCCATAGAGTGCCTTATCGAGTTAGTACACGTGATTGGGGAGCTTAGGATCCTCAAACCCCGGGGGTTGTTTAACATACACCAACTCATTAATATGACCATTAAGAAATGCACTTTTCACATCCATTTGTTACAATTTAAAGTTATGATGGGAAGCATAGGCAAGCAACAAACGAATGGATTCAAGACGAGCAACGGGGGCAAAGGTTTCACCGTAGTCGATACCCTCGACTTGGGAGTAGCCTTGAGCCACCAGACGCGCCTTGTTGCGGATGACAATGCCATGAGCATCCTGCTTGTTCTTAAAGATCCATTTGGTTCCAATGACATTATGGTTCTCCTTTGGCCTTGGCACCATACGCCACACCTTGTTGCGCTCGAAGTTATGGAGTTCTTCATGCATGGCATTGAGCCAATCAGGGTCTTCGAGCGCCTCATACACCTTTTGAGGTTCAACACAGGAGACAAAAGCTTGATGAGCACAATAGTTTGCTAATTGTCTACGAGTGCTTACCCCCCTTTTGATGCTTCCTAGAATGTTCTCGATGTGATGTTCATTGGAAGCAAGCCTGGAGGCAACTTTTGCAGCACGACGCTCTAATTGCTCTTTAAGAGTTAACTGAGGAGCACTGAGTTGATCATCTTGAGCGTCGTCAGGAGCTAGATCTTGATCTTGAGCTTCCTCTTGACCTTGATCTTGCTCGGAGGACAGAACTTGGCCTTGTGCATCATTTGGTGGCTCTCCACCATCTTGTGATTGATCTTGCACTTGGCCTTGTTCGTCAGGTTGAGGGCCTTCACTTTGTTCTTCGGAAGCGTGTGGGTCTTGGGTTGATGATGGTTCCACTTGAGTGGAACATTGTCCTTCTCCTTCGGCCACAAGGGGTTCCTCAATGGGTAGGATGTATCCAACACCCATTCTTCTTATGGCTTGAGGAGGAATTTCATCACCTGCATCACAAGTACCACTTTGCTCCACTTGGGAGCCGTTATTTTCATCAAACTCTACGTTACTCGTCTCCTCAATGAGTCCATTGGACTTGTTGAGGACACGGTAAGCATGAGAGTTTGTAGCATAACCAACAAATATGCCCTCGTGAGCTCTAGATTTGAATTTAGACAAACGAACACCTTTCTTGAGAATGAAACACTTACACCCGAATACCCGGAAGTACTTGAGATTGGGCTTGTTACCGGTAAGAATCTCATACGGAGTTTTGTTCAAGCCTTTGCGGAGATAGAGATGATTTGATGCATGGCAAGCAGTGTTGATGGCTTCGGCCCAAAAGTTGTATGGAGATTTGAATTCAGCCATCATGATTCTTGCCGCATCCATTAGAGTACGGTTCTTTCTCTCCGCAAGACCGTTTTGTTGAGGGGTATATGGGGCTGCATATTGATGTTTGATCCCCTCATCACCAAGAAACTCATCCAAGGTGTAGTTCTTGAACTCGGTGCCGTTGTCACTTCTGATCATCAAAATCTTTGCTTCATGTTGTCGTTGAGCTTCATTTGCAAAGTTGATGACGGTTTGTTGGGTCTCACTCTTCTTCTTGAAGAAGTATACCCAGGTGTATCTTGAGTAATCATCCACAATCACCAAGCAGTACTTTCTACCCCCAAGGCTATCAAAAGATGGAGGCCCAAAGAGGTCCATGTGAAGGAGCTCTAGGGGTCTCTTTGAATAGATGATAGTCGTGGGAGGGTGAGCCTTCTCATGTAACTTTCCTTCAATGCAAGCCCTGCAAGCACGATCTTTGGCAAAGCTAACATTTGTTAGTCCTCGGACATGGTCCCCCTTGAGAAGACTTTGCAAAGATCTCATATTGACGTGGGCCAACCGGCGATGCCAAAGCCATCCCACATCAACTTTAGCCATTAGGCATGTCGCGGCCTTAGTGGGTTGCTTCGAGAAGTTAACCACATAAAGGCCGTTCTCGACATGCCCTACATAGGCTACTTTAAGAGTCTTGCTCCACAAGAGGGCCACGGTATCAATATCAAAGAATGTAGCAAAGCCCATGAGTGCAAGTTGGCGTACAGAAAGTAAATTGTATGCAAGGGACTCAACAAGCATGACTTTCTCGATCGTGAGATCATGAGAGACACCTTGCCAAGTCCCAATACCTTAGAAGATGAAGCATCACCCCATTCGACATTGGTGGCCATAGATGAACCGAGATGCACGTCCACCACCAAGTCTTTGCTTCCGGTCATATGATTTGTGGCTCCGCTATCGAGCAACCATGACCCCCCACCGGAAGCAAACTCCTACAATAGATCAATGCTTGGATTTAGGTACCCATTTGGTAATGGGTCCTTTGAGGTTCGTAACAAGGGTCTTAGGAACCCAAATGGACCATTCAATGTACTCATATGAAGAACCAACAAATTTAGCAACCACATGACCATCATTAGCACAGCATAAAACATATGAAGGATTAAAGTCGCCGGCCATGTTTGATGGTATGGTGGAGTTTTTCTTGACACCACCACTTTTCTTCTTCTTTGATGTGCCCTCTCCTTCTTTCACAAACGATTGTCGGAGAGGGGGTGGTTGCTTGGTCTTGTCATTCTTCAACTTCTTGGGCTTAGGAACAAACCCAATTCCTTCCTTTGCCACAACCTCCTTTTGATTGCTCAAAAGGGTGTTGAGGTTCTTCTCACCTTGTATGCAAGTCACAAGGCCTTTCTCAAGTTGCTTCTTCAACTCGGCATTTTCTTTAACAAGATGCACATGCTCGCAACAAGGGTTAGTGGCATTTGCATTATCAATTAAAACCATGCGAGGAAAGATAGCCTTTTCCTTGGTTAGCAAAACTTGGAGTTGATCATGAGACTCCTTGAGAGTAGCATGCATACCTTTAAAGGCTTTGTGAGCCTTGTCAAGTATGTCAAACTCCTCTTTGAGTTTAGCATGGTCAACCACAAGTTTTTCCTTCTCGGAGTTAAGGACACGAGAGACAACTAAGGCATGATCGAGATCTTTCTTTAATTTAGCATGACCATCGTTGTGTGACTCCTCAAGAGCCAAACGAAGACCAAGCTCTTTCTCTAAGGCGTTAGAGAGATCCGATATCTCATCGGCATAGTCTCGACTATGTCCTTCCATTTTAGTAATGGTTTCCTCGTGAGCCTCGATCATGCCATTGGCCTCACCGAGTTGTTCCAAGAGAGCAACAAAATGCTTCTTGGGTTTGCCCTTGAGATTTTTCATGAACAACTCAAATTCATTTTCTCCCTCCTTAGTACCCTCACTCTCATCAATACAATTTGTCAATGAAGAATTAGAAGAGATAGTAGTATTGATGTTTGGGGTTACCTTGTTGGTGGCCTTGGCCATGAGACACTTGGCGGTTTATGTTCTCATTTGGTGATTCGAAGAGAGATGAGTGTGGAGTAGTCGCAATTGCAATTGCGGCCATTGTGGTCACCTCATCGTCTTCATCATTATCATCATCCTCCACATATTCTTCTTGGGCCACCAACACCTTCGGAGGAGTCTTTTTGATGAAGTTGTTCTTGTTGGGATAGGACTTTGACTTGTCCTTCCGAATAAGCTTGCCTCCAAAGTCTTCTCTCTTCTCATATGGGCAATCCACAACGAAGTGACTTACATTTCCACAGTAGAAGCATGTCCTCACTCGTTGCTTCCCCTTGTTGCCACTAGAGTTGTTCCTGTTGAAGTTGGATCTTGTGTTCTTCTTGCCCCAGAATTGCCTTGAAGCAAGAGCCATGTGCTCATGATAGGCATATTTGGTGTCCTCGGGGCTACACTCATCATCATCTTCCACTTCCTCCTCTTCCACACAAGCCTTGGCCTTCAGTGCAAGATTAGGCTTCTTCGATCGTTGAGCTCTTAAGACCGCATTGTCGGCGGTCACGTCCAAGATCCTCATGGCAACAAACTCATCCAACACTTCATTTGAGGATAAGCTGTGGAAGTCCGGTCTCTGACGTATGACAGAGGACATGGCCTTATGGTAGGGCATCATGGCCTTGAGAAACTTGCGCTTGATCCAATTGTCATCCGTATCCTTACTGCCATGATCTCGAAGAGATACTGCAAGGATAGTTAATCTTCGATAAAGTTCACGAGGATCTTCATCTTCGATCATAGCAAACTCATCAGCTTCATCTTGCACCACTTCATAGTTGGAGCGTTGAATACTGGTGCTTCCCTTGTACATCGTGCCAACATGCTCCCAAGCTTCCTTGGCCACAGTGAAGGGTCGAAGGTGTGCAATGTCTTCAGGAGGGATGGAATCTTGAAGAATGCAAAGAGCGGACTCGTTGAACTGATGATCTGCAGTTTCTCTTGGAGTCATGTTGTCGGGATCATACGGATAAAAACCTTGCTCAATGATTCTCCAAAGGTTAGTTGAACAATGATTAATATGTCGTTTGAAGCGAAACACCCAAGTAGCAAAATCAGAATTTTTGATAAACTTGGGAGGGGGCCCAACGGAATTTAAATGCGGTGTGGGAATGGGTCCTTCATAGTGAGTAGGAGGAGCGGATTGGGCAAATTTCCCACTCCCATTCTTAGTAACCGGGGCTTGTTCACTACTAGCTTCTCCCTTGTCGGGATTAGCCTCCGACACGTTGGTAGCGGGACGATCCACTTCCAACGGTGTGGTGGATAATTTAAGCCCCTCAAGCAAATCTTTAAACATGCCTTTGACCTCGCTCGCTAGTGATTCTTTCAATGTGGTCAAGGCCACATTGAACTCCTCACGAGAGACCGAGGCTTCCCCATCTGACGTAGGTAAGGACGGAGTTCCACCGGAATGGTCCTCCGTCTCGACTATGTTGTCACCCATACTCTTTGGATGGTAAAGTCCTTAAAAAGAGACGAGGCTCTGATACCAATTGAAAGGATCGATATGGTTGACTAGAGGGGGGGTGAATAGGCAACTAACAATTTTTAGCTTTTCTTAATCACTTTAAATTAAACGTCAAAGTAAGTTGTCTAGATATTCTACTAAGATGACAACTAAAGGAAAGAAGGATAACAACTACACAAGCATGCTATAGGAATTAAACAAGTAAAGCATGCACAAGTAAAGGTAAGAAATAACCACAAGTGGAACCGGTGGAGACGAGGATGTGTTGCCGAAGTTCCTTCCCTTTGAAGGGAAGTACGTCTCCGTTGGAGCGGTGTGGAGGCACAATGCTCCCCAAGAAGCCATTAGGGCCACCGTATTCTCCTCACGCCCTCACACGATGCAAGTGCCGTGATTCCACTAGTGGTGCCCTTGAAGGCGGCGACCGAACCTTTACAAACAAGGTTGGGGCTATCTCCACAACTTGGAGGATCCCAACAAAACCACGAAGCTTCACCACAATGGAATATGGCTTCGAGGTGACCTCAACCGTCTAGGGTGCTCAAACACCCAAGAGTAACAAGATCCGCAAGGGATTAGTGGGGAGAATCAAATATCTCTTGGTGGAAGTGTAGATCGATGCCTCCTCAAGCAATCCGGAGCAAATCAACAAGTTTGATTGGCTAGGGAGAGAGATCGGGCGAAAATGGAGCTTTTGGAGCAACAATGGAGTAGTGGGGGGAAGAGGTAAGTCTTCTTGGAGAAGAAGACCCCCTATATATAGTGGGAGAGCAAATCCAACCGTTATGTGCGTTTTCAGCCCGCAGAGCGTGGTAGTACCGCATGTAAGTTGCGGTACTACCGCTGACTGAGCGGTACTACTGCTAGGCAAAAACATGCGAGATGATTGACAACCACGGATGAAATAAATTACATCCGCGGCTACATCCGCAGGGAAAACGGTAGTAGCAAAACCCGACACGGTACTACCGCTTGTACTAAGCGGTACTACCGCATAGGATGCGGAAGTAAAAAATTACTTCCGCACCTACTTCTGCACTTAGAATCAACGCCGGGCCAGATACACGGTACTACCGCTCTGGAGACGCGGTACTACCGTTGGAGCGGTACTACCGTGTCGACAGGCGGTACTACCGTATGGCTGTGCGGTACTACCGCTCATTTGAGCGGTACTACCGCTTGCCAGGCAGATGATTTAGTTAAGAAGTCATGGTTTGCATATACGTTAATAAATGGTTGGAACTCCAGAGTTGCAAGGGAAAGGTGGTGCGAGAGTAAGATGTGTACGTGTTGATTCCACCCAAACCTTTCCGAAGCGGACCCCCTCTTAATAGTACGGCTTTCCTATTACTCAAAGCCACCGACAGGGAGCAAAAAGAAAACAACGTCTTCCATCGAATCCGAGGGGCAATCAATCGTCTTGTGCCTAAGTGAGATATACCTGTAGGAGCTTAGAGCACACGATTAGTCCGCAAATGCATTGTCATCGATCACCAAAACTCTTAGGGAGAAATATGCCCTTACAACGAGCTCATCCAGCTCCCACCCATAAACAGATTGACAGGAAGGATCAAGTGGTAGTTCTGGCTCAGGCTCTGAAGCTTGTGCCTAGCCTTGGTACTTGTAGAAGGCATCTGACGTAATGATATACTTGCCTGTGGACAGATCAAACAAAGATGGTGCAGGCAAGGTAACAATTTCACAGTATATTTCATCAAATCTTAATTTATAATTGAGATGCATATTCTTGTCTTTAACAATAAAGTAATGAGCTACCATGCTCTTGTAGTCTAGATAAATAGGGACAAGCAATTTTTATTCCTTCTCGTGATGCCTGATAGGTATATTAAAATATTCAGCAAGGCGAGAAGCAAAGATGCCTCCAAAGACGGGCCCCTTTGAGCGGTTCAGACTCAATCGTTTGGCAACAACGATGCCCAAGTTAAAAGTTGTCTCTTGAAACATGGCATGACGTGAAATGATAATATCAGGGGCACTGAGATTCCCACTGTTCCCATGACCAATTAAACATCTACTAGCAAATAAAGCAAAGTAGCGCAGAACAGGGAAGTGTATACTAGTGATTCTTGCCCCTGAAACTTGTCTAGTTTCCCCTACAGCTATCATATCAATAAACCTTTCAACGTCTTCACGACGTGGTTCATTAAGTCTACCTCCGAAGGGTACTTTGCATATTTCACAAAAATTTAAGAGTGATATCTCCTTAACCACATCATATAAACGAAACTCCACCGTAGGTGGTGTTTTCCTAGAATGAAAATGAAAGCTTTGCGTGAAAATATTGGTGAGTAAGAGATACTGTTCTTTCTGGTCATTGAGGAAGTCGGTGAGGCCTGCATTATTCGCCAACCAATAAAAGTCTTCGTAAATACCGGCGGACATCATGAAATTATTACAAGGCCATTCGCACTGTCGAACTTCCGCCATGCGAGGAAGATTATACTTGGGCTTCTTATTTTCTTCTTTCTTCTTCTCCTCTGAGCTCTTGCTGGAGGAGCCCCTCAATAATCTTTTTAACATTTTGCTTTTCTGAAAATTTCTGAAATTTTTAGTAACTTCAAAATAAAAGTTAACCAAGCTCAATAAGATTGATAGCAACAACTCCTACTAGTGCCTAGAGGCTATATCATGCATTAGAACTACTTGGGACCAAGAAAATTTGACATGCAAGCTCAAGAACAAGGTCACCACAGCAGCATAAATTTGCAACAAATAAAGCACTAGAACAAAAACTAATTGGACCAATGGAGGAGTCACATACCAAGGAACAATATCCCCAAACAGTTTGGTGAATGGTGCTTTGGGCAAGGAGATCAAAAATGGCAGCAAGATGAGCTACAACTCGGGTTTGAGTTGGTTGGTGATTTTTTTGGGAGGAAGAAGAAGAGCATGGGTGAAAGGATAAGTGGAGGGGGGCCACGCGGGGCCATGAGGAAGGGGGCGCGCCCTGGACCCTCGTGGCCACGTGTTGGCTCCCCTCGCTGTGTGTTCAGTGCCATATTTTCTTAAATATTCTAGAAAAAATCATATTTCATTTTCATGGCATTTGGAGAACTTTTATTTTCGGGATAATTTTCATTGCACTAGTATGTCTGGAAACAGACAGACAATGCTATTTTTGTTTTATTTATCCTAATTAACAGAAAGTACAAAGAGGGTACAGAAGATTGTGCTATCTAGATTCACCTATCCCATGCCAATCAAAAGGAATCCATTAACAAGGTTGATCAGGTCTTGTTAATAAACTCTTTCCGAGTAACATGAAACTGGAGAATTTTCGAATAACACTATGTTACTTCAATGGGGATATGTATGTCCCCAACAATAAGAATGGCATATGCCTTCTTGATAGTAAGAATAGGAAACTCAAAACCTCCAATAGTGATAGTTGAAGTTTTTCCAATATAATTGATACTATTGACCTGAGGTTGTTTCCTCGGAAAGTGTACCGTATGCTCATTACCATTGAAATGAAAAGTGACATTGCATTTGTTGCAATCAATAACAGCCCCTGCAGTATTCAAAAAAGGTCTTCCAAGAATAATAGACATACTATCGTCCTCGGGAATATCAAGTATAACAAAGTCCATTAGAATAGTAACATTTACAACTACAACAGGCACATCCTCACAAAAACCGACAGGTATAGCAGTTGATTTATCAGCCATTTGCAAAGATATTTCAGTAGGTGTCAACTTACTCAAGTCAAGTCTACGATATAAAGAGAGAGGCATAACACTAACACCAACTCGAAGATCACACAAAGCAGTTTTAACATAATTTCTCTTAATGGAGCAAGGTATAGTAGGTACTCCTGGATCTCCTAATTTCTTTGGCATTCCACCCTTAAAAGTGTAATTGGCAAGCATGGTGGAGATTTCTACTTCAGGTATCTTTCTTTTGTTTGTAATAATGTCTTTCATATACTTGGCATAAGGATTTGTTTTAAGCACATCAGTCAAACGCATACGCAAAAAGATAGGTCTAATCATTACAGCGAAACGCTCAAAATCCACATCATCCTTTTCTTGGATGGTTTCGGAGGAAAAGGCATGGGTTTCTTAACCCATGGTTCTCTTTCCATACTGTGCTTCCTAGCACCAAAGTCTCTCTTATCATAACGTTGATTCTTTGATTGTGGGTTATCAAGATCAACAACAGGTTCTATCTCTACATCATTATCATTGCTAGGTTGAGCATCAACATGAACATCATTATTAACATTATCACTAGGTTCATGTTCATTACCAGATTGTGTCTCAGCATCAGAAACAGATATATCATTGGGATTCTCAGGTGTGTCAGCTACAGGTTCACTAGAAGCATGCAAAGTCTTATCATTTTTCTTTTTCTTTTTCTTAGAAGAACTAGGTGCATCTAAATTAGTTCTCTGAGAATCTTGCTCAATTCTCTTAGGGTGGCCTTTAGGATACAGAGGTTCCTGAGTCATTTTACCACCTGTAGTTGCAACTCTAACAGCATAGTCATTATTCTTACTATTTAATTCATTGAGCAAATCGTTCTGAGCCTGAAGTACTTGTTCTATTTGAGTGGTGACCATAGAAGCATGTTTACTAATAAGTTTCAGTTCACCTTTAGCTCTAGACAGATAATCACTCAAGCGTTCAATCATATAAGCATTGTGTTGTAATTGTCTACCAACATAAGAATTGAAGTTTTCTTGTTTCACAATAAAATTTTCAAACTCATCTAAGCATTGGCTAGCAGACTTATAACGAGGAATATCACCTTCATCAAATCTATAAAGAGAAATTACCTTTACTACCTGTGCCGGGTTATCAAGACCATGTATTTCTTCAATAGGTGGTAAATTCTTAACATCTTCAGCTTTAATACCTTTTTCTTTCATTGATTTCTTTGTCTCTTGCATATCTTCAGGACTGAGGAATTGAACACCTCTTTTCTTCGGAGTTGTCTTAGGGGCTGGTTCAGGAAGTGTCCAATTATTTTCATTGGCCAGCATATCATTCAGTAGTAATTAAGCCTGTTCAATTGTTCTTTCCCTGAAAACACAACCAGCACAACTATCCAGGTAGTCTCTGGAAGCATCGGTTAGTCCATTATAAAAGACATCAAGTATATCATGCATCTCAAGAGGATGATCAGGTAAAGCATTACGTAACTGGAGAAGCCTCCCCCAAGCTTGTGGGAGACCCTCTTCTTCAGTTTGAGAAAAGTTATATATTTCCCGTAAGGCAGCTTGTTTCTTATGAGCGGGAAAGTATTTAGCAGAGAAGTAATACATCATATCCTCGGGACTACGCACACAACCAGGATCAAGAGAATTAAACCAAGTCTTAGCATCACCCTTTAACGAGACGGAAACAACTTAAGGATATAGTAATAATGAATATTTTCATCGTTGGTAAACAGAGTGGCTATCTCATTCAACTTGGTAAGATGTGCCACAACAGTTTCAGACTCATAGCCATGGAAAGGATCAGATTCAACCAAAGTAATTAACTCGGGATCAACAGAGAATTCATAATCCTTATCAGTAACACAGGCGAAGTAGCAAAAGCAGGGTCATGTTTCATTCTAGCATTCAAGGACTTTTTTTTCAGCTTAGCTAATAACTTCTTAAGATCATATCTATCATTGCAAGCAAGAAAGTCTTTAGCAGTTTCTTCATCCATAACATAACTCGCAGGCACAACAGGCAATTCATATCTATTGGGAGTAGTTTCATCATCACTTTCATAAATATCATCAACATTTGCACTCTCGCTAACTTTAGCAATTTGTTCATCTAGAAATTCACCTAGTGGCACATTATCAGGCATAGAGGTAGTTTCATCATACATAGCAGAAGTAGCATCATCAAGAACATACGACATATCAGATTCAATAGCAGGAGTAGGTGTCGCAAGTTTACTCATAACAGAAGGAGAATCAAGTGCAGAGCTAGATGGAAGTTCCTTACCTCCCCTCGTAGTTGAGGGTAAGATCTTGGTTTTTTAGTCCTTCAAATTCTTCATAGTGATCAACAGATATAAATCCCAAGCGACTTAAAGAATAGAGTGCTATCTCTTGACCTTGCGTTGTATTCCCTCGAAGAGGAAAGGGAGATGCAGCACAGTAGCGTAAGTATTTCCCTTAGTTTTTGAGAACCAAGGTATCAATCCAGTAGCAGACCACGTGCCAGTCCCTCGCACCTGCACAAACAAATAAGAACTTCGCAGCCAATGCGATAAGGGGTTGTCAATCACTTTACGGTCACTTATGAAAGTGAGATCTGATAGAGATGATAGTTGATATTTTTGGTATTTTTGGTTTAAGAAAATAGCAAATAAAAGCGGTAAAAGTAAAGTAAATGTAGATTGATATGTTGAGAATAGACCCGGGGGCCATAGTTTTCTCTAGTGGCTTCTCTCATGATAGCGATATTCTACAGCGAGTAAACAAATTACTGTCGAGCAATTGATAGAAAAGAGAATAATTATGAGACTATCTAGGCATGATCATTGTATATAGGGATCACGTCCGAGACACGTAGACCGACTCCTGCCTGCATCTACTACTATTACTCCACACATCGACCGCTATCCAGCATGCATCTAGTGTATTGAGTTCATACGAACAGAGTAACGCTTTAAGCAAGATGACATGATGTAGAGGGATAAACTCAAGCAATATGATGTAAAACCCATCTTTTTATCCTCGATGGCAACAATACAATACGTGCCTTGATGCCCCTACTCACTGGGAAAGGACACCACAAGATTGAACCCAAAGCCAAGCACTTCTCCCATTGCAAGAACTAGAGATCTAGTAGGACAAACCAAACCAATAATTCGAATAGACTTGCAAGGATATTATGAGCACACATAAAAAGTTCAAGGAAGAAGCAAATATCTTTCATAGATAACCTTGATCATAAACTCACAATTCATCGGATCTCGACAAACACACCGCAAAAAGAGATTACGTCGAATAGATCTCCTGGAAGACCGAGGAGAACTTTGTATTGAGATCCAAAGAGAGAGAAGAAGCCATCTAGATACTAGCTATGGACCCGAAGGTCTGTGGTAAACTACTCACAACTCATGGTGAGGGTGATGATGATGATGATGAAGGCATCCGTGATGGATCCCCGTCCAATGGAGCTCCAGAACAGGCTCCAAGATGGGATCTCCACGGGAACAGAAGCTCCGGCGCTCTGTCCTCGGAGTTTCTGGGGTACGTGAACTTATATAGGAAGAAGGAGGGCACCGGGGGCCACTTGTGGGGGCCTCGAGGCAGGGGGGGCGCGCCCCCCACACTCGAGCGCCACCTCTATGTCCCCTGACTTGGTCCTCAAGCTCCGCGTGCGTGATTTTCTCCAAAAATATCTCTTGCGAAGGTTTCATTCCGTTTGGACTCCGTTTGATATTCTTTTTCTGCAAAACCCTGAAATAGGCAAAAAACAGCAATCTGGACTAGGCCTTTGGGTTAGTAGGTTAGTCCCAAAAATGATATAAAAGTGAATGATAAAGCCCATTAAACATCCAAGACTTCATAAATAATAGCATGGAACAATAAAAAAGTATGGATACTTTGGAGGCGTATCAAGCATCCCCAAGCTTAATTCCAGCTCATCCTCGAGTAGGTAAATGATAAAGAAAGAATCTTTGATGTGGAATGCTAACCAATATAGTTTTTCAATGTAATTCTCTTAATTGTGGCATGAATGTTCAGATCTGAAAGATTCAAAATAAAAGTCTATATTGACATAAGAAATAACAATACTTCAATCAATACTAACAAAGCAATCATGTCTTCTCAAAATACTATGGCTAAAGAAAGTTATCCCTACAAAATCATATAGTCTGGCTATGCTCCCTCTTCATCACACAAAATATTCATATCATGCACAACCCCGATTTCAGCCAAGCATTTGTTTTCATACTCTATCTTTTCAAACCTTTCAACTTTCACGCAATACATGAGCGTGAGCCATGGATATAGCACTATGGGTGGAATAGAGGTGGTTGTGGAGAAGACAAAAAGGAGGGAGATAGTCTCACATCGACTAGGCGTATCAACGGGCTATGGAGATACCCGTCAATAGATATCAATGTGAGTGAGTACGTATTGCCATGCAACGGATGCACTAGAGCTAAATATGAATGAAAGCTCAACAAAAGAAACTAGTGGGTGTGCATCCAACTTGCTTGCTCACGAAGACCTAGGGCATTTAAGGAAGCCCATCGTTGGAATATACAAGCCAAGTTCTATAATGAAAATTCCCACTAGTATATGAAAGTGACTAAACATGAGACTCTCTACAATGAAGAACATGGTGCTATTTTGAAGCACAAGTGTGGGAAAAAATAGTAGCAATTGTCCCTTCTCTGTTTTCTCTCAATTTTTTTGGAGGGGCTTTCTCTTTTTTTATTAGCCCCTCTCTATTTTTTTGGGCCATCTCTTTTTTTATTGGCCTTTCCTCACATTGGACAATGCTCTAATAATGATGATCATCACACTTTTTATTACTACTCGATATTACAACTCAATACTAAAACAAGTATGACTCTACATGAATGCCTCCGGCGGTGTACTGGGATATGCAATGAATCAAGAGTGACATATATGAAAAATTATGCATGGTGGCTTTGCCACAACTACGATGTCAACTACATGATCATGGATCGCAATATGACAATATGATGCGTGTCATATACACGGAACGGTGGAAACTTGCATGGCAATATATCTCGGAATGGCTATGGAAATGCCATGATAGGTAGGTATGGTGGCTGTTTTGAGGAACAATATGGTGGCTGTTTTGAGGAAGGATATATAGTGGGTTTATGGCACCGGCGAAAGTTGCGCGGTACAAGAGAGGCTAGCAATGGTGGAAGGGTGAGAGTGCGTGTAATCCATGGACTCAACATTAGTCATAAGAACTCATATACTTATTGCAAAAATCTACGAGTCATCAAAACAAAGCAATCAACGCATGCTCCTAGGGGGGAGGTTGGTAGGAGTTAACCATCACGCACCCCCTACCTCCACACAAAGGTTGGCACTCTACAAATACCTCATGCTCTAACTTCGTCACATAGCGGTTCACCATACGTGCATGATACGGGAATCACTAACCTTACCACAAGTATTTCTCAATTTCATAATAACTCCACTAGCATGACTCTAATATCACTATACTCATATCTCAAAACAATTATCAAGCATCCAACATCTCATTCTATTCAATGCACTTGGTGTGAATTTTTTTACTACATTGACATTAGATGTCTATCATGTGAATATTAGTTCTTTTAGCCTAAACACATTACCATGCTGTTTTAATAGACTCTCAAATAGATATAAGTTAAGCATGAGAGTTCAACAACTTCTACAAAGTATTATCACCACCGTGCTCTAAAAGATATAAGTGAAGCACTAGAGCAAAAACTATTCAACTCAAAAGATATAAGTGAAGCACATAGAGTGTTCTAAGAATTTCTAGACCATATCTAACTCTCTCAAATAGGTGTGTCCAGTAAGGATGATTGTGGAAAACTAATAAGCAAAGACTCAAATTATAAAAGACGCTCCAAGCAAAACACACAACATGTTGCGAATAAAAATATAGCTCCAAGTATAGTTACCGATGGATGAAGACGAAAGAGGGGATGCCTTCCCGGGGCATCCCCAAGCTTAGGCTTTTGATTATCTTGAATTTACTTGGGGTTCCATGGGCATCCCCAAGCTTAGGTCTTTGCTACTCCTTGTTCCATAGTCCATCAAAGCAATACTCAAAACTTGAAAACTTCACAACACAAAACTTAGAAAATAAATTCGTGAGCTCCGTTAGTACAAAAAGCAAACCACTATTCAAAGGTACAGCAATGAATTCATTCTTTATTTATATTGGTGTTAAACCTACTGTACTCCAACTTCTCTATGGTTCATATCCTCCAATACTACTCATAGATGCATGGGAATAAGCAAACAACACAGGAAAAACAGAATTTGTCAAAGACAGAATAGTCTGTAGTAATCTGCAGGGTTCGCCTACTTCTGGAACTCCCAAAAATTCAAACTAAATTTTTAAATTTGCGCAATTTGTCTATCGATCATCTTCAAAAAGAATTAACTAAAAATCACGCTCCAGTAAAATCCCGCGACTACTTTAGCGAGCGCTAACGATTCTGTTTTTGACAGCAAGATCGTATAAACTTCACACAAGTCTTCCCAAAGGTTCTACTTAGCACAAAAACTAAACAAAACATGAAACCACATCTAATCAGAGTATAGATGCAATATTTATTCCCTAACAGCAACAAAACAAAAACATAAAATTGGGTTGCCTCCCGACCAGCGCTATCGTTTTACACCCCTAGCTAGGCACGATACAAGATAGATCTAGGTATTACCATCCTTGGAAGGCAATCCATAAGTGGCTCTCATGATATATTCATATGGTAATTTTATTTTCTTTCTAGGAAAGTGTTCCATGCATTTCCTTAACGGAAATTGAAATCTAATATTTCCTTCCTTCATATCAATAATTGCACCAATCGTTCTAAGGAAAGGTCTACCAAGACTAATAGGACATGAAGGATTGCAATCTA
Source organism: Secale cereale (assembly GCA_902687465.1). Classification (NCBI taxonomy): domain Eukaryota; kingdom Viridiplantae; phylum Streptophyta; class Magnoliopsida; order Poales; family Poaceae; genus Secale; species Secale cereale. Next base: position 621,159,427 of record LR738714.1, read on the forward strand.
TATCAAGAACAATGAAATCTACGGGCACATAATTCCTATTGGCAACAATAAGAACATCATTAATTCTTCCCATAGGTTTCTTAATAGTGGAATCCTCAAGATGCAAATTTAAAAAAACAATCATCAAGCTCATGGAACCCTAGCAAATCACACAAAGTTTTTGGGATAGTGGAGACACTAGCACCCAAATCACACAAAGCATAACATTCATGATCTTTTATTTTTATTTTGATAGTAGGTTCCCATTCATCATAAAGCTTTCTAGGGATAGAAACTTTCAACTCAAGTTTTCTTCATAAGATTGCATCAAAGCATCAACTATATGTTTAGTGAAAGCTTTATTTTAACTATAAGCATGCGGAGAATTTAGCACGGATTGCAACAAGGAAATACAATCAATCAAAGAGCAATTATCATAATTGAATCCCTTGAAATCGAAAGTAGTGGGTTCATCACGATGCAAAGTTTTAATCTCTTCACTCCCACTTTTAGCAATTTTAGCATCAAGATCTAAAACTCCGAAACATTGGGACACCTTAAAGCAGAATCATCTCCAATCCTATTCTCATCAAGATTAATACTAGAAAACAAGGATCTAATAGGAGACACATCAATTACTTTCAGATCTTCATATTTATTTTCATGATAACTAGAAGAACGCGATTTAATATAATCTTCTCTTTTAGCATGCATTCTAGCGGTTCTTTCTTTGCATTCATCAATTGAAATTATCATGGCTTTGAGAGACTCATTGATATCATGCTTAGGTGGGATAGATCTAAATTTCAAAGAATCAACATCAAGAGTAATTATATCCACACTTCTAGCCAATTCATCAACCTTAAGCAATTTCTCTTCAAGCAAAGCATTGAAATTCTTTTGCGAGATCATAAACTCTTTAACACTAGTTTCAAATTCAGAAGGCATCTTTCCATAAGAGTTGTTGTAGGAATTACCATAATTATTAGAGGAATTACAAGGAAAAGGCCTAGGATTAAAATTACCTCTATAAGCATTGTTACCAAAATTATTTCTACCAACAAAATTCACATCCAAAGATTCATTGTTATTCTCAATCAAAGTGGACAATGGAATATCATTAGGATAAGAAGAAGCACTCTTAGCAGCAAACAATTTCATAAGTTCATCCATCTTTCCACTCAAAACACTAATTTCTTCGATAGCATGTACTTTTTTACTAGTAGATCTTTCGGTGTGCCATTGATAATAATTAACCATAATATTATCTAGGAGTTTGGTAGCTTCTCCTAAGGTGGTTTCCATGAAAGTGCCTCCGGCGGCCGAATCTAAAAGATTTCTAGAAGCAAAATTCAAGCCAGCATAAAAGTTCTGAATAATCATCCATAGATTCAAACCATGTGTAGGGCAATTACGTATCATCAATTTCATTATCTCCCAAGCTTGTGCAACATGCTCATGATCTAGTTGCTTAAAATTCATAATATCGTTTCTAAGAGAGATGATCTTAGCAGGAGGGAAATACTTAGAGATAAAAGCATCTTTGCACTTATTCCATGAATCAATACTATTTCTGGGCAAAGAGGAAAACCAAGTTTTAGCATGATCTCTAAGTGAAAACAGAAATAACTTCAATTTAACAATATCATTATCTGTATCCTTTTCTTTTGCATATCACACAAAATCAACAAAGTTGTTTAGATGGGTAGCGGCATATTCACTAGGAAGGCCGGAGAATTGATCTTTCATGACAAGATTCAACAAAGCAGCATTGATCTCACAAGATTCAGCATCGGTAATAGCATCAATCGGAGTGTTAATAAAGTCATTGTTGTTGGTATTGCAGAAGTCACACAATTTGGTATTGTTCTGAGCCATAGTGACAAGCAAGTAATCCAACACACACAAGCAAACAAGAAGCAAGCGATCGATAAACACACGGCAGAAGAAGGAAAATAAAATGGCAAGGGTGAAGTGGGGGAGAGGAAAACGAGAGGCAAAAAATGTAATGCGAAGGATAAGGGTTTGTGATAGGTACTTGGTATATGACTTTTGTGTAAGCCTCCCCGGCAACGGCGCCAGAAATTCTTCTTGCTACCTCTTGAGCTTGCGTTGTATTCCCTCGAAGAGGAAAGGGAGATGCAGCACAGTAGCGTAAGTATTTCCCTCAGTTTTTGAGAACCAAGGTATCAATCCAGTAGGAGACCACGCGCCAGTCCCTCGCACCTGTACAAATAAATAAGAACTTCGCAGCCAACACGATAAGGGGTTGTCAATCCCTTTATGGTCACTTACGAAAGTGAGATCTGATAGAGATGATAGTTGATATTTTTGGTATTTTTGGTTTAATAAAATAGCAAATAAAAGCGGTAAAAGTAAAGTAGATGTAGACTGATATGTTGAGAATAGACCCGGGGGCCATAGTTTTCTCTAGTGGCTTCTCTCATGATAGCGATATTCTACGGCGGGTAAACAAATTACTGTTGAGCAACTGATAGAAAATCGAATAATTATGAGACTATCTAGGCATGATCATTGTATATAGGCATCACGTCCGAGACAAGTAGACCGACTCCTGCCTGCATCTACTACTATTACTCCACACATCGACCGCTATCCAGCATGCATCTAGTGTATTGAGTTCATACGAACAGAGTAACGCTTTAAGCAAGATGACATGATGTAGAGGGATAAACTCAAGCAATACGATGTAAACCCCATCTTTTTATCCTCGATGGCAACAATACAATACGTGCTTTGCTACCCCTACGTTCAATGGGAAAGGACACCGCAAGATTGAACCCAAAGCCAAGCACTTCTCTCATTGCAAGAACTAGAGATCTAGTAGGCCAAACCAAACCAATAATTCGAAGAGACTTGCAAGGATATTATGAGCACACATAAAAGGTTCAAAGAAGAAGCAAATATCTTTCATAGATAAACTTGATCATAAACTCACAATTCATCGAATCTCGACAAACACACCGCAAAAAGAGATTACATCGAATAGATCTCCTCGAAGACCAAGGAGAACTTTGTATTGAGATTTAAAGAGAGAGAAGAAGCCATCTAGATACTAGCTATGGACCCAAAGGTCTGTGGTAAACTACTCACAACTCATGGTGAGGGCGATGATGATGATGAAGGCCTCCGTGATGGATCCCCCTCTTGCGGAGCTCCGGAACAGGCTCCAAGATGGGATCTCCACGGGAACAGAAGCTACTGCGGTGGAATTAGGGTTTTTTCTCTGTCCTCGGAGTTTCTGGGGTACGTGGACTTATATAGGAAGAAGGAGGGCACCGGGGGCCACTTGAGGGGGCCTCGGGGCAAGGGGCGCGCCTTGGGAAGGGGGGCGCGCCCCCCACCCTCGAGATCCACCTCTCTGTCCCCTGACTTGGTCCTCATGCTCCACTTGCGTGATTTTCTCCAAAAATATCTCTCGCGAAGGTTTCATTCCGTTTGTACTCCGTTTGATATTATTTCTCTGCAAAACCCTGAAATAGGCAAAAAAAACAGCAATCTGGACTGGGCCTTTGGGTTAGTAGGCTAGTCCCAAAAATGATATAAAAGTGAATGATAAAGCCCATTAAACATCCAAGACTTCATAAATAATAGCATGGAACAATCAAAAATTATATATACGTTGGAGACATATCATAGAGCTATGCTCCCCGGCAATGGCGCCAGAAAATAGTCTTGATAACCCACAAGTGTAGGGGATCGCAACAGTTTTCGAGGGTAAAGTATTCAACCCAAATTTATTGATTCGACACAAGGGGGGCGAAAGAATACTCTTAAGTATTAGCAGCAGAGTTGTTAATTCAACCACACCTGGAAACTTAGTATCTGCAGCAAGATAGTTTAGTAGCAAAGTAATATGATAGTGGTGGTAGCAGCAATAAAAGTAACGATAGTGTTTTTGTAGTTTTTGTGATAGTAGCAACGGAAAAGTAAATAAGCAACTAGCAATATAGGTAAAGCTCGTAGGCATTGGATCGGTGATGGGAAATTACGTCGGATGCAATTCATCATGTAGAAGTTATAACCAAGGGTGACACAGAACTAGCTCCAGTTCATCAATGCAATGTAGGCATGTATTCGAATATAGTCATACGTGCTTATGGAAAAGAACTTGCATGACATGTTTTGTCCTAACCTCCCGTGGCACCGGGGTCCTATTGGAAACTAAGGGATATTAAGGCCTCCTTTTAATAGAGTACCGGACCAAAGCATTAACACATAGTGAATACATGAACTCCTCAAACTATGGTCATCACCGGAGTGGTCCCGATTATTGTCACTTCAGGGTTGCCGGATCATAACACATAGTAAGTGACTATAGACTTGCAAGATAGGATCAAGAACACACATATATTCATGAAAACATAATAGGTTCATATCTGAAATCATGGCACTCGGGTGCTAGTGTCAAGCATTAAGCATAGCAAAGTCATAGCAACATCAATCTCAGAACATAGTGGATACTAGGGACCAAACCCTAACAAAACTAACTAGATTACATGATAGATCCCATCCAACCCATCACCGTCCAGCAAGCCTATGATGGAATTACTCACACACGGCGGTGAGCATCATGGAATTGGTGATTGAGGAAGGTTGATGATGACGATGGCGACGATCTCCACTCTCTGGAGCCCCGAACGGACTCCGGAACAGCCCTCCCGAGAGAGATTAGGGCTTGGCGGCGGCTCCGTCTCGTAAAACACAATATTCTTCCTATCTGATTTTTTTCTCCCCGAAACGGAAGATATAGGATCTGGGGGTACGTCGGTGGAGCATCGGGGGGCCCACGAGGCAGGGGGCGCGCCCTGGGCAGGGGGGTGTGCCCCCCACCCTCGTGGACAGGGTGTGGGCCCCCGGGTGAGGATCTTCTTGCAGATATTTTTTTAATATTTTATGAAATAATTCTCCGTTGATTTCCAGGCGATTCCGAGAACTTTTTATTCTGCACAAAAACAACACCACGGCAGTTGTGCTGAAAACAGCGTCGGTCCGGGTTAGTTCCATTCAAATCATGCAAGTTAGAATCCAAAACAAGGGAAAAAGGGTTTGGAAAGTTAGATACGTTGGAGACGTATCACTCGTAGATTTTTGCAATAAGTATATGAGTTCTTATGACTAATGTTGAGTCCATGGATTATACGCACTCTCACCCTTCCACCATTGCTAGCCTCTCTTGTACCGCACAACTTTCGCCGGTACCGTAAACCCACTATATATCCTTCCTCAAAACAGCCACCATATTGTTCCTCAAAACAGCCACCATACCTACCTATCATGGCATTTCCATAGCCATTTCGAGATATATTGCCATGCAACTTTCCACTGTTTCGTTCATATGACACGCATCATATTGTCATATTGCCATGCATGATCATGCAGTTGACATCGTATTGGTGGCAAAGCCACCATGCATAATTTTTCATACATGTCACTCTTGTTTCATTGCACATACCGGTACACCGCCGGAGGCATTCATATAGAGTCATACTTTGTTGTAGTATCGAGTTGTAGTATCGAGTTGTAATGAAAGTGTGATGATCATCATTATTAGAGCATTGTCCCATGGGAGGAAAGGCTAAATCAATAAAGCCCCTCCGCAAAAAAAAGAAAAAAAAGAAAGGCCCAAAAAAAGGGAGAAAAAGAAAAAAAGAAAAAAGGGGACAATTGCTACTATGTTTTTTTCCACACTTGTGCTTCAAAGTAGCACCATGTTCTTCATTGTAGAGAGTCTCATGCTTAGTCACTTTATATGCTAGTGGGAATTTTCGTTATAGAACTTGGCTTGTATATTCCAACGATGGGCTTCCTCAAATGCCCTAGGTCTTCGTGAGCAAGCAAGTTGGATGCACACCCACTAGTTTCTTTTGTTGAGCTTTCATACATATTTAGCTCTAGTGCATCTGTTGCATGGCAATCCCTACTCACTCACATTGATATCGATTGATGGGCATATCCATAGCCCGTTAATACGCCTAGTTGATGTGAGACTATCTTCCTCATTTTTGTCTTCTCCACAGCCACCTCTATTCCACCCATAGTGCTATGTCCATGGCTCACGCTCATGTATTGCGTGAAAGTTGAAAGGTTTGAAAGAATAGAGTATGAAAACAAGTGCTTGGATGAAATCGGGGTTGTGCATGATATGAATATTTTGTGTGATGAAGAGGGAGCATAGCCAGACTATATGATTTTGTAGGGATAACTTTCTTTAGCCATAGTATTTTGAGAAGACATGATTGCTTTGTTAGTATGCTTGAAGTATTATTATTTCTTATGTCAATATAGACTTTTATATTGAATCTTTCAGATATGAACATTCATGCCACAATTAAGAGAATTACATTGAAAAACTATGTTGGTTAGCATTCCACATCAAAAATTCTTTCTTTATCATTTACCTACTCGGGGACGAGCAGGAATTAAGCTTGGGGATGCTTGATACGTCTCCAACGTATCTATAATTTTTTATTGTTCCATGCTATTATTTAAGAAGCCTTGGATGTTTAATGGGCTTTATCTTACACTTTTAAATCATTTTTGGGACTAACCTACTAACCCAAAGGCCCAGTCCAGATTGCTGTTTTTTGCCTGTTTCAGGGTTTTGCAGAAAAATAATATCAAACGGAGTCCAAACGGAATGAAACCTTCGCAAGAGATATTTTTGGAGAAAATCACGCACGGAGAACTTGAGAACCACGTCAGAAGATCCACGAGGGGCCCACGAGGGTTGGGGGTGCGCCCCCCTTCTCAGGGCGCGCCCCCTGTCTCGTGGGGCCCCCGTGACTCCCCTGGTGTCCTCCTTCCTCCTATATAAGTCTACGTACCCCGAAACCATCAGCAACAGAGAGAAAACCCTAATTCCACCGCCGTAACCTTCTGTTCCCGTGAGATCCCATCTTGGAGCCTGTTCCGGAGCTCCACCGGAGGGGGATCCATCACGGAGTTCTTCTTCGTCATCATCATCGCCCTCACCATGAGTTGTGAGTAGTTTACCACAGACCTTCGGGTCCATAGCTAGTATCTAGATTACTTCTTATCTCTCTCTAGATCTCAATACAAAGTTCTCCTCGGTCTTCGAGGAGATCTATTTGATGTAATCTCTTTTTGCGGTGTGTTTGTCGAGATTCGATGAATTTTGAGTTTATGATCAAGATTATCTATGAGAAATATTTGGTTCTTCTCTGAACTTTTTATGTGTGCTCATAATATCCTTGCAAGTCTCTTCGAATTATTGGTTTGGTTTGGCCTACTAGATCTATAGTTCTTGCAATGGGAGAAGTGCTTGGCTTTGGGTTCAATCTTGCGGTGTGCTTTCCCAGTGACAGTAGGGGCAGCAAGGCATGTATTGTATTGTTGCCATCGAGGATAAAAAGATGGGGTTTATATCATATTGCTTGAGTTTATCCCTCTACATCATGTCATATTGCTTAAGGCGTTACTCTGTTCTTATGAACTCAATACACTAGATGCATGCTGGATAGCGGTCGATGTGTGGAGTAATAGTAGTAGATGCAGAATCGTTTCGGTCTACTTGTCTCGAACGTGATGCCTATATACAATGATCATGCCTAGATAGTCTCATAATTATTCGCTTTTCTATCAATTGCTCGACAGTAATTTGTTTACCCGCCGTAGAATATCGCTATCATGAGAGAAGCCACTAGAGAACACTATGGCCCCCAGGTCTATTCTCAACATATCAATCTGCAACTACTTTACTTTTACCGCTTTTAATTTCTGTTCTTATAAACAAAAATATCAAAAATATAAACTATCATCTCTATCAGATCTCACTTTCGTAAGTGACCGTAAAGAGATTGACAACCCCTTATCGCGTTGGCTGCGAAGTTCTTATTTGTTTGTGCAGGTGCGAGGGACTCGCGCGTGGTCTCCTACTGGATTGATACCTTGGTTCTCAAAAACTGAGGGAAATACTTATGATGTTGTGTTGCATCTCCCTTTCCTCTTCGAGGGAATACAACGCAAGCTCAAGAAGTAGCAGCCATTTTCTCATGAATGATGAGCGGAGTCCACTCATCGTGAGAATAATCCACCTAGCATGGAAGATATAGACAGCCCTAGTTGATACATGAGCTGTTGATACGTCTCCAACGTATCTACTTTTCGAAACCCTTATGCCCTTGTTTTTGACTCTAACTTACATGATTTGAATGGAACTAACCCAGACTAGCGTTGTTTTCAACAGAACTGCCATGGTGTTGTTTTTGTGCAGAATAAAAAGTTCTCGGAATCGCGTGAAAATCAACGGAGAATTATTTCAGAAAATATAAAAAATATCTGGAAGAAGATCCTCACTGGGGGGGCCACACCCTGTCCACGAGGGTGGGGGCGCGCCCCCCTACCTCGTGGGCCCCCCGATGCTCCACCGACGTACCCCCAGATCCTATATCTTCCGTTTCAGGGAGAAAAAAATCAGAGAAAAAGAATTATCGTGTTTCACGAGACGGGGCCGCAGCCAAGCCCTAATCTCTCTCGGGAGGGCTGATCTGGAGTCCGTTCGGGGCTCCGGAGAGTGGAGATTGTCGCCATCGTCATCATCAATCTTCCTCCATCACCAATTCCATTATGCTCACTGCCGTGTGTGAGTAATTCCATCTTAGGCTTGCTGGACGGTGATGGGTTGGATGGGATCTATCATGTAATCGAGTTGGTTTTGTTACGGTTTGATCCCTAGTATCCACTATGTTCTGAGATTGATGTTGCTATGACTTTTCTATGCTTAATTCTTGTCACTAGGGCCCGAGTGCCATGATTTCAGATCTGGACTTATTATGTTTTCATGAATGTATGAGTGTTCTTGATCCTATCTTGCAAGTCTATAGTCACCTACTATGTGTTATGATCCGGCAACCCCGAAGTGACAATAATCGGGACCACTCCCTGTGATGACCGTAGTTTGAGGAGTTCAAGTATTCACTATGTGTTAATGCTTTGGTGTGGTACTATATTTAAAGGAGGCCTTAATATCCCTTAATTTCCAATAGGACCCCGCTGCCACGGGAGGGTTGGACAAAAGATATCATGCAAGTTCTTTTCTATAAGCATGATTGACTATATTCAGAATACATGCCTACATTGCATTGATGAATAGGAGCTAGTTCTGTGTCACCCTAGGTTATAACTTCTACATGATGAATTGCATTCGACGTAATTTCCCATCACCGATCCAATGCCTACGAGTTTTACCTATATTGCTTGTCGCTTATTTACTTTCCTGTTGCTATTATCACAAAAACTACAAAAACATTATCGTTACTTTTATTGCTGCTACCGCCACTATCATATTACTTTGCTACTAAACTATCTTGCTGCAGATACTAAGTTTCCAGGTGTGGCTGAATTGACAACTCAGCTGCTAATACTTAAGAGTATTCTTTGGCACCCCTTGTGTCGAATCAATAAATTTGGGTTGAATACTTTACCCTCGAAAACTATTGCGATCCTCTACACTTGTGGGATATAATAACTATTTTCTGGCGCCGTTGCCGGGGAACATAGCTCTATTCTTTAAGTCACTTGGGATTTATATCTGTTGATCACTTTGAAAAATTTGAAGGACTCAAAAACCAAGATCTTACCCTCAACTACGAGGGGAGGTAAGGAACTGCCATCTAGCTATGCACTTGATTCTCCTTCTGTTATGAGTAAACTTGTGACACCTACTCCTGCTATTGAATCTGATATGTCGTATGTTCTTGATGATGCTACTTCCGCTATGTATGATGAAACTACCTCTATGCCTGATACTGTGCCACTAGGTGAATTTCTAGATGAACAAATTGCTAAAGTTAGGGAGAGTGCAAATGTTGATTATATTTATGAAAGTGATGATGAAACTACTCCCAATAGATATGAATTGCCTGTTGTGCCTGAGGGTTATGTTATGGATGAAGAAACTGCTAGAGACTTTCTTGCTTGCAATGATAGATATGATCTTAAGAAGTTATTAGCTAAGCTGGAAGAAAAGTCCTTGAATGCTAGAATGAAACATGACCCTGCTTTTGCTACTTCACCTATCTGTGTTACTGATATGGATTATGAATTCTCTGTTGATCCTGAGTTAATAACTTTGGTTGAATCTGATCCTTTCCATGGCTATGAGTCTGAAACTGTTGTAGCACATCTTACCAAGTTGAATGGTATAGCCACCCTGTTTACCAACGATGAAAAGATTCACAATTACTATATGCTTAAGTTGTTTCCGTTCTCATTAAAGGGTGATGCTAAGACTTGGTTTAATTCTCTTTATCATGGTTGTGTGCGTAGTCCCCAGGATATGATGTATTACTTTTCTGCTAAACATTTTCCCGCTCATAAGAAACAAGTTGCCTTACGGGAAATATATAACTTTGCTCAAACTGAAGAAGAGAGTCTCCCACAAGCTTGGGGGAGGCTTCTCCAGTTACTTAATGCTTTGCATGATCATCCTCTTGAGATGCATGATATACTTGATGTCTTTTATAATGGACTAACCGATGCTTCCAAAGACCACCTGGATAGTTGTGCTGGTTGTGTTTTCAGGGAAAGAACAGTTGAACAAGCTGAATTATTATTGAATAATATGCTGGCCAATGAAAATAATTGTACACTTCCTGAACTAGCCCCTAAGCCAACTCCGAAGAAAAGAGGTGTTCTATTTCTCAGTCCTGAAGATATGCAAGAGGCAAAGAAATCTATGAAAGAAAAAGGTATTAAAGCTGAAGATGTTAAGAATTTACCACCTATTGAAGAAATACATGGTCTTGATAACCCGACACAGGTAGTAAAGGTAAATTCTCTTTATAGATTTGGTGAAGGTGATATTCCTCGTTATAAGTCTGCTAGCCAATGCTTAGATGAGTTTGACAATTTTATTCTGAAACAAGAAAACTTCAATGCTTATGTTGGTAGACAATTACAACACAATGCTTATATGATTGAACGCTTGAGTGATTATTTGTCTAGAGCTAAAGGTGAACTGAAACTTATTAGTATACATGCTTATATGGTCACCACTCAAGTAGAACAAGTACTTAAGGCTCGGAATGATTTGCTCAATGAATTAAATAGTAAGAATAATGATAATGCCATTAGAGTTGTGACTAGAGGTGGTAGAATGACTCAGGAACCTCTGTATCCTGAAGGCCACCCTAAGAGAATTGAGCAAGATTCTCAGAGAGCTAATTTAGATGCACCTAGTTCTTCTAAGAAGAAGAAAAAGAAAAATGATAGAACTTTGCATGCTTCTAGTGAACATGTAGCTGACACACTTGTGAATTCCAATGATATATTTGTTTCTGATGCTGAGACACAATCTGGTAATGAACATGAACCTAGTGATAATATTAATAATGATGTTCATGTTGATGCTCAACCTAGCAATGATAATGATATAGATATTGAACCTGCTATTGATCTTGATAACCTACAATCAAAGAATCAACGTTATGATAAGAGAGACTTTGTTGCTAGGAAGCACGGTAGGGAAAGAGAACCATGGGTTGAGAAACCCATGCCTTTTCTTCCGAAACCATCCAAGAAAAAGGATGATGAGGATTTTGAGCGCTTCGCTGAAATGATTAGACCTATCTTTTTGTGTATGCGTTTGACTGATGTGCTTAAAACAAATCCTTATGCCAAGTATATGAAAGATATTATTACCAACAAAAGAAAGATACCTGAAATAGAAATTTCCACCATGCTTGCCAATTACACTTTTGAGGGTGGAATGCCTAAGAAATTAGGAGATCCAAGAGTACCTACTATACCTTTCTCCATTAAGAGAAATTATGTTAAAACTGCTTTGTGTGATCTTGGAGCTGGTGTTAGTGTTATGCCTCTCTCTTTATATCGTAGACTTGACTTGAGTAAGTTGACACCTACTGAAATATCTTTGCAAATGGCTGCTAAATCAACTGCTATACCTGTCGGTATTTGTGAGGATGTGCCTGTTGTAGTTGCAAATGTTACTGTTCTAACAGACTTTGTTATACTTAATATTCCCGAGGACGATAATATGTCTATTATTCTTGGAAGACCTTTTTTGAATACTGCAGGGGCTGTTATTGATTGCAACAAAGGCAATGTCACTTTTCATGTCAATGGTAATGAGCATACGGTACACTTTCCGAGGAAACAACCTCGGGTCCATAGTATCAATTATATTGGAAAAACTTCAACTATCACTATTGGAGGTTTTGAGTTTCCTATTCCAACTATGAAGAAGGCTTATGACATCCTTATTGTTGGGGACATACATATCCCCATTGAGGTAACCTAGTGTTAATCGAAAATTCGCCGGTTTCATGTTACTCGAAAAGAGTTTATTAACAAGACCTGATCAACCTTGTTAAATGATTCCTTTTGATGAACATGGGATAGGTGAATCTAGATAGCACAAACCTTCTGTAACCTCTTTTTACTTTCTGTTAATTAGGATAAATAAAGAGAAAAATAGCATTGTCTGTCTGTTTCCAGACTTATCCATGCAATAAAAAATATCCCGAAAATAAAAGTTCTCCAAATGCCATGAAAATGAAATATGATTTTTTCTAGAATATTTAAGAAAATATGGCACTGAACACACAGCAAGGGGAGCCAACACGTGGCCACGAGGGCACAGGGCGCGCCCCCCTGCCCAGGTTGCGCCCCCTGCCTTGTGGGCCCCACGTGCCCCCCCCCCACTTATCCTTTCACCCATGCTCTTCTTCTTCCTCCCAAAAAAAATCCTCAACCAGCTCAAACCCGAGTTCTAGCTCATCTCGCTGGCATTTTCGATCTCCTTGCTCAAAGCACCATTCATCAAACTGTTTGGGGAGATTGTTCCTTGGTATGTGACTCCTCCATTGGTCCAATTATTTTTTGCTCTAGTGCTTTATTTGTTGCAAATTTATGCCGCTGTGGTGACCTTGTTCTTGAGCTTGCATGTCAAATTTTCTTGGTCCCAAGTAGTTCTAATGCATGATTTAGCCTCTAGGCACTAGTAGGAGTTGTTGCTATCAATATTGTTGAGTTTGGTTAACTTTTATTGTGAGTTACGAAAAATTGCAGAAAAATTCAGAAAAATGTCTAGGAGAAACTTCCAAGGTGGTTCTTCAAGGAAGCAAGAACCAAGGCTCGCGTTTCGTGAGCCGGACGACGAACTACCGAGGGACGCTGACGTACGGCCTTGTGAATGGCCGTCAGATGAATTCATGGGTCAAGCAGGCATCAAAGATGAATTTTATGCATACGTGCGCAATGCTGACCTCGAGGACTTCATACAAGATAAGTGTCCTCAATACTGTGGCTTAACTGATAGATTTGTGAGAAGGTTTAAATTTTCATCTTCAGGTAACTCTCACACTGTCCTGTTTGACCTTTATGATAAATCTTATACCATGGATTTGGAGGATTTTAATGTTGCCTGCAAGCTCCCACAGTGGGGCGGTATGAGTGATCTTCGCAAATCTGAATTTAGAGAATTCCTACCTAGTATTACAGTGGGGGAATCCAGGGACGTCATACAAGCTACCACGGGGAGCATACATTTTCCTGCTATTCATTACTTTGCTCTCTTTATCGATAGATGCATAAACGGTAAAAATGAAGCTTGTCACATGTGTGTCCCTGATCTTAGTGTTCTTAGGAGTGATGTACTAGGTGATAGGCAATATAACTTGGGGCAATTGTTGCACGTAGGCTACACCATAATGGTTTGCATGGAGATTTATTAGGTGGGATCTATGCTACCCGTATAGCCCGCTATCTTGGTGTGTCTGTGCACTTGAATGATGAAACTTTACCTCCTGCTTATTTAGACTGCCATGCTATGACTAGTCACTGATTTATAGAGTGGGATAATCAAACCCTCAAATATCGACTAATCTTTAACAGGAAGCATGCCATCCCTATTATTCTTCCTACCCCTACTTTGTTTAACTTTCACGAAAAAGGGAGATACACCATAACTATGGAGGAGGCAAATGCTTATTATAACATGACGGAGGCAACCCGCCTTCGAGCTGCAGCTCAGCATGCAGCATCTGCTGCGTCTCAGTACGACCCCAACTACAACTTTGGATATCCGTCAGGCCAATACTGGCCATAGACCAACTTAGGACAAAAGCCTAAGCTTGGGGGAGTACGTGTTTCTCACCGACTTACTTTCATGTTCACACTTATTCTAGTTGTCGGTGCTCACACTCTTTCACTGTACCATCCATGCTTAGTTTCAATTTCTTTTTCTTAGTCTTTTTCTTGTGTGCTAGAAAAACCCAGAAAAACAAAAAATATTAGTTGTAGCTTCTAGCTAGTTTACTTTCTTTGCTTGTAGTAGTAGTTAAAAAAATGAAAACCCAAAAAGATTTCCCATTCTTATTTTGCTTGTTGGGAGCTTTCCCATGTATATAGTTTCTTTTCTTTTATTTAGGGGTTAAGAGTAGAAGACCATGATTGAAAATGCTTAGTGGCTCTCATATGCTTTGTTGTTGATTTAACCTTGAGCCATATTACCTTGTCTTCTCTCTTGTATTAAATGTCTGCAGATTCCAGCTTAGTCCAATGAACGTGCACTATTATTATTATCCACGCCGTTCGGTCGTGCGAGAGAAAGGCAATAAGGATGATATATGATGAACTAATTGAGATGAGAAAAGCTGGTATGAACTCGACTTCTCTTGTTTTTGTAAATATGATTGCTCATCGTTCCTAATTCAGCTTGTTATGAATTAAACATGTTTGCAATGACAATTAGAGATCATAGCTGCTTATGCCATGCTTAATTAGCTGAGAGTTTATAATGGTCTATCTTGCGTGCCAACATGATATTAAAATGGTTGTGATGTGGTATGATGGGGTGGTATCCTCCTTTGAATGATTTAAGTGACTTGACTTGGCACATGTTCACGCATGTAGTTGAAACAAATCAACATAGCCTTCACGATATTTATGTTCATGGTGATTTATATCCTACTCATGCTTGCATTCATTGTTGATTAATTTTAATGCATGTTGATGACCGTTGTTGCTCTCTAGCTGGTCGCTTCCCAGTCTCTTTCTATCCTTCACCTGTACTAAGCGGGAATACTGCTTGTGCATCCACTTCCATAAACCCTAAAGTTATTCCACATGACTCCACCATTCCTTCCTATATGCGGTATTTACCTGTCGTTCCAAGTAAATTTGTATGTGCCAAACTCTAAACCTTCAAATGAAATTCTGTTTTGTATGCTCGAACAGCTCATGTATCAACTAGGGTTGTCTATATCTTCCATGCTAGGTGGGTTATTCTCACGATAACTGGACTCCGCTCATCATTCATGAGAAAATGGCTGGTCATCGGGATGCCCAGTCCCATGCTCAAAATCACAATAATTAAACAAAACTCCCCCAGGGATGTTGCTGGTTTGGACGGTACCCGTTGTTTCGGACTAGCCGTGGAGTGTGCTTGTTGGTGGTTGGGGGAGTATAAACTTTACCATTCTGTTTGGGAACCACCTATAATGTGCGTAGCATGGAAGATATCAAGATTCTTGGTTGTTATGTTGACAATGAAAGTATACCGCTCAAAATGTTATTCAATCTCTATTTAAAAATCGAGCTATGGCACCTCTACAAATCCCTGCTTCCCTCTGCGAAGGGCCTATCTATTTACTTTTATGCAGGGTCATCATTCTCTTATCAAAGAGCACCAGTAGGAGAGCACCTCTGTCATTGCATGCATTACTATTAATTTGCATTGAGTATGGTCATGACTGGATCTCTTTTACCATGAATTACAATGTCTAGTCAGTCCTTGTTTCTTAAAGGTGCTCTGCATTTATGTTTTGCGGTCTCAGAAAGGGCTAGCGAGATACCATCCTATTATATCATATCATGATTGTTTTGAGAAGTGTTGTCATCCGAGGTTTATTATTATTGCTCGCTAGCTGATTATCCCATTGATGTGAGTAGTCTTGAGACCTGAAAGTTATTGTGAACATGGTTAGTTCATGATCTTGTTGACAACCTAAATGTTAGCATAAATATTTACAACAACAAGAGCAAACAGAGTTTGTCAAAGTTTTTCTTTATCACTTTCAGTTTATCAACTGAATTGCTTGAGGACAAGCAAAGGTTTAAGCTTGGGGGAGTTGATACGTCTCCAACGTATCTACTTTTCCAAACCCTTTTGCCCTTGTTTTGGACTCTAACTTGCATGATTTGAATGGAACTAACCCGGACTGACGCTGTTTTTAGCAGAACTGCCATGGTGTTGTTTTTGTGCAGAATAAAAAGTTCTCGGAATCGCCTGAATATCAATGGAGAATTATTTCAGAAAATATAAAAAATATCTGCAACAAGATCCTCACCGGGGGGCCCACACCCTTTCCACGAGAGTGGGGGTGTGCCCCCCTGCCTCGTGGGCCCCCCGATGCTCCACCAACGTACCCCCAGATCCTATATCTTCTGTTTCGGGGAGAAAAAATCAGAGAAAAAGAATTATTGTGTTTCACGAGACGGAGCCGCCACCAAGCCATAATCTCTCTCGGGAGGGCTGATCTGGAGTCCGCTCGAGGCTCCGGAGAGTGGAGATCGTCGCCATCGTCATCATCAACCTTCCTCCATCACCAATTCCATGATGCTCACTGCCGTGTGTGAGTAATTCCATCGTAGGCTTGCTGGACAAAGATGGGTTGGATGGGATCTATCATGTAATCGAGTTGGTTTTGTTTGGGTTTGATCCCTAGTATCCACTATGTTCTCAGATTGATGTTGCTATGACTTTGCTATGCTTAATGCTTGTCACTAGGGCCCGAGTGCCATGATTTCAGATATGAACCTATTATGTTTTCATGAATATATGTGTGTTCTTGATCCTATCTTGCGCGTCTATAGTCACCTACTATGTGTTATGATCCGGCAACCCCGAAGTGACAATAATCAGGACCACTCCCGGTGATGACCGTAGTTTGAGGAGTTCATGTATTCATTATATGTTAATGCTTTGGTCCGGTACTCTATTAAAAGGTGGCCTTAATATCCCTTAGTTTCCAATAGGACCCCGCTGCCACGGAGGGTAGGACAAAAGATGTCATGCAAGTTCTTTTCTGTAAGCACGTATGACTATATTCGGAATACATGCCTACATTGCATTGATGAACTGGAGCTAGTTATGTGTCACCCTAGGTTATAACTTCTACTTGATGAATTGCATCCAACGTAATTTCCCATCACCGATCCAATGCCTACGAGTTTTACCTATATTGCTTGTCGCTTATTTACTTTCCCGTTGCTATTATCACAAAAACTACAAAAACATTATCGTTACTTTTATTGCTGCTACCGCCACTATTATATTACTTTGCTACTAAACTATCTTGCTGCAGATACTAAGTTTCCAGGTGAGGCTGAATTGACAACTCAGCTGCTAATACTTAAGAGTATTCTTTGGCTCCCCTTGTGTCGAATCAATAAATTTGGGTTGAATACTTTACCCTCGAAAACTGTTGCGATCCCCTACACTTGTGGGTTATCAGCTGTTCGAGCATACAAAACAGAATTTCATTTGAAGGTTTAGAGTTTGGCACATACAAATTTACTTGGAACGGTAGGTAGATACCGCATATAGGAAGGTATAGTGGACTCATGTGGAATAACTTTGGGGTTTATGGAAGTGGATGCACAAGAGGTATTCACGCTTAGTACAGGTGAAGGCTAGAAAGATACTGGGAAACGACCAGCTAGAGAGTAACAACGGTCATGAACATGCATTAAAACTAATCAACATTGAATGCAAGCATGAGTAGGATATAAATCACCATGAACATAAATATCGTGGAGGCAATGTTGATTTGTTTCAACTACATGCGTGAACATGTGCCAAGTCAGATCACTTAAATCGTTCAAAGGAGGATACCACCCCATCATACCACATCACAACCATTTTAATATCATGTTGGCACGCAAGATATACCATTATAAACTCTCAGCTAATTAAGCATGACATAAGCAGCTATGATCTCTAATTGTCATTGCAAGCATGTTTCATTCATAACAAGGTGAATCGGGAACGATGAACTATCATATTTAAAAAAACAAGAGAGGTCGAGTTCATACCAGCTTTTCTCATCTCAATTAGTTCATCATATATCATCCTTATTGCCTTTCACTCGCACGACCAAACGGTGTGGAAAATAATAATAGTGCACGTGCATTGGACTAAGCTGGAATCTGCAAACATTTAATACAAGAGAGAAGACAAGGTAATATGGCTCAAGGTTAAATCAACAACAAAGCATATGAGAGCCACTAAGCATTTTCAATAATGGTCTTCTACTCTTAACCCCTAAAGAAAATAAACTATTTACACGGGAAAGCTCCCAACAAGCAAAAGAAGAACGGGAAATCTTTTTGGGTTTTCATTTTTAATTACTACTACAAGCAAAGAAAGTAAACTAGCTAGAAGCAACAACTAAATTTTTTTTTGTTTTTCTGGGTTTTCTAGCACACAAGAAAAAGATTAAGAAAAATAAATTGAAACTAAGCATGGATGGTACAGTGAAAGAGTGTGAGCACCGACAACTAGAATAAGTGTGTGAACATGAATGTAAAGTCAGTGAGAAACACGTACTTCCCCAAGCTTAGGCTTTTGGCCTAAGTTGGTCTATGGCCATGGATCGAAGCTACTCCCTCCAGTGTACTGAGATGTGTCCTCTGGGTGCCACTGGTTGGCGAGCTCATCCAGCTCCCACCCATAAACAGACTGACGGTGAGGATCAAGCGGTGGCTCTGGCTCAGGCTCTGAAGCTTGTGCCTGGCCTTGGTACTTGTAGAAGGCATCTGATGTAATGAGTTACTTGCCAGTGGACACATCAAACAAAGATGGTGTAGGCAAGGTAGAAATTTCACAATATATTTCATCAAACCTTAATTTACAGTTAAGCGACATGTTCTTGTCTTTAACAATATAATCATGAGCTACCATGCTCTTGTAGTCTAGATAAACAGGGGCAAGCAATTTTTCTTCCTTCTCATGATGCCTAATAGGTATTCTAAAATGTTCAGCAAGGCGAGAAGCAAAGATGCCTCCAAAGACGGGCCCCTTTGAGCGGTTCAGACTCAGTCGTTTAGCAACGACGGCACCCAAGTTAAAAGTTGTGTCTTGAAACAAAGCATGGAGTAAAATGACAATGTCAGGGGCACTAAGATTCCCACTGTTCCCGCGACCAATTAAACATCAACTAGCAAATAAAGCAAAGTAGCGCAGAACAGGGAAGTGTATACTAGTGATTCTTGCCCCTGAAACTTGTCTAGTTTCCCATACAGCTATCATGTCAATAAACCCTTCGACGTCTTCACGACGTGGTCCGTCAAGTCTACCCCCAAAGGGTACCTTGCATATTTCACAAAAATCTAAGAGTGATATCTCCTTAATCACATCATATGAACGAAACTCTACCGTAGGTGGTGTTTTCCTAGCATGAAAATGAAAACTTTGCGTGAAAATATTGGTGAGTAAGAGATATTGTTCTTTCTGGTTGTGGAGGAAGTCGGTGAGGCCTGCATTATTTGCCAACCAATAAAAGTCTTCGTAAATCCTGGCGGACATCATGAAATCATTACAAGGCCATTCGCACGGTCGAACTTCCGCCATGCGAGGAAGATTATACTTGGGCTTCTTATTTTCTTCTTTCTTCTTCTCCTCTGAGCTCTTACTAGAAGAGCCTCTCAACAATCCTCACAGCAGCAAAAAGTTTCTGAAATTTTTAGTAACTCACAATAAAAGTTAACCAAACTCAACAAGATTGATAGCAACAACTCCTACTAGTGCCTAAAGACTATATCATGCATTAGAACTACTTGGGACCAAGAAAATTTGACATACAAGCTCAAGAACAAGGTCACCACAGCAGCAAAAATTTGCAATAAATAGAGCACTAGAACAAAAACTAATTTGACCAATGGAGGAGTCACATACCAAGGAACAATCTCCCCAAACAGTTTGGTGAATGGTGCTTTGAGCAAGGAGATCGAAAATGGCAGCAAGATGAGCTAGAACTCGGGTTTGAGCTGGTTGGTAATTTTTTTTGGGAGGAAGAAGAGCATGGGTGCAAGAATAAGTGGAGGGGGCCATGTGGGGCCCACGAGGCAGGGGGCGCGCCCTGGGCAGGTGCTGGCTCCCTTCGATGTGTGTTCTGTGCCATATTTTCTCAAATATTCTAGAAAAAAAACATATTTCATTTCCATGGCATTTGGAGAACTTTTATTTTCGGGATATTTTTTATTACACACATAAGTGTGGAAACAGACAGAAAATACTATTTTTTCTTTATTTATCCTAATTAACGGAAAGTAAAAAGAGGGTACAGAAGGTGGTGATATCTAGATTCACCTATCCCATGCTAATCAAAAGGAATCCATTAACAAGGTTGATCAGGTCTTGTTAGTAAACTCTTTCCGAGTAACATGAAACCGAAGAATTTTTGAATAACACTAGGTTACCTCAATGGGGATATGTATGTCCCCAACAATAAGGATGTCATATGTCTTCTTGATAGTAGGAATAGGAAACTCAATACCTCCAATAGTAATAGTTGAAATGTTTCCAATATAATTGATACTGTGGACCTGAGGTTGTTTCCTCGGAAAGTGTATTGTATGCTCATTACCATTGACATGAAAAGTGACATCGCCTTTGTTGCAGTCAATAACAGCCCCTGCAGTATTCCAAAAGGGTCATCCAAGAATAATAGACATACTATCGTCCTCGGGAATATCAAGGATAACAAAGTCCATTAGAATTGTAACATTTGCAACTACAATAGGCACATCCTCACAAATACCGATAGGTATAGCAGTTGATTTATCAGCCATTTGCAAAGATATTTCGGTAGGTGTCAACTTACTCAAGTCAAGTCTACGATATAAAGAGAGAGGCGTAACACTAACACCGGCTCCAAGATCACACAAAGCAGTTTTAACATAATTTTTCTTAATGGAACAAGGTATAGTAGGTACTCCTGGATCTCCTAATTTCTTTGGCATTCCACCTTTAAAAGTGTAATTGGCAAGCATGGTGGAGATTTCTACTTCAGGTATCTTTCTTTTGTTGGTAATAATATCTTTCATGTACTTAGCATAAGGATCTGTTTTAAGCACATCCGTCAAACGCATACGCAAAAAGATAGGTCTAATCATTTCAGCAAAGCGCTCAAAATCCTCATCATCCTTTTTCTTGGACGGTTTCGGAGGAAAAGGCATGGGTTTCTGAACCCATGGTTCTCTTTCCTTACCGTGCGTCCTAGCGACAAAGTCTCCCTTATCATAACGTTGATTCTTTGAATGTGGGTTATCAAGATCAATAGCAGGTTCAATCTCTACATCATTATTATTGCTAGGTTGAGCATCATCATGAACATCATCATTAATATTATCACTAGGTTCATGTTCATTACCAGATTGTGTCTCAGCATCAGAAATAGATATATCATTGGGATTCTCGGGTGTGTCAGCTACAGGTTCACTAGAAGCATGCAAAGTCCTATCATTTTTCTTTTTCTTCTTCTTAGAAGAACTAGGTGCATCTAAATTAGCTCTTTGAGAATCTTGCTCAATTCTCTTAGGGTGGCCTTCAGGATACAGAGGTTCCTGAGTCATTTTACCACCTCTAGTTGCAACTCTAACAGCACAGTCATTATTCTTACTATTTAATTCATTGAGCAAATCATTCTGAGTTTTAAGTACTTGTTCTACTTGAGTGGTGAACATAGAAGCATGTATACTAATAAGTTTTAGTTCACCTTTAGCTCTAGACAGATAATCACTCAAGCGTTCAATCATATCAGCATTGTGTTGTAATTGTCTACCAACAGAAGTATTGAAGTTTTCTTGTTTCACAATAAAATTGTCAAACTCATCTAAGCATTGGCTAGCAGACTTATAACGAGGAATATCACTTTCATCAAATCTATAAAGAGAATTTACATTTACTACCTATGTCGGGTTATCAAGACCATGCATTTCTTCAATTGGTGGTAAATTCTTAACATCTTCAGCTTTAATACCTTTTACTTTCATAGATTTCTTTGCCTCTTGCATATCTTCAGGACTGAGAAATAGAACACCTCTTTTCTTCGGACTTGGCTTAGGGGCTGGTTCAGGAAGTGTCCAATTATTTTCATTGGCCAGCATATTATTCAATAGTACTTCAGCTTGTTCAACTGTTATTTCCCTGAAAACACAACTAGCACAACTATCCAGGTGGTCTCTGGAAGCATCGATTAGTCCATTATAAAAGACATCAAGTATATCATGCATCTCAAGAGGATGATCAGGCAAAGCATTAAGTAATTGGAGAAGCCTCCCCCAAGCTTGTGGGAGACTCTCTTCTTCAATTTGCACAAAATTTTATATTTCCCGTAAGGCAGCTTGTTTCTTATGAGCGGGAAAATATTTAGCAGAGAAGTAATACATCATATCCTGGGGACTACGCACACAACCAGGATCAAGAGAATTAAACCAGGTCTTAGCATCACCCTTTAATGAGAACAGAAATAGCTTAAGGATATAGTAGTAACGAATCTTTTCATCGTTGGTAAACAGGGTGGCTATATCATTCAACTTAGTAAGATGTGTCTCAACAGTTTCAGACTCATAGCCATGGAAAGGATCAGATTCAACCAAAGTAATTAACTCAGTATCAACTAGAATTCATAATCCTTATCAGTAACACAGATAGGTGAAGTAGCAAAAGCAGGGTCATCTTTCATTCTAGCATTCAAGGACTTTTCTTTCAGCTTAGCTAATAATTTCTTAAGATCATATCTATCACTGCAAGCAAGAAAGTCTCTAGCAGTTTCTTCATCCATAACATTACCCTCAGGAACAACAGGCAATTCATATCTATTTGGAGAAGCTTCATCATCACTTTCATAAATATCATCAGTTTCAATATTTGCATTCTCCCTAACCTTAGCAATTTGTTCATCTAGAAATTCGCCTAGTGGCACGGTATCAGGCATAGAAGTAGTTTCATCATACATAGCAAAAGTAGCATCATCAAGAACATATGACATATCAGATTCAATAGCAGGAGTAGGTGTCGCAAGTTTACTCATAACAGAAGGAGAATCAAGTGCAGAGCTAGATGGCAGTTCCTTACCTGCCCTCGTAGTTGAGGGTAAGATCTTGGTTTTTGAGTCCTTCAAATTCTTCATAGTGATCAACAGATTTAAATTCCAAGTGACTTAAAGAATAGAGCTATGCTCCCCGGCAACGGCGCCAGAAAATAGTGTTGATAACCCACATGTGTAGGGGATCGCAACAGTTTTCGAGGGTAAAGTATTCAACCCAAATTTATTGATTCGACACAAGGGGAGCCAAAGAATACTCTTATGTATTAGCAGCTGAGTTGTCAATTCAACCACACCTAGAAACTTAGTATCTGTAGCAAGATAGTTTAGTAGCAAAGTAATATGATAGTGGCAGTAGCAGCAATAAAAGTAACGATAGTGTTTTTGTAGTTTTTATAATAGTAGTAACGGAAAAGTAAATAGGCAACAAGCAATATATGAAAAGCTCGTAGGCATTGGATCGGTGATGGGAAATTATGTTGGATGCAATTCATCATGTAGAAGTTATAACCTAGGGTGACACAGAACTAGCTCCAGTTCATCAATGCAATGTAGGCATGTATTCCGAATATAGTCATACGTGCTTATGGAAAAGAACTTGCATGACATCTTTTGTCCTACCCTCCCGTGGCAGCGGGGTCCTATTGGAAGCTAAGGGATATTAAGGCCTCCTTTTAATAGAGTACTGGATCAAAGTATTAACACATAGTGAATACATGAACTCCTCAAACTATGGTCATCACCGGGAGTGGTCCCGAATATTGTCACTTCGGGTTGCCGGATCATAACACATAGTAGGTGACCATAGACTTGCAAGATAGGATCAAGAACACACATATATTCATGAAAACATAATAGGTTCATATCTGAAATCATGGCACTCGAGCCCTAGTGACAAGCATTAAGCATAGCAAAGTCATAGCAACATCAATCTCAGAACATAGTGGATACTAGGGATCAAACCCTAACAAAACTAACTCGATTACATGATAGATCCCATCCAACCCATCACCGTCCAGCAAGCCTACTATGGAATTACTCACGCACGGCGGTGAGCATCATAGAATTGGTGATGGAGGGAGGTTGATGATGACGATGGCGACGATCTCCACTCTCCGTAGCCTCGAACGGACTCTAGAGCAGCCCTCTCGAGGGAGATTAGGGCTTGGCGGCGGCTCCGTCTCGTAAAACGCAATAATTCCTTCTCCCTGATTTTTTTTCTCCTCGAAAGTGAAGATATAGAACCTGGGGATACGTCGGTGGAGCACCAGGGGGCCCACGAGGCAGGGGGCGCGCCCTGGGCAGGGGGCGCGCCCCCCACCCTCGTGGACAGGGTGTGGGCCCCCTGGTATGGATCTTCTTGCAGGTATTTTTATATTTTCCAAAATAATTCTCCGTGGATTTTCAGGTGATTCCGAGAACTTTTATTTCTGCACAAAAACAACACCATGGCAGTTCTCCTGAAAACAGCGTCAGTCCGGGTTAGTTCCATTCAATTCATGCAAGTTAGAGTCCATAACAAGGGCAAAAGGGTAGATACATTGGAGACGTATCACTGGGCTACCGTGTAGTGTCGTGCTACAGGAAGGCCACCACACTTGATCTAATCGTGCCACCGCTACCCATGGCCATAGGAACAACCACACCGAGTTGCTGTCGCAACCCGCTCCACCCACCGGCTACCACAACAAAGACCACTGGGGCGCCAACCAACACCACATTACGTGCACCGTCACACCCTGGCCCAGTCCATCTGGTACCCCGCCACCCCAGCAGAGTAGAATGAACACTAGCTGCAAACATCACCACCTTAGAAGTGCCACCGGCCATCCCTACCACCGCCTAGAACCACTACTAGTCAGATCTGGGCAGGGGCTACCAGATCCACCGCGAGCACACCCCAGGGCCTCAAGAACCCCATGGCCTGAGCTGGAGGGGAGGAAGGGAGGAGGAAGCCTCGGCAGGCCACCCGTACGCCAGGAGGAGAGAGGGAGCCGGAGCAGAGGTCAGCCCGACGTCCAATGCCACTGAGCAGGGGCAGGCATCCCGCGACGCCCACCACCCACGTTTGAGAAGAAGCCGGCCCGCCGCCACCTACGCCACGCGGCCTTGGTCGGCGGCTCCACCTCCGTAACCACCTGTGTGTACTAAGTGGACTAGGATGGTTGCACTGTCTTAAGCTTGGTGGGGTGGAAACAACTTTCTCGTTGCATATGTACGAATGCTTCTCGTTCACACTTAGGAGTGTGTCATAGTGCGGGGTTTCATGGTTCTGACAATGCAAGTCATGCTTATATAGTTATCTATCACCCACTCTCCCTTTTTACATTAACATCATTTGCAGTGATGTGCGGTGGAGAAAAGCTTCTCTTGTGTAAAAAGAGGGTCTCCATACGTTGAGAATGAAAGGTTCCGACAATTTAAGAAGAGGGTTCTCGTTTCGCCAGTAAGAGGAGTGCCCCCTCCTTTGCAATGTTTTGACAAAAAGAAAGTGTCTTCTCCGCGGCTAAGAGTGGTTCTGGCGAAATTTATGTAACGATCTCTCCACCCCTAAATCAATCCTCACACTAGCACTCTCTATCTATCTACCACCCACTTTCTCTCTAATTCTCCATTATATGGAGCCTTCTCTCTATACCAATCTTTATGCATATAACCACACATACATAAAAGGTTCTCATACACAAAATAGAAGGTGCCCCTTGTGAGGTTATGGGTGGTTCTCGCAATGCAAAACGGAAGTTCCATGTGATGTATATCAATGCAGTAATAAGGTCACATTAGTTTTATGAAATTGCGATGCTAAAGTCGTGGATAAAATGGCTCGCATGCATACAAGGAGGCTTCATGCTCACATGTATGGGTACACGGCATACGAGGATAAAACGGCTCACATGAAATTACAAACTATGAAGGGGAGCTTTTGTTCGAGGACGAGCCTGCCCTCAAGTCGGATGGGGGGGGAGAGAAGGCCATGGAGGAGAAATATGGCGAGAAGCCACAACCACGGGGGAAGACCAACTCTAATAAGGAGGACAAGCGGGATGTGGCGTCGAATGTCTTGATCACAAGCGTGGAGGGCATGATGACCAAGAAGGACTCGAGGGAGGAGGAGTGCCGACGATACAAGGAAGAACAAATGAATGCCTTCATGGAGATCTAAAGAAGGAGGCTTGACATGGAGGCGGAGAAGCAAGCACCAACAAACTGGCCGCATCGACATCGTCGACCCGAGGAACCTCCAACACGACAACCTCCATCCCACGAACCATCGACACAATGGACTTCGGTGCCTCTAGTTGCTCACATGACAGAGGTGAAACATGTCCCTCACACAAAGTCGCCGATGAGTCCACCTCCAACTGCTTCAATGACAAAGGTGAAGCAGGGCTCAAACATATATCCCGAAGCTCGGGCATGAGCTGCAGCACCAGAGCCGCAAGCATGGTGATGGACTCACCCACAGCAGTACGCAACACAACTAACGATGCATACATCGACGATGAATTGTCCCGAACATGAGGGAGAAACAACCATACAATTTTTCCCCTCTGTCCTCCGTAGAGCCAACAACGGCTACACCAAGTGGTTGTGGCGTCTGCGTGTCCAGCAACGTAGTCGGCACAAGAGAGAGCCTACTCAAAGCAGCCTCTGCTCGCTCCAGGAAGCTCTCAATTCGTGTCTGCCAACCTTGAAGCAACTCAGTATGATCAGCCAGAGCAGTCTGAAGCACCACATTGGATGGGGATGCCGGGCTAGCGCAGGCACAAACCACAGACGCCCAAGATCAACGGCGAATTGTAATGGAGGGGAGCGTGTATTTTATTTTGCCCTCTGTTGAAGCAGGAGGTTGAAGATGCTGGGTGTCGAGGCGAGAGACGGGCGGGGCAGCAAGACATGCTAGCGAGGTGAGAACACACGCATAAAACGTAAAAAGCATCGACAAAAACACATGCACCTAGCATAAAAAACAATGGCCTCCTGCTGTGAGTCACACGGAAAAATGAATTGTTGCCATGTCTATGCAATCTGATAAAAACAAGACAAATGATTTTGTCTTTTACGATTCGCCCATATGCATCGTTCTACAAACTGCCCATCCTCTTTTACTGTTGCTCCTTTTTTTATCATGATCTCTTGGGCTCACGGGAGATCGTGCTCTTTTTTACTATGGGGATCGCATGTCGTACAAGAGCAGGCATGTCATGCAACCAGCTCAACATCATCAGTCCAAACGCCCCCAGTCCAAAGTCCAAACCAGCCCAACCAGCAGGCATGCCATGTGTCTCGGTTGGCGAGTGGCAGGAAAACCCCTCTGCCATACGCTGGGAACCCGCTGGACTACGACTACGAGGCAACTATTTTTTGTAGCTGCGGCGTCAAGGCAGCCCGGCTGACTTCGTCTACAAACGCTAACCCCGGAGATATCTGTCCTGCCCATGGTCTGCGGTAAGAAGCGGTTTTATCCTTTTCGCTTGCAGGTGGCACCCGTGAAGACAACAAGGCCAAAAATGTCTCGGATGAAAAAAAACAAGGCATAAGGAAAGAAACTCGCAGCAAAGAAAGAAAGGTTGAAACCTTCGCTAAACGGTTCTCCAGGTCAACCGTTCGGGCCAACAGCGGGTGGTTCCTACCTGCTGGATAGCCATCTTCGCAGCCTACTGCCTGCGCGGTGCTGATGTCTTGCAGGCAGCGTGGTCCACATTTCTCTATAAGAGGAAATAAGCATCAAACCATATATAATACGGAAATGCAAATGAGGTAAGAGGAGGGACCAGATCCCCACACGAGTGAGTGATATATATATATATATATATATATATATATATATATATATATATATAT
>LR738714.1:621187484-621382155 GCA_902687465.1 Secale cereale
TGCGTGTGTGTGTGTGTGTGTGTGTGTGTTGGGAAGTCATATTTTGGGTTCCGGAAAAAGGTGCAGTTTTTTCGATATTGTACTGAGAAGCTTCCAGAAGGTCCCGAAGGTGTCCGGAAGTCCACAAGTGGGTCCACCAAGACCCAAGGGCTAGCATGGGCTGCGGGGAGGCGCATTGGCCTTATTGGGATAGGCGCACCAAGTCCTCAAAAGCTCATGTGTCTAGGGAAGGGAAAAAAGGAAGGAGTCCTAGTAGGAATAGGATTGGACTTGGAGTCCATAGCTTGGAGGGTCTGTTTCCCACGCGCATCCACCTATATATAAAGGGGAGGGGGCGCCCTAATACGTCTCCAATGTATCTATAATTTTTTTATTGTTCCATGCTATTATCTTATCTGTTTTGGATATTTTATATGCATTAGTATGCTATTTTATATTATTTTTGGGACTAACCTATTAACCTAGGGCTCAATGCCAGTTTCTATTTTTCCTTGTTTTTGAGCTTCGCAGAAAAGGAATACTAAACGGAGTCCAAGCGGAATAAAACTTCACGATGATTTTTCTTGGACCAGAAGACACCCAGGAGACCTGGAATTCAAGTCGGAAGAGCCACGAGACAGCGGCAAGGGTGGAGGGCGCGCCCCCTACCTTGTGTGCCCCTCATGATGCCCCTGACGTAATTCGTCCTCCTATATATTCACATATATTCGAAAATCCTCAGAAGCATCTACGAAAACACTTTTCCACCGCCGCAACCTTCTGTTCCCGTCAGATCCCATCTTGGGGCCTTTTCCGGCATCCTGCCGGAGGGGGATTCGATCACGAAGGGCATCTACATCAACTCTATTGCCCTTCGGATGAAGCGTGAGTAATTTACCACCGACCTATGGGTCCATAGCTAGTAGCTAGATGACTTCTTCTCTCTCTTTGATTCTCAATACCATGTTCTCCTCGATGTTCTTGGAAATCTATCTGATGTAATCGTATTTTGCGGTGTGTTTGTCGAGATCCGATGAATTGTGGATTTGTGATCATCTTATCTATGAATATTATTTGAATCTTCTCTATATTCTTATATGTGTGATTTGGTATCTTTGTATTTCTCTTAGAATTATCAGTTTGGTTTGGCCAACTAGATTGGTTTTTCTTGCAATGGGAGAAGTGATTGGCTTTGGGTTCAATCTTGCGGTGTCCTTACCCAGTGACAAAGTAGGGGTAGTGAGGCACATATTGTATTTTTGCCATCGAGGATAAAATATGGGTTTATCATCATATTGCTTGAGTTTATTCATCTACATTATGTCATCTTACTTAAGCCGTTACTCTGTTCTTTTTGAACTTAATACTCTAGATACAGGCACGAGTCGGTCGATGTGTGGAGTAATAGTAGTAGATGTAGGCAGGAGTCGGTCTACTTGACACAGACTTGATACCTATATTGCATAATCATTGCCTTAGATATCGTCATAACTTTGCGCTTTTCTACCTATTACTCGACAGTGTTTTGTTCACCCACCGTATTATTTGCTTTCATGAGAGAAGCCTCTAGTGAAACCTATGGCCCCCGGGGTCTATTTTCCATCATATTAGTTTTCGATCTACTATTTTGCAATCTTTTACTTTCGGATCTATAAACCAAAAAACCAAAAATATTTTATCTTTTGTTTAGTTTTATTTTTCTATCTTTTTAAGATCTCGCCTTCGCAAGTGACCGTGAAGGGATTGACAACCCCTTTATCGCACTGGGTGCAAGTGTTTGATTGTTTGTGCAGGTATTGGTGATTTGCGCGTTCTTCTCCTACTAGATTGATACCTTGGTTCTTAACTGAGGGAAATACTTATCTCTACTTTGCTGCATCATCCTTTCCTCTTCAAGAGAAAAACCAATGCAAGCTCAAGAAGTAGCAGGAAGAATTTCTGGCGCCGTTGCCGGGGAGATCTACACGAAGTCAAGATCTACATCAAGCCTACCAAGTACCCATCATAAACTCTCATCTCTTGCATTACATTATTTACCATTATTATCTCATTTTCATCTCCCCACTCCTAAAAGGTTTTCATAAAAACGCAAAAATATTTGCCTTTTTATTCGCCCTTATGTCTTACTTGGTTTGTTTGCTCGTTTGCTCGGCATAATTGTGTTTATTCAAATTCAGCAGGAAAGTGTTATGGATCCTCATCCACTTGCTAATATTTTTAAAAGATCCAATTATGATAAACCAATTGCTAGTGATTCGTTTGTACTAGATTATCTTTATGAGGTTTTGCTTAAAATTCGTGAATCTGAAAATTGTGATGAAGTGTTCAAAGAAATTCATAAAGTGATTCACGATAGTTCCTTAAATGAAAAACATGATTGCAATGATGTTATTATAAATTCTAAGGGAAAATTGTGCTAATGATATGCAAAACCCTAAGCTTGGGGTTACTTATTTTGCTATGCCCACTACTTGTTGCATTGATCATGATTGGGGTGATGCTTCTTACGATCTTGAAAATTTATTTAAACCCCATGATGAATATGAGATTGATAATAATGTTTTCCATAATATTAAAAGTGGGTTTGAAAGAATGTCAACTTTTGATCCCACTACTTTGGATATTGATCAATCTTATGATTTTTTTTATGAAAGTGGGCTTGGAGAAGCAATGACTTTGTTCTATGTTAATCCCACTATTTTGAATGAGTGTCAACTTTGCATGCATATGGATCATGTAGAGAATACGTTATGTGATAGCTATATTGTTGAGTTTGAATATGATCCTACATGCAATTATTATGAGAGGGGAAAACATGGTTTTAGAAATTTTCATGTTACTAAATTACCTCTCTTCATGTTGAGATTGATCTTGTTTCCTTTTTCTTCCTTGCATACGCTAGACCTTGCTTGTCTTTATTTGTTTTACTATAAAATGCCTATGCATAGGAAGCATGCTATACTTAGATGTGTTTGTCACATGTTCTATGATGCTCTCTTTGTGTTTCAATTCTTATCTTTCATCTGAGCATCATTGCAATCTCAATGCCTAGCTAAAAAGGCTTTAAAGAAAAGCGCTTGTTGGGAGACAACCCAATATTTTTATTTCCTGTTATACAATAAATACCTCATCTAGCCTATGGTTAGATGTGTTTTCATGTTTTAATTTAGTATTTGTGCCAAGTAAGAGCTTTAGGATGGTTTGGAAGATTGTTGATTTGATTTTGCTCAAAAACAAAAACTTTTGCATCAAGTGCAGAAAATTCTATAATTCACTGGAGCGTGATAATTTTCTGAAAGTTTTACACAAAATTGATATACAAATTGCCCACGTTGTCCCAATTTGTCAGAATTTTTAGAGATGCATAAGTATGCAAAGTTTCTAGATTGCTACAGACTGTTCTGTTTTTGACAGATTCTGTTTTCTTTGTGTTGTTTGCTTATTTTGATGCATGTATGGCTAGTATCGGGGGGTATGAACCATGGAAAAGTTGGAATACAGTATATATTACACCAATATAAAATAAGAATGAGTTCACAATAGTACCTACAAGTAAGGATTGAATTTGTTTACTAACTAATCTCACGATTTTCTGTTGAGTTTTGTGTTGTGAAGTTTTGGGTAAAGATTTGATGGACTATGGAATAAGGAGTGGCTAGAACCTAAGCTTGGGGATGCCCAAGGCACCCCAAGGTAATATTCAAGGACAACCAAGAGCCTGAGCTTGGGCATGCCCCAGATGGCATCCCATCTTTCGTCTTCATCTATCGGCAACTTTACTTGAGGCTATATTTTTATTCACCACATGATATGTGTTTTCTTGGAGCATCTTGTATGATATGAGTCTTTGCTTTTTAGTTTTCCACAATCATCCTTTGTTGTACACACCTTTTGAGAAGGACACGCATGAATCGTGATTTATTAGAATACTCTATGTGCTACACTTATATCTTTTCAGCTAGGCAATTTTCCTCTAGTGCTTCACTTATACCTTTTTAGAGCACGACAGTGGCTTATTTTATGGAAATTATTGAACTCACTTGCTTCACTTATATTATTTTGAGAGTCTCTAAATAACATGGTAATTTTCTTAGGTTGTGAATTTAGTCCTAATATGATCGGCATCCAAGGGAGATATAATAAAAACTTTCATATAGAGCATTGAATACTATGAGAAGTTTGATTCCTTATGATTGTTCTGAGATATGAATATGGTACTATTAGAGCCATGCTAGTAGTAAATTGTGGAGTCAAAGAAATAATTGTGTTAAGGTTTGTGATTCTCGTACCTGAAGGAAATATGCCCTAGAGGCAATAATAAATATGTTATTTGTATTTCCTTATATCATGATAAATGTCTTTTATTCATGCTAGAATTGTATTAACCGGAAACTTAGTACATGTGTGGATACATAGACAAAACAGTATGTCCCTAGTATGCCTCTACTAGACTAGCTCATTGATCAAAGATGGTTATGTTTCCTAGCCATAGACATGTGTTGTCATTTGATCAACGGGATTACATCATTAGGAGAATGATGTGATGGACAAGACCCATCCGTTAGCATAGCACTATGATCGTTTAGTTTAACTGCTATTGCTTTCTTCATGACTTATACATGTTCCTATGACTATGAGATTATGCAACTCCCAAATACCGTAGGAACACCTTGTGTGCTATCAAACGTCACAACGTAACTGGGTGATCATAAAGATGCTCTACAGTTGTCTCCGAAAGTATTCGTGGTGTTGGCATAGATCAAGATTAGGATTTGTCACTCCGAGTGTCGGAGAGGTATCTCTGGGCCCTCTCGGTAACACACATCATAATAAGCCTTGCAAGAAAAAGACTAATGAGTTAGTCACGAGATGATGTGTTACGGAACGAGTAAAGAGACTTGCCGGTAACGAGATTGAACTAGGTATAAAGATACCGACGATCGAATCTCGGGCAAGTAACATACCGTTTGACAAAAGGAACAACGTATGTTGTTATGCGGTTCTGACCGATAAAAGATCTTCGTAGAATATGTAGGAGCCAATATGAACATCCAGGTTCCGCTATTGGTTATTGACCAGAGATGAGTCTCGGTCATGTCTACATAGTTCTCGAACCCGTAGGGTCCGCACGCTTAACGTTTGATGACGATCGGTATTATGAGTTTTTGAGTATTGATGTACCGAAGGTAGTTCGGAGTCCCGGATGAGATCACGGACATGACGAGGAGTCTCGGAATGTCCGAGACATAAAGATTGATATATTGGACGGCTATATTCGTGTTGGGGAACGTTGCATGGGAAACAAAATTTTTCCTACCGTTCACCAAGATCAATCTAGTAGATGCAACTACGAGGGGAGAGTGTGATCTACGTACCCTTGTAGATCGCTAAGCGGAAGCGTTATGAACGCGGATGATGGAGTCGTACTCGTCGCGATTCAGATCGCCGAAGACCTAGCACCGAAGCAACGGTGCCTCCGCGTTCTTCACACGTACGGCTCGGGGACGTCTCCTCCTTCTTGATCCAGCAAGGGGTGGAGGAGATGTTGATGGAGAACCGGCAGCACGACGGCGTGGTGGTGATGGTGGAGAAGAACTCCAGCAGGGCTTCGCCTAAGCACCGCGGGAGAGGAAGATGTAACGGGAGAGGGAGGGCAGCACCGAGGAACAAACTGTGTTGGCTGCCCTCCCTTTGCCCCACTATATATAGGGGGGGTGGAGAGGTTAGGGCGCCCTAGGGTTACCCCCTAGGGGCCGGCGGCCAGGGCAAGGGGAGGGGGCGGCGGCCAGGGCAAGGGGGGGCGGCCAGGCCCTAGGGTTTCCCCCCCTAGGTGCCTTGCCCCCCAAGGCCAAGGGGTGCGGCCAGCCCTAGGGGGTCCCACCCCCTTAGCCGCATGGGGAGAGGGCCCAGGGGGGCGCACAGCCCCCTGAGGGCTGTGGTGTCCCCCCTTGTGGCCCAATAGGCCCAGAACAACTTCCGGACCCCCCGAAATCCCTTCCGGTACTCCGCCGATTTCCCGATGCTCCCCGGAACACTTCCGGTACTCCGAAACCTTTCATCCTATATATCAATCTTCGTCTCCGGACCATTCCGTAGACCCTCGTCATGTCCGGGATCTCATCCGGGACTCCGAACAACCTTCGGTAACCATGCACTCTTCTCACTAACAACCCTAGCGTCACCGAACGTTAAGTGTGTAGACCCTGCGGGTTCGGAAACCATGTAGACATGACCGAGACACTCCCAGGTCAATAACCAATAGCGGGATCTGGATACCCATATTGGTTCCCACATGTTTCTCGATGATCTCATCGGATGAACCACGATGTCAAGGATTCAGGCAATCCCGTATACAGTTCCCTTTGTCTCGTCGGTATGTTACTTGCCCGAGATTCGATCGTCGGTATCTGTATACCTAGTTCAATCTCGTTACCGGCAAGTCTCTTTACTCGTTACCGTAATACATAATCCCGTGACCAACTACTTAGTCACTTTGAGCTCATTGAGATGACGTATTACCGAGTGGGCCCGGAGATACCTCTCCGTCACACGGAGTGACAAATCCCAGTCTTGATCCATGTCAACTCAACAGACACCCTCGGAGATACCTGTAGAGTACCTTTATAGTCACCCAGTTACGTTGTGACGTTTGGTACACACAAAGCACTCCTACGGTGTCAGTGAGTTACATGATCTCATGGTCATAGGAACTTATACTTGACATGCAGAAAACTATAGCGATAACTGACACGATCAAAAGCTATGTTAACGTTTGGGTCTCGTCCATCACATCACTCTCCTAATGATGTGATCCCGTTATCAAATGACAACTCATGTCTATGACCTGGAAACCGCGGTCATCTTTGATCAACGAGCTAGTCCTGTAGAGGCTCACTAGGGACACAAAGTCTGTCTATTCATCCACACGTGTATCTGAGTTTCCAATCAATACAGTTATAGCATGGATAATAAACGATTATCATGAACAAGGAAATATAATAATAACTCTTTTATTATTGCCTCTAGGGCATATTTCCAACAGTCTCCCACTTGCACTAGAGTCAATAATCTAGCATTACAAGGTAATGAATCTAACACCCATAGAGTCTTGGTGTTGATCGTGCTTAGCCCGTGGAAGAGGCTTAGTCAACGGATCTGCAACATTCAAATCCGTGTGTACTTTGCAAATGTTTATGTCCTCCTCCTTGACCGAATCGCGGATGGAATTGAAGCGTCGCTTTATGTGTCTGGTCCTCTTGTGCAACCTTGGTTCCTTGGCTAGAGCAATGGCACCAGTGTTGTCACAGAACAGAGTCATTGGGTTCAGTGCACTAGGCACAACTCCAAGATCTGTCATGAACTCCTTCATCCAGACACCTTCCTTAGCCGCCTCCGAGGCAGCTATATACTCCGCTTCACATGTAGAATCAGCTACCACGCTCTGCTTGGAACTGCACCAGCTTACCGCTCCCCCGTTGAGAATATATACGTATCCGGTTTGTGACTTAGAGTCATCCGGATCAGTGTCAAAGCTTGCATCGACGTAACCCTTTACGACGAGCTCTTGATCACCTCCATAAACGAGAAACATTTCCTTAGTCCTTTTCAGGTACTTTAGGATATTCTTGACCGCTGTCCAGTGATCCATACCAGGATTACTTTGAAACCTTCCGGCCATACTTATGGCAAGGCTGACATCTGGTCTCGTGCACAGCATTGCATACATGATAGAGCCTATGGCTGAAGCATAGGGGACGACACTCATCTTTTCTCTATCTTCCGCAGTCACTGGGCATTGAGTCTTACTCAACTTTGTACCTTGCAATACCGGCAAGAACCCCTTCTTGGATTGATCCATTTTGAACTTCTTCAAAATTTTATCAAGGTATGTACTTTGTGAAAGTCCTATCAAGCGTCTTGATCTATCTCTATAGATCTTGATGCCCAATATGAAAGCAGCTTCACCGAGATCCTTCATCGAAAAACTCTTGTTCAAATACCCCTTCACGCTATCCAAAAATTCTATATTGTTTCCAATCAGCAATATGTCATCCACATATAATATTAGAAACGCTATAGAGCTCCCACTCACTTTCTTGTAAATACAAGCTTCATTGTAAACTTGTACAAACCCAAACGCTTTGATCACCTCATCAAAGCGAAGATTCCAACTCCGAGATGCTTGCACCAGCCCATAAATGGAACGCTGGAGCTTGCATACTTTGTCAGCATTCTCTGGATCGACAAAACCTTCCGGTTGTATCATATACAACTCTTCCTTAAGAAAACCGTTAAGGAACGCTGTTTTGACATCCATCTGCCAAATTTCATAATCGAAATATGCAGCTATTTCTAACATGATTCGGACGGATTTAAGCATCGCTACGGGTGAGAAAGTCTCATCGTAGTCAATCCCTTGAACTTGTGAAAAACCCTTTGCCACAAGTCGAGCTTTATACACGGTGACATTACCGTCAGCGTCCGTCTTCCTCTTAAAAATCCATTTATTCTGAATGGCCTTCCGCCCTTCAGGTAATACTTCCAAAGTCCATACTTTGTTTTCATACATGGATCCCATCTCGGATTTCATGGCCTCTAACCATTTGTCGGAATCCGGGCCCACCATCGCTTCTCCATAGCTCGTAGGTTCACCGTTGTCTAACAACATGACCTCCAAGACAGGGTTACCATACCACTCAGGTGCAGTGCGTACCCTTGTCGACCTTCGAGGTTCGGTAGTAACTTGATCAGAAGCTTCTTGATCATCATCATTGGCTTCCTCTTCAACCGCTGCAGGCTCCACAAAAACATCTTTCTGTGCTGCGCAACTCTCTGGTTGAAGCAGAGGTTCAATAACCTCATCAAGTTCTACCTTCCTCCCACTCAATTCTTTCGAGAGAAACTCTTTCTCGAGAAAGGACCCGTTCTTAGCGACAAACACTTTGCCTTCGGATCTGAGATAGAAGGCGTACCCAACAGTTTCTTTTGGGTATCCTATGAAGACACATTTGTCCGCTTTGGGTTCGAGCTTTTCTGGCTGAAGCCTTTTGACATAAGCATCGCAACCCCAAACCTTGAGAAAAGACAACTTAGGTTTCTTACCAAACCATAGTTCATACGGTGTTGTCTCAACGGACTTGGATGGAGCCCTATTTAAAGTGAATGCAGCTGTCTCTAACGCATATCCCCAAAACGATAGTGGCAAATCGGCAAGAGACATCATAGAACGCACCATATCTAATAGGGTTCGATTACGACGTTCGGACACACCATTACGCTGTGGTGTTCCAGGTGGCGTCAACTGTGAAACGATTCCACATTTTCTTAAGTGATTGCCAAACTCATAACTCAGATATTCTCCCCCTCGATCAGATCGTAGGAACTTACGATGATTTTCAACTTCACTCTGAAATTGCTTGAACTTTTCAAAAGTTTCAGACTTATGCTTCATTAAGTAAATATACCCATATCTACTTAAGTCGTCAGTGAAGGTGAGAAAATAACGATATCCACCGCGCGCCGTGACACTCATCGGACCACACACATCAGTATGTATGATTTCCAATAAGTCACTTGCCCGTTCCATTGTCCCTGAAAACGGGGTCCTCGTCATCTTGCCCATGAGGCACGGCTCGCATGTGTCAAGTGATTCAAAATCAAGAGACTCCAAAAGTCCATCAGCATGGAGCTTCCTCATGCGTTTCACGCCGATATGACCCAGACGGCAGTGCCACAAGTAAGTGGTATTATCATTATCAACTCTACATCTTTTGGCATCAATGTTATGAACATGTGTATCATCACTATCGAGATTCAATAAGAATAAACCCCTCACTTCGGGTGCATGACCATAAAAGATATTACCCATATAAATAGAACAACCTTTATTCTCTGATTTAAATGAGTAACCGTCTCGCATCAAACAAGATCCAGATATAATGTTCATGCTTAACGCGGGCACTAAATAACAATTATTCAGGTTCATAACTAATCCCGATGGTAATCGAAGAGCGAGCGTGCCGACGGCGATCACATCAACCTTGGAACCATTTCCCACGCGCATCGTCACTTCGTCCTTCGCCAGCCTCCGTTTATTCCGCAGTTCCTGTTTAGAGTTGCAAATGTGAGCAACCGAACCGGTATCAAATACCCAGGCACTACAACGAGAGTTGGTAAGGTACACATCAATAACATGTATATCACATATACCTTGCTTGTTGTTGTTGTTGGCCCCCTTCTTGTCTGCCAGATACTTGGGGCAGTTCCGCTTCTAGTGGCCGTTCCCCTTGCAATAGAAACACTCAGTCTCTGGCTTGGGCCCAGCCTTGGGTTTCTTCACTGGATGAGCAACTGCCTTGCCACCCTTCTTAGAGTTACCCTTCTTGCCCTTGCCATTCTTCTTGAAACTGGTGGTTTTATTGACCATCAACACTTGATACTCCTTCTGGATGTCTGCCTCAGCGACTTTCAGCATCGAAAACAGCTCGGCGATGGTTTTGTTCATCCCTTGCATGTTATACTGCTGTACGAAGCTCTTGTAGCTAGGCGGGAGTGACTGGAGAATTCTGTCAATGATAGCCTCATCCGGGAACACAAGTCCCAGATCAGCTATGCGGGTATAGTACCCAGACATCTTCAGTAAGTGCTCACTGACAGACGAATTCTCCTCCATCTTGCAGGCAAAGAATTTATCGGTGGTCTCATACCTCTCGATCTTGGCATTCTTTTCAAAGATGAACTTCAACTCCTGGTACATCTCATATGCACCATGACGTTCAAAACGCCTTTGAAGTCCTCCTTCCAAGCCATACAACATGGCACACTGCACTATTGAGTAGTCATCTGAACGCGACTGCCAGGCGTTCAAAACGTCTGCAGAGGCTGTAGGAGCGGGGGTTTCACCTAGCGGTGCATTTAGGACATAAACCTTTTGGGCAGTTGTGAGGATGATCCTCAGATTGCGGAGCCAGTCCACAAAGTTGCTCCCATCATCTTTCAGTTTAGCTTTCTCTAGGAACGCATTAAAATTCAGGGGAGCTACTGCGCGAGCCATCTACAACAAAAGATTTGCAAAGACATTTTAGACTATTGTTCATGATAAGTGAGTTATTACCTAATCAAATTATTTATAACTCCCACTCAAATTGACATCCCTCTGGTCATTCGAGCGTGACATGATCCAGATCCACCAACCCAAGTCCGATCATCACGTGAGATGAGGTGGTGTCAATGGTGAACATCTACATGTTGATCATATCTACTATATGACTCATGCTCGACCTTTCGGTCTTCCGTGTTCCGAGGCCATGTCTGTACATGCTAGGCTCGTCAAGTCTAACCCGAGTGTTCTGCACGTGCAAAACTGGCTTGCACCCGTTGTATGCGAACGTAGAGTCTATCACACCCGATCATCACGTGGTGCTTCGAAACGACGAACCTTCGCAACGGCGCACACTCGGGGGGAACACAATTTTATCTTGAAATTTTAGTGAAGGATCACCTTATAATGCTACCGTCGTCCTAAGCAAAATAAGATGCATAAAAGGATTAACATCACATGCAAATCATAAGTGACATGATATGGCCATCAACTCGTGCTTTTGATCTCCATCTCCAAAGCACCGGCATGATCTCCATCGTCACCGGCGCCACACCATGATCTCCATCATCATGATCTCCATCATCGTGTTGCCATCGGGGTTGTCGGCGCCCCACCATGCTCTTACTACTATTGCTACCGTTTAGCGATAAAGTAAAGCATTACAAAGCGCTTAATGATTGACACACAGGTCATACAAAAAATAAAGACAACCCTATGGCTCCTGCCGGTTGCCGTATGCATCGACATGCAAGTCGATGTTAACTATTACAACATGATCATCTCATACATCAAAATATATTTCATCATGTCATTGGCCATATCATATCACATACATACCCTGCAAAAACAAGTTAGACGTCCTCTAATTTGTTGTTGCATGTTTTACGTGGCTGCTATGGGTATCTAGCAAGAACGCTTCTTACCTACGCAAAACCACAACGGTGATATTCAAGTTGCTATTTAACCTTCTACAAGGACCGCCTTGTTCTATTCCGATTCAACTAAGATAGGAGAGACAGACACCCGCCAGCCATCTTATGCAACAAAAGTCACATGTCTGTCGATGGAACCGGTCTCATGTACGTGGACATGTAAAGTTGGTCCGGGCCGCTTCATCCTATAATACCGTTGAATCAAGAAAGACTAAGGAGGGCAGCAATTTAAACATCAACGCCACAAACCCTTTTGTGTTCTACTCGAGAAAGCATCTACGCAAGATCCTAGCTCATGATGCCACTGTTGGGGAACGTTGCATGGGAAACAAAAAATTTTCCTACCGTTCACCAAGATCAATCTAGTAGATGCAACTACGAGGGGGGAGTGTGATCTACGTACCCTTGTAGATCGCTAAGCGGAAGCGTTATGAACGCGGATGATGGAGTCGTACTCGCCGCGATTCAGATCGCCGAAGATCCTAGCACCGAAGCAACGGTGCCTCCGCGTTCTTCACACGTACGGCTCGGGGACGTCTCCTCCTTCTTGATCCAGCAAGGGGTGGAGGAGAGGTTGATGGAGAACCGGCAGCACGACGGCGTGGTGGTGATGGTGGAGAAGAACTCCAGCAGGGCTTCGCCTAAGCTCCGCGGGAGAAGAAGATATGACGGGAGAGGGAGGGCAGCACCGAGGCACGAACTTGTGTTTGCTGCCCTCCCTTTACCTCACTATATATAGGGGGGGTGGAGAGGTGAGGGCGCCCAGGGGGGGCGCACAGCCCCCTGAGGGCTGTGGTGTTCCCCCTTGTGGCCCACTAGGCCCAGAACTTCTTCCGGACCCCCGAAAACCTTTCCGGTACTCCGCCGATTTCCCGATGCTCCCCGGAACACTTCCGGTACTCCGAAACCTTTCATCCTATATATCAATCTTCGTCTCCGGACCATTCCGGAGACCCTCGTCATGTCCGGGATCTCATCCGGGACTCCGAACAACCTTCGGTAACCATGCACTTTTCTCACTAACAACCCTAGCGTCACCGAACGTTAAGTGTGTAGACCCTGCGGGTTCGGAAACCATGTAGACATGACCGAGACACTCCCAGGTCAATAACCAATAGCGGGATCTGGATACCCATATTGGTTCCTACATGTTTCTCGATGATCTCATCGGATGAACCACGATGTCAAGGATTCAGGCAATCCCGTATACAGTTCCCTTTGTCTCGTCGGTATGTTACTTGCCCGAGATTCGATCGTCGGTATCTCTATACCTAGTTCAATCTCGTTACCGGCAAG
Source organism: Secale cereale (assembly GCA_902687465.1). NCBI lineage: Eukaryota > Viridiplantae > Streptophyta > Magnoliopsida > Poales > Poaceae > Secale > Secale cereale. The sequence continues at coordinate 621,200,793 of LR738714.1, forward strand.
TCTCTTTACTCGATACCGTAATACATAATCCCGTGACCAACTACTTAGTCACTTTGAGCTCATTGAGATGACGTATTACCGAGTGGGCCCGGAGATACCTCTCCGTCACACGGAGTGACAAATCCCAGTCTCGATCCATGTCAACTCAACAGACACCCTCGGAGATACCTGTAGAGTACCTTTATAGTCACCCAGTTACGTTGTGACGTTTGGCACACACAAAGCACTCCTACGGTGTCAGTGAGTTACATGATCTCATGGTCATAGGAACTTATACTTGACATGCAGAAAACTATAGCGATAACTGACACGATCAAAAGCTATGTTTACGTTTGGGTCTCGTCCATCACATCATTCTCCTAATGATGTGATCCCGTTATCAAATGACAACTCATGTCTATGACCTGGAAACCGCGGTCATCTTTGATCAACGAGCTAGTCCTGTAGAGGCTCACTAGGGACACAAAGTCTATCTATTCATCCACACGTGTATTTGAGTTTCCAATCAATACAGTTATAGCATGGATAATAAACGATTATCATGAACAAGGAAATATAATAATAACTCTTTTATTATTGCCTCTAGGGCATATTTCCAACAATTCGGACACCGGAAGTATACCGGAAAAGTTTCGGATTTATCGGGAATGCCGGAGGGGGTTACCGGAACCCCCTACGAGAGGGGATGGTCCATAGTGGGCCTAAAGGGAAAGAGAGAGGCAGCCCATAGGGCTGGCCGGCGCCCCCACCTAGGGTTCCTAGTTGGACTAGGATTGGGGGGGGCGCCACCTCTCCTATTCCTTTCCCCCTTCTTCCTTTCGGTGAATCCTACTAGGAATAGGATTGCAATCCTATTCCTAGTAGGACTCCTTCCCTAGGTGCACCAGGAAGGGCCGGCCGGCCTCCCTCCCCTGCTCCTTTATATACGGGGGCAGGGGGGCACCCAAAGACACACAAGTTGAATTGTTTTAGCCGTGTGCGGTGCCCCCCTCCACAGAATCACACCTCGGTCATACCGTCGCGGAGCTTAGGCGAAGCCCTGCGCCGGTGAACACATCATATCCGTCACCACGCCGTCGTGCTGACGAAACTCTCCCGTGAAGCTCAACTGGATCAAGAGCTCGTGGGACGTCATCAAGCTGAACGTGTGCTGAACGCGGAGGTGCCGTACGTTCGGTGCTTGATCGGTTGGATCGTGAAGAAGTTCGACAACATCAACCGCGTCACTTGATGCTTCCGCTCCCCGTCTACGAGGGTACATAGACACACTCTCCCCTCTCGTTGCTATGCATCTGGTAGATAGATCTTGCGTGATCGTAGGAAAATTTTAAAATACTACGTTCCCCAACAGTGGCATCATGAACCAGGTCTATGCGTAGATGATATGCACGAGTAGAACACAATGAGATTGTAGACGATACTAGTCATACTGCTTACCAGCATGTCATACTTTGCTTCGGCGGTATTGTGAGATGAAGCGGCCCGGACCGACATTACGCGTACGCTTACGCGAGACTGGTTTCACCGTTACGAGCACTCGTTGCTTAAAGGTGACTGGCGGGTGTCTGTCTCTCTCACTTTAGCTGAATCAAGTGTGGCTACGCCCGGTCCTTGTGAAGGTTAACACAGCACATACTTGACGAAACATCGTTGTGGTTTTGTATGCGTAGGTAAGAACGGTTCTTGCTAAGCCCGTAGCAGCCACGTAAAACTTGCAACAACAAAGTAGAGGACGTCTAACTTGTTTTTGCAGGGCATGTTGTGATGTGATATGGTCAAGACATGATGAGTTATACGGTTTTGTATGAGATGATCATGTTTTGTAAAGTTATCGGCAACTGGCAGGAGCCATGTGGTTGTCGCTTTATTGTATGAAATGCAATCGCCATGTAATTGCTTTACTTTATCACTAAGCGGTAGCGATAGTCGTGGAAGCAATAGTTGGCGAGACGACAACGATGCTACGATGAAGATCAAGGTGTCAAGCCGGTGACGAAGGTGATCATGAAGGTGCTTTGAAGATGGAGATCAAAAGCACAAGATGATGATGGCCATATCATGTCACATATTTTGATTGCATGTGATGTTTATCTTATTATGCTTCTTATTTTGCTTAGAACGACGGTAGCATTATAAGATGATCCCTTACTAAATTTCAAGGTATAAGTGTTCTCCCTGACTATGCACCGTTGCGAAAGTTCGTCGTGCCGAGACACCACGTGATGATCGGGTGTGATAAGCTCTACATTCAAATACAACGGGTGTAAGCCAGTTTTGCACACGCAGAATACTCGGGTTAAACTTGACGAGCCTAGCATATACAGATATGGCCTCGGAACACTGGAGACCGAAAGGTCGAGCGTGAATCATATAGTAGATATGATCAACATAAGATGTTCACCATTGAAAACTACTCCATCTCACGTGATGATCGGACATGGTTTAGTTGATTTGGATCACGTGATCATTTAGATGACCAGAGGGATGTCTATCTAAGTGGGAGTTCTTTAAATTAATATGATTAAATTGAACTTTAATTTATCATGAACTTAGTCCTGATAGTTTTGCATATCTATGTCGTTGTAGATCAATGGCCCGTGCTACCGTTCCTTTGAATTTTAATGCATTCCTAGAGAAAGCTAAGTTGAAAGATGATGGTAGCAATTACACGGACTGGGTCCGTAACCTGAGGATTATCCTCATTGCTGCACAGAAGAATTATGTCCTTGAAGCACCGCTAGGTGACAAGTCCCCTTCCGCTGATGCAGACGCTTTGAACGTCTGGCAGTCGCGGTCTGATGACTACACGATAGTTCAGTGTGCCATGCTTTACGGCTTAGAACCGGGATTTCAACGACGTTTTGAACGTCATGGAGCATATGAGATGTTCCAGGAGTTGAAGTTAATATTTCAAGCAAATGCCCGAATTGAGAAATATGAGATTTCCAATAAGTTCTACAGCTGCAAAATGGAGGAGAATAGTTCTATCAGTGAACACTTGCTCAGAATGTCTGGGTACTACAATCATATGACTCAACTTGGTTGCAAAGTTGACGAGGATAGTGTTATTGATAGAGTTCTTCAATCACTGCCACCAAGCTATAAAGGCTTCGTGATGAACTATAACATGCAAGGGATGCAAAAGACAATTCCCGAGCTCTTCGCTATGCTCAAAGCTGCGGAGGTAGAAATCAAAAAAGAGCATCAAGTGTTGATGGTTAACAAGACCACTAGTTTCAAGAAAAAGGGCAAGAGAAAGAAAGGGAACTTCAAAAAGAATAGCAAGTCAGTTGCTACTTCAACGAAGAAACCCAAATCTGGAGCCAAGCCTGAAACTGAGTGCTTCTACTGCAAGGGGACTGGACACTGGAAGCGGAACTGCCCCAAGTATTTGGCGGATAAGAAGGATGGCAAGATGAACAAAGGTATATGTGATATACATGTTATTGATGTGTACCTTACTAATGCTCGTAGTAGTACCTGGGTATTTGATACCGGTTCGGTTGCTAATATTTGTAACTCGAAACAGGGACTACGGATTAAACGAAGATTAGCTAAGGACGAGGTGACGATGCGCGTGGGAAACGGTTCCAAAGTCGATGTGATCGCCGTCGGCACGCTACCTCTACATCTACCTTCGGGATTAGTTTTAGACCTAAATAATTGTTATTTGGTGCCAGCGTTAAGCATGAACATTATATCTGGATCTTGTTTATTGCGAGACGGTTATTCATTCAAATCAGAGAATAATGGTTGTTCTATTTTTATGAATAATATCTTTTATGGTCATGCAGCCTTGAAGAGTGGTCTATTCTTATTGGATCTCGATTGTAGTGATACACATATTCATAATATTGAAACCAAAAGATACAAGGTTAATAATGAAAGTGCAACTTATTTGTGGCACTGCCGTTTAGGTCATATTGGTGTAAAACGCATGAAGAAACTCCATAATGATGGACTTTTGGAATCACTTGATTATGAATCACTTGGTGCTTGCGAACCATGCCTCATGGGCAAGATGACTAAAACTCCGTTCTCCGGAACTATGGAACGAGCAACAGATTTGTTGGAAATCATACATACTGATGTATGTGGACCAATGAGTGTTGATGCTCGCGGCGGGTATCGTTATTTTCTGACCTTCACTGATGATTTGAGCAGATATGGGTATATCTACTTAATGAAACACAAGTCTGAAACATTTGAAAAGTTCAAAGAATTTCAGAGTGAAGTAGAGAATCATCGTAACAAGAAAATAAAGTTCCTACGATCTGATCGTGGAGGAGAATATTTGAGTTACGAGTTTGGTCTTCATTTGAAACAATGTGGAATAATTTCACAACTCACGCCACCTGGAACACCACAGCGTAATGGTGTGTCCGAACGTCGTAACCGTACTTTATTGGATATGGTGCGATCTATGATGTCTCTTACCGATTTACCACTATCGTTTTGGGGTTATGCTTTAGAGACAGCTGCATTCACGTTAAATAGGGCACCATCTAAATCCGTTGATACGACACCTTATGAACTATGGTTTGGCAAGAAACCAAAGTTGTCGTTTCTTAAAATTTGTGGCTGCGATGCTTATGTGAAAACACTTCAACCTGATAAGCTCGATCCCAAGTCGGAAAAATGTGTCTTCATAGGATACCCAAAAGAGACTGTTGGGTACACCTTCTATCACAGATCCGAAGGCAAAATATTCGTTGCTAAGAACGGATCCTTTCTAGAAAAAGAGTTTCTCTCGAAAGAAGTGAGTGGGAGGAAAGTAGAACTTGATGAGGTAATTGTACCTTCTCCCATATTGGAAAGTAGTACATCACAGGAAATTGTTCCAGTGATTCCTACATCAATTAGTGAGGAAGTTGATGATAATGATCATGAAACTTCGGATCAAGTTTCTACTGAACGTCGTAGATCAACCAGAGTACGTTCCGCACCAGAGTGGTACGGCAACCCAGTTCTGGAAATCATGTTACTAGACCATGATGAACCTACGAACTATGAGGAAGCGATGATGAGCCCAGATTCCGCAAAATGGCTTGAAGCCATGAAATCTGAGATGGGATCCATGTATGAGAACAAAGTATGGACTTTGGTTGACTTGCCCGATGATCGGCAAGCCATCGAAAATAAATGGATCTTCAAGAGGAAGACCGACGCAGACGGTAATATTACTGTTTACAAAGCTCGACTTGTTGCGAAAGGTTTTCGACAAGTTCAAGGAGTTGACTACGATGAGACTTTCTCACCTGTAGCGATGCTTAAGTCTGTCTGAATCATGTTAGCAATTGCCGCATTTTATGATTATGAAATCTGGCAAATGGATGTCAAAACTGCATTCCTAAATGGATATCTCAAAGAAGAGTTGTATATGATGCAACCAAAAGGTTTTGTCGATCCAAAAGGTGCTAACAAAGTATGCAAACTCCAGCGATCCATCTATGGACTGGTACAAGCATCTCGGAGTTGGAATATACGCTTTGATGAGGTGATCAAAGCATATGGTTTTATACAGACTTTTGGAGAAGCCTGTATTTACAAGAAAGTGAGTGGGAGCTCTGTAGCATTTCTAATATTATATGTAGATGACATATTGTTGATTGGAAATGATATAGAATTTCTGGATAGCATAAAAGGATACTTGAATAAGAGTTTTTCAATGAAAGACCTCGGTGAAGCTGCTTATATATTAGGTATCAAGATCTATAGAGATAGATCAAGACGCTTAATTGGACTTTCACAAAGCACATACCTTGATAAGATTTTGAAGAAGTTCAAAATGGATCAGTCAAAGAAAGGGTTCTTGCATGTTTTACAAGGTATGAAGTTGAGTAAGACTCAATGCCCGACCACTGCAGAAGATAGAGAGAAAATGAAAGTCATTCCCTATGCCTCAGCCATAGGATCTATCATGTATGCAATGTTGTGTACCAGACCTGATGTGTGCCTTGCTATAAGTCTAGCAGGGAGGTACCAAAGTAATCCAGGAGTGGATCACTGGACAGCGGTCAAAAACATCCTAAAGTATCTGAAAAGAACTAAGGATATGTTTCTCGTATATGGAGGTGACAAAGAGCTCGTCGTAAATGGTTACGTCGATTCTAGCTTTGACACTGATCCGGATGACTCTAAGTCACAAACCGGATATGTATTTTTATTGAACGGTGGAGCTGTCAGCTGGTGCAGTTCCAAGCAGAGCGTCGTGGCGGGATCTACGTGTGAAGCGGAATACATAGCTGCTTCAGAAGCAGCAAATGAAGGAGTCTGGATGAAGGAGTTCATATCCGATCTAGGTGTAGTACCTAGTGCATCGGGTCCAATGAAAATCTTTTGTGACAACACTGGAGCCATAGCCTTGGCGAAGGAATCCAGGTTTCATAAGAGAACAAAGCACATCAAAAGACGCTTCAATTCCATCCGCGATCTAGTCAAGGAGGGAGACATAGAGATTTGCAAAATACATACGGATCTGAATATTGCAGACCCGTTGACTAAGCCTCTTCCACGGGCAAAACATGATCAGCACCAAGACTCCATGGGTGTGAGGATCATCACTTTGTAATCTAGATTATTGACTCTAGTTCAAGTGGGAGACTGAAGGAAATATGCCCTAGAGGCAATAATAAAGATGTTATTTGTATTTCCTTATATCATGATAAATGTCTTTTATTCATGCTAGAATCGTATTAACCGGAAACTTAGTACATGTGTGGATACATAGACAAAACAGTATGTCCCTAGTATGCCTCTACTAGACTAGCTCATTGATCAAAGATGGTTATGTTTCCTAGCCATAGACATGTGTTGTCATTTGATCAACGGGATCACATCATTAGGAGAATGATGTGATGGACAAGACCCATCCGTTAGCATAGCACTATGATCGTTTAGTTTAACTGCTATTGCTTTCTTCATGACTTATACATGTTCCTATGACTATGAGATTATGCAACTCCCGAATACCGTAGGAACACCTTGTGTGCTATCAAACGTCACAACGTAACTGGGTGATCATAAAGATGCTCTACAGGTGTCTCCGAAAGTATTCGTGGTGTTGGCATAGATCAAGATTTGGATTTGTCACTCCGAGTGTCGGAGAGGTATCTCTGGGCCCTCTCGGTAACACACATCATAATAAGCCTTGCAAGCAAAAGACTAATGAGTTAGTCACAAGATGATGTGTTACGGAACGAGTAAAGAGACTTGCTGGTAACGAGATTGAACTAGGTATAAAGATACCGACGATCGAATCTCGGGCAAGTAACATACCGTTTGACAAAAGGAACAACGTATGTTGTTATGAGGTTCTGACCGATAAAAGATCTTCGTAGAATATGTAGGAGCCAATATGAACATCCAGGTTCCGCTATTGGTTATTGACCAGAGATGAGTCTCGGTCATGTCTACATAGTTCTCGAACCCGTAGGGTCCGCACGCTTAACGTTTGATGACGATCGGTATTATGAGTTTTTGAGTATTGATGTACTGAAGGTAGTTCGGAGTCCCGGATGAGATCACGGACATGACGAGGAGTCTCGGAATGTCCGAGACATAAAGATTGATATATTGGACGGCTATATTCGGACACCGGAAGTATACCGGAAAAGTTTCGGATTTATCGGGAATGCCGGAGGGGGTTACCGAAACCCCCTACGAGAGGGGATGGTCCATAGTGGGCCTAAAGGGAAAGAGAGAGGCAGCCCATAGGGCTGGCCGGCGCCCCCACCTAGGGTTCCTAGTTGGACTAGGATTGGGGGGGGCGCCACCTCTCCTATTCCTTTCCCCCTTCTTCCTTTCGGTGAATCCTACTAGGAATAGGATTGCAATCCTATTCCTAGTAGGACTCCTTCCCTAGCCGCACCAGGAAGGGCCGGCCGGCCTCCCTCCCCTGCTCCTTTATATACGGGGGTAGGGGGGCACCCAAAGACACACAAGTTGAATTGTTTTAGCCGTGTGCGGTGCCCCCCTCCACAGAATCACACCTCGGTCATACCGTCGCGGAGCTTAGGCGAAGCCCTGCGCCGGTGAACACATCATATCCGTCACCACGCCGTCGTGCTGATGAAACTCTCCCGTGAAGCTCAACTGGATCAAGAGCTCGTGGGACGTCATCAAGCTGAACGTGTGCTGAACGCGGAGGTGCCGTACGTTCGGTGCTTGATCGGTTGGATCGTGAAGAAGTTCGACAACATCAACCGCGTCACTTGACGCTTCCGCTCCCCGTCTACGAGGGTACGTAGACACACTCTCCCCTCTCGTTGCTATGCATCTGGTAGATAGATCTTGCGTGATCGTAGGAAAATTTTAAAATACTACGTTCCCCAACAGTACCATGCACTTATGGTCTCCTAATCATGTCACCAAATTGAAGGCATTGTGTCTTGATTGTTTATCTTTGTGTGAAAGTCGAGGGCGCGCGATGGTTAACTCCTACCAACCTCTCCCCTAGGAGCATGCGCAGTAGTACTTTGCTTCGAGGGCTAATAAACTTTTTGCAATAAGTATGTGAGTTCTTTATGACCAATGTTGGGTCCATGGATTATACGCACTATCACCCCTCCACCATTTCTAGCCTCTCTAGTAGCGCGCAACTTTCGTCGGTGCATCAAACCACCTTACCTCAAAATAGCCACCGTACCTACCTATTATGGTATTCTCATAGCCATTCCGAGATATATTGCCATGTAACTCCACTGTTCCGTTTATTATGACATGCACCATCATTGTCATATTGCTTTGCATGATTGTAAGATAGCTAGCATGATGTTGGCATTGCTACGCTAGATCATTGCACATCTCGGTACACCACCGGAGGCATTCATATAGAGTCATATTTTTGTTCTAGTATCGAGTTGTAATATCGATTTGTAAGTAAATAAAAGTGTGATGAACATCATTATTAGAACATTGTCCCATGTGAGGTTATAAAAAAAGAGGCCAAAGAGTCTCCAAAATAAAGAGGACAAAAGAGTCTCCAAAAAAAAGAAGAACCCAAAAAATGAGAGAAAAGAGAGAAGGGACAATGTTAATATCCTTTTCCACACTTGTGCTTCAAAGTAGCACCATGTTCTTCATTATAGAGAGTCTCCTATTTTTTCACTTTCATATATTACTAGTGGGAAATTTTTATTATAGAACTTGGCTTGTATATTCCAACGATGGGCTTCCTCAAATGCCCTAGGTCTTCATGAGCAAGCAAGTTGATGCACACCCACTAGTTTTCTTTTGAGCTTTCATACACTTATAGCTCTAGTGCATCCGTTACATGGAAATCCCTACTCACTCACATTGATATCAATTGATGGACATATCCATAGCACATTGATTTTCCTAGTTGATGTGAGACTTTCTCCCTACTTTTGCCCAGTACCACCATCCATTCCACAATAGTGCTATGTCCATGGCTCACGCTCATGTATTGCGCGAAGAGTTGAAAAGGCTGAAGTGCGTTAAAAAGTATGAAACAATTGCTTGACTAACACCGGGGTGGGCATGATTTATACTCTGTGTTCAGAATAGGGAGCATAACAAGATTATATGATTTTGTAGGGATAACTTTCTTTATCCATGTTATTTCCTAAGCTTAATGATTTGCTTTCTAGTTTGCTTGAAGTATTACTGTTTTTAGGTCAAAATAAACTTTTGTTTTCAATCATACGGATCTAAATATTCATGCCAAATAAAAGAGACTGCATTGATAAATATGTTAGGTAGCATTCCACATCAAAAATTCAATTTTTATCATTTACCTACTCGAGGACGAGCAAAAATTAAGCTTGGGGATGCTTGATACCCCTCCAATGTTTCTATAAATTTTTTATTGTTCGATGCTATTATATTATCTGTTTTGGATGTTTTATATGCATTAATATGATATTTATATCATTTTTGGATTAACCGATTAACCTAGGGCCCAGTGCCAGTTTTTATTTTTTTCCTTGTTTTTTAGCTTCGCAGAAAAGGAATACTAAACGGAGTCCAAACGGAATAAAACTTCACGGTGATTTTTCTTAGACCGGAAGACACCCAAGAGACTTGGAGTTCAAATCAGAAGAGCCACGAGGCGGCGGCAAGGGTGGAGGGCGCGCCCTAGGGGGGTGGACGCCCCCTACCTTGTGGGCTCCTCGTGACCCCCTTGACATAATTCTTCCTCCTATATATTCACATATATTCCAAAAACCCTCAGAAGCATCCACGAAAACACTATTCTGAAGGAAATATGCCCTAGAGGCAATAACAAAGTTATTATTTATTTCCTTATATCATGATAAATGTGTATTATTCATGCTAGAATTGTATTAACTGGAAACTTCATACATGTGTGAATACATAGACAAAACAGAGTGTCCCTAGTATGCCTCTACTAGACTAGCTCATTGATCAAAGATGGTTATGTTTCCTAGCCATAGACATGAGTTGTCATTTGATCAACGGGGTCACATCATTAGGAGAATGATGTGATGGACAAGACCCATCCGTTAGCTTAGCAACTTGATCGTTTAGTTTTATTGTTATTGCTTTCTTCATGACTTATACATGTTCCTATGACTATGAGATTATGCAACTCCCGAATATCGGAGGAACACTTTGTGTGCTACCAAACGTCACAACGTAACTGGGTGATTATAAAGGTACTCTACAGGTGTCTCCGAAGGTACTTGTTGGGTTGGCGTATTTCGAGATTAGGATTTGTCACTCCGATTGTCGGAGAGGTATCTCTGGGCCCACTCGGTAATGCACATCACTATAAGCCTTGCAAGCATTGCAGCTAATGAGTTAGTTGCGGGATGATGTATTACGGAACGAGTAAAGAGACTTGCCGGTAACGAGATTGAACTAGGTATTGAGATACCGACGATCGAATCTCGGGCTAGTAACATACCAATGACAAAGGGAACAACGTATGTTGTTATGCGGTTTGACCGATAAAGATCTTCGTAGAATATGTGGGAGCCAATATGAGCATCCAGGTTCCGCTATTGGTTATTGACCGGAGACGTGTCTCGGTCATGTCTACATAGTTCTCGAACCCGTAGGGTCCGCACGCTTAAGGTTTCGATGACAGTTTTATTATGAGTTTATGAGTTTTGATGTAACGAAGGAGTTCGGAGTCCCGGATGAGATCGGGGACATGACGAGGAGTCTCGAAATGGTCGAGACGTAAAAATCGATATATTGGACGACTATATTTGGACATCGGAAAGGTTCCGAGTGATTCGGGTATTTTCGGAGTACCGGGGAGTTACAGGAATAGAGGAGAGAGGCCAAAAGGAAGGAGGCGCGTGGCCCCCTTCTGGTCCGAATTGGACAAGGGGTGCAGCCCCCTTTTCCTTCTCCCTCTCCCCCTCTTTCCTTCTCTCCTACTCCGGAAAGGAAAGGGGAATCCTACTAGGACTTGGGAGTCCTAGTAGGACTCCCCACACTTGGCGCGCCCCTTCTAGGGCCGGCCTCTCCCTCCCTCCTTTATATACGGGGGCAGGGGGCACCTCTAGACACAACAGTTGATCTCTTGATCTCTTAGCCGTGTGCGGTGCCCCCCTCCACCACAGTTCTCCTCGATAATATTGTAGCGGTGCTTAGGCGAAGCCCTGCGACGGTAGAACATCAAGATCGTCACCGCACCGTCGTGCTGATGGAACTCTTCCTCGACACTCGGCTGGATCGGAGTTCGAGGGACGTCATCGAGCTGAACGTGTGCTAGAACTTGGAGGTGCCGTAGTTTCGGTGCTTGATCGGTCGGGCCTTGAAGACGTACGACTACATCAACCGCGTTGTTCTAACGCTTCCGCTTTCGGTCTACGAGGGTACGTAGACACACTCTCCCCTCTCGTTGCTATGCATCTGGTAGATAGATCTTGCGTGATCGTAGGAAAATTTTAAAATACTACATTCCCCAACAGTGGTATCAGAGCCAGGTCTATGCGTAGATGATATGCACGAGTAGAACACAATGAGTTGTGGGCGATACTAGTCATACTGCTTACCAGCATGTCATACTTTGCTTCGGCGGTATTGTGAGATGAAGCGGCCCGGACCGACATTACGCGCACGCTTATGCGAGACTGGTTTTACCGTTAAGAGCACTCGTTGCTTAAAGGTGACTGGCGGGTATCTGTCTCTGTCACTTTAGCTGAATCAAGTGTGGCTACGCCCGGTCCTTGTGAAGGTTAAAACAGGACATACTTGACGAAACATCGTTGTGGTTTTGTATGCGTAGGTAAGAACGGTTCTTGCTAAGCCCGTAGCAGCCACGTAAAACTTGCAACAACAAAGTAGAGGACGTCTAACTTGTTTTTGCAGGGCATGTTGTGATGTGATATGGTCAAGACATGATGAGTTATACGGTTTTGTATGAGATGATCATGTTTTGTAATGTTATCGGCAACTGGCAGGAGCCATATGGTTGTCGCTTTATTGTATGAAATGCAATCGCCATGTAATTGCTTTACTTTATCACTAAGCGGTAGCGATAGTCGTAGAAGCAATAGTTGGCGAGACGACAACGATGCTACGATGGAGATCAAGGTGTCGCGCCGGTGACGAAGGTGATCATGACGGTGCTTTGGAGATGGAGATCAAAAGCACAAGATGATGATGGCCATATCATGTCACATATTTTGATTGCATGTGATGTTTATCTTATTATGCTTCTTATTTTGCTTAGAACGACGGTAGCATTATAAGATGATCCCTCACTAAAATTTCAAGGTATAAGTGTTCTCCCTGAGTATGCACCGTTGCGAAAGTTCGTCGTGCCGAGACACCACGTGATGATCGGGTGTGATAAGCTCTACGTTCAAATACAACGGGTGTAAGCCAGTTTTGCACACGCAGAATACTCGGGTTAAACTTGACGAGCCTAGCATATGCAGATATGGCCTCGGAACACTGGAGACCGAAAGGTCGAGCGTGAATCATATAGTAGATATGATCAACATAAGATGTTCACCATTGAAACTACTCCATCTCACGTGATGATCGGACATGGTTTAGTTGATTTGGATCACGTGATCATTTAGATGACCGGAGGGATGTCTATCTAAGTGGGAGTTCTTTAGTAATATGATTAACTGAACTTTAATTTATCATGAACTTAGTCCTGGTAGTATTAGCATATCTATGTTGTAGATCAATAGCTCGCGATGTTGCTCCCCGTTTATTATTTATATGTTCCTAGAGAAAACTAAGTTGAAAGATGTTAGTAGCAATGATGCGGAATTGTTCCGTGATCTGAGGATTATCCTCATTGCTGCACAGAGAATTATGTCATTGATGCACCGCTAGGTGACAGACCTATTGCAGGAGCAGATGTAGACGTTATGAACGTTTTGACAAAAGCTCGGTATGATGACTACTTGATAGTTTAAGTGCACCATGCTTTACGGCTTAGAACCGGGACTTCAAAAACGTTTTTAACGCCACGGAGCATATAAGATGTTCCAAGAGTTGAAATTAGTATTTCATACTCATGCCCGTGTCGAGAGGTATAAGACTTCTGACAGTACTTTGCCTACAAGATGGAGGAGAATAGCTCAACCAGTGAGCATGTGCTCAGATTGTCTGGGTACTACAATTACTTGAATCAAGTGGGAGTTAATCTTCCAGATAAGATAGTAATTGACAAAGTTCTCTAGTCACTATCACCAAGTTAGTAGAACTTTGTGATGAACTATAATATGTAAGGGATGACGAAAGGAATTCCCGAGCTCTTCGCGATGCTGAAGTCGGCAAAGGTAGAGATCATGAAAAAGCATCAAGTGTTGATGGTTAACAAGACCACTTGTTTCAAGTAAAGGGCAAAGGGATAGAAGGGGAACTTCAAGAAGAATGACAAGCAAGTTGTCACTCCCGTGAAGAAACCCAAAGCTAAAACTCAAGCCTGAAACTAAGTGCTTCTACTGCAAAGAAAATGGTCACTAGAAGTGGAACTACCCTAGATACTTGGCGGATAAGAAGGATGGCAAAGTGAACAAAGGTATATTTTGATATACAGATTATTGATGTGTACTTTACTAGTGTTCATAGCAACCCCTGGGTATTTGATACCGTTTCAGTTGCTAAAATTAGTAACTCGAAACGAGAATTGCAGATTGAACAGAGACTAGTTAAAGGTGAAGTGACGATGTGTGTTGGAAGTGGTTCCAAGATTGATACATCATCGCACACTCCCTATACTTTCGGGATTAGTGTAAAACCTAAATAAATGTTATTTGGCATTTGCGTTGAGCATGATTATGATTTGATCATATTTGTTGCAATACGGTTATTCATTTAAAGTCATAGAATAATTGTTATTCTGTTTACATGAATAAAACCTTCGATGGTCATACACCCAATGAAAATAGTTTGTTGGATCTCGATCATGGTGATACACATATTCATAATATTGAAGCCAAAATATGCAAGGTTAATAATGATAGTGCAACTTATTTGTGCCACTGCCGTTTAGGTCATATTGGTGTAAAGCGCATGAAGAAACTCCATAGTGATGGACTTTTGGAATCACTTGATTATGAATCACTTGGTGCTTGCGAACCATGCCTCATGGGCAAGATGACTAAAACTCCGTTCTCCGGAACTATGGAGCGAGCAACAGATTTGTTGGAAATCATACATACTGATGTATGTGGGCCAATGAGTGTTGAAGCTCGCGGCGGGTATCGTTATTTTCTGACCTTCACTGATGATTTGAGCAGATATGGGTATATCTACTTAATGAAGCACAAGTCTGAAACATTTGAAAAGTTCAAAGAATTTCAGAGTGAAGTGGAGAATCATCGTAACAAGAAAATAAGAGTTTCTATGATATGATCGTAGAGGTAAAATATTTGAGTTAGCGAGTTTGGCCTTCAGTAAAAACAATGTGAAATAGTTTCACTACTCACGGCACCTGGAACACCACAGTGTAATGGTGTGTCCGAACGTCATAACCGTACTTTATTAGATATGGTGCGATCTATGATGTCTCTTATCGATTTACCACTATTGTTTTGGGTTATGCATCAGAGACAGCTGCATTCACGTTCAATAGGGCAATATCTAAATCCGTTGAGACGACACCTTATGAACTGTGGTTTGGCAAGAAACCAAAGTTGTCGTTTCTTGAAGTTTGGGGCTACGATGCTTATGTGAAAAAGCTTCAACCTGATAAGCTCGAACCCAAGTCGGAGAAATGTGACTTCATAGGATACCCAAAGGAAACTATTTGGTATACCTTCTATCACAGATCCGAAGGCAAGTTATTCGTTGCTAAGAATGGATCCTTTCTAGAGAAGGAGTTTCTCTCGAAAGAAGTGAGTGGGAGGAAAGTGGAACTTGATGAGGTAATTGTACCTTCTCCCGAATTGGAAAGTAGTACATCACAGAAACTAGTTTCAGTGATTCCTACACCAATTAGTGAGGAAGCTAATGATGATGATCTTGAAACTTCGGATCAAGTTACTACTAAACTTCGTAGATCAACCAGAGTACGTTCCGCGCCAGAGTGGTACGGTAACCCAGTTCTGGAAATCATGTTACTAGACCATGATGAACCTACGAACTATGAGGAAGTGATGATGAGCCCAGATTCCACAAAATGGCTTGAGGCCATGAAATCTGAGATGGGATCCATGTATGAGAACAAAGTATGGACTTTGGTTGACTTGCCCGATGATCGGCAAGCCATTGAAAATAAATGGATCTTTAAGAGGAAGACTGACGCCGATGGTAATGTTACTGTCTACAAAGCTCGACTTGTTGCGAGAGGTTTTTCGACAAGTTCAAGGTGTTGACTACGATGAGATTTTCTCACCCGTAGCGATGCTTAAGTCTGTCCGAATCATGTTAGCAATTGCCGCATTTTATGAAATCTGGAAAATGGATAACAAAACTGCAGTATTTAATGGATTTATTGAAGAAGAATTGTATATGATGCAACCAGAAGGTTTTGTCAATCCTAAAGGTGCTAACAAAATGTGCAAGCTCCAGCGGTCCATCTATGGACTGGTGCAAGCATCTCGGAGTTGGAATATACGCTTTGATGAGGTGATCAAAGCATATAGATTTATACAGACTTGCGGTGAAGCCTGTATTTACAAGAAGTGAGTTGGAGCACTACAACCTTTCCGATGAATATATGTGAATGACATATTGTCGATCGGAAATGATGTAGAATTTTCTGGAAAGCATAAAGGAGTGTTTGAAAGGAGTTTTTCAAAGAAAGACCTCGGTGAACCTGCTTACATATTGGGCATCAAGATCTATAGAGATAGATCAAGACGCTTGATAAGACTTTCGATGAGTACATACCTTGATAAGATTTTGAAGTAGTTCAAAATGGATCAGTCAAAGAAGGAGTTCTTTCCTGACTTGTAAGGTGTGAAGTTGAGTAAGACTCAAAGCCAGACCACGGCAGAAAAATATAGAGAGAATGAAAGTCATTCCCTATGCCTCAGCCATAGGTTCTATAAAGTATGCCATGCTGTGTAGCAAACATGTTGTGTACCTTGCCATGAGTTTGACAAGGAGGTACAATAGTGATCCAGGAGTAGATCACTGTACAGCGGTCAAAATTATCCTTAGTTACTGGATGACTAAGGAAATGTTTCTCGATTATGGAGGTGATAAAGAGTTCATCGTAAAGAGTTACGCCGATGCAAGCTTTGACACTAATCCAGATGACTCTAAGTATCAATCTGGATGCGTATTAAAAGTGGGAGCAATTAGCTAGAGTAGCTCCATGCAGAGCATTGTAGACATAGAAATTTGCAAAATACATACGGATCTGAATATAACAGACCCGCTGACTAAACTTCTCTCACGAAGCAAAACATGATCACACCTTAGTACTCTTTGGGTGTTAATCACATGGTGATGTGAACTAGATTGTTGACTCTAGTAAACCCGTTTGGGTATTGGTCGCATGGCGATGAGAACTATGGGTGTTAGTCACATGGTGATGTGAACTATTGGTGTTAATCACATGGTGATGTGATCTAGATTATTCACTCTAGTGCAAGTGGGAGACTAAAGGAAATATGCCCTAGAGGCAATAACAAAGTTATTATTTATTTCCTTATATCATGATAAATGTTTATTATTCATGCTAGAATTGTATTAACTGGAAACTTAGTACATGTGTGAATACATAGACAAAACAGAGTGTCCCTAGTATGCCTCTACTAGACTAGCTCATTGATCAAAGATGGTTATGTTTTCTAGCCATAGACATGAGTTGTCATTTGATCAACGGGGTCACATCATTAGGAGAATGATGTGATGGACAAGACCCATCCGTTAGCTTAGCAACTTGATCGTTTAGTTTTATTGCTATTGCTTTCTTCATGACTTATACATGTTCCTATGACTATGAGATTATGCAACTCCCGAATACCGGAGGAACACTTTGTGTGCTACCAAACGTCACAACATAACTGGGTGATTATAAAGGTACTCTACAGGTGTCTCCGAAGGTACTTGTTGGGTTGGCGTATTTCGAGATTAGGATTTGTCACTCCGATTGTCGGAGAGGTATCTCTGGGCCCACTCGGTAATGCACATCACTATAAGCCTTGCAAGCATTGCAGCTAATGAGTTAGTTGCGGGATGATGTATTACGGAACGAGTAAAGAGACTTGTCGGTAACGAGATTGAACTAGGTATTGAGATACCGACGATCGAATCTCGGGCTAGTAACATACCAATGACAAAGGGAACAACGTATGTTGTTATGCGGTTTGACCGATAAAGATCTTCGTAGAATATGTGGGAGCCAATATGAGCATCCAGGTTCCGCTATTGGTTATTGACCGGAGACGTGTCTCGGTCATGTCTACATAGTTCTCGAACCCGTAGGGTCCGCACGCTTAAGGTTTCGATGACAGTTTTATTATGAGTTTATGAGTTTTGATGTAACGAAGGAGTTCGGAGTCCCGGATGAGATCGGGGACATGACGAGGAGTCTCGAAATGGTCGAGACGTAAAAATCGATATATTGGACGACTATATTTGGACATCGGAAAGGTTCCGAGTGATTCGGGTATTTTCGGAGTACCGGGGAGTTACGGGAATAGAGGAGAGAGGCCAAAAGGAAGGAGGCGCGTGGCCCCCTTCTGGTCCGAATTGGACAAGGGGTGCAGCCCCCTTTTCCTTCTCCCTCTCCCCCTCTTTCCTTCTCTCCTACTCCGGAAAGGAAAGGGGAATCCTACTAGGACTTGGGAGTCCTAGTAGGACTCCCCACACTTGGCGCGCCCCTTCTAGGGCCGGCCTCTCCCTCCCTCCTTTATATACGGGGGCAGGGGGGCACCTCTAGACACAACAGTTGATCTCTTGATCTCTTAGCCGTGTGCGGTGCCCCCCTCCACCACAGTTCTCCTCGATAATATTGTAGCGGTGCTTAGGCGAAGCCCTGCGACGGTAGAACATCAAGATCGTCACCGCACCGTCGTGCTGACGGAACTCTTCCTCGACACTCGGCTGGATCGGAGTTCGAGGGATGTCATCGAGCTGAACGTGTGCTAGAACTTGGAGGTGCCGTAGTTTCGGTGCTTGATCGGTCGGGCCTTGAAGACGTACGACTACATCAACCGCGTTGTTCTAACGCTTCCGCTTTCGGTCTACGAGGGTACGTAGACACACTCTCCCCTCTCGTTGCTATGCATCTGGTAGATAGATCTTGCGTGATCGTAGGAAAATTTTAAAATACTACGTTCCCCAACATATTCCACCGCCGCAACCTTCTGTCCCCGTGAGATCCCATCTTGGGGCCTTTTCCGGCATCCTGTCGGAGGGGGATTCGATCATGGAGGGCATCTAGATCAACTCTATTGCCCTTCCGATGAAGCGTGAGTAGTTTACCACAGACCTACGGGTCCATAGCTAGTAGCTAGATGGCTTCTTCTCTCTCTTTGATTCTCAATATCATGTTCTCCTCGATGTTCTTGGAGATCTATCCGATGTAATCTTCTTTTGCGGTGTGTTTGTCGAGATCCGATGAATTGTGGATTTATGATCATCTTATCTATGGATGTTATTTGACTCTTCTCTGAATTATTATATGCATGATTTGATATCTTTGTATTTCTCTTCGAATTATTGGCTTGGTTTGGCCAACTAGATTGGTTTTTCTTGCAATGGGAGAAGTGCTTGGATTTGGGTTCAATCTTGCGGTGTACTCACCCAGTGACAAAGTAGGGGTAGCGAGGCATGTATTGTATTGTTGCCATCGAGAATAAAAAGATGGGGTTTTCATCATATTGCTTGAATTTATTTCGCTACATCATGTCATCTTACTTAAGCCGTTACTCTGTTCCTTATGAACTTAATACTCTAGATGCAGGCAGGAGTCAGTCGATGTGTGGACTAATAGTAGTAGATGTAGGCAGGAGTCGGTCTACTTGACACGGATGTGATGCCTATATTACATAATCATTGCCTTGGATATCGTCATAACTTTGCGCTTTTCTATCAATTGCTCGACAGTAATTTGTTCATCCACCATATTATTTGCCTTCATGAGAGAAGCCTCTAGTGAAACTTATGGCCCCCGGTTTTGGTGATGTGCCCTAGAGGCAATCATGTATGATGATATTTCCTATGTGTTTATGAATAAAGATAGTCCTTGGACATTATCAATGATGTGTATCAGCAAGTACGTGACTTGTTTGTGGGACTATGCATTGTATGATGGTTGTCCTAAAAGGTCCCTAGTCGAAAGGGCTATGTGGATGCACAGCCGACTAGACTAGCATATGACACGGTCGATGGCTTGGTCTCACTAGCCATGGAGCATTGGGTGCTAACCAGATAATGTGGACTTGGAAAGATCTGGTCGGATTCAACATAGTCGGATCTGAGTCAAGATAAGGTCCGAGTCGGACAGACCCAACTATGAGACGCAGCGATATGTCATATGTGAGTCTCTAGTACAACATACGTTCTATGTCCTAAGACCTGAGCTGACGCATTTACTCGGGATGGTGACAGACTTGCTTTGGGCCGACTAAAGGCTACTCCGTGACTGGGTAGTTACAAAGGTAGGTTTCGGGCTTGTCTAGACCCATGCTGCGAGACATGGTCGAGCAAGATGGTATTTGCCCCTCCGATCAGGAGAGAGATACTCTGGGCCCCTCGTGTGATCCGACCAGGATAAGCATGGCCATGCGGCAAGGATTATGAGATAATCCGGTTTGTGGTCGGCATCACTGGAATGAGAAAGAGGTCGGGCTACCACAAGGATGACATACTCGCCTTGAGCCCGACAACATATATCGTGTGGCAAAAGGAATGGAAGTATGATGTACAGGTTCGCTAACCAGCTTCATAGTCTGCTTGGTGTTCGGCATGCCTTGCTAGAGGCCGCTACCAACCGTGCATTTCGGAGGTGATCCGAACTGCGACCAAGCCGACTTGAACCTAAGGGGTCGCGCGCTTAAGGGAAGGAACCTGCGAGGTCGGATTGTGGCCGAGTAGACTTATGGGCTTTAGGGTCCGTGCGAGGCCCAAGTGTTGAGCCCGCGACGGACACCTATATAAAGTGGAGGTGCGGCACACTCATGCGATTTTGTTTGCTTCGGCGCTGTCACTAGGGTTTGCATGTGTTGCGAATAGACACCTCCACTTGCCGTCGGTTGTGTGATCGGACCTACCAGTCCGCCGCACGACGTTCCTCCTGCACGCGCGGATACCGTTAGAGGCGGTGCACTTGCGCCACTCCGGCGAACCTGTACGTGGGAACCGACGACCGGCCGCTCGAGGGAGATCGGACGAGGAGGAGACGATACACGCAGACGCGCTACCCCAACTCATCTTTCGCTGCACGGCACTGCGCGTCTAGTGGCAATGAACTGTGATCCATCTCCCGTAGCATGTTCTTCGCTATTCTGCGTGTAGGAAATTTTAATTTGCTGTCGACGCACCCTACCGTAGAACCCAACACCCGGGTCTATTTTCCATCATATTAGTTTCCGATCAACTATTTTGCAATCTTTTACTTTCAGATCTATAAACCAAAAAACCCAAAAATATTTTATCTTTTGTTTAGTTTTATTTATCTATCTCTATCAGGTCTCACCTTTGCAAGTGACCTTGAAGGGATTGATAACCCCTTTATCGCGCTGGGTGCAAGTGTTTGATTGTTTGTGCAGGTATTGGTGATTTGCGCATTCTTCTTCTACTCGATTGATACCTTGGTTCTTAACTGAGGAAAATACTTATATCTACTTTGCTACATCATCCTTTCCTCTTCAAGGGAAAACCAACGGAAGCTCAAGAAGTAACATAGTGGGAGTACTCCCTCCATCTCAAAATTCTTGTCTTAGATTTGTCAAAATATGAATGTATCTAGTCATGATTTAGTGTTTGATACATTCGTATTTAGAAAAATATTAGACAAGAATTTTGGGATGGAGGGAGTAGTTAATAAGGAGTATAGTATGTCACTGTAACATAATGCATGCCAAAACAAAATAAGCCTATAATCTAATAAATACAAGTATCTATTATACTACTTTTATACTCCCCACTATAATATAATAAACAAAATGAGGAGTATTACTTTGCACTATAACATAGACCAATGTCACATAAATGACACTAATCTATACCCCTCACTACGACTAGCCTAAAGCTACTACTCTCTTCGTCCTGATTTATTGGTCCCCTCACTATTTTATGTCAAACTTTGATCATATATTTAACTAAAAAATATAATGCATGTCATCAAAAATTATATCTTTGGATCCGTATTTGAGATTTTTTTCAAAAGTGGCACTGTATTTTGAGCAAATTCGAAAACTGGCAGACTGAATGCGTATATTTCAAAAGTAGCACCCCGTCGGTGTGCAGTAGACCGAAGAGGTCTTTTCGGCCTGGCAAAAACCGAAGAGTGGGCTTTTCGGTCAGGCAAAAACCGAAGACTGCTGTAGTGGGCCGAAGAGTGGCTGTCGGTGCGGCGTGCACACCTCTTCGGTCTTGGGCTGACCGAAGAGGTCTTCGGCATACGGTAGGCCGAAGAGGGTGGGATAAGGCCACCCGAGCCGTTTCTTCCTCCTCTTCTGGCTGCAGCTATTATAATGCATTTTTTGGAAAAAAAAAATAAAAAAAAAAGTTGTCTTCGGTCTACAGTAAGCCGAAGAGTGCTCCATGCAACTTCGGTTTACGCTAAACGTAAAGAGTTACCACTCTTCGGGCTACAGTAAGCCGAAAAGACCTCTTCGGTTTACTGCTGACCGAAGACAGGTCTTCGGCCCAGCACCGCCTATCTTCGGTGTAGTGGAAGCCGAAGTGGCCTCTTCGGCCTTTGGTACGCCGAAAAGATCCTCTTCGGTCTACGCCAGACCGACGGGCTGCTATTTTTGAAATATACGCGTTCAGTCTGCCAGTTTTCGAATTTGCTCAAAATACTGTGCCACTTTTGAAAAAAAATCCGTATTTGAACCTAGTTTTCAATGATATTATTTTTGTTATATGCATTAATATTTTATTAGTTAAATCAAAGATTAAAATTAAGCACAAAATTCGAAGAAGATTAATAAACCACGACGGAGACAGTAGGAGCTAGGAATGCGTCCCAACGAAACTTCAAAAACCATGCCTGAAGAAAATAAAACGTTGAGGACCACGTACGTGTGGGGAGTGTGGATCGCCCACGTACATGAATGGGAAATACCCAGCGTGGCCACGTCCGGTAGGTCAACCGGTTAACGCGCTGGCTCTCACTCGTCGCAGCTCGATCGCTCGTGGCTCGCTCCACGCCATACGAACTTATTACTACCGGTCCAGCCGTACCACCGTCTATCAGTGGTCGGTTGCTGCCGACGCGGCCTCTGATTCGTTCTCATTCATTGCGATTCGTCCTGCTGCTGGTCAACAACTAGGATTCAGATCCAATCAAATGCAGCACAAAGGCATGCATAGAGTGAGAGTCGGCCATTTTAAGAGGAGTTGGTGCATGTCGCACGCCATCAATTTGTTTGGTACTCCCTATGTCCCACAGTATATTACATATTGGACTTAGTAAAATGAAAGCTTCATAAATTTTGATCAAGTGTACTCCCTTCGTCCGATGAAGAGTGTACATCTAACTCTAAAATTTGTCCACAAAAGAGTGTACTTCTATCTTCCCAATGCATTATAAAGTGGGAAAAAATATTTCTCTCTCATCACACGGTAATCAAGACCAATAACAATCTACACATGGTCTTCTTAATTTCTACATGCACTTAGCTCATTGGGTGTTGGGTAATTAAAGAGGAGAGAGATGATGGCTTGTACTTTTCCAATGCATTTTTTTACTCAACTCCATAATTTGTCCTAAAATTTCTAGATGTACACTTTTCACCGGACGGAGGGAGTATGTTGTATATCTATAACATCACACATAGAGTACCAAGATATGATGAGTCTACAACCTAAGGCTGGTCCCAATGGGGTGGAACTTAGGAGTAACATCACATATTTTAATACAACGTTGCTTATGTGGCACATATTTAATGAAGAGTGAGGTGCTTGTGGTAACTAGCTAAGTTACCGGAACATCACACACTTCAAGAAACAATGAGTCTATAAACTAATAAATGCATCGTTGCATGACACTACCTACATGTTCTACCCACTGTGGAGGTAGTAACATAGTCTAGATAAGTGTGTATGTTACTATCTTATGTTCCTGCCCATTATGACCAGCCTAATAAATAAAATAATGTATGACACCACACATATATGTTACTTCCACTATAGCTAGTCTAATGTACCTCATCTAGAAATGAATCGAATCTAGTAGCACTAATTTGGTACTATTTCAGATGTCGATAATGTATTTATAAGGCATTCTTTTGTTCAAATGAATACTATAGGGATAGTGAAGTAATAGGCAATAAGGTGACATGTATCTCAGCTCCTATAGAAAACGAGTGGCACGTATCTCAGTTCCTATAGGAAACGAGATGTTATTTGATTCACATGATAAAGATGTTTTATTAGATCTGAGCTAATGTTTTCTCTTTTGGTATGCGAAGAAAATGAACCACGTAGGAATACAAATCAACTCCTGCAAATCAAATGAATCTAAAATATTTTTTCTATAAAAATTCTATCCTAATGCGTACAAACCAAAGGAGGCCTAAGCTTGGCAATCTAATGACGAAAGTACACTTCTACACCCACGAGCAAATGCCCTTGGTATGAACAAAAAAAATAGAAAATAGAAAAATTTGTAAAAAGAAAATCTGAATATTTTTTGTGACATACTTTCACAAATGTTTGTTGTGCATGCAAAATTTCATCGCGAAATTGCATTGATGGAAGGCGTGCCAAAAAACAAAATCAGAGCTCCAAAATGCTTTTGTAACATAATTTTCGGAGCATCGATTTTGTCTATTTTACCACACGTTCCACCAATGTGATTTTAATGCACGTCAAACATTTTGTGAAAGTATGCCAAAAAAAAAATTCAAAATTTTTTGAATTATTTTCAAATTGATTTGATGTTACTGTTCACACCAGGAGCATTTGTTTCTGGGTGTAGAAACTCCACGTCCTCTCACATCTACTCTCACGTCACTCTCTATGTTGCCCCACTGTTCTCTCACATCCGTTTCCATGAGCACCTGCCAGAGACACACCGCCCAGTCATATCAGAACGATTTGATGCCAACAACATTTGCCTCTCCTGATTTCCTCCTCGTCGCAGCGCCACCACCATTACACACCTTCTCTTCGTCATACGCTTTATGTTCTCGATATCTAGGCTTTCTGCCCCTGTCAGAGGCTACGCGGCGTGCCTCCATTCCTAATTCAGGTGTGGGTAACTCCACTTCTACCAAAATGGATATAGTGTCCAAGGCTTACCTCAAAAACGCCTAAACTGTGTGCATTTTAAATTTTTGCCTCGGAACACATGGTGGTTATCTTTGAGTTTTGCCTTCAAATGCTAAGTGTTGGAGGCATTTTTCATGTTTTGCATCCAAATTCTTCGGACTCAAACATAAGAACGCCCCACAAATCATGAAACAAAACAAAGAGGAGTAGTACTGCAACTGAATCTGACACCGTCGATGGTTGACCACCGTGAGGAGGCTGCATTGCTGCAGTTGCCGGTAAGATTTTATTATTGATTAGAAATTGAGTGAATAACCATTTGCCAAACTTGAATAAAAAAACATTTCCCAAACTAGTAACGCCTGCGCGGCGCGAAACAAACGCGGAAACTACGGATGAGAGGACGTCCTTTACTGCATCAGATCTTGGCGTACAGCAGGCCCCGGAGCTCCTCGAGAACCGAGGAAGGCTCGGACACGAGGACCCGCACGCCCCCGTCCCCGCCGTTGTCGGCGAGGTAGACGAGCCCGGCTCGCTGCTGCACTGCGCGCTGCATCGCCAGCGGCTTCCCCCACCCGAAGTCCGCGTCGTACATCGGCATGCCCAGCCAGCTGTTAATCCTCAGTTCCGTCGCCGGCAAGCTGCAGGCCGCAGGCATAGTTGGCGCCGTCTCCAGGTAGTCGATCGTGGAGCGCACCAGCTCGTCGTCCACCCCGCGTACGGCGTCCCTGATCCGTCCGGCGACGGGGGCCAGCGGCGCCTGGTCCTCCAAGCCGTCCGTGACGACGTCCCGCACCTTGCAGGCGGTGCCCACCATGATTATCCCGTTGCCGAAGTAGCGTGCCGGGAGCGGCGGCCTCAGGCTGCGCCGGAAGTTAGCCGGGAAGCTGAGCCGCGTCTCCGCGTCCGTCGGCAGCCGCCGAGCGGCGCACATGCAGCGCCACACGTGGGCGCTGAGGGCGCAGAACGTGCTCGCGCCACCGCAGGCACGCTTCAGAGCGGCGACCTGGTTGTTGGAGAGAACAAAAATCTCGTTGACGGCAGGCCCAGACGGCTCCGGCACGGGTATGTTTGGGTCGTTTTTGAGGGGCAAGAACACGGAGAGAGCGTCCGGATGGACGACGCGGGGTGGAGAGCGTGCGCGTAGGAGGGTGCGGTCGTGGCATGGCAGCTCCAGCGCTGCCGCGGCTACTCCAGAGCCGTCGCCGGCCCCGTCTCTGGAGAAGGCGGACCACGTCTGGAAGAAGTGAACCGCGCTTAGGGCGTCGATGGCGACGTGGTGCAGCGCCGTGCCCAGGGCCACCCCACCGCACTTGAAGAAGGTCACCTGGACGGCGAGCATGACATCGTCGATGTCCCTGGGGACGAAGAGCCTCCTCAGCTCCGGCGACGGCTGGCGGGCGCTGAAGTCGTCGGCGGCGAGGTCCGAGCGAGCGACCACGAAGCGCGCACCTTGTCCAGTGCAGTCGATCTCTGGCCGGCCATCACCATCAACGCCCAGACGGCCGGCGAGGGGGTAGAAGGGGACCAGGGCCTTGGCCATCGAGGCCTTCAGCCTGGCCACGTCGAAGAAGCCGTCGCCGGAGCCGGAGCGGTAGAAGTACACGTTCGGGGTGTGGCCCCTGTTGACCATCATGAGGTCTAGCGGGGAGAGCCAGAGTCCGCGCCTGGGCATCTCCTCGCTGGGCGTCACCATGCAGCACTCCACCACCTTCACCTCCTCCACCACCGTCGCCTCCTCCACGCAGGCCATTCTGCTGAGGTCGTTCGTCGTCTCGTGCAAATGGGAAGTACCAGGAGTATACGTGTACTCCTGTTGTCCTGGCGATTCTTTCCTTTTATGGACGGCGCTGCACAGGTACAGCCCTAGGTACAGCTCACTCAATTAAGGATGTGCCGGAAAACAAGTTGACATATCAATAAATCTGTGCCCAGTACAATTGGAGTATTTTCAATCATCCGGTCCAATCCCGTGACCACAAAACAAATCAGAAATAATGCCTGCAACCAACAATCTTGCACTGCTAGAACTTTCTCACATAAATGCGAAATAAAAAATATACTCTCTCCATTTTTATTTACTCCGTGTAGTATTAGTTTTAGTCAAAGTCAAGCTTTGTAACTTTGATAAAGTTTATAAACAAAATTATTTAACATATACAATGACAAATCAATACTATTAAATTCATAATTGAATGTACTTTCATATTTGAAAAAGTCCAAAATAAACCTTGAAGTTGTTGACGAAAGCTAAATCAAACCCTGAATTTTGAATCCCGGAAATTGTCGCTCTGAACTTGTAATCACGGTCTATTTTGAACCCTAGACCTTTTTGGCACACTCGGAATACTACAATCCCGACCGGGATAACCTGCTACTCTCACGGACAAGAATTTGGGCCGGCCTACTATAATACAACAGGAATTCGTGAAGTCAAGAAAAGAAAATGTTCACGCATTTCTAAATTGCCCAGAAGTTCGAAAATGTTCCAGTTTTCTATTTTCGTCACAAATTCAATTTCTTTTGTGTCTTTTAAAGAACTGCTTGGGATTTTGTAATTCTATCCGCATTTCTAAAAAATGTTCGCGATTTGAAAAAACTGGAAAATTTATTCAGAATTCCAACAGTTTTTCACATGCTATGAAAAATGTTTCAGATTTTCAAAACTGTGTCACATTATAAAAAAAATGTTTCAGTATTTTCATAAATTATTTCGTAAATAATTTTTTAAACATGTTCGGATTGTTGGCTGTGGATCACACTGGGCCGGCCCGCCAAACATGAAGCGAGTTTTTTTCTTAACATGCGACGTAAAAAATCTTTCTTTCTTTTCCTTAATGCGCGATGTAATAACTCAAAAAATAAAAAACATCTACCATGGAGTTGAACCTGGGACCTGACAGGGTTGACCTCATTCCTCTTTTTAATCAAAGGCCCGAACTATTTAATCAGATGACTATGATTGACCTAATCAGGGGCCCGAGCTATTTAATCAAAAACGAAAGCATCAAACTTTGAAAACATTTTATTAGGGTAATTATTTTGAAAATGTCAAGTATTAAATATATATTTTTTCTAAAAAATTCGAACATTTTATAAAGTTGGAGCAATTTTTGGAAATTTTGAATAATTTTTGAAACTTATATTTTTTTCTAAAACCTGAACAAAATTTAAAAGTGCGGACACTTTTTGAAACATAAACATTTTCTAAAACCTGGAAATATTTTGTGACATCTATAAAATATCAAAAGTTTTAAAAATGTAAAGGCCAATTCAAACAAATATTTATACAATGTATAGTAATATTTGGGTGATTCAAAAATATAATGTGAAAAATATAATGCGGAGTAAATATAAACGGAGGGAGTAATAGTATTATGGCTTGTGAAGGCTCGACTAAACTGTACAAAGACAATATATGTTTTAAAGAAAGGCTCTTGCCCGCCACAATCAATTTAGAGCAACTCTAGCAGACCCCGCATAACGCCCTGCCCGCAAAAAATCCGTCGAGTATGCGGGCTTGGCCCAATTTTCCGGCCAGAACAGAGCCCGCATACTCACTTGGCCCGCAAAAGTTTTTGCTGCAGTCCGCAAACCGCACGCCCCGAGCACTATAAATGCGGTTCGGCAACCCTTTTGCGGGTCCAAACCCTATCCCTCGCCGCCGCGAGCCTCCTGATTCCCCTTTCCCCTCCCCGCATTTCTCGCCGCCGGCGACCACCCGCCCCGCCTCCAGCCGTCATGTGGGGCCGCATGTGGACCTCCGGACGCGGCTCTGGCAGCAGATCCGGCCGTGAGAGGGACCCGGAGCGCGAACGGCGCGTCCGGTCGGACGACGCGAGGAAGCGCGACGCCCGTAGGTGGACCAACCAAGGGATGTCACCGCCGGCGAGCTTCAACCGCCGCGAGACGGAGGAGTACGACCGCCGGCGCGCGTCCTTCTCCTCCGTGAGGCCTTCCTACGCCGGATCCTCCTCGTCCTCCGGCACGGGCTTTGCCCCCGTGAAGACGGAGTGGTCGGACGACAAGGAAGAGCCGGAGGAGACGGCGTCGTTCCCCTTTGTCCCGGTGAAGGAGGAGCCAGAGGAGCCCCCTCCGCTCGGCCGTCGCGGTGTCGTCGGGCCTGAGGACTACGTCTCGGACTTCGACGCCGTTGCTGTCGCCATCGCCGAGCGGAGCGTCCGTGAGGAGGCGGAGCGCCGGCGCCACGCCGAGGAGCTCGAGTGGCGGCAGGCGGTCGCCGACAACGTCGCCGCCAACGAGAAGGCTGAGGAGTGGCGTCGCATCCGCGCTGAGCAGGCGGCGAAGTACGTCGACCTGTGCAGCTCCGGCGAGGAGGATTGAGCGGCGCTTGGCCTCCATGGCGTCGTCCATTTTGCCGCGACCTCGCCGCCCAGATCCGACCCCCTCTACTACTAGTTAACGTAGCATGTAGTATGATCTATGCTTAATTTGTTGATCATGTAGTATGTATGAACTATGTAGTATGTGACGTGATGAACTATGGTTGTGCAATATCTCCCGCGAAACAGTTTTTTTTAAATATGCAGGTTGAGATACGGTATCTGATAGGCCGCGCATGTTTTCGACCCGCAAACGCGTTTTGCGGGTCGAATTTTTGCGGGGTCTGCTAGAGTTGCTCTTACACGCAACTGCATACAACACCCCATTAACATACACAACACACACGCAAGACAATATTCGAGTGTGACGACGAACAACAACACCCCCGATGGAGAACCAATCACACTAGAGATGGACCAAAAAGAACAACTTGGAGTCGATGGTGACCTCCACCGTGAGCTATCCATTGTGAGGAGGTGAAGCCGGACATCGACAAAGCATGTACTCTGACCGGTGCCTACAAGAAGGATACAAAATCGGAGTGCCGCCACTATCTGATCCCGAGGATCAAATTTTCACCCGGAGCAACACCAAAGGACAAGGAGCGATTGCGACAGAGCCTTCAAGAAGGTAACGACGCCAACACATACCGCCGTCATTGGCCTGGTAAGAACCGGGCAAGTTATGCACCCCAATACTCTACCAAACCAGGGTATCTTCAGACAGCAGAGCACCTGCAGCACCACCGCCTTGCTATGCCATACACCAACGACCATGCCACATGTGTGGCTAGGCAAGCCGACCCACACCCGGGATGGGCGCTCTACTGATGAACAATGCATCCCTCCAGGGCCACCACCCTGCATCCATACAACCCCAAGATCATCAAAAGGCCTTGACTTTGGCCCGAACGGCAGCCCCCAACATACAGAGCCGCTAACGACTGCCTTGCCCCAAACATCGTCGGATCTGAGCCAGCACACACCCAGCCAAGGAAAGGGGGGAGGAGGCGCGGATCGCATCCACGACTGGCGACCCCACGCCGCCGACGGATAGCTCGACCATTGTCGGAGCCTCCCATCACTCTAGCCAACCTCCCCACCGGATACCCTTGTGTCGCCCCACCACACCAACAAGCTTAGAACCACACGTGGCCACCAGGGCCGCCCGCCCACCTACGAGAGAACCAGGACGACCGCCACCTACAACCAAGAAATCTTACCAGAGACGCCCTCTCCCACCGCCTACCATCGTACACACACGAAGTTGGAAGGCCCTGACCAGAGTTCGGCCATCATGCCCCTCCAAATCCTGGTTCGCGTAGCCACCTCGCCGCCAGCATACGACCCATATCGTCATTGCACCGTCAAAGCAAACCAACGTCACCTACTCAAACGTTCACCACCATGCCGTCGCCCAAACACAAGTACGGCACCGCCACTCGCACCAGTCGTCCCACGTGGGCCTTAGATGAATGACTGAAGGGAAGGGTGAGGTCCCGCGCCCTTCGTCACCGGTCAAGCTTTGCCCGACAGTGCCTGCTTGTGGAGGCGGGGGAGGAGGGATGAGGGGAGGAGAGGTTAAGCAGCGGCTAGGGTTTCACTCGGCCGCTCAAGCGGGCAACAGAAGGGAGAAAGAGAGGACCTGAATAGAAGTATGTCTCAAATTATAATAAACACAACTCTAAGACATTATGTTTTACTAAACTTATTTTTTCGATAAGGGGTACTTGTTATTGACTTATAATTATCAATCAACCCAAAAACAAATACTAAAGATTGGCGGCAGCCGATTCAGGTCATGCTTGTGGATCATATCAACAATAGTAACGTAGTCTGATTCCAAAATAAAGGGCCATGTGCTTTATTCTAGAGCGAGTGCACACGTCGCAATTTCAGCTTCCATGACACTTGAGGAGGCGTCCACGAAGCGGCATGACGCGAAGAAGATGTAGCCCTACTTATTCCTCAAGATCGCTCCCGTCGGGCCTATCATGTTGAACATTTTTCAAATATGTATTATTTTCTAGAATATACAATGTAACATCTCAAATTTTCAATTTGGAATGTTATACATAGAACATATTGCATTGCATAGTTTATTGCATTTGAGTTCTTGCGATCCTCGAAAATTCTAAGCAACTCAAGGACCCACGGAGAGAGTTGGGGATTTTACGTTTTCGTATTTGAGTTTTCTCAAATACCGGTACGGGGATCACTTTGGTTTTAATTGTTTTTCCCTCCTAAAAATATTTATTAATAAAATATATGAGCGGAGATAATATGACTTCTCCAAAATAAAAGAAATATTGGAGGAAAATATTAAAATCACTTTTGGTTTTTATTCGAATTTATTTGTGATTTTGGGCCTGTTTGGTTCCTAGCCTAAGGTTGCCACGCCTAACCTTAGTCATGCCACAACATCTTAGGCATGTGTTTGGTTCATTGCCACACTTGTGGCTTGCCACACTTTTTTAGTTATATGGTCCACCTGTCATAGGCTCATTTTTTTGCCAAACCTTGCCACACTTGTGGTGACCATTTTGTTAGCCACACTTTTTGTGGCAGCCACACTTTGCCTAAGGTTAGTTGTGGCAAAGTTAGTGATGAACCAAACAGACCCTTTATTTGCATAGGAAAAATGCGTGTTTTTCCAAAATTGCATTTAGGTCCGAAAAAAATGTTCACTTTGTCCTAAATTATATTAGAGGACGGTGAAAATTTATTTCGGAATTTTTCATCCCCGTTTAGTATTTTATTTTGTTGTTTCTCTGCGTCAGGACCGTTTTTTTATAAATAAATAAATAAAAAGTGGGAGAGGTTCGGACCGACTGGGCCGAAGCCTAGCGGGCCCAGCGCCGCGCTGCCGCCCCCGACTCCGACCAGGAGTCCGCCTCACGCCCGCCTGCCGCCGTGGCCGAGCCGGCCACCGCCTCCGCCGCCTTGCCCCCTCCCCCAAGCCAGCCCCTGGCCCTTTAAAAGCCGCCGCCCCGCCTCCTTCTAGCCACCCCGCCGCCTGCGCCGTGCCTCCCAGCCACCGCACGCAGTCGCCGCCGCCGCCTCTAGCAGCAGCCGCCGCAGCCGCTTGCTGCTGCCGCACGCCGCCTCGCCGCCCCACCGCCGGAGTTCACCGTCGCCGAGGTAGCCGCCGGTTTTTTTAAAACCGTTCAGTTTTTTTAGAAACCCTATATCTATTTTTTTAATAGATCGGTTCGGTTTTTTTGTTTCGGTTTAGTTGTTTATCGGACGCCCGTCCGTACGTTCGTTTTAACGAACGTTGTTCGCCCGTTAGTCACAGACAACGAACGTTCGTTCGTTAGCCTGTTCGTCAGTTTTCTTTTTCAGGGCTTTTTCCGCGATTATTTTTGATCGCGATTTCTGCCCTGATCTTGTTTTTAGTTTTTTTTTTCGCTCGAGAGTCGGAATCAGGCGATTCAAGCGCCCAGATCTTCGTCTCGAAGCCCTCTTTTTGTTTAACCAACTTAAACAAGGTTTTGCTACTGTAAAATTTGACTTTAGACCAATCTAGTAAACGGATCTTGTTTCTTTCGCAGTTTGAGTTTCGTTACTCTGTTTGATTTGATATTTTTTGCAAACCAGAGTTCTTAAGTTGAACTTTCTGGTTAGATATTCTTATTTGGAGTTTTATCTATGCATCTTTGCTTGAATGCTTATGTATGCTATTGTTTGTTTGCGATAGAATTCCCGGAGTGCGAAGCGTGCTACTACGAGTCTCTAGGTTTTGCGAATCATCAGCAAGGCAAGTAACAGTTTGATCATACCCCTTTATTACCCAGTTTTTATGCATTAGATCAAACCCTCACACATTGCATGAGTAGGATCTCTTAACTTGTGGGTCTGAGAAGTAGATTGAGGTAGAACCTATTACCTGCATTATTTTCAAACCTTTGGAAGTTACTTCTACGTTATGCTTAGGTTGCCATGCTATGCTCGTAGACGTGGATTGGGTTTGAGAGTATCCATGACAGATGTGAGATGTTAATTAATGGTTCAACTTAAGGTGGCTACTTGAAAACACATCTAGGTGGATTGGTTGCAGGGCACCTGGAGAATCCAGTGTTGTCCTAGGAAATCCCGGAGGAACCGTGTGATTATCCTATGGAATGCCACCCAGGCTCAAAGGGATCATAAAACTATTCATGCTAGAAACTTTCGTGTGCAGCCACAATGCCATTATGGGCTCTGGCATAGTATGAGTAAGTTGTGTGAGCTCTTTCAGTAGTGGACTAGCTGATGTAGGGGAAAGTAGGTGTACGGGTCCATCCGGGGTAAAGAGTAAATGCTTCTGAAAGACTGTGTCTCGGTCATCCGTTTCTCAAACACCATGCAGTGCGAGAAATCCAACGGAGGAGATCGAGTCTTCTGGGGAAAAGTGTGCAAATCTATGCAGAGTGTACAAACTAATCATGATTAGTCGTGTGCCCGGTTATGGACATCTTGAGTATCTGGTACTTGAATTATTGGTTGATCTCATCACTCTAAATTAATTTGTTGGGTTAATGAAGACTACTTTAATTGGGATTGAGTCGGAGGTACCTTCTCAATGATGTTTCAACTACCATGATAGTTAAAATAAAAGTTATTCCTTTGTTGTAGGGAAAAAATGGCTTTATGCAAAAACTTTAACCTAGAGCCTCCACCAGCCAAATATGCATATAGTGTTAGCCTTTATTTCTGTTACTTGCTCTACTGTGTTATCTTGCCAGCATATTCCATGTGCTGACCCGTTTCGGGCTGCAACATGTTACGTTGCAGACTTTTCAGAAGAAGAGTAAGGTGCGCTAGGTCGTTTGTCATGCACTCAGGTATGTCGTTGGAGTTGATGGACTCACTTATCTTCCAAGACTTCCGCTGTTATTTTGTTAGATGGCCTTATGCCATAGACTTTTGTAATAAGTTCTCTTTTGAGACATTCGATGTAATAAGTGTGTGATTGTTACTCTATTATAATTCCTTCAAGTACTGTGTGTGTTAGCATTACCGATCCAAGGATGACACGGAACACAAAGACTTCGGTCCATTCGGATCACGGTCGCTACAAGATGGTTTCAGAGCACACGCTGATTGTAGGACACGACCACTAAGATAAACCCTAGGTCACTCTTCTCTACTCATTTCTGACTCCTCTCCATTTTCTACTCTTTAGGATGGTGGACCCAAGGAACAAGTTCACTCAACCGGATGAAGACACACCTTTTGGACGACACTTGAAGGAAGTCACTAGGTACCTGACATCGGAATACCAAGATTCACCGGGACCTACACCGCCACTTTACCAGAAGAGGAGCGATGGAATATTCAAGTTCAAATTCCCGGAAGGACATTTGCATCATCCACTGAGCCAATAGAGTTTTCTTTTGATGCACCAACCTGGAGCCTAGGCAAGAGTATGGCAGCCCACATTACCATGGGACGTATTGGAGAAGTCTACAAGTAGGAGCTGAAGGACACTATCTATCAGATATGTGGGCGCCGAGATGAGCAATGGGACATGATCGGTACCCGAAAGGACATGTCCATTGCCGCTTTCATCCAGGAGCTAAATCAGCACATTCATCGACAGGAGCACCAGATGTGTGCAAGGATGATAGATTTGAAGAAGGTGTTAACCAGGAACTTGGAGCTAGAAGAGGAACTCAAGTCTACACACGATGGATACGAGGAGGAGATGACAATACTTGTGGAGAATTCGATGACTTGACGAGGAAGCTAGGAGTATTCATGGGAGATCCAGCACCAAGAGGAGAAGAAGAAGAAGAAGAAGAACCCAAGGAGATACGTTCTGAGGACTACATCATCATCGACGACACGGACTCAGACCCCGATGATAGTGATGATGACTATGAAGATGAAGCTGGAGCAGATATCATGGAATCTTCCGCCGATCAAAATTTTTAGATGACCACCCTATGACTAGTAGTTTCCCCCATAAAGTAGAATTTAGAGCACTTTGTAAACGTTAGTTAGAATCTTTGTATGTCCTTGCTTGAAATTGATTGGTGTGATATGATTGTGTTTGACTCATGTGCATATGGGTAGTGAATTTTCCCCTAGACCTCATTTCTATTCTAATCTCTTGCCTCTACACCCATCAGATGCCTCCGAGACGTGAGCCCGGATTTCGGTTTCCCCCTGAGCTTACTCAGTTGATCCAGCAGCAGAACACTTTGATGCAACTTCTTGTCCAGAACAATCAAAACAATCAGAACAACAACAACAACCCTCCTCCACCACCACCCATAGACAACCTGACACGCTTTCTAAGGTTGCAACCACCGGTGTTTTCTAACAGCATTGAACCAATAGTTGCTGATGACTGGCTACGAAAGATTGGGAGGGATTTGACCACCGCGAATTGCACAGATGCTGAGAAGGTGCGTTTTGCCGCACATCAGTTGGCTGGACCAGCAGCAGCATGGTGGGAGAATTACGCAGCCACTTTCCCTATAGCCAATGTCACTGGGATCAGTTCCAGGCTTCCAGCAAGCTTTTCGCACTGCCCATGTCTCAACTGGAGCCATGAGCATGAAGAAGCGAGAGTTTCGCAACTTGCGCCAAGGAAATCATACTGTGGCTTGGTACGTAGATGAGTTTAGTACTCTATCTCGTTATGCCCCGGATGATGTGGCCACAGATGCCGCGAAGCAGGAGAAGTTTATGGAAGGGCTGAATGATGAGATGAGCATACGGTTAATGGTGGCAACCTTCAACAACTACCAGGAGTTGGTAGACAAAGCTCTTATGATCGAAGGGAAGCAGCAGTAGATTGAAAGCTGCAAGAGGAAGTATGGACAAGGAATGAATAATTCTGGAGCACAGCAGAAGCCCTGTTTCACCCCGAACTCGGGAGGATATACCCATAACCATGGAGTCCACACCCATAATGGAGGAAGTTCTCACAACCACAATGGCTCCAGGAATGGGAATGGGAATGGAGCAAGCAATAATCAGAACCACTCCACTCCGTCCACACCCGCCAAGAGGGATTTAAGCCACATTACCTGTTTCAAGTGCGGGAAGAATGGACACTATGCCACGGAGTCCCCTGAAGCCAAGAATGGGAACGGCAATGGAAGCGCCGGGAAGAAGCCCAACCCTTTCAACAAAGGACAAGTGAACCACGTGACCGTGGAGGAGGTTATAGAGCAACCAGATGCCGTTGTCGGTAAGTTTTTGGTTAAGTCATTTACCGCAGTAGTTCTTTTCGATACTGGTGCATCGCATTCATACATTTCAAGGGGATTCATAAATAGACATAAGTTGCCCACCAAAGTCCTTATGACCCCCATGTTAGTAATTTCACCCGGAGGAGAATATATGGCAAATCAAGGATGTTTTCAGATGCCATTGACCATTGGGCACCATGTTTTCCCCTCGGACCTGATAGTTTTGGAGTCACAAAGATTGGATGTGATACTATGTATGGATTGGCTATCGATGTATGTAGGGAACATCGATTGTGCCAGTGTCTATTTTGCTTACCACCCCGGAGGGAAAAAGGATCATGTATGTATCTAGGCTTTCGCCTAGAAGGACACAAGTACATTCTCTCTCGGGAGTTGTTCAGGAGGAAGTGCCTGTAGTAAGGGATTATCCGGATGTATTTCCAGAGGAGCTACCAGGCATGCCGCCGGATAGGGATATTGAGTTTCTGATAGAGCTATTGCCTGGCACCGGACCAATATTGAAGAGACCATATCGGATGCCAGCAAATGATCTGGAGGAGATCAAGAAGCAGATTAAGGAGTTATTGGAGAAATGATTTATTTGATGAAGTTCATCACCTTGGGGAGCCCTAGTGCTTTTGGTCGAGAAGAAGGATGGATCTTTAAGAATGGTCATTTATTATCGGGCACTGAATGAAGCGACGATTAAGAACAAGTACCCTCTGCCGATGATCAATGGTTTGTTCGACCAACTTCAAGGAGCTAAAGTGTTCTCCAAGATCGATCTACAATCAGGATACCACCAGTTGAAGATCCGAGAGAAGGATATACCTAAGACAGCCTTCACCACAAGGTATGGGCTATATGAGTATACGGTTATGTCATTTGGATTGACTAACGCCCCTGCCTATTTCATGAGTATGATGAATAAGGTGTTCATGGAGTTCTTGGATAAGTTTGTCGTGGTACTCATTGATGATATTTTGGTGTACTCGAAGAACGGAGAGGAACACAAGGAGCATTTGCGTTTGGTTCTGGAGAAGCTCAGAGAGCATCAGAGAGCATCAGTTGTATGCCAAGCTCAGAGATTGAACCTGCTCTTGATCTTGATAGCCCACAATCAAAGAATCAACATTATGATAAGAGAGACTTTGTTGCTAGGAAGCACGGTAGGGAAAGAGAACCATGGGTTCAGAAATCCATGCCTTTTCCTCTGAAACCATCCAAGAAAAAGGATGATGATGACTTTGAGTGCTTTGCTGAAATGATTAGACCTATCTTTTTGCGTATGCGTATGACTGATGTGCTTAAAACAAATCCTTATGCTAAATATATGAAAGATATTATTACCAACAAAATAAAGATACCTGAAGTAGAAATCTCCACCATGCTTGCCAATTACACTTTTGAGGGTGGAATGCCTAAGAAGTTAGGAGATCCAGGAGTACCTACTATACCTTGCTCCATTAAGAGAAACTATGTTAAAACTGCTTTGTGTGATCTTGGAGCCGGTGTTAGTGTTATGCCTCTCTCTTTATATCGTAGACTTGACTTGAGTAAGTTGACACCTACTGAAATTGTTGGGGAACGTAGTATTTTAAAATTTTCCTACGATCACGCAAGATCTATCTACCAGATGCATAGCAACGAGAGGGAAGAGTGTGTCTACGTACCCTCGTAGACCGGGAGCGGAAGCGTCAAGTGACGCGGATGATGTTGTCGAACTTCTTCGCGATCCAACCGATCAAGCACCGAACGTACGGCACCTCCGCGTTCAGCACACGTTCAGCTTGATGACGTGCCACGAGCTCTTGATCCAGTTGAGCTTCACGGGAGAGTTTCGTCAGCACGACGGCGTGGTGACGGATATGATGTGTTCACCGGCGCAGGGCTTCGCCTAAGCTCCGCGACGGTATGACCGAGGTGTGATTCTGTGGAGGGGGGCACTGCACACGGCTAAAACAATTCAACTTGTGTGTCTTTGGGTGCCCCCCTGCCCCCGTATATAAAGGAGCAAGGGAGGGAGGCCGGCCGGCCCTCCCTGGTGCGGCTAGGGAAGGAGTCCTACTAGGAATAGGATTGCAATCCTATTCCTAGTAGGATTCACCAAAAGGAAGAAGGGGGAAAGGAATAGGAGAAGTGGCGCCCCCCCCCCCCAATCCTAGTCCAACTAGGAACCCTAGGTGGGGGCGCCGGCCAGCCCTATGGGCTGCCTCTCTCTTTCCCTTTAGGCCCACTATGGACCATCCCCTCTCGTAGGGGGTTCCGGTAACCCCTTCCGGCATTCCCGATAAATCCGAAACTTTTCCGGTATACTTCCGGTGTCCGAATATAGCCGTCCAATATATCAATCTTTATGTCTCGGACATTCCGAGACTCCTCGTCATGTCCGTGATCTCATCCGGGACTCCGAACTACCTTCGGTACATCAATACTCATAAACTCATAATACCGATCGTCATCAAACGTTAAGCGTGCGGACCCTACGGGTTCGAGAACTATGTAGACATGACCGAGACTCATCTCCGGTCAATAACCAATAGCGGAACCTGGATGTTCATATTGGCTCCTACATATTCTACGAAGATCTTTTATCGGTCAGAACCGCATGACTACATACGTTGTCCCTTTTGTCAAACGGTATGTTACTTGCCCGAGATTCGATCGTCGGTATCTCTATACCTAGTTCAATCTCGTTACCGGCAAGTCTCTTTACTCGTTCCGTAACACATCATCTCGTAACTAACTCATTAGTCTTTTGCTTGCAAGGCTTATTGTGATGTGTGTTACCGAGAGGGCCCAGAGATACCTCTCCGACACTCGGAGTGACAAATCCTAATCTTGATCTATGCCAACACCACGAATACTTTCGGAGACACCTGTAGAGCATCTTTATGATCACCCAGTTACGTTGTGACGTTTGATAGCACACAAGGTGTTCCTACGGTATTCGGGAGTTGCATAATCTCATAGTCATAGGAACATGTATAAGTCATGAAGAAAGCAATAGCAGTTAAACTAAACGATCATAGTGCTATGCTAACGGATGGGTCTTGTCCATCACATCATTCTCCTAATGATGTGATCCCGTTGATCAAATGACAACTCATGTCTATGGCTAGGAAACATAACCATCTTTGATCAATGAGCTAGTCTAGTAGAGGCATACTAGGGACATACTGTTTTGTCTATGTATCCACACATGTACTAAGTTTCCGGTTAATACAATTCTAGCATGAATAAAAGACATTTATCATGCTATAAGGAAATACAAATAACATCTTTATTATTCCCTCTAGGGCATATTTCCTTCAGTCTCCCACTTGAACTAGAGTCAATAATCTAGATTACAAAGTGATGATCCTCACACCCATGGAGTCTTGGTGCTGATCATGTTTTGCCCGTGGAAGAGGCTTAGTCAACGGGTCTGCAACATTTAGATCCGTATGCATTTTGCAAATCTCTATGTCTCCCTCCTTGACTAGATCGCGGATGGAATTGAAGCGTCTTTTGATGTGCTTTGTTCTCTTGTGAAACCAGGATTCCTTCGCCAAGGCTATGGCTCCAGTGTTGTCACAAAAGATTTTCATTGGACCCGATGCACTAGGTACTACACCTAGATCGGATATGAACTCCTTCATCCAGACTCCTTCATTTGCTGCTTCCGAAGCAGCTATGTATTCCGCTTCACACGTAGATCCCGCCACGACGCTCTGCTTGGAACTGCACCAACTGACAGCTCCACCGTTCAATAAAAATACATATCCGGTTTGTGACTTTGAGTCATCCGGATCAGTGTCAAAGCTAGAATCGACGTAACCGTTTATGACGAGTTCTTTGTCACCTCCATATACGAGAAACATATCCTTTGTTCTTTTCAGATACTTTAGGATGTTTTTGACCGCTGTCCAGTGATCCACTCCTGGATTACTTTGGTACCTCCCTGCTAGACTTATAGCAAGGCACACATCAGGTCTGGTACACAGCATTGCATACATGATAGATCCTATGGCTGAGGCATAGGGAATGACTTTCATTTTCTCTCTATCTTCTGCAGTGGTCGGGCATTGAGTCTTACTCAACTTCATACCTTGTAAAACAGGCAAGAACCCTTTCTTTGACTGATCCATTTTGAACTTCTTCAAAATCTTATCAAGGTATGTGCTTTGTGAAAGTCCAATTAAGCGTCTTGATCTGTCTCTATAGATCTTGATACCTAATATATAAACAGCTTCACCGAGGTCTTTCATTGAAAAACTTTTATTCAAGTATCCTTTTATGCTATCCAAAAATTCTATATCATTTCCAATCAACAATATGTCATCTACATATAATATTAGAAATGCTACAGAGCTCCCACTCACTTTCTTGTAAATACAGGCTTCTCCAAAAGTCTGTATAAAACCATATGCTTTGATCACCTCATCAAAGCGTATATTCCAACTCCGAGATGCTTGCATCAGTCCATAGATGGATCGCTGGAGCTTGCATACTTTGTTAGCACCTTTTGGATCGACAAAACCTTCCGGTTGCATCATATACAACTCTTCTTTGAGATATCCATTTAGGAATGCAGTTTTGACATCCATTTGCCAGATTTCATAATCATAAAATGAGGCAATTGCTAACATGATTCGGACAGACTTAAGCATCGCTACAGGTGAGAAAGTCTCATCGTAGTCAACTCCTTGAACTTGTCGAAAACCTTTCGCAACAAGTCTATCTGCGTCGGTCTTCCTCTTGAAGATCCATTTATTTTCGATGGCTTGCCGATCATCGGGCAAGTCAACCAAAGTCCATACTTTGTTCTCATACATGGATCCCATGTCAGATTTCATGGCTTCAAGCCATTTTGCGGAATCTGGGCTCATCATCGCTTCCTCATAGTTCGTAGGTTCATCATGGTCTAGTAACATGATTTCCAGAACTGGGTTGCCGTACCACTCTGGTGCGGAACGTACTCTG
This sequence comes from Secale cereale, assembly GCA_902687465.1. Classification (NCBI taxonomy): domain Eukaryota; kingdom Viridiplantae; phylum Streptophyta; class Magnoliopsida; order Poales; family Poaceae; genus Secale; species Secale cereale. The sequence continues at coordinate 621,242,095 of LR738714.1, forward strand.
GTTGATCTACGACGTTCAGTAGAAACTTGATCCGAAGTTTCATGATCATTATCATTAACTTCCTCACTAATTGGTGTAGGAATCACTGGAACAATTTCCTGTGATGTACTACTTTCCAATCCGGGAGAAGGTACAGTTACCTCATCAAGTTCTACTTTCCTCCCACTCACTTCTTTCGAGAGAAACTCTTTTTCTAGAAAGGATCCGTTCTTAGCAACGAATATTTTGCCTTCGGATCTGTGATAGAAGGTGTACCCAACAGTCTCTTTTGGGTATCCTATGAAGACACATTTTTCCAACTTGGGATCGAGCTTATCAGGTTGAAGTGTTTTCACATAAGCATCGCAGCCCCAAATTTTAAGAAACGACAACTTTGGTTTCTTGCCAAACCATAGTTCATAAGGTGTCGTATCAACGGATTTAGATGGTGCCCTATTTAACGTGAATGCAGCTGTCTCTAAAGCATAACCCCAAAACGATAGTGGTAAATCGGTAAGAGACATCATAGATCGCACCATATCCGATAAAGTACGGTTACGACGTTCGGACACACCATTACGCTGTGGTGTTCCAGGTGGCGTGAGTTGTGAAACTATTCCACATTGTTTCAAATGAAGACCAAACTCGTAACTCAAATATTCTCCTCCACGATCAGATCGTAGGAACTTTATTTTCTTGTTACGATGATTCTCTACTTCACTCTGAAATTCTTTGAACTTTTCAAATGTTTCAGACTTGTGTTTCATTAAGTAGATATACCCATATCTGCTCAAATCATCAGTGAAGGTCAGAAAATAACGATACCCGCCGCGAGCATCAACACTCATTGGTCCACATACATCAGTATGTATGATTTCCAACAAATCTATTGCTCGCTCCATTGTTCCAGAGAACGGAGTTTTAGTCATCTTGCCCATGAGGCATGGTTCGCAAGCACCAAGTGATTCATAATCAAGTGATTCCAAAAGTCCATCATTATGGAGTTTCTTCATGCGTTTTACACCAATATGACCTAAACGGCAGTGCCACAAATAAGTTGCACTATCATTATTAACCTTGCATCTTTTGGTTTCAATATTATGAATATGTGTATCACTACAATCGAGATCCAATAAGAATAGACCACTCTTCAAGGGTGCATGACCATAAAAGATATTATTCATTAAAATGGAACAACCATTATTCTCTGATTTAAATGAATAACCGTCTCGCAATAAACAAGATCCAGATATAATGTTCATGCTCAACGCTGGCACCAAATAACAATTATTTAGGTCTAAAACTAATCCCGAAGGTAGATGTAGAGGTAGCGTGCCGACGGCGATCACATCGACTTTGGAACCGTTTCCCACGCGCATCGTCACCTCGTCCTTCGCTAATCTTCGTTTAATCCGTAGTCCCTGTTTCGAGTTACAAATATTAGCAACCGAACCGGTATCAAATACCCAGGTACTACTACGAGCATTAGTAAGGTACACATCAATAACATGTATATCACATATACCTTTGTTCATCTTGCCATCCTTCTTATCCGCCAAATACTTGGGGCAGTTCCGCTTCCAGTGTCCAGTCCCCTTGCAGTAGAAGCACTCAGTTTCAGGCTTGGCTCCAGATTTGGGTTTCTTCGTGGAAGTAGCAACTGACTTGCTATTCTTTTTGAAGTTCCCTTTCTTTCCCTTGCCCTTTTTCTTGAAACTAGTGGTCTTGCTAACCATCAACACTTGATGCTCCTTTTTGATTTCTACCTCCGCAGCTTTGAGCATAGCGAAGAGCTCGGGAATTGTCTTTTGCATCCCTTGCATGTTATAGTTCATCACGAAGCCTTTATAGCTTGGTGGCAGTGATTGAAGAACTCTATCAATAACACTATCCTCGTCAACTTTGCAAAAAAGTTGAGTCATATGATTGTAGTACCCAGACATTCTGAGCAAGTGTTCACTGATAGAACTATTCTCCTCCATCTTGCAGCTGTAGAACTTATTGGAAATCTCATATTTCTCAATTCGGGCATTTGCTTGAAATATTAACTTCAACTCCTGGAACATCTCATATGGTCCATGACGTTCAAAACGTCGTTGAAGTCCCGGTTCTAAGCCGTAAAGCATGGCACACTGAACTATCGTGTAGTCATCAGACCGCGACTGCCAGACGTTCAAAGCGTCTACATTAGCGGGAGGGGGCTTGTCACCTAGCGGTGCTTCAAGGACATAATTCTTCTGTGCAGCAATGAGGATAATCCTCAGGTTACGGACCCAGTCCGTGTAATTGCTACCATCATCTTTCAACTTAGCTTTCTCTAGGAATGCATTAAAATTCAAAGGAACGGTAGCACGGGCCATTGATCTACAACAACATAGATATGCAAATACTATCAGGACTAAGTTCATGATAAATTAAAGTTCGATTTAATCATATTAAATTAAAGAACTCCCACTTAGATAGACATCCCTCTGGTCATCTAAATGATCACGTGATCCAAATCAACTAAACCATGTCCGATCATCACGTGAGATGGAGTAGTTTTCAATGGTGAACATCTTATGTTGATCATATCTACTATATGATTCACGCTCGACCTTTCGGTCTCCAGTGTTCCGAGGCCATATCTGTATATGCTAGGCTCGTCAAGTTTAACCTGAGTATTCTGCGTGTGCAAAACTGGCTTACACCCGTTGTATTTGAACGTAGAGCTTATCACACCCGATCATCACGTGGTGTCTCGGCACGACGAACTTTCGCAACGGTGCATACTCAGGGAGAACACTTATACCTTGAAATTTAGTAAGGGATCATCTTATAATGCTACCGTCGTTCTAAGAAAAATAAGAAGCATAATAAGATAAACATCACATGCAATCAAAATATGTGACATGATATGGCCATCATCATCTTGTGCTTTTGATCTCCATCTTCAAAGCACCGTCATGATCACCTTCGTCACCGGCTTGACACCTTGATCTTCATCGTAGCATCGTTGTCGTCTCGCCAACTATTGCTTCTACGACTATCGCTACCGCTTAGTGATAAAGTAAAGCAATTACATGGCGATTGCATTTCATACAATAAAGCGACAACCATATGGCTCCTGCCAGTTGCCGATAACTTTACAAAACATGATCATCTCATACAAAACCGTATAACTCATCATGTCTTGACCATATCACATCACAACATGCCCTGCAAAAACAAGTTAGACGTCCTCTACTTTGTTTGTTGCAAGTTTTACGTGGCTGCTACGGGCTTTAGCAAGAACCGTTCTTACCTACGCATACAAAACCACAACGATGTTTCGTCAAGTATGTGATGTTTTAACCTTCACAAGGACCGAGCGTAGCCACACTTGATTCAGCTAAAGTGAGAGAGACAGACACCCGCCAGTCACCTTTAAGCAATGAGTGCTCGTAACGGTGAAACCAGTCTCGCGTAAGCGTACGCGTAATGTCGGTCCGGGCCGCTTCATCTGACAATACCGCCGAAGCAAAGTATGACATGCTGGTAAGCAGTATGACTAGTATCGCCCACAACTCATTGTGTTCTACTCGTGCATATCATCTACGCATAGACCTGGCTCATGATGCCACTGTTGGGGAACGTAGTATTTTAAAATTTTCCTACGATCACGCAAGATCTATCTACCAGATGCATAGCAACGAGAGGGAAGAGTGTATCTACGTACCCTCGTAGACCGGGAGCGGAAGCGTCAAGTGACGCGGTTGATGTTGTCGAACTTCTTCGCGATCCAACCGATCAAGCACCGAACGTACGGCACCTCCGCATTCAGCACACGTTCAGCTTGATGACGTCCCACGAGCTCTTGATCCAGTTGAGCTTCACGGGAGAGTTTCGTCAGCACGACGGCGTGGTGACGGATATGATGTGTTCACCGGCGCAGGGCTTCGCCTAAGCTCCGCGACGGTATGACCGAGGTGTGATTCTGTGGAGGGGGGCACCGCACACGGCTAAAACAATTCAACTTGTGTGTCTTTGGGTGCCCCCCTGCCCCCGTATATAAAGGAGCAAGGGAGGGAGGCCGGCCGGCCCTCCCTGGTGCGGCTAGGGAAGGAGTCCTACTAGGAATAGGATTGCAATCCTATTCCTAGTAGGATTCACCAAAAGGAAGAAGGGGGAAAGGAATAGGAGAGGTGGCGCCCCCCCCCCCCCAATCCTAGTCCAACTAGGAACCCTAGGTGGGGGCGCCGGCCAGCCCTATGGGCTGCCTCTCTCTTTCCCTTTAGGCCCACTATGGACCATCCCCTCTCGTAGGGGGTTCCGGTAACCCCTTCCGGCATTCCCGATAAATCCGAAACTTTTCCGGTATACTTCCGGTGTCCGAATATAGCCGTCCAATATATCAATCTTTATGTCTCGGACATTCCGAGACTCCTCGTCATGTCCGTGATCTCATCCGGGACTCCGAACTACCTTCGGTACATCAATACTCATAAACTCATAATACCGATCGTCATCAAACGTTAAGCGTGCGGACCCTACGGGTTCGAGAACTATGTAGACATGACCGAGACTCATCTCCGGTCAATAACCAATAGCGGAACCTGGATGTTCATATTGGCTCCTACATATTCTACGAAGATATTTTATCGGTCAGAACCGCATAACAACATACGTTGTTCCTTTTGTCAAACGGTATGTTACTTGCCCGAGATTCGATCGTCGGTATCTCTATACCTAGTTCAATCTCGTTACCGGCAAGTCTCTTTACTCGTTCCATAACACATCATCTCGTGACTAACTCATTAGTCTTTTGCTTGCAAGGCTTATTATGATGTGTGTTACCGAGAGGGCCCAGAGATACCTCTCCGACACTCGGAGTGACAAATCCTAATCTTGATCTATGCCAACACCACGAATACTTTTGGAGACACCTGTAGAGCATCTTTATGATCACCCAGTTACGTTGTGACGTTTGATAGCACACAAGGTGTTCCTACGGTATTCGGGAGTTGCATAATCTCATAGTCATAGGAACATGTATAAGTCATGAAGAAAGCAATAGCAGTTAAACTAAACGATCATAGTGCTATGCTAACGGATGGGTCTTGTCCATCACGTCATTCTCCTAATGATGTGATCCCGTTGATCAAATGACAACTCATGTCTATGGCTAGGAAACATAACCATCTTTGATCAATGAGCTAGTCTAGTAGAGGCATACTAGGGACATACTGTTTTGTCTATGTATCCACACATGTACTAAGTTTCCGGTTAATACAATTCTAGCATGAATAAAAGACATTTATCATGATATAAGGAAATACAAATAACATCTTTATTATTGCCTCTAGGGCATATTTCCTTAAGAAATATCTTTGCAAGTGTCCGATAAATTAACTTCTATACATGTCGGTATTTGTGAGGATGTGCCTGTTGTGGTTGCAAATGTTACTATTCTAACGGACTTTGTTATACTTGATATTCCCGAGGACGATAGTATGTCTATTATTCTTGGAAGACCTTTTCTGAATACTGCAGGGGTTGTTATTGATTGCAACAAAGGCAATGTCACTTTTCATGTCAATGGTAATGAGCATACGGTACATTTTCCGAGGAAACAACCTCAGGTCCATAGTATCAATTATATTTTAAAAACTTCAACTATCACTATTGGAGGTTTTGAGTTTCCTATTCCTACTATCAAGAAGGCATATGACATTCTTATTGTTGGGGACATACATATCCCCATTGAGGTAACCTAGTGTTATTCAAAAATTCTCCGGTTTCATGTTACTCGAAAAGAGTTTATTAACAAGACCTGATCAACCTTGTTAATGGATTCCTTTTGATGAACATGGGATAGGTGAATCTAGATAGCACAAACCTTTTGTACCCCCCTTTTACTTTTTGTTAATTAGGTTGAATAAAATAAAAATAGCATTATCTGTTTATTTCCAGACTTATCCGTGCAATAAAAAATATCCCAAAAATAAAAGTTCTCCAAATGCCATGAAAATGAAATATGATTTTTTTTCTAGAATATTTAAGAAAATATGGCACTGAACACACAGCGAGGGGAGCCAGCACGTGGCTTCGAGGGCACAGGGCGCGCCCCGTGCCTCGAGGGCCCCACGTGGCCCCCTCCACTTATCCTTTCACCCATGCTCTTCTTCTTCCTCCCAAAAAAATCCCCAACCAGCTCAAACCCGAGTTCTAGCTCATTTTGCTGTCATTTTCGATCTCCTTGCTCAAAGCACCTTTCACCAAACTATTTGGGGAGATTGTTCCTTGGTATGTGACTCCTTCATTGGTCCAATTAGTTTTTGTTCTAGTGCTTTATATGTTGCAAATTTGTGCTGCTATGGTGACCTTGTTCTTGAGCTTGCATGTCAAATTTTCTTGGTCCCAAGTAGTTCTAATGCATGATTTAGCCTCTAGGCACTTATAGGAGTTGTTGTTATCATTCTTGTTGAGTTTGGTTAACTTTTATTGTGAGTTACTAAAAATTTCAGAAATTTTCAGAAAAGGAAAATGTTAAAAAGATTATTGAGGGGCTCTTCTAGTAAGAGCTCAGAGGAGAAGAAGAAAGAAGAAAATAAGAAGCCCAAGTATCATCTTCCTCGCATGGAGGAAGTTCGACCGTGCGAATGGCCTTGTAGTGATTTCATGATGTCCGTCGGTTTTTACGAAGACTTTTATTGGATGGCGAATAATGCAGGCCTCACCGACTTCCTCCACGACCAAAAAGAACAGTATCTCTTACTCACCAATATTTTTACGCAAAGCTTCCATTTTCATTCAAGGAAAACACCACCTACGGTGGAGTTTCGCTTATATGATGTGGTTAAGGAGATATCACTATTAGACTTTTGTGAAATATGCAAAGTACCCTTTGAAGGTAGACTTGATGAACCACGTCATGAAGACGTCGAAGGGTTTATTGATATGAGTAGCCATAGGTGAAACTAGACAAGTTGCAGGGGCAAGAATCACTAGTATACACTTCCCAGTTATGCGCTACTTTGCTTTATTTGCTAGTAGGTGTTTAATTGGTCGCGGGAATAGTGGAAATCTCAGTGGCCCTGATATTATCATTTTACGCCATGCTTTGTTTCATGACAGAACTTTTAGCTTGGGCGCCGTCGTTGCCAAATGATTAAGTCTTAACAGCTCAAGAGGGCCCGTCTTTGGAGGCATCTTTGCTTCCTGCCTTGCTGATTATTTTAATATACCCATTAGGCATCATGAGAAGGAAGAAAAATTGCTTGCCCCTGTTTACCTAGACTACAAGAGCATGGTAGCTCATGACTTTATTGTTAAAGACAAAAATATGCAACTCCATTATAAATTGAGGTTTGATGAAATATATTGTGAAATTGTTACCTTGCCTGCATCTTCTTTGTTTGATCTATCTACAGGTGTATTCCTCATCACCTCAGATATCTTCTACAAGTACCAAGGCCAGGCACAAGCTTCAGAGCCTGAGCCGGAGCCACCGCTTGATCCTTCCCGTCAATCTATTTATGGGTGGGAGTTGGACGAGCTCGCCAACCAGTGGCATCCATAGGACGCATCTCAGTACACTGGAGGTAGTAGCTTCGATCCGTGGCCATAGACCAACTTAGGCCAAAAGCCTAAGCTTGGGGGAGTACGTGTTTCTCACCGACTTACATTCATGTTCACACACTTATTCTAGTTGTCGGTGCTCACACTCTTTCACTGTACCATCCATGTTTAGTTTAAAGTTTCTTTTTCTTAATCTTTTTCTCGTGTGCTAGAAAAACCTAGAAAAACAAAAAATATTAGTTGTAGCTTCTATCTAATTTACTTTATTTGCTTGTAGTAGTAACTAAAAATGAAAACCGAAAAAGATTTCCCGTTCTTATTTTTGCTTGTTTGGAGATTTCCCGTGTAAATAGTTTCTTTTCTTTTCTTTAGGGGTTAAGAGTAGAAACCATGATTAAAATGCTTAGTGGCTCACATATGCTTTGTTGTTGATTTAACCTTGAGCCATATTACCTTGTCTTCCCTCTTATATCAAGTGCCTGCAGATTCCAGCTTAGTCCAATGCACGTGCACTATTATTATTTTCCACACCGTTCGGTCGTGCGAGTGAAAGGCAATAAGGATGATATATGATGAACTAATTGAGATAAGAAAAGCTGGTATGAACTCGACCTCTCTTGTTTTTGTAAATATGATAGCTCGTCATTCTTGATTCAGCTTGTTATGAATGAAACATGTTTGCAATGACAATTAGAGATCATAGCTGCTTGTGCCATGCTTAATTAGCTAAGAGTTTATAATGGTCTATCTTGCGTGCCAACATGATATTAAAATGGTTGTGATGTGGTATGATGGGTGGTATCCTCCTCTGAACGATTTAAGTGACTTGACTTGGCACATGTTCACGCATGTAGTTGAAACAAATCAACATAGCCTTCATGATATTTATGTTCATGGTGATTTATATCCTACTCATGCTTGCATTCATTGTTGATTAATTTTAATGCATGTTCATGACCGTTGTTGCTCTCTAGCTGGTCGCTTCCCAGTCTCCTTCTAGCCTTCACCTATACTAAGCAGGAATACTGCCTGTGCATCCACTTCCATAAACCCCAAAGTTATTCCACATGAGTCCACCATACCTTCCTATATGCGGTATTTACCTGCCGTTCCAAGTAAATTTGTATGTGCCAAACTCTAAACCTTCAAATGAAATTCTGTTTTGTATGCTCGAACAGCTCATGTATCAACTAGGGTTGTCTATATCTTCCATGCTAGGTGGGTTATTATCACGATGAGTGGACTCCGCTCATCATCCATGAAAAAATGGCTGGTAACCGGGATGCCCAGTCCCATTCTCAAAATCATAATAATTAAACAAAACTCCCCTAGGGTTGTTGCTTGTTTGGACGGTAACCCATGGATTCGGCTGGCCGTGGAGTGTGCTTGTTGGTGGTTGGGGGAGTATAAATTTTACCATTCTGTTTGGGAACCGCCTATAATGTGCGTAGCATGGGAGATATCGAGATTCTTGGTTGTTATATTGACAATGAAAGTATACCGCTCAAAAATGTTATCCAATCTCTATTTAAAAATTGAGCTCTGGCACCTCTACAAATCCCTGCTTCCCTCTGCGAAGGGCCTATCTATTTACTTTTATGCAGATTCATCATCCTCTTATCAAAGAGCACCAGTAGGAGAGCACCTCTCTCGTTGCATGTATTACTATTAATTTGCATTGAGTATGATCATGACTGGATCTCTTTTACCATGAATTACAATGTCCAGTCAGTCCTTGATCTTTAAAGGTGCTCTGCATTTATGTTTTGCGGTCTCAGAAAGGGCTAGCGAGATACCATCCTGTTATATCATATCATGATTGTTTTGAGAAAGTGTTGTCATCCGAGGTTTATTATTATTGCTCGCTAGTTGATTATGCCATTGATGTGAGTAGTCTTGAGACCTGAAAGTTATTGTGAATGTGGTTAGTTCATGATCTTGTTGAAAACCTGAATGATAGCTTACATATTTACAACAACAAGAGCAAACAGAGTTTGTCAAAGTTTTTCTTTATCACTTTCAGTCTATCAACTGAATTGCTTGAGGACAAGCAAAGGTTTAAGCTTGGGGAGTTGATACGTCTCCAACGTATCTACTTTGCCAAACACTTTTTCCCTTGTTTTGGACTCTAACTTGCATGATTTGAATGGAACTAACCCGGACTGGCGATGTTTTCAGCACAACTGGCATGGTGTTGTTTTTTTGCAGAAATAAAAATTTCTCGGAATCGCCTGAAAATCAACGGAGAATTATTTCAGAAAATATAAAAAATACCTGCAAGAAGATCCATACCGGGGGGGCCACGAGCTGTCCTCGAGGGTGGGGGCGCGCCCCCAGCCTAGTGGCCCCTCGATGCTCCACCGATGTATCCCCAGGTCCTATATATTCCATTTCGTGGAGAGAAAAATGAGGGAGAAAGAATTATCGCGTTTTACGAGACGGAGCCGCTGCCAAGCCCTAATCTCTCTTGGGAGGGCTGATCTGGAGTCCGTTTGGGGCTCCGGAGAGTGGAGATCGTCGCCATCGTCATCATCAACCTTCCTCCATCACCAATTCCATGATGCTCACCGCCGTGTGTGAGTAATTCCATCGTAAGCTTGCTGGACGGTGATGGGTTGGATGGGATCTATCATGTAATCGAGTTAGTTTTGTTAGGGTTTGATCCCTAGTATCCACTATGTTCTGAGATTGATGTTGTTATGACTTTGCTATGCTTAATGCTTGTCACTAGGGCCCGAGTGCCATGATTTCAGATCTGAACCTATTATGTTTTCATGAATATATGTGTGTTCTTGATCCTATCTTGCAAGTCTATAGTCACCTACTATGTGTTATGATCCGGCAACCCCGAAGTGACAATAATCAGGACCACTCCCGGTGATGACCATAGTTTGAGGAGTTCATGTATTCACTATGTGTTAATGCTTTGGTCAGGTACTCTATTAAAAGGAGGCCTTAATATCCCTTAGTTTCCAATAGGACCCCGCTGCCACGGGAGGGTAGGACAAAAGATGTCATGCAAGTTCTTTTCCATAAGCATGTATGACTATATTTGGAATACATGCCTACATTGCATTGATGAACTGGAGCTAGTTCTGTGTCACCCTAGGTTATAACTCCTACATGGTGAATTGCATCCAACGTAATTTCCCATCACCGATCCAATTCCTACGAGCTTTACCTATATTGCTAGTCGCTCATTTACTTCTCCGTTGCAACTATCACAAAAACTACAAAAACATTACCTTTACTTTTATTGTTGCTACCGCCACTATCGTATTACTTTGCTACTAAACTATCTTGCTGCAGATACTAAGTTTCCAGGTGTGGTTGAATTGACAACTCAGCTGCTAATACTTAAGAGTATTCTTTGGCTCCCCTTGTGTCGAATCAACAAATTTGGGTTTAATACTTTACCCTCGAAAATTGTTGCGATCCCCTACACTTGTGGGTTATCAGATACCCAAATGGAAGTGGGATAAGCTTGGCATGGACTTTATTACCGGATTACCCAGGACCAGATCGGGATATGAGTCAATCTGGGTAGTAGTGGATCGCTTGACCAAAGTAGCCCACTTTATCCCCGTGAAAACCACTTATACCAGTGCGAAGTTGGCCAAGATATACATGACCAGGATCGTATGTCTGCACGAAGTACCGAGGACCATTGTATCAGATAGAGGAACACAGTTCACCTCAAAGTTTTGGCATCAGCTACACCAGACTTTGGGAACGAGGCTGGAATTCAGTACAGCTTTTCACCCACAGACCGATGGACAGACCGAGAGAGTCAATCAGATTCTGGAGGACATGTTGAGAGCTTGTGCGCTAGACTATGGATCTAGTTGGGATAACAACTTGCCCTATGCGGAGTTCTCGTACAACAACAGCTACCAGGGCAGTTTGAAGATGGCACCATTTGAAGCATTGTACGGGAGGAGATGCCGAACGCCGTTAATGTGGGATGAAGTCGGAGACCGTCAGTTAGTTGGACCAGATCTGATCGAAGAGTCAGAAGAGAAGGTTAAGCTGATTAGAGATAGACTGAAGGTAGCTCAGTCCAGGCAGAAGAGTTATGCAGACTCGAAGCGCAAGGAAGTAGTCTATGAAATCGGAGACAGAGCGTACCTGAGAGTGTCGCCTCTACGAGGAGTTAAACGCTTCAGAGTTAAGGGAAAGTTACCCCGAGATTTGTGGGACCATACCGTGTTTTGGAACGCATGGGAGAGGTTGCCTACAAGTTGGAGTTACCCGAAGGATTGTCAGGAGTTCACGATGTGTTTCACGTTTCTCAGCTTAAGAAGTGCCATGCGGAGATGGCCGATATTCCTTTAAGAAACATAGTGCCCCTGGAAGCAATTCAGTTGGATAGTGATCTGACTTACGAGGAGAAACCCGTCAAGATCCTCGAGTTTGCGAGCAGAGTCGCCCGCATCAAGATTATCAAGTTTTGCAAAGTTCTGTGGAGTCACCACACCGAGGATGAAGCCACCTGGGAATGAGAGGACGATCTACGCAAGGACAACCCACACCTATTCTCTAGCCCAACCGAATCTCGAGGGCGAGATTCATTCTAAGGGGGTGTAGGATCGAAAGTATGTCTAGAGGGGGGGTGATGAGACTACTTGACAATATAAAAAATCTGCCTTTTGATCATGCAATGTTTTTGGCAGTTTCACAATTAAGATCAATTCAAGTATCACCCTACACATGCAATTCTAGAGTAATAGCAGCGGAAAGTAAATTGCACATGTAAAAAGAGAGGTGGAGAAGATCAAATGCAGTTTGGTGACACGAAGATTTTTGTCGTGGTTCCGATAGGTGGTGCTATCGTACATCCACGTTGATGGAGACTTCAACCCACGGAGGGTAACGGCTGCGCGAGTCCACGGAGGGCTCCACCCACGAAGGGTCCACGAAGAAGCAACCTTGTCTATTCCATCATGGCCTACGCCCACGGAGGACTAGCCTTACTCGGGGTAGATCTTCACGAAGTAGGCGATCTCCTTGCCCTTACAAACTTCTTGGTTCAACTCCACATCTCAAAGACGGAGGCTCCCAAGCGACACCTAACCAATCTAGGAGGAACCACCCTCCAAAAGGTAATAGATGGTGTTGATGATGATGAACTCCTTGCTCTTGTGCTTCAAATGATAATCTCCCCAACACTCAACTCTCCTCACTGATATGGCTGTGGTGGAAGAAAGGATTGAGTGGAAAGCAACTTGGGAAGGCTAGAAATCAAGTTTCATATGGTAGGAATGGAATGGCTTGATCTCAACACAAGGGTAGGTGGTTCTCTTCTCAGAAAGTGTATGGTAGGAGTGGTAGACTTTCTGATGGCTCTCCTCACGAATGAAGAGGGGGTGGAGGGGTATATATAGCCTCCACACAAAATCCAACCGTTACACACATATTTGACCAATCTCGGTGAGACCGAAGTGAAAATTCGGTCAGACCGAAAGTTCAAATATAGTGAACGTTGGGATTTTCGGTGGGACCGAAAATACCATCTCGGTGTGTCCGAAGTGAGTCAAAGGTTGGAGCTTGCCATCTCGGTGGGACCGAAATTAACAACTCGGATATTCTAAAGTGATGTCAATTGGTTACAGAAGGTTGGCAGTCCATTTTCGGTGAGACCGAAACTCAAAATCGGATGGACCGAGAAATTAGGGTTTGGAAGAATAACTGAGGTGGTTCATCTCGGTGGGACTGATTTTGCAGAATCGGTTTGTCCGAGATTACTTATGAGTGTGTTAAGTAGTGAAGAGTGCTGATAGTTGAGGGAGCTAGATCACCAAGCACTTGAGCAACCAGATCATTAACACAACCTCATCCCCTTTTAATAGTATTGGCTTTTCCTATGGACTCAATGTGATCTTTGATCACTAAACCAAAAAAGGAGTCTTGAGCTTTTGCCAATGCTTGTCTTAGCATTTTGAGGGATCCACTTCTTCAGACAATTCCATACCCATATCATCGAACTTCTCTAAAATGATTCTCAAGTAAATATTAGTTCGATGATATATATGTTGTTATTAATTACCAAAACCACCCGGGGATTAGTTGCACTTTCAATCTCCCCCTTTTTGGTAATTGATGACAACATATAGATCAAAGCTTCGACAGAGGATATAATCAATGAATAATATCGTCGCTTTGAGAAGTATGTGATAAACAAGAGCTCCCCCTAAATTTGTGCATTATTTAAAATTTGCGTTTGAATGCAAATGCACAATCGATTAGGATTATGGGTCACTCTTCCATGTCACATACATCTTGGTGGAGCGCACAAAATGATAAGAATGAATAACATGTACTCAATCACCAAGACAAGAGTAAATAGCCATACAATAAGGAATAGCATATGATAAGCATTAAGCACACATTAAAGCATAGTATGACCAAGCACTCATTAAGGTAGCATCAAACGTAGTAGCAAGCACACTTAAAGTTTCGAAAGACCAAAAGAAACCAATGTATCTCAAAGAAACCGACAAAAGAACGAAAGACGAAAGAGCACTCTCTCTCTCGAAGCCCTATGATCTATAACAATTTCTCCCCCTTTGGCAACAAGTTACCAAAAAGTTCGAAAAGGTATAGAACTAAGCGTCACTGCGGGCTCTGCTGGCGGCTCCCGTCTGGGTAGATGTCGGTGTAGAGATAGCTGCATCGGCGAAGACTTCTGCTGATGTCTGCGCTGGAGGAGTGGATGCTGGAGCTGGAGCTGTGGCTGGTGCTGAAGTGGTAGCCCTGGAGTCAGTCACTGGGATAGCTGCAGATCTGGATCCTCTGGGAACCTGAGCAGTCTGGCGATGAGAGTCCTGGACTAGATCATCCTGCATGAGCTCTGCTCTCTCCTGCCTTGTTTCCTCCATGTCTGCCTCAAGCTTGTTGACGGGCACCTGAATCTCTGTCAGCTTCACGTCCAGAGCGTGGATCTTGTCCTCAACAATCCTCTCTAGGCTCTCCTGGGATTGCTCAATGCTGGCCAGGCGTTGTTCAATCCTCTGGGTAGCTTCAAGAATTTGTTCTCCAAAGCTCTTTGGCTTAGCTGCTGCTGCTGCTGCCTCTTTGTCAGCTTTAGCCTTCTTCGCAGCTTCGATTTTGGCCTGTCCTTCAACTGAGGTAGGATCCTCTTCATCCATCACAACTACGTTGTCCTCATGCTCTGGCTGCAGTGGCAAGTGCTTCCTATCCAACATGAATTTGCCTGTGCCAAACTTGGCGTTGATGAGCATCTGTATTTGCGGGGCAAACCCACACGACCTCTTCTGGTCAGCTGCAGTCCTCTTAATGGTCTCTACCATTAAGTCCATCACCTTGAAAGGTGCCTTCTCATCGAGAATGTGCATCATGTTGATAGAATAGCCTCGAATCATGCGGTGGTCTGCAGACTTAGGCATTAATGTATGCCTCAGAATAGTGTTAGTGGTGGTCAGACCTGCCTGGAGATAGTACACTGAGCCAAGCTTCCATCCTTCCAAGTCAGCAGCGGGGATCTCCTTGTACATGTTCTTCATGGAATCATGACTCTTCTTAGGAATCCCATAGACATCAATGTCGTCCTCTCTCTGCACTGGAGCGTTCAGAATTTCTGCCCATTCTTCAACAGACGAAGAAAACCTTTGACCTTCAGTCATCCAGGTGATCTTGCCATCAGGATAGAAGTGGGCCGTGGCGTAGAACTGCATGATCATCTCGTCATTCCAAGCTGTCAGCTCTTGACCCACAAAATCAGCAACTCCACATGCAGTAAAGCTCTCATGCACATGGGGAAAGAAGTCCCGGTGCTCTTCACTGTCAATATACTTCCAGTCAACATACCTCGTGTCAGCAACAATGGGCTTCTTATCCATCAGCACGGTCTCATAGAAATCCTGCTGCTCTCTGGTGTGGAATCTGGGGTCCACAGCAGTCCTTCTCCTTACAGCATATGGATCAGACTGTCTCCATAGCCTGAGACCTTTATCCTTCCTTGCCTTCATGTCCTCAGCTTGAGGATGAGCATCATTGTGGAGTGGCAACTTGGGACGGAGCTTAAGCAACACATGCTCTTCATCTGATTCAGACGATGGCATCTCACCTTTGTTCTTCTCAGAAGCTGGAATGCTTCTGGTTGTTCTCTTGGGCTTGGCTGGAGCTGCCTTGGCTTGAGCAGGCTTCTTGGGCTTAGAGAAGGCTTGAGCCCGAATAGCATCACCCATGAACTTAGCTTTCTGAGGAGGAGGCTGGGGTGCATCTTCTTCTTCTTCTGCAGCATCAACTTGAGGTTCAGCATATACTACCCTCTTCCTCTTGGAAGTCTTCTTCACCTTACTTGGAGCTGGCTCTTCCAAGTTGAGCTTCTTTGCAACAGCTGACTGCTTTACTTTGCTTGTGCCTTTCCTTGTCTGCTGCCCTTGGTGCTCTTTGGCAACCACATTCCTCTTTGGCTTGGAGGTAACTTCCTCAGCGACAAAGTCAGAGTCCTCATCATCAGAATTTCTCTTCTTCCTGGTTCTGGTGGCTGCAGGAGGCAAACCACTAGGGGTGCTCCTCTCACCATCATCACTGGAACTGCTAGCAGGACTTGTATCTGCTTCTGGAATCTCAGCAAAAGGTGACTCAGACCTGTTCTGGCTGTCACTAACATCTGACATGGTTGACAACCTGTGAAAAGATAAGGTATAGGCAGAGTAGAAGAGTTATCACAACTGCAGAGGTTTTTGCAAAAGAAAATGAGTTCAAAACTTAGTTTTGAGTTTTCACAGAATGTATTTCGGTCAACCCGATTTTAAGTTTCGGTGAAACCGAAGTGTATACAAAGGCCTACACACCACTTTCGGTCAGACCGAAATGGGTTTCGGTCCTACCGATAACCTAGGGTTTCACTGAAACTACGTTTCGGTCAATCCGATTTGCACAACTCGGTTAAACCGAATGATGCAGTGCAATGGCCAGAGGCCAAATCGGTCATTCCGAGTTTCAAAATCGGCTTCACCGAGATGCGTTCCGTGGAAACCTAAACCTAAGAATTTCGCTCGAAACTAGAGGATCTGATCTAATGTATAGGGAATATCTCAAACGTGGATTGAATCATGGCAAGCCTATCGTGCAAGAATCGGATGGGGAGCATGAAAGGGATCGGGACACACCCTAACTTGGTGGAGTCCCTCTACGGCGGCAACGGTGGAGATGATTACCATTGACGGCGGCGGAGACCTGCGGCGAGGGCGCACAGGCGACGACGGCGACGATCCGTAGACCAGGGCGACGGCAGCAGGGGTCTTGGGGGCGAACGGTTTGAAGAGTTAAATCGCGCGCAGCCCTCAGGTATATATAACCCCATGCTGTCGGTGGGACCGAGTTGAAAAACTCGGTGTCACCGAGATGTATAACTGCTGTGCAGTTATGCATATCGGTCAGACCGAGATTTTCAACTCGGTTTCACCGAGATGAAACCTAGATCAGTCTAAGCGTTTCGGTTGGACCGAGATTGAGAAGCCGGTCAGACCAAAATGGACTTAGAAGGTTTTGGAAGTCAGCCTAAGACGAATCGGTGGCTCCGAGTGCTCCTCACTCGGACTGTCCGAAAAAGACTTGTTCAAAGTTGTGATATGAGCATGAATAGAATTTGAGACAAGAAAGCATAGATAGCTAGGGAAGGTGCTTAGGCATTCTTGTCCATCCATTTGGTCAGAAAAAAAAATCAAAACAATCAAAACAACAAATGGATGTCCTTGAATGGATAAAATCATGCATTCAACATGCTCACACAATAAGATAGCAATTGAAATATGTGTCAAACATGCACAACCAACATTCTAGCTACTAGCACACAATTTGTCGATGACTAGGTCATCTATATATGAGTATATTGACTTAGGAGCCAAATGAGAACATTTGATCATAGGTCATACTCATCGTTTAAGCACAAGTGGGGTTACCACTTTTACATAAAGCATTTATGTGTTCACATCATTTGGAGATGCTTTAGCTCAATTTTTAGAGCAAGGCTCCCCCTAGATGTGAGAACCCCTTTTAAAGGGTCAAACTAACCTTGGGTTGTCGTAGAAGACTTCATGTAGATGTTGAAGATGTGGATGCTCAATGTTGATGTAGATCATCAAGAGTTGGGAGCTATCCTTTGGATTAGGGCACTTTCAATACCTACATGGGTTAGTCCCACAAGGAACAAACAAGAATATCCATAGACATAGATTGAAGTACATAAAAGATGATGTCCATGAAAGCAATGATTACCTTGTCCCTTGACTTACCAACAAGAGGGTTTGTGACTCCATGAACTAGTGCATGATGTGGAAGTTGATTGCACAAGTTCTTGCCAAAATGAATATGAGTGGAGTTTGTTGGCGGAGTCACCCTCAAGAACCTTCTAGTTCTTCTTCTTTGGGATCCACATCATCTTGATGGGAATCCTTGGTGTTGTAGTTGAGCTTGACGAAGTAGAACTTGATGTGTCCTTGGGAACCCACTTGACCATGGCTTGAGGTGCTTCAATGAATGCATCAATCTCCTCTTGAAGCTTGTCCTTGGCCTTTAGCTTGTGGTCTTGTGGTGGAAGGTCATCTTGAGCTTGTTCCACATTGGAAGAAGTAGGATCATACTTCTCCTTTTGTGAAACAAACTGTGGAGTAGGGTATTGACCTTCTTCCCACTCAACACCTTCGGCGTTGAACTTTCGCTCAAAACCAATCCCTTGATTCTTCCGGTGTCTTCCTTGTTTGCGAATAATCTCCTCAAAGTTTTTGCTTCCGGCAAGACTCTTGTAGACACCTTTCTCTATGATTTCCTTCAATAAGCTATTTTCTTGCTCAAGTGTAACTTGGCTTGAAACATTGTTAGTGGAATCAAGAGAACTACTAGAAGCAACAATATTGGATTTAACATTGTTATTGTTACTACTAGAGGAAGAATTTTTCTTATGCTTGTCATGCTTAGTCTTAATAGGTGGCAAGAAATTAGACAAGAGAAGTCGTTTGGCAAGATATGAAGAACTCTTCTTTCGAAGATCGTCATTGATCGCTTTTAGAAACTCATGTTCTTGCTCTAGAGTGAGCTTCTCGAAGCGTAGCTTCTCATGAGATCTTAGGAGCTCTCTATGATCTTCTTGAGTTGTTTCATGAGCTAACTTAAGAGTGTTTAGTTCTTTAGTTAGACGCTCAATCTCCTTCATAGCATTGTCATTCGACTCTTCTCGACTATAAAGACTACTAGCATTTTCATCATTACTAAGCTCACTAGATTTATCATGCAAGAGCTCATCTTCACCAAGCAAGTCATCCTCATCACTATCAAAGTCAATGAATTCAGGGTGTGTTACCTTGGGGCCTTTAGCCATGAAGCATCTTCCAATTCCCCCATTTGGTGAATCAAATAAGTCGTAGGAGTTGGAGTTGGAGGATACGAGTGCAGGTCCGGCAACACCTTCATCTTGACTGTAGTCGGAGTCGGAGTGATAGCTTCCATCGGATTGATTGTCGGAGTCGGAGCCGGAGACCCATTCACCTACATGAGCTTGATGTCTTCTTCTTGTGTAGCTCCTTGATGACTTGTCTTTCCTCTCCGAATCCTTGCTTCTCCGAGAGGGTCTTCGTTCATAACGATCATCTCTACTCCTTCTCTCTCTCCGAGGTGACTCATCTCTTGCTCTTCTTCTTGGAGATTCTTCTCTTCTCTTGTGGGGAGCCGTACACTCATTTGAGAAGTGTCCGGGTCTTCCACAATTGTAGCAGTTTCGATCACGACTAGAAGATCTCTTTTCATCATGTGATCTAGACTTTGAGCTTCTTTCTTTGCCTCTATTCTTGTAGAACTTGTTGAAGTTCTTGACCATTAGGCTTATCTCTTCATTGGAAATTAGCTTGTCACTTGAGGTAGTAGGAGCATCACTTGTAGCTTTGTAAGCACCACTTGACTTATTGTGAAGCTCTTCCTTATCCTTAAGTGTCATCTCATGAGCAACAATTCTTCCAATGACTTCAGTTGGCTTGAGAGTCTTGTAGTTTGGCATCATTTGGATCAAAGTGCACACGGTGTCATACTTTCCATCCAAAGCTCTGAGAATCTTCTTAATGATGAATCGGTCGGTCATTTCTTCGCTTCCTAAGCCGGCAATCTCATTTGTGATGAGAGCAAGCCTAGAGTACATTTCAGCGACTCCTTCACCATCCTTCATCTTGAACTTGTCAAGTTGACCTTGAAGAATATCTAGCTTTGATTCCTTCACAGATTCAGTACCTTCGTGCATTTCAACCAAAGTATCCCAAATCTCTTTAGCATTCTCAAGACGGCTGACTTTGTTGAACTCTTCGGGACACAAAGCATTGAAGAGAATGTTTGCAACATCCGCAACTCTTCCGGTGTAGCTTCGCGATCCGGAACTTTTCCTTCTTCGAAGAAATCACCTTGCATACCAACACAAATAATGCCCCATGCGGCTGGGTTATGACCAAGAATATGCATTTTCATTTTATGCTTCCAACTAGCAAAATTTGTACCATCAAAGTAAGGACCTCTACGATAATTACCCTCACTAGACGCCATACTCTCCTAGGTTGTGAAACCAAGCTTATGGAGTCCAATGCAATGGAAACCAAAACAATGGAGACCAAAGCTCTGATACCACTTGTAGGATCGAAAGTATGTCTAGAGGGGGGGTGATTAGACTACTTGACAATATAAAAAATCTGCCTTTTGATCATGCAATGTTTTTGGCAGTTTCACAATTAAGATCAATTCAAGTATCACCCTACACATGCAATTCTAGAGTAATAGCAGCGGAAAGTAAATTGCACATGTAAAAAGAGAGGTGGAGAAGATCAAACGCAGTTTGGTGACACGAAGATTTTTGTCGTGGTTCCGATAGGTGGTGCTATCGTACATCCACGTTGATGGAGACTTCAACCCACGGAGGGTAACGGCTGCGCGAGTCCACGGAGGGCTCCACCCACGAAGGGTCCACGAAGAAGCAACCTTGTCTATTCCATCATGGCCTACGCCCACGGAGGACTAGCCTTACTCGGGGTAGATCTTCACGAAGTAGGCGATCTCCTTGCCCTTACAAACTTCTTGGTTCAACTCCACATCTCAAAGACGGAGGCTCCCAAGCGACACCTAACCAATCTAGGAGGCACCACCCTCCAAAAGGTAATAGATGGTGTTGATGATGATGAACTCCTTGCTCTTGTGCTTCAAATGATAATCTCCCCAGCACTCAACTCTCCTCACTGATATGGCTGTGGTGGAAGAAAGGATTGAGTGGAAAGCAACTTGGGAAGGCTAGAAATCAAGTTTCATATGGTAGGAATGGAATGGCTTGATCTCAACACAAGGGTAGGTGGTTCTCTTCTCAGAAAGTGTATGGTAGGAGTGGTAGACTTTCTGATGGCTCTCCTCACGAATGAAGAGGGGGTGGAGGGGTATATATAGCCTCCACACAAAATCCAACCGTTACACACATATTTGACCAATCTCGGTGAGACCGAAGTGAAAACTTGGTCAGACCGAAAGTTCAAATATAGTGAACGTTGGGATTTTCGGTGGGACCGAAAATACCATCTCGGTGTGTCCGAAGTGAGTCAAAGGTTGGAGCTTGCCATCTCGGTGGGACCGAAATTAACAACTCGGATATTCCGAAGTGATGTCAATTGGTTACAGAAGGTTGGCAGTCCATTTTCGGTGAGACCGAAACTCAAAATCGGATGGACCGAGAAATTAGGGTTTGGAAGAATAACTGAGGTGGTTCATCTCGGTGGGACTGAGTTTGCAGAATCGGTTTGTCCGAGATTACTTATGAGTGTGTTAAGTAGTGAAGAGTGCTGATAGTTGAGGGAGCTAGATCACCAAGCACTTGAGCAACCAGATCATTAACACAACCTCATCCCCTTTTAATAGTATTGGCTTTTCCTATGGACTCAATGTGATCTTTGATCACTAAACCAAAAAAGGAGTCTTGAGCTTTTGCCAATGCTTGTCTTAGCATTTTGAGGGGTCCACTTCTTCAGACAATTCCATACCCATATCATCGAACTTCTCTGAAATGATTCTCAAGTAAATATTAGTTCGATGATATATATGTTGTTATTAATTACCAAAACCACCCGGGGATTAGTTGCACTTTCAGGGGGGTAGGTTTCTAACATCCAAAATTTTCAATTTGGAATGTTATACATAGATCATATTGCATTGCATAGTTTATTGCATTTGAGTTCTTGCGATCCTCGAAAAATTTAAGCAACTCAAGGACCCACGGAGAGAGTTGGGGATTTTACCGTTTTCGTATTTGAGTTTTCTCAAATGCCGGTACGGGGATCACTTTGGTTTTAATTGTTTTTCCCTCCTAAAAATATTTCTTAATAAAATATATGAGCGGAGATAATATGACTTCTCCAAAATAAAAGAAATATTGGAGAAAAATATTAAAATCACTTTTGGTTTTTATTCGGATTTATTTGCGATTTTATTTGCATAGGAAAAATGCGCGTTTTTCCAAAATTGCATTTAGGTCCGGGAAAAATGTTCACTTTGTCCTAAATTATATTAGAGGACGGTGAAAATTTATTTCGGAATTTTTCGTCTCCGTTTAGTATTTTATTTTGTTGTTTCTCTGCGACATGATCGTTTTAAAAAAAAGGGGAGAGGTTCGGACCGACTGGGCCGAAGCCCAGCCGGCCCAGCGCCGCGCTGCCGCCCTCAACTCCGACCAGGAGTCCGCCTTGCGCCCTCCTGCCGCCGTGGCCGAGCCGGCCACCGCCTCCGCCGCCTTGCCCCCTCCCCCAAGCCAGCCCCCTGGCCCTTTAAAAGTTGCCGCCCGCCTCCATCTAACCACCCCGCCGCCTGTGCCGCGCCTCCCCATAGCCGTCGCCACCGCCAGCCGCTGCCGCTGCCGCTTGATGCTGCCACACGCCGCCCTAGCCGCCCCGCCGCCGGAGTTCACCGCCGCCGAGGTAGCCGCCGTTTTTTTAAACCGTTCGATTTTTTTAGAAACCCTAGACCTATTTTTTAAACCGCCGAGGTAGTCGGAATCAGGTGATTCAAGCGCCCAGATCTTCGTCTCGAAGCCCTCTTTCCGTTTAACCAACTTAAACAAGGTTTTGCTACTGTAAAATTTGACATTATACCAATCTAGTAAATGGATCTTGTTTCTTTCGTGGTTTGAGTTTCGTTGCTCCGTTTGATTTGATTCTTTTTGCAAACCGGAGTTCTTAAGTTGAACTTTTTGGTTAGATCTTCTTATTTGGAGTTTTATCTATGCATCTTTGCTTGAATGCTGCTACCTCTTGAGCTTGCGTTGCATTCCCTAGAAGAGGAAAGGGAGATGCAGCACAGTAGCGTAAGTATTTCCCTCAGTTTTTGAGAACCAAGGTATCAATCCAGTAGGCGACCATGCGCGAGTCCCTCGCACCTGCACAAACAAATAAGAACTTCGCAGCCAACGCGATAAGGGGTTGTCAATCCCTTTACAGTCACTTACGAGAGTGAGATCTAATAGAGATGATAGTTTATATTTTTGGTATTTTTGGTTTAATAAAACAACAAATAAAAGCGGTAAAAGTAAAGTAGATGTAGATTGATATGTTGAGAATAAACCCTGGGGCCATAGTTTTCTCTAGTGGCTTCTCTCATGATAGCGATATTCTACGGCGGGTAAACAAATTATTGTCGAGCAATTGATAGAAATGCGTATAATTATGAGACTACCTAGGCATGATCATTGTATATAGGCATCACGCCCGAGACAAGTAGACCGACTCCTGCCTGCATCTACTACTATTACTCCACACATCGACCGCTATCCAGCATGCATCTAGTGTATTGAGTTCATAAGAACAGAGTAACGCCTTAAGCAAGATGACATGATGTAGAGGGATAAACTCAAGCAATATGATGTAAACCCCATCTTTTTATCCTCGATGGCAACAATACAATACGTGCCTTGCTGCCCCTACTGTCACTGGGAAAGGACATCACAAGATTGAACCCAAAGCCAAGCACTTCTCCCATTGCACAAACTATAGATCTAGTAGGCCAAACCAAACCAATAGTTCGAAGAGACTTGCAAGGATATTATGAGCACACATAAAAAGTTCAGAGAAGAACCAAATATCTTTCATAGATAACCTTGATCATAAACTCACAATTCATCGGATCTCGACAAACACACCGCAAAAAGAGATTACATCGAATAGATCTCCTCGAAGACCGAGGAGAACTTTGTATTGAGATTCAGAGAGAGAGAAGAAGCCATCTAGATACTAGCTATGGACCCGAAGATCTGTGGTAAACTACTCACAACTCATGGTGAGGGCGATGATGATGATGATGAAGGCCTCCGTGATGGATCCCCCTCTGATGGAGCTCCGGAACAGGCTCCAAGATGGGATCTCCACGGGAACAAAAACTACGGCGGTGGAATTAGGGTTTTCTCTCTGTGTATGGAGTTTCTGGGGTATGTGGACTTATATAGGAAGAAGGAGGGCACCGGGGGCCACACGAGGAGGCCTCGAGGCAGGGGGGCACGCCCTGGGAAGGGGGGGCGAGCCCCACACCCTCGAGGGCGGCTCCTCGATCCTCTGACGTGGTTCTCAAGCTTCCTGGGCGTGATTTTCTCCAAAAATATCTCTCGCGAAGGTTTCATTCTGTTTGGACTCCGTTTGATATTCCTTTTCTGCAAAACCCTGAAATAGGCAAAAAAAACAGCAATCTGGACTGGGCCTTTGGGTTAGTAGGTTAGTCCCAAAAATGATATAAAATTGAATGATAAAGCCCATTAAACATCCAAGACTTCATAAATAATAGCATGGAACAATCAAAAATTATAGATACGTTGGAGACGTATCAAGCATCCCCAAGCTTAATTCCTGCTCGTCCTCGAGTAGGTAAATGATAAAGAAAGAATTTTTGATGTGGAATGCTAACCAATATAGTTTTTCAATGTAATTCTCTTAATTGTGGCATGTTCAAATATGAAATATTTCAAGATAAAAGTCTATATTGACATAAGAAATAACAATACTTCAAGCAATACTAACAAAGCAATCATGTCTTCTCAAAATACTATGGCTAAAGAAAGTTATCCCTACAAAATCATATAGTCTGGTTATACTCCCTCTTCATCACACAAAATATTCATATCATGCACAACCCCGATTTCAGCCAAGTATTTGTTTTCATACTCTATCTTTTCAAACCTTTCAACTTTCATGCAATACATGAGCGTGAGCCATGGATATAGGCATATAGCACTATGGGTGGAATAGAGGTGGTTGTGGAGAAGACAAAAAGGAGGGAGATAGTCTCACATCGACTAGGCGTATCAACGGGCTATGGAGATGCCCATCAATAGATATCAATGTGACTGAGTAGGGATTGCCATGCAACGGATGCACTTAGAGCTAAAAATGTATGAAAGCTCAACAAAAGAAACTAGTGGGTGTGCATCCAACTTGCTTGCTCACGAAGACCTAGGGCATTTGAGGAAGCCCATCGTTGGAATATACAAGCCAAGTTCTATAATGAAAATCCCCACTAGTATATGAAAGTGACTAAACATGAGACTCTCTACAATGAAGAACATGGTGCTACTTTGAAGCACAAGTGTGGAAAAAGATAGTAGCAATTGTCCCTTTTTTTGGCCATTTCTTTTTTTTCTTTGGCCTTTCTTTTTTTTCTTTTTTTTGCGGAGGGGCTTTATTGATTTAGCCTTTCCTCCCATGGGACAATGCTCTAATAATGATGATCATCACACTTTCATTACAACTCGATATTACAACTCGATACTACAACAACAAAATATGACTCTATACGAATGCCTCCGGGGGTGTACCGGTATGTGCAATGAAACAAGAGTGACATGTATGAAAATTATGCATGGTGGCCTTGCCACAAATACGATGTCAACTACATGATCATGCATGGCAATATGACAATATGATGCGTGTCATATGAACGGAATGGTGGAAAGTTGCATGGCAATATATCTCGGAATGGCTATGGAGATGCCATGATAGGTAGTATGGTGGCTGTTTTGAGGAAGGATATATAGTGGGTTTATGGTACCGGCGAAAGTTGCGCGGTACAAGAGAGGCTAGCAATGGTGGAAGGGTGAGAGTGCGTATAATCCATGGACTCAACATTAGTCATAAGAACTCATATACTTATTGCAAAAATCTACGAGTCATCAAAACAAAGCAATCAACGCATGCTCCTAGGGGGGAGGTTAGTAGGAGTTAACCATCGCGCGCCCCCGACCTCCACACAAAGGTTGGCACTCTACAAATACATCATGCTCTAACTTCGTCACATAGCGGTTCACCATACGTGCATGATACATGAATCACTAACCTTAACACAAGTATTTCTCAATTTCATAATAACTCCACTAGCATGACTCTAATATCACTATCCTCATGTCTCAAAACAATTATCAAGCATCCAACATCCCATTCTATTCAATGCACTTGGTGTGAATTTTTTTTACTACATTGACATTGGATGTTTATCATGTGAAGACTAGTTCCTTTAGCCTAAACATATTACCATGCTGTTTTAATAGACTCTCAAATATATATAAGTGAATCATGAGAGTTCAACAATTTCTACAAAATATTATCACCACCGTGCTCTAAAAGATATAAGTGAAGCGCTAGAGCAAAAACTATTCAACTAAAAAGATATAAGTGAAGCACATAGAGTGTTCTAACAATTTCTAGGCCATATTTAACTCTCTCAAATAGTTGTGTCCAGCAAGGATGATTGTGGCAAACTAACAAGCAAAGACTCAAATTATACAAGTCGCTCCAAGCAAAACACATATCATGTTGCGAATAAAAATATAGCTTCAAGTTTAGTTACCGATGGATGAAGACGAAAGAGGGGATGCCTTCCCGAGGCATCCCCAAGCTTAGGCTTTTGATTATCTTGAATTTACTTGGGGTGCCATGGGCATCCCCAATATTATGCCTTTTTCTACTCCTTGTTCCATAGTCCATCAAAGCAATACTCAAAACTTGAAAACTTCACAACACAAAACTTAGACAAAAAGATTCGTGAGCTCCGTTAGTATACGAAAGCAAACCACTACTCAAAGGTACAACAATGAATTTATTATTTGTTTATATTGGTGTTAAACCTACTGTACTCCAACTTCTCTATGGTTCATATCCTCCAATACTACTCATCGATGCATCGGAATAAGCAAACAACACACGAAAAACAGAATCTGTCAAAGACAGAACAGTCTGTGGTAATCTGCAGAGTTCGCCTACTTCTGGAACTCTAAAAAATTCAAACTAAATTGTTAAATTTGCTAAATTTGTCTACCAATCAGCAGAAAAAAGAATCAACTAAAAATCACGCTCCAGTAAAATCCCACGACTAGTTTAGCGAGCGCTAACGATTCTGTTTTTCACAGCAAGATCATATAAACTTCACACAAGTCTTCCCAAAGGTTCTACTTGGCACAAACACTAAACAAAACATGAAACCACATCTAATCAGAGGCTAGATGCAATATTTATTCCCTAACAGCAACAAAAACAAAAAACAAAAATTTGGGTTGCCTCCCAACAAGCGCTATCGTTTTACGCCCGTAGCTAGGCACGATGCAAGATAGATCTAGGTATTGCCATCTTTGGAAGGCAATCCATAAGTGGCTCTCATAATAGATTCATATGGTAATTTGATTTTCTTTCTAGGAAAGTGTTCCATGCCTTTCCTTAATGGAAATTGGAATCTAATATTTCCTTCCTTCATATCAATAATTGCACCAATCGTTCTAAGGAAAGGTCTACCAAGAATAATAGGACATGAAGGATTGCAATTTACATCAAGAACAATGAAATCTACGGGCACATAATTCCTATCGGCAACAATAAGAACATCGTTAATTCTTCCCATAGGTTTCTTAATAGTGGAATCCGCAAGATGCAAATTTAAAGAACAATCATCAAGCTCATGGAACCCTAGCAAATCACACAAAGTTTTTGGGATAGTGGAGACACTAGCACCCAAATCACACAAAGCATAGCATTCATGATCTTTTATTTTTATTTTTATAGTTGGTTCCCACTCATCATAAAGCTTTCTATGTATAGAAACTTCCAACTCAAGTTTTTCTTCATAAGATTGCATCAAAGCATCAACTATATGTTTAGTGAAAGCTTTATTTTGACTATAA
Source organism: Secale cereale (assembly GCA_902687465.1). Lineage (NCBI taxonomy): Eukaryota > Viridiplantae > Streptophyta > Magnoliopsida > Poales > Poaceae > Secale > Secale cereale. The sequence continues at coordinate 621,269,795 of LR738714.1, forward strand.
GCATGCGGAGAATTTAGCACGGATTGCAACAAGGAAATACAATCAATCAAAGAGCAATTATCATAATTGAATCCCTTGAAATCCAAAGTAGTGGGTTCATCACTATGCAAAGTTGTAATCTCTTCGTTCCCACTTTTAGCAATTTTAGCATCAAGATCTAAAAACTCCGAATCATTGGGACACCTTAAAGCAGAATCATCTCCAATCCTATTCTCATCAAGATTAATACTAGAAAACAAGGATCTAATAGGAGACACATCAATAACTTTCAGATCTTCATCTTTACTTTCATGATAACTCGAAGAACACTATTTAATATAATCTTCTCTTATAGCACGCATTCTAGCGGTTCTTTCTTTGCATTCATCAATGGAAATTTCTCATGGCTTTGAGAGACTCATTGATATCATGCTTAGGTGGGATAGATCTAAGTTTTAAAGAATCAACATCAAGAGTAATTATATCCACACTTCTAGCCAATTCATCAACCTTAAGCAATTTCTCTTCAAGCATAGCATTGAAATTCTTTTACGAGATCATAAACTCTTTAACACTAGTTTCAAATTCAGAAGGCATCTTTCCATAAGAGTTGTTGTAGGAATTACCATAATTATTAGAGGAATTACTAGGAAAAGGCCTAGTATTAAAATTACCTCTATAAGCATTGTTACCAAAATTATTCCTACCAACAAAATTCACATCCAAAGATTCATTGTTATTCTAAATCAAAGTGGACAAAGGCATATCATTAGGATCAGAAGAAGAACTCTTAGCAGCAAACAATTTCATAAGTTCATCCATCTTTCCACTCAAAACACTAATTTCTTCGATAGCATGCACTTTTTTACTAGTAGATCTTTCAGTGTGCCATTGAGAATAATTAACCATAATATTATCTAGGAGTTTGGTAGCTTCTCCTAAGGTGGTTTCCATGAAAGTGCCTCCGGCGGCCGAATCTAAAAGATTTCTAGAAGTAAAATTCAAGTCAGCATAAAAGTTCTGAATAATCATCCATAGATTCAAACCATCTGTAGGGCAATTATGTATCATCAATTTCATTCTCTCCCAAGCTTGTGCAACATGCTCATGATCTAGTTGCTTAAAATTCATAATATCATTTCTAAGAGAGATGATCTTAGCAGGAGGGAAATACTTAGAGATAAAAGCATCTTTGCACTTTTTCCACGAATCGATACTATTTCTAGGCAAAGAGGAAAACCAAGTTTTAGCACGATCTCTAAGTGAAAACGGAAATAACTTCAATTTAACAATATCGTTATTTGTATCCCTTTTCTTTTGCATGTCACACAAATCAACAAAGTTATTTAGATGGGTAGCGGCATCTTCACTAGGAAGGCCGGAGAATTGATCTTTCATAACAAGATTCAACAAAGCAGCATTGATCTCACAAGATTCAGCATCGGTAATAGGAGCAATCGGAGTGCTAATAAAATCATTGTTGTTGGTATTGGAGAAGTCACACAATTTGGTATTGTTCTGAGCCATAGTGATAAGCAAGCAATCCAACACACACAAGCGAATAAGAAGCAAGCGAACGATAAACACACGGCGGAAGAAGGGCAAATAAAACGGCAAGGGTGAAGTGGGGGAAAGGAAAACGAGAGGCAAATAATGTAATGCGAAGGATAAGGGTTTGTGATGGGTACTTGGTATATGACTTTTGCGTAAGCCTCCCCGGCAACGGCGCGAGTAATTCTTCTTGCTACCTCTTGAGCTTGCGTTGTATTCCCTCGAAGAGGAAAGGGAGATGAAGCACAGTAGCGTAAGTATTTCCCTTAGTTTTTGAGAACCAATGTATCAATCCGGTAGGAGACCACGCGCGAGTCCCTCACACCTTCACAAACAAATAAGAACTTCGCAGCCAACGCGATAAGGGGTTGTCAATCCCTTTACTGTCACTTACGAGAGTGAGATCTGATAGAGATGATAGTTTATATTTTTGGTATTTTCGGTTTAATAAAACAGCAAATAAAAGCGGTAAAAGTAAAGTAGATGTAGATTGATATGTTGAGAATAGACCCGGGGGCCATAGTTTTCTCTAGTGGCTTCTCTCATGATAGCGATATTCTACGGCGGCTAAACAAATTACTGTCGAGCAATTGATAGAAATGCGAATAATTATGAGACTATCTAGGCATGATCATTGTATATAGGCATCACGTCTGAGACAAGTAGACCGACTCCTGCCTGCATCTACTACTATTACTCCACACATCGACCGCTATCCAGCATGCATCTAGTGTATTGAGTTCATAAGAACAGAGTAACGCCTTAAGCAAGATGACATGATGTATAGGGATAAACTCAAGCAATATGATGTAAACCCCATCTTTTTATCCTCGATGGCAACAATACAAAACGTGCCTTGCTGCCCCTACTATCACTGGGAAAGGACACCGCAAGATTGAACCCAAAGCCAAGCACTTCTCGCATTGCAAGAACTATAGATCTAGTAGGCCAAACCAAACCAATAATTCGAAGATACTTGCAAGGATATTATGAGCACACATAAAAAGTTCAGAGAAGAACCAAATATCTTTCATAGATAACCTTGATCATAAACTCACAATTCATCGGATCTCGACAAACACACCGCAAAAAGAGATTACATTGAATAGATCTCCTCGAAGACTGAGGAGAACTTTGTATTGAGATCCAGAGAGAGAGAAGAAGCCATCTAGATACTAGCTATGGACACGAAGGTCTGTGGTAAACTACTCACAACTCATGGTGAGGGGGATGATGATGATGAAGAAGACCTCCGTGATGGATCCCCCTCCGGTGGAGCTCCGGAACAGGCTCCAAGATGGGATCTCCACGGGAACAGAAGCTACAGCGGTGGAATTAGGGTTTTCTCTCTGCGTATGGAGTTTCTGGGGTACGTGGACTTATATAGGAAGAAGGAGGGCACCAGGGGCCACACGAGGAGGCCTCGAGGCAAGGGGCGCGCCCTGGGAAGGGGGCGTGCCCCCCACCCTCGAGGGCGTCTCCTCGATCCTCTGACGTGGTTCTCAAGCTTCCTGGGCATGATTTTCTCCAAAAATATATCTCACGAAGGTTTCATTCCGTTTGGACTCCGTTTGATATTCCTTTTCTGCAAAACCCTGAAATAGGCAAAAAAAAACAGCAATCTGGACTGGGCCTTTGGGTTAGTAGGTTAGTCCCAAAAATGATATAAAAGTGAATGATAAAGCCCATTAAACATCCAAGACTTCATAAATAATAGCATGGAACAATCAAAAATTATGGATACGTTGGAGACGTATCAAATGCTTATGTATGCTATTGTTTGCTTGTGATAGAATTCCCGGAGTGCGAAGCGTGCTACTACGAGTCTCTAGGTTTTGTGAATCATCAGCAAGGCAAGTAACACTTTGATCATACCCCTTTATTACCCAGTTTTTATGCATTAGATCAAACCCTCACACATTGCATGAGTAGGATCTCTTAACTTGTGGGTCTGGGAAGTAGATTGAGGTAGAACTTATTACCTGCATTATTTTCAAACCTTTGGGAGTTACTTCTAAGTTATGCTTAGGTTGAAATTCTATGCTCGTAGACGTGGATTGGGTTTGAGAGTATCCATGAGAGATGTGAGATGTTAATTAATGGTTCTACTTAAGGTGGCTACTTGAAAACACATCTGGGTGGATTGGTTGCAGGGCACCTGGAGAATCCAGTGTTGTCCTAGGAAATCCCAGAGGAACCGTGTGATTATCCTATGGAATGCTACCCAGGCTCAAAGCTCAAAGGGATCATAAAACTATTCATGCTACAAACTTCCGTGTGCAGCCACAATGCCATTATGGGCTCTGGCATAGTATGAGTAAGTTGTGTGAGCTCTTTCAGTGGTAGACTAGCTGATGTAGGGGAAAGTAGGTGTACGGGTCCACTCGGGGTAAAGAGTAAATGCTTCTGAAAGACTGTGTCTCGGTCATCCATTTCTTAAATACCATGCAGTGCGAGAAATCCAACGGATGAGATCGAGTCTTGTGGGAAAAGTGCGCAAACCTCTGCAGGGTGTACAAACTAATCATGATAATCTGTGTCCCCGGTTATGGACATCTTGAGTATCTGGTACTTGAATTATTGGTTGATCTCATCACTCTAAATTAATTTGTTGGGTTAATGAAGACTACTTTAATTGAGATTGAGTTGGAGGTGCCTTCTCAATGATGTTTCAACTACCATGATAGTTAAAATAAAAGTTATTCCTTTGTTGTAGGAAAAATTGGCTGTATGCAAAAACTTTAACCTAGAGCCTCCACCAGCCAAATATGCATATAGTGTTAGCCTTTATTTCTGTTACTTGCTCTATTGTGTTATCTTGCCAGCATATTCCATGTGCTGACCCGTTTCGGGCTGCAACATGTTACATTGCAGACTTTTTAGAAGAAGAGTAAGGTGCGCTAGGTCGTTTGTCATGCACTCAGCTATGCCGTTGGAGTTGATGGACTCACTTATCTTCCAAACCTTACGTTGTTATTTAGTTAGATGGCTTTATGCCATAGACTTTTGTAATAAGTTCTCTTTTGAGACATTCGATGTAATAAGTGTGTGATTGCCATTCTGTTATAAATCCTTCAAGTATTGTGTGTGTCAACATTACCGATCCAGGGATGACACAGAACACAGAGACTTCGGTCCATTCGAATCGTGGTCGATACATACAAACACTTTTTAAAATAGATAAACATTTAAATACACGATGAAAATTTCAAAACATAAAATGAATTTTTAAAGTAAACGTTGAATTTTTTCGAAATACACGTTGAGCATATTTGTGGAAACACGGTGATGCTTTTACGGAACATTGAACATTTACCAAGTGCACGACGACAATTTTTTATACAAACGTTGAACATTTTAAAAATGCATAAATAATTCTAAATTATACAAACAGTTTTTAAAATACATAAATATTTTATAAAAAAATAAACATGTTTAAATTTATATGAACACTTTTCTCAGAATACGTAAGAGCAATTATGATATGTGAGCATTTTTTAAAATTCATAATATTTTTGAAATTCATGAAAAAAATCAAGGTTTCTTTAATTTCGTGATCATCTTTTTAAGTTCATTGACATTTAAAAAATAAGCTATCCATTTCAAATACTTGAAGATTCTTTAAAATTCATGGAAAAATTTCTTTAACAATGTTTTTAAATATATTAGTATTTTATAAATCAATCAAACTATATAATTTGTGAAGATATTTTAATTTGTTAAGTTAATTCAAAGTCGAATAGAAAAGCCGACCATAAAGGGAAATCGCTGAGCGCTCGAAGCAAAGAAAGCCCCACGAGGTGGCGGCCGAGCACACTTTATATGGACAAACAATGATATGCTTAGAGCGGGGAAACAAAATATAACAAGAGCTCCCTCAAGCGCCAAGGCTATTTCTCGCCTATTGTGAGACCTATCGTTGCCGTAAAAGCGCCGTCATCTTAGTGCGCTGGCCCATCTAAAGAGTTTTGGAAATGTTCTATAGACCGGTTTTAAAGCCTTTCATGTACTTTTTTTGGAGACCTCCTCTTCAGCGCCTTATGCGCCCCTTCGCTCGGCTGGCGCTAGTAGCAGCCTCGCGTGGACCGGCCCAGCTAGTGCGGTCCTTGTTTCTGTCCGGTTCGAGGCAGGTGCGTTCGTTAGTTCCTTCCTTTGTTTTTTTTTGTTCGTCCATTCTTCACAAATTGGAAATAACATGGATTAAAAAATTACCAATTTCAAAAGGTTCATCAGTTCTGAAAAACGTTCATCAATTTTGAAGCAAATTTCACAAAAAATGAAAAAGTTCATCAATTACGAAAAAGTTCAACGAATTTCTATAAAAGTTCATGGACTTTGAAAAAGTTCATCAAAATTTGAAAACAAATCATCAAAGTTGAAAATAGTTCACCAAGTTTGAAAACAATTCATCAAAAATTGAAAAAATTCATCAAATTTGAAATAGTTCTTCGATCTGAAAAAAGTTCATCGAAAATTGGAAACAAAGTTCACCGAGTTTGAAAACAATTCATCGAACTTTGAAAAAAAACTTCATCAAAATTGAAATAGTTCACCGAGTTTAAAAAAAAAATTGAAATTGAAATAAACATTGAAAATTGAAATAAAAAATCGTCAGATTTGAAATATTTCACAGAGTTTAAAAAATTCATTGAGGTTGAAAAAATTTCATCGAAAATTGAAAACAAAGTTCATAGAATTTGAAAAAAGTTCACCTAATTTTGAAAAACAGTTCATTGAATTTTAAAAGTTTCATGAAAATTGGAACACGTGCATCAATTTGCAGAAAAAAATCATGATGAAAGAAAGTTTCTCGAATTAGAAAAAAAGAATGGAAAAATGAACGAAGAAAGAAGAAAAGAAAGCAAAACATGTACTCCCTCCTTTCCCAAATATTTGTACTTCTAGAGATTTCAACAAGTGAATACATACGAAGTAAAATGAGTGAATCTAAATTCTAAAATATTTCTACATACATTCGTATATTGTAGTCCATTTAAAATGTTTAGAAAGAGAAATATTTGGGAACGGAGGGAGTATGTGAACACAACAAGTGAACCGGCTGAATGGTAATCGCGCCATACTCTAGGCAGCTGGTTCCCGGATCGAATCGGAGATCTCATGCAATATTTGCAGTTTAGGAAACAGAAAAAAAAAATCAAAATAGAACGGTCCAACCGTGATGAGGGGGGTGTGCGCCCGTTACGAACAGTATCGGGCGCTGAAGGCGCCGAATAGGATTTGGCCTTTTTTTGGTTTCTCTTTTCTGTGTTCATTTTATTGGTTTGTCAGGTTTATTTTTCAAATACATGTCTCCTTTTTCCATGCACATTGTAAAATTTTCGTATACATGTGTAACATTTTTCTGATACACATTGAACAATTCCCAAATGCATCATTACCATTTTTTCAAATAAATCTAAAACATATATGAATTGACCACTATTTTTGACTGTATGAAGCATGTTTTCTAAACTATGTGAATATTTTAACGTTGTGTGTGCATCTTAAAAAATAACGAACATATTTTGAAACGCGTGAAAATTCTTTTAAGTGTAACAACATATTTTCTGGATGATCTTAATTATTTAATAAATTGTGTGAACATTTAATAATATTGTGTACACATTTTTCTTAAAATGTGAAGAACATGATTTGAAACAGTTGAAGTTATTTATGAAAACCTTTTTGCATTGTACAAACATTGTTGTGCATTACGTAAACATTTCTTGACGATATTATTTATTTAAATAAATTATGTGAACATTTAATTATATTGTGTACACATTTTTTTTAAAATGTGAAAAACATATTTTGAAACAGTTGAAGATATTTTTGAAAACATTTTTGCATTGTACAAACATTGTTGTGCATTACGTAAACATTTCTTGAAAATGTTACGGGAATTTATTTCAAAGACGTGGATACTTTTTATATGTCACGAAATATTGTTTGAACACTGTCAACATCTTTTGAAAGCTGTGCTAACATTAAATTTACACTGCTTTAACATTTTTTAAATGTGCGTCAAACGCTTTATAAAATAATAATGAAGTAACTGTAAAATATCTATTTTTGCAAAAATAGAAAATTGAACCAAGCCAAAAAGGAAAAAACGAACGAAGGAACTGAGATCTGTAGCAACTAACGGGCTGGCACACTACAGCTCGGTGGGCTTGGCTAACTCCTTCAAAAAAAACCGAGTGCCACAAATCTCAGCCCATCTGCAAACTATTCGTGCAAATCTCAACCGCGCACGCGCCGGGAACAACTAATCAAGGAGCATTCTTTTTTGCGGGAGCCTTTCCAAAGGTTTCCTGGGCGGCCGTGAACACGCCACTTGACGCGCTCTTATCCGCCGCCACGTATCGCGCTCTGGTTGCTGCCTTCAATTTTTTTCCCAAGCATTTTTGGCTTTTGAGATATTTTTTCTCGGTTTTTTACCTATCTTTCTTAGCTTTTAAAAAAGTGGAAACATGTATTTTTCTTCCGCAAGACGCACTGGTTTGCTTCCTTGAGAGGCACAAGTTTGTTTCCGCAAAAGGCACGGCTATGACTCTTGAAAACGAAAAAAACTTTTGTCCCACTCACATCACTCACTAGCTATGCATGAATGAACTAAAAAAAATAGAATTTTAGTTAGTCTTTGAGTCAAAGGCCTACTAGCAAAATTTCAACACACTATGTATGATGCTCACGGCGACGGTGGTGACTGGCTGCTCCTGATTCCGGACGGCTCGTGTAGCGCAGTGCGCAGACCACGCGCCTGTGCCCGGCCGCTCTCATCGCATTCACGTCTTGCCCCATGCTACCATGCGTACAGTCGACCGGTTGCCATGTTTGTGCTGACCGTTGCAGTGTGTGCTCGTGCTCCCATCCCTGGCTTTTACGGACGTGGAAGATATCTTTGCTCCAGACGGCGGCGGGGCGGCCCATGCCTCGCTACTGCTACTGCGTCACCCTTTGGATGCATCGCCATGCCGATGCTATAATACTACGTAATACTTTTTCTGTTTTTATTTACTACGCATATTCTGGAATTAAAGTTTATATATTTTTAATAAATAAAAATATAATAACATATACATCGTATATATATATGAGAAAAGTATACTTTTCATCCCTCAATTCTTAATGGAGTCTGAATATGGTTTCTTAACTTCAAAACCGGACAACTTGCATCTCAACTATCGAAACCGGACAAGGTTCATCCCCGGTCTCGGTTTTGACCGGTTTTGGTGCAGACTCACCCGATTGTGACCGTTTTTGACTCAAATACACACACACACACACACACACACACACACACACATATATATATATACTCTTTCCAAATCCGCGTTGTTTTCGCAAGGTCGTGCAATTTTTAATAAAATAAACATACTATTTTTTCAAATTCATGAACTATTTTAAAATTTGCATACTTTTATAAAATTCGTTTTTTTTACAATTGAATACTTTTTTCAAACCCGTGTATTTTTCCCAAGTACGTGTAATTTTATCAAATCCAACTTTATTTTAAATCCATGAATTATTTTTGAAATTTGCATACTTGTTTCAAATCTGCATACCTTTTAAAGTTCACGTATTTCTTTCAAATCCGTGTTCCATGTCCAATCGGCGAATTTTGTCTGAAACTCACGTACTTGTCTCAAAGTGGACATATTTTTCAAATCGACGTATTTTTAAATTTGCGTAAAAAAGTTTGAAACCCGCGTACTTTTTAAGTCCGCATAAAATTTTCAAATTCATGAACTCTTTCCAAATTTTTTTAAAAAAAGTACGTGGATTTAAAAAAAAGTACACAAAATTTTAAAAAAGTTCACATATTTGAGAAAAGTACCATAATTTGAAAACATTACGCGGACTTGGAAAAAGTGAATGAATTATAGTCGGCACGGTCAAAACCGGGGTGGGGCAGCACCAAAACAGTGAAAAAGGATGAATCTTGTCCGGTTTCAGTAGTTAAGGATGCAAGTTGTCCGATTTTGGAGTTGAGGGACCAAATCTAGACTCCGTCAAGAATCGAGGGATGAAAAGTATACTTTTCTCTATATATATCATTGAATTCATCATTGTATATATTTTCACATCATATAAATTTGTTACTGTAAATGATCGTATATTTTCCTACAAACATGATCAAACTTTATAAAATTTAATTTGAGTTGAAGCTAATATACGGAGTAAATAAAAACGAAGGAAGTACGTTTGTTGCTTATGCCAGGAAGAAACTACTTTAAGGGCAGCTTCAATGGCAACCCACAAATTTTCTTTCTCATCCGTCCGCGCACAGAGGATAGTCGGTGGACACGGATACGGGAGGCAGCCATCCAACTGTATCTTGTATATCTCCGTTAGTAAGTTCAAATTCAAATGTACTCCGATCCACATAGCGCGTCGCATCGCGTGCCCGATCACAACTAAAAAGAGGCAAATATGCTTAGTTTCTACGTGCCTGAATCCAAAAGAACACTAGACTGGCAGTTCATGTATTTCAGCCCCGTCGAACCGGCAATCCCAGCCAGTTGTTCTCCGATCAAGGAGGTGTCGTCGCTGTCGTGTAGGCAGCATCCGAGTCCGCCACCGCCAACTCATCTTTCTGCCACTGCAACATCTAGTAGCGGATGTATTGCACACTCAATCTTGCGTCGACATCCAAAGAGTTGACATTTTTGTCGTCCTCCGCATTGGCGGCGATTTTCACCCTCTTTTTCTCGAGCACGACATTCCTCTCTTCGATCATAGTCCTCCTCTCTTCCAGTTTGAGATTCTTGTCTGTCGCCTCCGTCAACAGTTTGAACCTCTTCGCCTTCTTCTCCTCCTTCATGTTTGAGTGCCTAACGCGTGCCTCCTCCTTCTTCCCTAAGATGTCCTCGAACCTCTTCCTCAGCTTGGCCGCCGCATCATCTCACTTCGCCCTCTCCTCCTCCCACTACTTCTCCCGTAATTTTTTTCTAACCTTCTTCGGTGGTTCCTGGGTTGGGTTGGTAGGGTCATCGGTTTCTTCCTTGTTGTCTTGGGTGGATGTCTTGATAATGAAAAGGTTCCACTTGAGTTGCCCATTCAACTTCAACCAACAATGCGTGACGGTGAAGGACTTCTCCAACTTCTTTTACACCACACAGGCACGAGTAGGCTACAAAGTGAAACAATGTTGACAATGCATATCCGTCTAGTAAGCAACAAAACAATACATGTCCGCCTAGTAATCAACAAAACTAAAGCATATCCAGTTAGTGATCAACTCACTTGCTCGGTGATTTGTTCACCGCTGGGCCACCGTGCAATGAAATGTTTCAAGTGCCCGCAATATTTGAACACGGCCTTTTAGATGGTGTACCATCGATGGTTGAGGGACTTCCATTCACGGTTCCAGATGAGCACGTCGGAGTAGGGCGCGAAATGTTTGTGTTCATGGAACCAGATGTGAATGTTCCTCCAAACGGTTGTGCCCTTTTGCTCCGTGCCATGGATCGGATCAATGCTAGTGACCAACCATGCATCGCACAACAGCTTGTCCTCCCGCATGTTGAAACTTTCTCCTCTACCCTTCTTCTTCGGATCGCTGGTTGTATCATCCGGATCATCATCGTCGACGTACTCCTCCTCCCACTCCACCTCCCTCCGAATGCTGCTCTCCGGCGGCCCGATGCTGCCGTTGATGTGTGTCATCGCCAGTCTATGTGTAGAACTACTGTGTGGTTCTCTAGGTGTAGGACTGTTGTTGCTGATAGTTGGCGGACTGGGTGGGATCCGAGTCTTCCACCTGCCCGTCCTCATAGTTGCTCCCTCCCCCCTCGCCGTCGTGGATGATGTCGAGCATCTCCCTCTCCGGGTCGTACACCAGCCCCCCTGCTCTAGGCATTGCAGCGAACAGAGTGCGGGCACCCATCTGCTCCCCGGCCGCCGTCCGTGCACGGACGAGCTGCAGCAAAGAATACTCGAAGAAGAGCGGCGTCACATTAACGTCGACGATGTAAGGCACCGTGCCGGCAGGGGTTTCGAGCTGCTTGACGACATAGTAGTACGAAGGCTTGTAAGGCTCCGGCCACGACGTTGTGTGTACCGCGGGGCGCCCAATTGGCGGCGGCCACCACGGCTGCGCCGACGGCCTCGTCCGCCACGACCTCCATCCCCATCGCCACCACCAGGCCCACCGGCGGTCAACCGCTTCTTGAGCTTCTCCACCTTTGTGGCCTTCTCTTTGACGCGATGAGTTTGTGACGTCACAGAGCTGATCTTCCAGGAGAGCGTGATGCTCGGATCCTCCGCCACCTCCGCCGGCTCCATCGCCGATAGGTTCTCCAACAGTTCCATGCGTCAGCGATGGAAGGAAGGAGAGGGTGGAAGAAAGGAGCGGGAATTGGGTGGAGAGCGGCGGGGAATGGAAGAAATTGTGTGGGATTTCGAGGCGAAAACAGAACGGGGTGCTGCAAAAGCGCGGACCCCTCCTTTCTTTTGGGTGGGCCAGGGGTAGAGAGCAAAGTTCCTCGTGCCTGGACTATCACAAAGGCCCTCATATTTGTCTCCGGTTTACGGGAGAAAATACGTTCGGACCGCGCCGCGGACAGATATAGGATCGCTTGCATGGCTTCCGTGGTTCGGACAAAATGTTTCCAACGGTTATGGGAGGTTTGCGGGTTGCAGTTGAAGATGTCTAAACTGACGGTGTAACCCTAATAAATCTCGCTGTCGCCACGATCTCCTCCCTTTTTGGCAGGTTCCCGTTCAGCCGGTGTCCCGGGCGCGCAGGAGTCATTTATCCGAGGAGCACGAGATCCAGTCAAATACGGAGTCAGAATTAGCCACCTTGTAGAGAGTAACAAGTCTGTCCGTACGTAGTACATCAACGCCATAACTAATGGCGCATCCCGACTTCAGGGATAGGCATTTGACCAGGAGGATCTTTTTTTTTCTTCAAAATAAAGGTAAAAGATTTGGCTCAGCGATGTGGCGGGGATTTTGACTGTGCATACCAGCATGCTTGTATACCTTATGTACATTGAGTCATCGAGACGTGGCATCTTGAATACATATGCGACCGAGCTGCAGAATGTTTGCCGCGACCAGCAACGAATTGCAGTGCTCACCTAAAGGAAGAAAAAAAGGGAATTGCAGTGCTCACCTGAATGAATAATAAAAAAGGAAAATGAAACTGCTGGTCTGACGTACGGTCATCTCCAGCTCGTCGGCTGTGATCAGCCAGGCCATCAGCTGCAGTGCCTGAGGCGAAAAAAAAAGACTGTTGGCCTTCAATCAACTACTCCATCGATCCCTAACAGTTAAAAAACCTAGTTCCTCTAAAAATGTACTTTTAAAAACCTAGTTCCTGTTTAACTGTGCACCGACCTGCGTTCGTGGGCATGTCCGGAAGCCAAAACCTGACCGTGAACAATCTCCCGAATGAAAATGCAGCGGACGCTGCTGCACTGCCCTCGGCACTTCGATGGATGTTTTGGTTGGATCGGAGCTACGCGCTCTGGCCAGGCACATGCTGCCCGGCCCGGCGCTGCGGCAGAAAACGGCTCGGTAGCACTCGGGCGTGGCCCGCCACACATGCATGATACTGATGATAGTACCACCGGATCGTGACACTTCAAATTTACCCTTTTGTTTGTTTTCAATTTTTACCCTTTTGTTACTACCACGTCTCGTGGTGGTAAACGCAAGCCGTCGTAGTGCAAGACAAGCATCGTCTGGTCCCGATCATTATCTGCTCACAGAGCCACTCAAGATGTTTTCCCAGAAAGAATAAATAGCATCTAGGGACCGAACTGGCAGTGAGCATCCACAAAGCGTGCCACAGATCAAGGGACTGTTCTCGTAGTATTTTTGCAGCGGGAAATGTCATGACGGTCACTGAACTTCTTTTAGAAAAACACAAATAACTCCGCCATGCATCTCCCAGCGTTTGAGAAACGCCGTTAGTAATGTCTAGGCCATGATGTAAGCACCTGGTGGACGAAGAACACTTAATATTCTCGCAATCATTTTGGCCTTTGCATTGCACACCAGCCTACACGACATGCATGCATGGGAAGCCAGCCAGCCTTGGACACACACGCCGACTGCGTGAAACGGTGAATGTGCCCATACGTCCGGACGTACCGTCAGTCAGCACTCGCCATGTTCGCGCCAAGCGTGGCACGTACCACGTACACTCGTCCCATGCACATGCTTTTATGGATGTGCCGAGCAGAGACGGTTCGAGCCCGGCCGGACGTACATCTCGCCAGCAACCTCCGTACCGGGCCATGCCTCGCCCTCGATCGCCACTGTTGCAGCGCGCGTCACCGTTTGGACGTACAGTAGCCCGACACGGTGCTCGCGCCAGCGAAGAAACTGCCATAATAGTTTGGCACATTGTTTGTACGGTCGGTGTAAGTGTAAATGAATGAATCTCACATCCACCGCGGTCTCTCTCCGTTTTCCTTCTTCTCAGACGCTTGATTCAAGGTGTACGGTACGTAGGATACGTACACAGTTTCGTCCATGTCGCACAGGCAGGCAGACAGGCAGGCATTTATACGAGAGGAGGAGTGTGGGGTATTTTCACTGTTATGACCCTGATTCAAAACTTCAGCACAATATGACCCTGGATTGAAAAAAATTTCGTATCTGACCCAAACCGAGACGCCAACATCCGCGGCGTCTGGATTGCACTGGAAACGCCACGAACCCCGGCGTCTGGGCCTGGCCCACCTCCGTGGTCAGACGGCTTGACCGTCCGACGTGGCAGCAGGCGACCCCGACCCTAAACGCCACCATCCATGGCGTTTACCCCCCTGAGAGATAAGTGGTCACGGGGAGAGTGTGTGGGGCCCACCCCACACACTCTCCCCAATCCAACTCTTCCAGCCCGAGAAAGAAGAGGAAAGAAGAGCTCCCCCCCTCTCTCCCACCTCAAGGCTCACTCAAATTCGGTTTCAAATTTGAGTTTCCTCCGTGGATCTTTCTCTCCCTTGTTGGTTGAGGTAATCTCCCCCTAGATCCCTAAATTTTGTTGGTAATTTCTTGTTATTTTAGTGCCATTATGTAACCCTAGGTGGCACCTTTGTTTCTAGATTAATTGAAATCCTTTGGTATTGGATGGCTTTTAATTAACATGTTGATGTGGTAGTAGTAATGGGATATGCATGTTGTGGGTACAAACTTGGATTTGATAAAAATGATGGTTAAGGTTAGGTTATGTGTTAAGCAAATGACATGATTTATTTAGTACATAAGTTTTAATTTGTTATTGATACAACTCATTAGGAATATATAGTTCATTAGAGTTGCATATTTTGTGCAACTATGCATTATAATTGTCATTTATTCATCTTGTTTGTTGTCCTTTTTAGATGGATGATAGACTTGTTAATGTTCATTATTTGGACAAAGCGTCATTTGTTACCAAAACTGCAAGTGACTATGAGGAAGTGGTGGTATTCGACACAAGTCCTAGTTATGATGAGGTTGTTGTTAAAGTAAGAGATAAGTTGAATTGGATGGACCCCAATGATAAAGTTGAATTAATAGGAAGGTATGATGTTGGGGTGGGAACAAAATCTCGACTGAAGAATATGCCTATCATCTCCGAGTTGCATTGGGGGATATACAAGGGTAAAGTTGCGGCTTCGGAAGACATGTCACTTGAATTGTTTGCTACGAAGGGGCAAGGTCCGCGGCCTGATATTGACTTGAACCGCAAAGTGTCCTCCCCGTGTCATGCTATTAGCCCTAGTAGAAGTGTGACTCTTGTTGTGGATAGTGCCGAGGTCTATCTCTCCAATACTTCTAGCCAACCGCCACCTAGCCAAGAAAATGAAGTTGTTGGGCATGCTTTTGAAAAAGTTAATGAACAATATGTTGATGGTCATGGTGATGATGATGATGATGACAGGCACGAGGATGAGACTCATGGAAATGAGCTTCATGAGAAGGAGAAGAGGGAACGACGGAAGCGTGAGGCGGACATGGCATGCAAAAACATGAAGATGGCTCAAGAGGAGGAGAGAGTTATGAAGCTTGAAAGGGCTCGCCTTGCACTAGAGGATGGATGTAGTGCTGATGATGAGCAAGAGGATGAGATTCATGGCATTGACATCGGTGACTTGGAAGCGTTTGTCCGGCAGCAGGACATGGACCGTGAGATCCCCTATGGTCGTGCATATGCGTATGACTCGGATGATGAAGGTCCGGATGAAGAACTGGACCTGGATGGATTCACGGAGAGAGAGAATCGTATACACACAGAGGTGACCGGTTTGGAAATAAGAACTCCATTGTTTCGTGATCTCAGGCTGGCCCACAAGGCGGTAGTTGATGGTGGCATGAGTAGGGCGATACAGCCGAGACCTTGCCCGGAACCGGGCGAACCAAGGGACGAGGCTGAAGATGAGAATGCTTACTTGAAGAAAGGCTTGAAGTTTGTGAGTTTGCAAGCCTTCAAAGTATGGCTAAGTGAGTATGCTATTAGGAACCATAGACCATATCTTGTTGGGCACTCGGACCAAAAAGTGCGTTACTCCATCCATTGTGAGAAAGAAGGATGCCTATGGGCAGTCCATGGAAGAAGAATTAAAACCGGGCAATGGCTGTTAACAAGTTGTGTGTGTACTCACTCGTGCAGGCCACCGTCAAAAAAGAAGGCTAAGACACACCGTCAACTCACGTCTGAGTTTCTCGGGTTTAAATTAATGAAAGAAGTATCATGTGATCCAACTGTGAAGGTGAAGCTCCTCATGACGATGGTGAAAAAAATGTTTGGATACAAAGTCAAGTATGGGAAGACATGGAAGGCCAAGGCAAATGCCTTAAGGATGTTGTATGGTAGTTGGGAAGAAGCATACAATCGCCTTCCGCGGTTGTTGGGAGCGATTGCCCATAGGAACCCCGGCATGTATCATGTGGTCGAGGATGATGGTCATGGGGTGTTTCACCGTGCCTTCTGGAGTTTTGGACAATGCATCACGGCCTTTAAGCATTGCCGTCCGGTTTTGTCTATTGATGGCACATTCTTGACCGGCCGATACAAGGGCACGATCATGGTAGCAATGGCGCACTCTTCCAATGACAATGTGTTGCCGGTGGCATTTGGTTTGGTGCCCTTCGAGCATCAAGACAACTGGGAGTGGTTTATGCGTCATGTTCGGGAAAATGTCATTGGTGATAGAGAAGTGTGCATTATATCAGACCGGCACCAGGGCATATTGAAAGCCATGGACATTGTTATTCCAGGACTTCCAAAGCTTCACCATCGATGGTGCATGAGGCATTTCGTGGCAAACTTTTACAGGGCATGTAAGAGCAAGGAGTTGAGCAAGGATCTAACCCATGTTTGCGTGGCCTTTAGCACCGGTGCGTTCACCATTCGCTATGACAAGCTGTACGAAGCTGCGAACGAAGGAGGGAAAGATTTCTTAACACGAAATTTTCCGGAGAAACACAAGTGGGCACGCGCTCATGACGAAGGAGGTTGGAGATATGGCGACATGACAAGTAACATGGTCGAATGTTTTAACAATGTGCTCAGAGGTGCCCGCCCATTGCCGGTGACTGCAATTGTGGAATATACTTTCTTCAAGCTTAATGAGTATTTTCTGATGCATTCAGAGGAAACCGTGAAGTGGATAGGTGAAAAAATGGAATATCCACCAAAGGTTGAAGAGTGGATGATGTTACAGCAAAGCAAGTCCTCGGCACAGAAAGTTAGGCTATTCAACACCTACGATATGACCTACCAAATCGATGAGCCTGGTGGGACAACAAGAGATGGTATGTCATATGGTGGTCGTGCCTTCGAGGTGCAGCTTAAGAGACGGTGGTGTCAGTGTGAGAGGCCTAGTAAGTATCATTGGCCGTGCTCTCATCTTTTGACGGCGGCGGCGTCAAGAAATATGCATGTGTCGGATGGGACAATCGTGAGGATGCATGAGTTTGATCTTGAAGCTACTCGGTTGACATGGGCCCCTCGATTCCAACCCTTCCTGGACCCATCACAGTGGCCTGACTATAATGGCCCGGAACTTAGGCCCGATCCTTTGCTCAAGGTTGAGCCCAAGGGTAGAATCAGACAGAAACGATTGAGAGGCGACATGGACAGCCTAGCTGGATACACTGGCATGAACCAATTTGGTAGCGGTCACTTTATGGAGCCTCCGGACACTACCAACTGTGGTCAATGTGATAATTCGGGACACAATGTGAGAACATGCTCCAAGAAAAGAAAAACATCAAAGGAGGGCAATCCTAGCACGAGTCAGGCAGGGGGTTCCGGTGGTCGTAGAGGTTCCGGTGGTCGCAGAGGTGGTTCCCGTGCTGGTAGAGGCCCTAGAGGAGGTGCTAGGAGTGGACAACGTGGTAGAGGTGGCGCTAATGGAGGCCCTAGAGGGGGTAGTAATGGTGGTCGTAGAGGTGGTTCCGGTGGTGGTAGAAGAGGACGGAGGACTGACAACGGGTCGGCGTTTGGTTACTTGCATAATCCAAATGGTTGACAAATTATGAATGGTAAATATTTGTTCATTACTTTCTTGTTTTTATTGTATTTAGTTTGTTCATTCAATTTGTTCATCTAATTTAGTTTGTTCATGTAATTTCCTAACAATTCTTCTTCTCATAGGCATGGCTTCATCTGGTTCCACGATGAGGCCGCGGTGCGCTGACCAAGAGGACATGCCGAACAAGTGGGTGTCGGCAAGGTTGG
This sequence comes from Secale cereale, assembly GCA_902687465.1. Taxonomy (NCBI): domain Eukaryota; kingdom Viridiplantae; phylum Streptophyta; class Magnoliopsida; order Poales; family Poaceae; genus Secale; species Secale cereale. The sequence goes on from LR738714.1 coordinate 621,288,012, forward strand.
ACAAGACGAAGGAGAAAGAAGTGAAAACCCCATCATGTTGGTGTGGAGATGAGTGCAAGGTGAAGGTCTCCACTGACCGGAAGAAGTCATGGACGGAAGGAAGAAGATATTTTGTGTGTCCCAACTATGCACATGATCGCGCGCGTCCAACTAACGCCTATGACAACCCACCGGTATGTTAGAAAAGTAGGCTATTCTCCATTATGATTCACCTCATATTACTAATAAAAACTTGTTTTGTATGTAGTCACCTCCTCCTCTTTGCAAGTACTTCACATGGATAGATCATGAAGTGCCAGAAGATGTCAAAAAAGACCAACTTCAAGATTGTCTTAGGAGACAGCGGTTGTTTGAAGAATCCCTTCAGAGAGCCGAGGATGAAGAACGTCGTGAGAGGGAGAGGAAGGAGCGGAAGAAGCGCGAGGAGGAGAGGGCGCGCAAAGAGAAGGCAGCTCGTGAAGAGGAGAGGGCAAGAAAGCTTGCAAGGGCTCGCGATGCACAAGAGGAGGATGAGGCACGCGACAAGAAGGGGAAATGGCCGCGTGTGACCCAATAGAGACTTGCACGCTTGAGGCTTGTATCACGAACGGACTATTCGAGGATTTGGATATGAATTTGTGATGGGAACTATGTAATGAACCTAAGCTATGCTATTTGTGATGGACCCTTTGTGCTATTTGAGGCTTGTATCTACAGTTATATTATTTTGTGATGTGCAAAAAATCTGTCATATCCAGAGAGGTTCATATCCAAAAAATATGAACCTAAGTCAAGACGCCATGAGTCACGGCGTCTGGCCCTCCGCAAAATTCTTGTAAACCTACTGTAAACCCAGAACGCCATGAGTCACGGCGTCTGGCCCTCTGCAAAATTTGTGTAAATCTACTGTAAAGCCAAAACGCCAGGAACCACGGCGTCTGGCCCTCTGGAAAATTGTTGTAAACCTACTGTAAACGCAGAACGCCATGAGTCACGGTCGTGTAATTGTGCGTAGTCAAGTTGTGTCCCTTCGTTGTCTCTCGTTTGTATATTGAAGTCCATATACCCGCACTCATGTTCCAACTCTTCCAATTGCGAACGGCTCCAATCGGGCTTTAGCTTCAACCGGTAACGTCCCGCAAGCCACTTCAGATGCTCTTCGTACAATGAATCATTATGTTGTCTTCTTTCCTTCTCCACTAGGGCCGCTCTTTGATTCCACAAATCTATCCACTCGGAGTGCTTAATGGCCCAAGTCGAAGTTTCCGGGTTATTCTTTCGACTAATTCTGCAAATTATGTACAAGATGAAAGCATTAGCAAGAAATGTCTTTCATAATGCACTACTATATATCCAGAGGTACAACTACTCACCGATGCAGAAATTGGCTTGTCTCGAAACTCTCATCCCTTGGTGTCCCTTGCCTTCTCCCAAATTGTCTTGCGACACGGTCTGGGTAGTGCCACTCGACAGCATAGAAGCATATCATTGGGCATCTCGCCCGCCAAATATCACGGTCACGCGTGCACATCTCGTTCAGCCCAAAATCTAAATCGGCATCATATGGCATCCAATCAACCTACAACACAAGATGATACTAGTTAAATACACGGTTCCATCACAATTGATGTGCTTCTCTGTTAAGTTATCATTACCTGCTTATGAGTCAACGTATCCAGCTCGTTTATGTAGCATTTGTATCGCGCAACCGAGCTGCCTGTGTACACTTTAGCCATCTCCCAACAATAGGCAATGGTCGGAAACCGCCAAGGATCAACTCCATGCCTCCCGTCATGTGGGAGCCATCCTTGAGGAGGTCTCCTATTTCTCTCGGGACGTCCAACGGGCATCCGCTCCCACATCCAAATCTGAAGGCACCAAACAAAGCCACCCATACCAGACGAGGCCTTCTTCCTACGACATGCCTCGTCCAGCTGCAAATGCAAAAATTGTTCATAAGGTAGGCGAAATTGCAAATGCAAACAAATTGACAATTTGGTTACTAATTACCTGACGATATAAGTATGCTAATGCTCCTGAACCCCAGCTGTACTTACGGTCCCAATCACTTAGTAGGTCCAAGAATATCCACTGGGCTTTATTCCCGGTAGAATCTGGGAACACTACCCTCGTTAACAAATACCACAGATAAGCTCGGGCATACTGCTGCACAACAACCTCATTGGCGTCTGGAGGGCATACTACTCCTCTCTCATCTCGCAGCCAGTGATGCAACACTTTCTCACTGTCACGCTCGTCTTCTTCAGGAGCCACGGGGAAAACACCTGTCAAATGGCCAACACGATCTCGCCAATTAGCAATTACAGTGGTGCCGGTCAAAGCTTCTCCATTGATTGGAAGGCCACTGATCATCGCCATGTCCTCCAAGGTAACGGTCATCTCTCCACATGACAAATGGAACGAGTGTGTCTCTGGCCTCCAACGGTCAATAAGTGCCGTCATCGCCCCGTGGTTGATCGATGGAGCGTGTCGCTTGAACTGAAGCACAAACGGGAGAAGGCCCAATCTCTCGAAGTATGGCTCATACCGCTCGTCGCACGGCCAGTCGTCGGCACTATGACCCCTCATGCGCATAGGTTTTAGTTCCTGCAAAATAGCATTGCATTATGGTTAATGACTACCAAAAATGAAAAGCAATAACCAAGTTTTCAAATAGATTCAGTCTTACCCGCTGATTTTCAATGTCCCGTGCACGATGCTCTTTGTCATACCCTTTATGAAGACCGTCATACCAACGTTCACCCGCCATCCTACAAATCAAGCATGAACAAATAAAACTTACATAACACTATATTTGGCATAACAACATCAACGTAAATGCATATCTCAATGGCAACATAACAAAACCATTTATCTATATATGACAAAATCTCAATGCACGGGGCAACATATCTCAATGGCAAGATAACAAAAAGACCAATTATCTATATATGAGCATATCTCAATATATGGCAAGATAACAAAATCTCAATATAACATCCTAATTATATGACCATATCTCAATGAGAATCAAGCATACAAAATACACAAATTAATTAGAATTCTCTTTCAACCAATCATCTATATAAATCCATATACATAGCAAACTAAAATTAAAATGCCCAACCCTTCTCTTTCTCAAATACCACAAATTAAAATACCACAAATGCCTTCTCTTCTCAATCCTAGCATATAAACACATGCCTTCTCTTCTCAATCCTACCATATAAACACATGCCTTCTCTTTCTCATATACATATCAAAAAAAAATTATAATTCCACAAATGCCTTCTCTTCTCAATCCTAACATGCCTTCTCTTCTAAAGATACAACATACAAACATGACCAAGCCATGGCCTCCCCTTTCTCAAAAAAGTGCAAACAAAATGAATCCTAGGGTTCAAACAAGTATGAATTAATGCCACAAAAATAAAAGTTTTCAACCAAAAATAATTGGAGGAAACGGTGGAGAATACCTCAAGGAAGATGGGGGGGCTCAGATCCACACTTTTGATGAAGAAAATAAGTGATTTGGGGGTGATTTGGGTGAGGGGAGGAGAGAAGCAGAGCTTCTGTGCGGCGCCGCCGCGAGGAGGAAGAAGACTCGGGCGTTTGGAGTGGGTTGGGCTGCACCACAGCCGGCTCTGGCCCGTTCTCTGCTCACCAGGGGTAAACGCCATGGGCCATGGCGTCTACCCCTTTGCCACGTCGGACGGTCAACTTAGCTGACCAGAGAAGTGGGCCAGGCCAAAACGCCAAGGTTCATGGCGTCTTCAGTACAAGCAGGACGCCACGGATGTTGGCGTCTCGATTTGGGTCAGATCCGAAAAAAGTTTCAAACAGGGGTCAAATCGTGCTAAACTTTCGTATACGGGTCAGAACAGTGAAAAAGTCCGGAGTGTGAGATCCAGTCAAAATATGGACCTCAACAATGAACGTGCCCGGCTTCAATTGCTGCTGCGTTCCAGTACGTACGTGGACCATTTGACCGGCGGGATCTCGCGGATGGAGTGAGGGCTTTGTTTGACTGAAGAGGAAAACATACGTACGTCCCCGGAAGAAAAGAAATAACATACGTACGTCTGTACCCGTGTAGCATATACCACCATATTCGAGATTGACCCGGTTGAGTGGTCACTGAACCTTGAATGAATGAATGAATGTGCGGAGCCTCAGAGGTTCGCAGACAGCGTCCAGGACGGACGCAAGTTGCCTCTGCAAGTATGTTCGGTCGAACGGTCGCCTCTAAGAATCTACTAGACACTACAGTCAGCACGTATTGACAATGTCACAGAACATCTCCATTATACCGCGCGCTGTGGATAACCACGACACTGATGAGTGTATGCTTGGCGAACACGCGTCGAAAGTCCGTCTCATCCTTGGGCTGGTAGACGCAGACGCCGCAGCCTTTCCGGGTTTTCACGGCGATCTTTTCCAAGGTCAGGCTGCTCGAGAAATGTCATCATCAACCCGTGGAGTAAGAGCCAGTAAAAGCCTTTCACCGTCGACATGCTAACGCAAAGGCTGCCTCCGTCGCTCTGTCCACGTCCAGAAGAAGAAAGAACCACGATGGCGCACGGCGTGCGGCTCGTTAAGCATGCGACATCTTTCTCCGGGGGCTCGCTCGCGCGAGCAGCTAGGTAAACAAAGGAATTCCGTAAACAAATCACGGACCTGCACACGTTTAACAGTGCGCTACCTCGCACCTGGCCGTCAGCCCGTGGGCTTGTCTGTGAACAGGAAAAGCTAAATTTGCCGGATCGTGAACAGTTCCCTGAATGGAGAAAGAGTCAATCGCCGCAGAGTGAAGTCTGTTTTAAACCCTGAGGATGTACAGCACGACGCAAATGAACCCTGATGTCTAAATCCCTGAGGTCCATACCCTGAAGTTTTCGATCCCGGTTGCAATCACCCTTACACCCGTTTAGAACTGGATTTGCTGACATGGCACCCTGTGATGGTGGGATTGCAAATTAAAGGCGCGTAGGATGAGGCTGTGCATGTCATCGAAGCCCACCGACACCGCTGAAGCTGATCCAGCTACTCTCCGCCACCACCGCCTCCCTGCGCTCCTCTCGACCAACACATCGCGAAGGCGCGGACTACGGGCGCACCGATGTTCCCCGTTGGCCCCGCTGGCCGCCGCCGTTCGGCTTGGAGTGCACTGCTGCTCACACCGGGTGGCGACAGAAGGTGATCTGGAGAGCGGCATGTCGGAGGAGCAATTGCTCCACGTGAAACTAGCTCTTGTTGCAATCAAATCGGAATCAATCAGCTCTGTAGGTTTGAAGCTAGCTTGTACGTGCGTCTTGTCTGACCCAGCAGCAACTAGGCATTTCGCCGAACAGCTTGGCCGCGGCGGGAGAGTTCGAGAAGGCATGCAGGACGCCGGCCTCGGCCGCGACCGTGCCAGCGTTTGGCTATGCTGCGATGTGCTGGACCGAACATGGTGGCTGCGTGCCCTGGACCAGAAGCAACCTGCAACCCCGTGGAGATGGACGCTGCCGGCTTCCATCTGCATCGTGCCATGACGGAACAACGACATCGACGAGATGGTCGGGGTCGCTGCTGTCGCTTCTGCAGCCCCGTCTCCGCTAAGGTGCGCATGCAGTGTCTTCAAGGCGGATTTAGACGGCCATGGTCATCACCGGTGAGGGAGCCAACGGTGCCGCGCTGGGGTACCCGTAGGCTGTGACTAGCCTCCGTAAGGAGCTGCACCGTCGTGGACGCGCCATCGGACCGCCAAGCGGTGCCCGAGCCTCCTCTTCTCGAGCGGCGGCGGCCGGAGGCTTTGCCATGGCTGGCCTTGCACTATGGAGGAGGCGCATTGTCGCCGGTTGAAGTTGCCCCCGTGCTCGAGGTCACCGGCGGCAGGTCCAAAGGATAGACGACAATGACATACATAAAGGGCATGCGCTGGATGCGGGAGCCTGCAGAGCAAGCCGGGCGACCATGAGACCCACCTGCAGGTAGATGACTCACCTCGATCCCGTCTGTTCTCTGGCCAGGTAGAAATCCCCCTGTTTGGATACAACCTAAAGGTCAAAAACGACCGGGATCAAGGAGGTCAGGGTATGGATTTCAGGGATTTGAAAGTCAGGGTTCATTTGCGTCGTGCTCTACATTCTCAGGGTTTAAAATAGACTTCACTCATCGCCGCATCAACGGAGCCGTGCATTGCTGCAGCAAAGGAGATCACGAGTCCGGCCGTGCCGGCGTCCCATGGCAGGGCCGTACTGTTGTGCGCGAGTTTGCCGTGCCAAGAAGCATTCAAATAGATTCTAAAAAAATATGGAAAAACCTATGTGTTGCTCGAGGAGTCTTAGTGGTGCTGCTCGAGTCGGTATCGACTGCTGCTCTAAATGTGCGCCTCCTGGGCACAATGTACGTCATCTCCGACGCTCCCGTGACGTCACCTCCCCTAGGTCCGCCCAGGCCTTGCCGTCCGCTTGCCGACTTCCTCTTGGCAAAATTGGTGGCGGTACATTGGTATGTGTTGGCCTTGGGTCTTGGTCTTGTTGTAGAGGTCTCAATGTTGGTTGTGACGTGGCTTGGTTGCTCCGTGTCTCGCTCCATTGCCATTGGCTTGAGGTTAGACTAGTGAAGCATGTTTCAGAGTAGGCAGGGTTGGCGCGAGTGATGGGTGTGACGACTAATTCTAGTGACTGGTCGAAAGGCCTTGTATCCGGCTTCTTTGCCGCTTCTTCTTTAATGCGATGATATGCATACTGCTACTTCTCGAGCTTGCGTTGTATTTCCTCGAATAGGAAAGGGAGATGCAACACAGTAGCGTAAGTATTTCCCTTAGTTTTTTAGAACCAAGTTATCAATCCAGTAGGAGACCACGCGCAGTCCCTCGCACCTGCACAAAAAAATAAGAACTTCACAGCCAACGCGATAAGGGGTTGTCAATCCCTTTACGGTCACTTACGGAAGTGAGATCTGATAGAGATGATAGTTTGATATTTTTGGTATTTTTGGTTATAATATCAGAAAGTAAAAGCGAAAAAGTAAAGTAAGTGTAGATTGATATGTTGAGAATAGACCCGGGGGCCATAGTGTTTTCTAGTGGCTTCTCTCATTATAGCGATATTCTACGACGGATAAACAAATTACTGTCGAGCAATTGATAGAAAAGCGAATAATTATGAGACTATCTAGGCATGATCATTATATATAGGTGACGTCTACACACGCTTCAACTCTTGTAGACTATGTTGGGCCTCCAAGCGCAGAGGTTTGTAGGACAGCAGCAATTTCCCTCAAGTGGATGACCTAAGGTTTATCGAACTCAGGGAAGTAGAGGTTGAAGATGGTCTCTCTCAAGCAACCCTGCAATTAAGATACAAGAAGTCTCTTGTGTCCCCAACACACCTAATACAACTAGGAGTAGTATAGGTGCACTAGTTCGGCGAAGAGATGTTAAATGGCAAGTGATATGGATGGCAAAACAAAGTAATATAAATCTGTAATAAAAAATGCAGCAAGCAAACAAGTGGTAAACGTGAGCACAAATAGTATTGCAATGGTGGAAACAAGGCCTAGGGATCATACTTTCACTAGTGGCAACTCCCAACAACATTAACATAATCGAATCACATGATATTTCCCATAAAACATGCAATGGAGACGCACCCGGAGGTCATTCCTTCGTGGTCAAGAGAGGACGAGAATTATGTAGGGCTACAAAAGCACACCTCAAAGTTCGTAGTTCTCAATCTAAGGATTTCCTAATGTCACCGCGGTCATCCAAAGAGAGTCCCACAATCACCACAACATATCTAAAGGATAGTCAAAGACATGCACCAAGAGACTCTCAATCTTCAATCAACACACAAGAGAGGAAATCACTCATGAAAATATTTTTCTAATCCATGTCCAATAGACCGCTGTCATCTTGGTCTCGGGGATTATACTAGATAAATACAAGTGAGTACATCAATCCAATACATAGAGGAAGGGGAAATATCATGTGATCACCCTAGATTAACATAGCCTATGATCACAACGAAGATCACATCATGGGAGAGAGAGATAACCACATAGCTACACGTACGAGCCCTCGGCCTCGGAGGAAACTACTCACGCATGGACATGGTGAGGAGGAGGTTGATAATGGTGTTGATGGAGAGGTGCAACCCCGCGAGGAGGCGGCGGCCACGGAGGCGGCGGCGGCGAGGAGGAGACGGCGGCGGCCCTTGGGGGCGGCGGCGGCCCTAGGGGCAGCGGCTCCTTGGCCCCCCTTCTTCCTTGTGGATGGTGCTGCAATGGTGCTGGTCCTCCCCTCCAAGACGGCGGCTCGGGAGGAGGAAAATTCGTGGTCCTTGGTGACCTAGGTTTCCTCTCTTTATATAGACTCTCGGATTCCCGTCATCAGATTTTGGGCCTTAGTAAAACGGGCTTTACTCGGCCGTCCGGACTCCGATTTGGACGAATTTTATATCCAGAAGCATCGCCTCGAAATTCCCCACAACTTTCGCAACTAGACTTTTTCCGTTTGACGTCGTCTTCAGGCCGGAACGTGACCATCTTTAAAAAACGTTCTCAGACAGATTTCAGGAAAGTCAGAGTCCTACTCCAATACGACTCCTTTTGCGTTTTTGTCAATTTCCAAGTAATTACTACACAATAAAGTGTAAAACAAGAACATTGTGCACTTTTGCAACTATTAGTAGGTTAGTACAAATATGATCAAAAAGTGTATGGAAGTGCATAAATATCATAGCAATATCACACAAAAAGGGCATGGAGCAAGCAGAAATTATAGATACGTTTTGGACGTATCAATAGGCATCACGTCCGAGACAAATAGACCGAAATGATTCTGCATCTACTACTATTACTCCACACATCAACCGCTATCCAGCATGCATCTAGTGTATTGAGTTCATAAGAATAGAGTAACACTTTAAGCAAGATGACATGATGTAGAGGGATAAACTCAAGCAATATGATAAAAACCCCATCTTTTTATCCTCGATGGCAACAATACAATACGTGCCTTGCTGCCCCTACTGTCACTGGGAAAGGACACCGCGAGATTAAACCCAAAGCCAAGCACTTCTCCCATTGCAAGAACTATATATCTAGTAGGCCAAACCAAACCAATAATTCGAAGAGACTTGCAAGGATATTATAATCATACATAAAGAGTTCTGAGAAAAATCAAATATTTCTCATAGATAATCTTGATCATAAACCCACAATTCATCGAATCTCAACAAACACACCGCAAAAAGAGATTACATCGAATAGATCTCCTCGAAGACCGAGGAGAACTTTGTATTGAGATCCAAAGAGAGAGAAGAAGCCATCTAGATACTAGCTATGGACCCGAAGATCTGGGGTAAACTACTCACAACTCATGGTGAGGCGATGATGATGATGTAGAAGCACTCCGTGGAAGATCCCCCCTCCGGCGGACCTCCGGAACAGGCCCCAAGATGGGATCTCACGGGAACAGAAGGTTACGGCGGTGGAACTAGGGTTTTCTCTGTTGTCCTGGTGGTTTCGGGGTACGTAGGCATATATACGAGGAAGGAGGGCACCGGGGGCCATACATGGGGCCCACGAGGCAGGGGGGCGCCCTAGGGTTTTCAAGTCTCCCGTGCGTGATTTTCTCCAAAAATATCTCTACCGAAGGTTTCATTCCGTTTGGACTCCGTTTGATATCCCTTTTCTGTAAAACCCTGAAACAGGCAAAAAACAGCAATCTGGACTGGGCCTTTGGGTTAGTAGGTTAGTCTCAAAAATAATATAAAAGTGTATGACAAAGCCCATTAAACATCCAAAACATCATAAATAATAGTATGGAACAATCAAAAATTATAGATACGTTGGAGACGTATCACATACTTGTTTGTATTCGAGAAAAATAAAACTATGTCTCCTCTTACCTATCTTACGAACAAAGAGCCGTGCGTTGCAATGGGCTCAATGGCGGTCGTGCCACCTTCAAGTCAAATTCGGTATAGCATCAACAATCAAGAGGGGAGAAAAAAAGAGAGGATGAAGTACGTAATTCTAGTATGACATGTATGTCTGCAAGCATTGTGTTTTTTCGGCTCTGATGGTTATTCAACTAGGTAAAACAACCCTTGCTAAGGTGATTTTCTCTTAAACCAAGAATAGGAATAATGGATTTGAACAAGTTGGAAGAGTGGGAGATGTTAGCTTACTCATTTTCCCCAAGATGTCTTGAAACGTTAAGTCGCCCCCAATAATGTAAGCCATATCCATAGCATTGCCAAACAAGTATATAAAATTAACTAAGCATGAAACTCTCTATCATGAAGAGCATGGTGCTACTTTGAAACACAAGTGTGGAAAAAGATAGTAGCAATTGTCCCTTCTCTCTTTTCTCTTTTTTTTGGAGGGGCATTCTCTCTTTTTTTTATTACCCCTCTCTATTTATTTGGGGCCATCTTTTTTATTGGCCTTTCCTCCCATGGGACAATGCTCTAATAATGATGATCATCACACTTTTATTGGTTTACAACTCGATATTACAACTCAATACTAGAACAAGTATGACTCTATATGAATGCCTCCGGCGGTGTACCGGGATGTGCAATGAATCAAGAGTGACATGTATGAAAAATCATGCATGGTGGCTTTGCCACAAATACGATGTCAACTACATGATCATGCATGGCAATATGACAATATGATGCGTGTCATATGAACGGAACGGTGGAAAGTTGCATGACAATATATCTCGGAATGGCTATGAAAATGCCATGATAGGTAGGTATGGTGGCTGTTTTGAGGAATATATATGGTGACTGTTTTGAGAAAGGATATATAGTGGGTGCATGGTACCGGCGAAAGCTACGCGATACAAGAGAGGCTAGCAATGGTGGAAGGGTGAGAGTGCGTATAATCTATGGACTCAACATTAGTCATAAGAACTCATATACTTATTGCAAAAAATTATGAGTCATCAAAACAAAGCAATCAACGCATGCTCCTAGGGGGAAGTTGGTAGGAGTTAACTATCGCGCGCCCCCGACCTCCACACAAAGGTTGGCACTTTACAAATACCTCATGCTCTAACTTCGTCACATGCGGTTCATCATATGTGCATGCTACGAGAATCACTAACCTTAACACAAGCATTTCTCAATTTCATGATAACTCCACTAGCATGACTCTAATATCACTATCATCATATCTCAAAACAATTATCAAGCATCCAACTTTTCATCGTATTCAATGCACTTAGCGTGAAAGTTTTTACTACATTGATATTGGATGTCTATCATGTGAAGACTAGTCTTATAGCCTAAGCACATTACCATGTTGTTTTAATAGACTCTCAAAAGGATATAAGTGAAACATGAGAGTTCAACAATTTCTTCAAAATATTATCACCACCGTGCTCCAAAAGATATAAGTGAAGCACTAGAGCAAAAACTATTCAACTCAAAAGATATAAGTGAAGCACATAGAGTGTTCTAACAATTCCTAGGCCATATTTAACTCTCTCAAATAGGTGTGTCCAGCAAGGATAATTGTGGCAAACTAACAAGCAAAGACTCAAATTATACAAGACGCTCCAAGTAAAACACATATCATGTGGTGAATAAAAATATAGCTCCGAGTATAGTTACCGATGGATGAAGACGAAAGAGGGGATGCCTTCCCAGGGCATCCCCAAGCTTAGGCTTTTGATTGTCCTTGAATTTTACCTTGGGGTGCCATGGGCATCCCCAAACTTAGGATCTTGCCACTCTTTGTTCCATAGTCCATCAAATCAATACTCAAAACTTGAAAACTTCACAACACAAAACTTAGACAAAAATATCGTGAGCTCGGTTAGTATAAGAAAGCAAACCACTACTCAAAGGTACTGCAATGAATTTATTCTTTGTTTATATTGGTGTTAAAACTACTGTATTTCAACTTCTTTATGGTTCATACTTCCCAATATTACTCATAGATGCCTTGAAATAAGGAAACAACACACGAAAAACAGAATCTGTCAAAAACAGAACAGTCTGTAGTAATCTGCAAGTTTCGCATACTTATGTAACTCCAAAAAAAATCAAACTAAATTGGTAAACGTGAGGAATTTGTCTATTAATCATCTGCAAAAAGAATCAACTAAATAGCACGCTCCAGTAAAATCTGATGACCATTCTAGCGAGCGCTGACGATTCTGTTTTTCACAGCAAGATCACATAAACTTCACACAAGTCTTCCCAAAGGTTCTACTTGGCACAAATGCTAAACAAAACACAAAATCACATCTAAACAGAAGCTAGACGCAATATTTATTCCTAAACAGAAGCAAAAAAAAAATTGGGTTGCCTCCCAACAAGCGCTATCGTTTTACGCCCCTAGCTAGGCAAAGATACATGGATAGATCTAGGGAATGCCATAATGATACGATATATCGCGAAAACTCATCTCATGTTCCCTACGTTCAGCAGTAAGTTTCCTTTGTGGCAAGCAAAAGTAATCAAAAGGGCTAAATTTAATAGGACAAAAGTCCCCCACATAAATCTCAGGAGGAATAGGTTCCTCTTTTGGCCCTTTGTAGTGAACAACCAACTCATCATTATAGGCGTTCTTTTGGCAGAAGGTCATAAGCCTTCGCTCAAGGGAGAAGCCTAACCCATTGTTTTGAATAGCAAAATCATCATTCATCTCAGAAATTCTATCAATCAAGATATCGGTAGGAACCTTTTTTATAAGGTTTTCATTAAAAGCAACATGATCAGGAGATCGCAACCGCATTATGTCTTCTTGATTGAATAAGATAGCCTCTATGAGAGGTCGACCGTCATCTACCCCGTAATGAGCAAAGATTTCTTTGGCCTCTTTCATGATAAATCTAAATTCATGAGCCAAAAAGATAGTAGCTGCACGCTTAACAGAAGAATGCTCAATATTGGAAAACTCCAAAAAGATTCTCTGTATACAGGGATGCATATGGACAAATTGTCTTTCAATTTCAACTATGAGCATATATACAGCATCCGCAAGGCTACTAGTTCTGTGAAGAATAGAGCCACCCATAGTGGTCAAAGCACCGGCACAAGTAAAGAAGTCTTGAAGAACTCCTTTTCCAATGATATTACCACTACCAACCCGAAACTTCTTAATATGTAAAGTGGTAGTTTCATCCGGGGGGTCAACATAGACATTGCCCTCGACATTACTACCCTTCTCGATAAAATCGCCCCCCATGTCAGACATGTGGGCAAGCAAGCAAGCAACACACACAAGCAAACAAGAAGCAAGCTAACGATAAACACATGGCAGAAGAAGGGCAAATAAAACGACAAGGGTGAAATGGGGGAGAGGAAAACGAGAGGCAAAAATGTAATGCGAAGGATAAGGGTTTGTGATAGGTACTTGGCATATGACTTTTGCATAAGCCTCCCCAGCAACGGTGCCAGAAATTCTTCTTGCTACTTGTAAGGGCATCTCTTGCCTAAGGTTTTGGTGATGATGACAATCCTTGTGTGGACTAATCATGTGTCAATATTACTCAGGTTGATAACATGTGGCACAAGACGGTTAGGCCTTCCCTCTTTAAGGAAAAGATCGAAGACGGAGGTTCCGATGCCTTTTTGTTTCCTTTGGTCATAGGAAATCCGTACTATTAAGAGGGAACTCGCATCGGAAGGTAATGGGTGAATCAAGTCACGTACACAGATACTTTGCACCCACTATTTTGCCTCCGTTCGTGGAGAGAGAGGTCCCATTTCATTCCTCCTTTCTGTGTAGACTCATCCACAACGGTAGTACCGCCCTAGTTGGCGGTTGTACCGGTGGCCGGTAGTTCCGGCCAAACCACTGCCCCAAGTACCGCTCAGGGGTGATACCTTCTGTACTCGGTGCGGTGGTAGACCGGTGGTGGCCCGGAAGTACCGGTGTTCTTCTCGCAAGACCGGTACTACCGGTGTTCCGAGCGGTAGTACCGCTCTGACTGCCACCACGCAGAAACTATCTGCCTGGCGGTAGTTCCGGCCCAACCACCGTCCCAACTACCGCCCCTTCTTGAAACCTTCTGGTTTCCAAGCGGTAGTTGACCGGAGGTGGGGCGGTAGTTCCGGTTTTCTCCGGAAGACCGGCACTACCGGGTGAGCCACCGGAAGTACCACCTTAGTGGCAAGGACGCAGGTTTCTTCACTCACCGGTACTACCGGTTGGGCTAGCGGAACTACCGGTCCTATGTAAATCTGCACATAACGGTTGGATTGGTGGAGACCCTATTTATGGAGCCTCTTCTCCCACCTCCACCTTATCTCTTGCCTCTCTCTCTCCACCATTAATGCCATTGAAGCTTTCTTGCCCGATCTCTCTCCCTAGCCAACCAAACTTGTTAATTTGCTAGGGTTTGGAGGAGGAGACCTAGATCTACACTTCCACCAAAGGAAACTTGATTCCCCCATACTTTCTTGTGTGGATTTTGTTACTCTTGGGTGTTTGAGCACTCTAGACGGAAGAGGTCACTTCGGAGCCTCAATCCATTGTGGTGAAGCTCCGGGGTTTCGTTGGGAGCCTCCAATTAAGTTGTGGAGAGAGCCCCAACCTTGTTTGTAAAGGTCCGGTTGCCGCCTTCAAGGGCACCACTAGTGGATTCACGGCACCTCGCATTGTGTGAGGGCGTGAGGATAATACGGTAGCCCTAGCGGCTTCTTGGGGAGCATTGTGCCTCCACACCGCTCCAACGGAGACGTACTTCCCCTCAAAGGGAAGGAACTTTGATATCACATCCTCGTCTTCACCGTCTCCACTTGTGGTTATTTCTTACCTTTACTTGTGCAAGCATTACTTGTTTTACTTCTATAGCTTGCTTGTGAAGTTGTTATCTTTACTTTCGGTTAGTTGTCATCTTAATATCATATCTAGACAACTTACTTTGTCGCTTGATTTAAAGTGGTTAAGAAAAGCTAAAAATTGTTAGTTGCCTATTCACCCCCCCCCTCTAGTCAACCATATCGATCATTTCAATTGGTATCAGAGCCTCGTCTCTTTTTAAGGACTATACCGTCCAAAGAGTATGGGTGACAACGTAGTCGAGACGGAGGATCATTCCGGTGGAACTCCGTCCTTGCCTACGTCAGATGGGGGAGCCTCGGTCTCTCGTGAGGAGTTCAATGTGGCCTTGACCACATTGAAAGAGTCACTGGCGAGCGAGTTCAAAGGCATGTTTAAAGATTTGCTCGAGGGGCTTAAATTATCCACCGCACCGTTGGAAGTGGTTCGTCCCGCAACCAACGTGTCGAAGGCTAATCCCGAGAAGGGAGAAGCTAGTAGTGAACAAGCCCCTATTACTAAGAATGGGAGTGGGATCTTTGCCCAATCCGCTCCTCCTACTCACTATGGAGGACCCGTTCCCACACCGCATTTAAATTCCGTTGGGCCTCCTCCCAAGTTTATCAAAAATTCTGATTTTGCTACTTGGGTGTTTCGCTTCAAACGTCATATAAATCATTGTTCTACTAAACTTTGGAGAATCATTGAGCAAGGTTTTTATCCACGTGATCCCGACAACATGACTCCAAGAGAAACTGCAGATCATCAATTCAACGAGTCCGCTCTTTGCATTCTTCAAGATGCCATCCCTCCTGAAGACATTGCACATCTTCGACCCTTCACTGTGGCCAAGGAAGCTTGGGAACATGTTGGCACCATGTACAAGGGAAGCACTAGCATTCAACGCTCTAACTATGAAGTTGTGCAAGATGAAGCCGATGAGTTTGCTATGATCGAAGAAGAAGATCCTCGTGAACTTTATCGGAGATTAACCACCCTTGCGGTCTCTCTTCGAGATCATGGCAGTAAGGACACAGATGACAACTGGATCAAGTGCAAGTTCCTCAAGGCCATGATGACCTATCACAAGGCCATGTCCTCTGTCATTCGTCAGAGACCGGCTTTCCACCACTTGTCCTCTCATGAAGTGTTGGATGAGTTCGTTGCCATGAGGATCTTGGACATGACCGCCGACAATGCGGTCTTAAGAGCTCAACGATCAAAGAAGCCTAATCTTGCCCTGAAGGCCAAGGCTTGTGTGGAAGAAGAGGAGGTGGAAGATGATGATGAGTGTAGCCCCGAGGACACCAAATATGCCTATCATGAGCACATGGCTCTTGCTTCAAGGCAATTCTGGGGCAAGAAGAACACAAGACCCAACTTCAACAGGAACAACTCAAGTGGAAACAAGGGCAAGCAACGAGTAAGGACATGCTTCAACTGTGGCAATGTAAGCCATTTCGTTGCAGATTGCCCATATGAGAAGAGAGAAGACTTTGGAGGCAAGCTTATCCGGAAGGACAAGTCAAAGTCCTATCCCAACAAGAACAACTTCAACAAGAAGACTCCTCCTAAAGGGTTGGTGGCCCGAGAAGAATATGTTGAGGATGATGATAATGATGAAGATGATGAGATGGTCACCATAGCCACAATTGCAATTGCTACTACTCCGCACTCATCTCTCTTCGACTCACCAAATGAGAACATCACTGCCAAGTGTCTCATGGCCAAGGCCACCAACAAGGTAACCCCAAACATCAATACTACTATCCCTTCTAATCCTTCATTGACGAATTGTATTGATGAGAGTGAGGGTGCTAAGGAGGGAGAGAATGAATTTGAGTTATTCATGAAAAATCTCAAGGGCAAACCCAAGAAGCATTTTGTTGCTCTCTTGGAACAACTCGGTGAGGCCAACGACATGATCGAGGCTCACGAGGAAACCATTACTAAAATGGAAGGACATAGTCGAGACTATGCCGATGAGATATCGGATCTCTCTAATGCCCTAGAGGAAGAGCGTGGTCTTCGTTTGGCTCTTGAGGAGTCACACAACGATGGTCATGCTAAATTAAAGAAAGATCTTGATCATGCTTTAGTTGTCTCCCGCGTGCTTAATTCCGAGAAGGCTAAACTTGAGGTTGACCATGAGAAACTCAAAGAAGAGTTTGCCATACTTGACAAGGCTCACAAGGCCTTGAAAGGTATGCATGCTACTCTCAAGGAGTCTCATGATCAACTCCAAGTTTCGCTAACTAAAGAAAAGGCTATCTTTCCTCGCATGGTATTAATTGACAATGCAAATGCTACTAACCCGTGTTGCGAGCATGTGCATCTGGTTGAAGAGAATGCCGAGTTGAAGAAGCAACTTGATAAAGGCCTTGTGACATGCATACAAGGTGAGAAGAACCTCAACAACCTTTTGAGCAATCAAAAGGAGGTTGTGGCAAAGGAAGGAATTGGGTTTGTTCCTAAGCCCAAGAAGAAGAAGAATGACAAGACCAAGCAACCACCCCCTCTCCGACAATCTTTTGTGAAAGAAGGAGAGGGCACATCAAAGAAGAAGAAAATGGTGAAAAGTGGTGGTGTCAAGAAAAACTCCACCATACCATCAAACATGGCCGGCGACTTTAATCCTTCATATGTTTATGTCGTGCTAGTGATGGTCTGTTTGCTAAATTTGTTGGTTCTTCTTATGAGTACATTGAATGGTCCATTTGGGTTCCTAAGACCCTTGTTACTAACCTCAAAGGACCCATTACCAAATGGGTACCTAAATCCAAGCATTGGTCATTTGTAGGAGTTTGCTTCCGGTGGGGAATCATGGTTGCTCGATAGCGGAGCCACAAATCATATGACCGGAAGCAAAGACTTGGTGGTGGACGTGCATCTAGGTTCATCTATGGCCACCAACGTCGAATGGGGTGATGCTTCATATTCTAAGGTATTGGGGCTTGGCAAGGTTGTTGTCTCTCATGATCTCACGATCGAGAAAGTCATGCTTGTTGAGTCCCTTGCATACAATTTACTTTCTGTTCGCCAACTTGCACTCATGGGCTTTGCTACATTCTTTGATATTGATACCGTGGCCCTCTTGTGGAGCAAGACTCTTAAAGTAGCCTATGTTGGGCATGTCGAGAACGGCCTTTATGTGGTTAACTTCTCGAAGCAACCCACTAAGGTCGCGACATGCTTAATGGCTAAAGTTGATGTGGGATGGCTTTGGCATCGCCATTTGGCCCGCTTCAATATGAGATCTTTGCAAAGTCTCCTCAAGGGGGACCATGTCCGTGGACTAACAAATGTTAGCTTTGCCAAAGATCGTGCTTGCAGGGCTTGCATTGAAGGAAAGTTACATGAGACGGCTCACCCTCCCACGACTATCATCTATTCAAAGAGACCCCTAGAGCTCCTTCACATGGACCTCTTTGGGCCTCCATCTTTTGATAGTCTTGGGGGTAGAAAGTACTACTTGGTGATTGTAGATGATTACTCAAGATACACCTGGGTATACTTCTTCAAGAAGAAGAGTGAGACCCAACAAACCGTCATCAACTTTGCAAATGAAGCTCAACGACAACATGAAGCAAAGATTTTGATGATCAGAAGTGACAACGACACCGAGTTCAAGAACTACACCTTGGATGAGTTTCTCAGTGATGAGGGGATCAAACATCAGTATGCAGCCCCATATACCCCTCAACAAAACGGTGTAGCGGAGAGAAAGAACCGAACTCTGATGGATGCGGCAAGAACCATGATGGCGGAATTCAAATCTCCATACAACTTTTGGGCCGAAGCCATCAACACCGCTTGCCATGCATCAAATCGGCTCTATCTCCGCAAATGCTTGAACAAAACTCCATATGAGATTCTTACCGGTAACAAGCCCAGTCTCAAGTACTTCCGGGTATTCGGGTGTAAGTGTTTCATTCTCAAGAAAGGTGTTCGCTTGTCTAAATTTGAATCTAGAGCTCACGAGGGCATATTTGTTGGTTATGCTACAAACTCTCATGCTTACCGTGTCCTCAACAAGTCCAATGGACTCATTGAGGAGACGAGTAACGTAGAGTTTGATGAAAATAACGGCTCCCAAGTGGAGCAAAGTGGTACTTGTGATGTAGGTGATGAAATTCCTCTTCAAGCCATAAGAAGAATGGGTGTTGGATATATCCTACACATTGAGGAACCCATTGTGGCCGAAGGAGAGGGACAATGTTCCACTCAAGTGGAACCATCACCAACCCAAGACCCACACGCTTCCGAAAGACAAAGTGAAGGCCCTCAACCTGACGAACAAGGCCAAGTGCAAGATCAATCACAAGATGGTGGAGAGCCACCAAATGATACACAAGGCCAAGTTCTGTCCTTCGAGCAAGATCAAGGTCAAGAGGAAGCTCAAGATCAAGATCTAGCTCCTGACGACGCTCAAGATGATCAACTCAGTGCTCCTCAGTTTTCCCTTGAAGAGCAATTAGAGCGTCGTGCTGCAAAAGTTGCCTCGAGGCTTGCTTCCAGAGAACATCACATGGAGAACATTCTAGGAAGCATCAAAAGGGGGGGTAAGCACTCATAGACAATTAGCAAACTATTGTGCTCATCAAGCTTTTGTCTCCTGTGTGGAACCTCAGAAGGTTTATGAGGCACTCGAAGATCCCGATTGGCTTAATGCCATGCATGAAGAACTCCATAACTTCGAGCGCAACAAGGTGTGGCGTCTGGTGCCAAAGCCAAAGGAGAACCATAATGTCATTGGAACCAAGTGGATCTTTAAGAACAAGCAAGATGCTCATGGCATTGTCATCCGCAACAAGGCGCGTCTGGTGGCTCAGGCTACTCCCAAGTCGAGGGTATCGACTACGGTGAAACCTTTGCCCCCGTTGCTCGTCTTGAATCCATTCGTTTGTTGCTTGCCTATGCTTCCCATCATAACTTTAAATTGCAACAAATGGATGTAAAAAGTGCATTTCTTAATGGTCCCATTAATGAGTTGGTGTATGTTAAACAACCGCCGGGGTTTGAGGATCCCAAGCTCCCCAATCACGTGTACCAACTCGATAAGGCACTCTATGGCCTTAAACAAGCCCCACTCTTTGTTGCAAGATCGTGGGTTTGAAATTGGGAAAATCGACCCCACTCTTTTTACTAAGAAGGTCAAAGGGGAGTTGTTTGTATGCCAACTATATGTTGATGATATTATCTTTGGTTCTCCTAACAAAGCTTTCAATGATGAGTTCGCCGCACTCATGACCACACATTTTGAGATGTCTATGATGGGAGAGTTGAAGTACTTCCTTGGGTTTGAGATCAAGCAAAGAAGAGAAGGGATCTTCATCAAACAATCCAAGTACACTCAAGACATGCTCAAGAGGTTCAATCTAAGTGATGTCAAGCCGGCTACTACTCCAATGCCAACCAAGTGCCAACTTGACATTGATCCAAATGGTAAAGCAGTGGATCAAAAGGTATATCGTTCTATGATCGGTTCCTTGCTTTACCTTTGTGCATCTAGACCATATATTATGTTGAGTGTGGGAATTTGTGCACGGTTTCAAGCCTCACGTAAGGAAAGTCACTTTGTGGCTGTCAAGCGAATCTTTCGATATTTGGCTCATACCCCAAACTTTGGCTTATGGTACCCAAGAGGAGCAAACTTCAACCTTGTTGGTTTCTCTGATTCTGACTGGGCGGGAGACAAAGTGGATAGGAAGTCCACTTCTGGAGGGTGCCAATTTCTTGGTTGCTCTCTAGTTAGTTGGTCTTCCAAAAAGCAAAGTTGTGTGTCTCTCTCGTCCACCGAAGCAGAGTATGTGGCTGCTGGAAGTTGTTGTGCTCAACTCTTATGGATGAGGCAAACTTTAAAGGATTACGGTGTCACTTGTGACAAAGTGCCTCTCTGGTGTGACAATGAAAGTGCCATCAAGATTTCTCTCAACCCGGTACAACACTTCAAGACTAAGCATATAGAGATTCGGTATCACTTCATCCGGGATCACATAAGGCAGGGAGAGATCGAGCTTCAATATGTCAACACTCATGACAACCTTGCAGACATCTTCACGAAGCCGTTGGATGAAGCAAGATTTCGCGAGTTAAGGCATGAGCTAAATATCATTGATTTGAGCAATGTGGCTTGAGCACGTGCAAACCCCACCATACTCATCATATTGTCTAGTCTAGGTGTAGGCATGGAAATAGGGGGAGTGGTGTTCTCTCAATGAACTCATCCTCCCCCCCATTATGCATAAATTGATATGCTTTTCACATTCGTAATTTGTGATGACACGTGTGTTTCAAAGACGAGTTTTAGTTATGGGCCCAAGGATAATTCTTCGCGGTGCCATGCCAATTGACTCTAACACTGGTGGCTCCGGCCACCGCCTTCCGGTTTGGTTGGTTTCTGGCTTTCGTGTTTTTCTCGTACTACAGTGACTTGCTCCATCCTAAGCCATCTCATCCAAGCCATCTACTCCAAATGTACACAAGCTTGTTATCATGGAGTAAGTGGGCTCTCCTAGGCGGCACAACCGGTGGTTCAAGCGGTTCTACCGCTTGATCACCTGGTTACGGCCCAGTGGTTGTACCGGTCTAGAGCAGGCGGTTCTACCGCTGGTGCTCTGACCTGTGCCCCTGACCGGTACTACCGGTGCTGATTAGCGGAACTACCGCCTTGCGCGGAAGTACCGCTCCAACCACCTGGTAGCATCCGGACCGGTACTACTGGTCCCCGGACAGGTACTACCGGTGTTGATCTGGGCGGATATATAAGGCACGGGCTGAAGAGGTTTTCCCCCTCACCCGTTCATTCTTTCGCCCTAGCCGCCGGTTGCTCCGCTCACTGCCCCGTAGCGCCCTCCGGCTCTACGGATCCGTCGGCCCTTCACCGGATCTGCTCCGTGGAGGCCGCCTCTTCTTCGATCTCCTCCCATGGATACCGGTGGCTCTAGCTCTCGCTCTGGTCAGTTTGCCAAAAGGAAGGCCCGTAGGGGCAAGAGGCCAGCAGATGATGAAGATGTTCCCGAGGTTGTGATCCCCTCCAAAACAACTCGTTGGGAAAATTCAGTGGCAGCCAAGCAGCGTGCAACACTTCCTATGTACAAATGGAAGCTTTCAGACTGGGAGAAGTTTCGGTTTCAAGACCCCTACACCGCACCACCTCCTCCTCGTTGGAATAATCCTCACTTCCGCAATGAGATGCAGTTGAGGATTGTGGATGATATCTTCGAGCACCACAAGAACAAGTTCACCCGTATGTGGTCCATTGACCTTGCAAAGTGGAGAAGCAGCCCTGATTACTTTGGAGAGGCTCTGGCAGTCTGTGAGGAGTTTGATTTGGTCAAGCTCATGGAGCTGCGATGTGACTTTGATGTGGAACTCATTCACCAGTTCTATGCTACTGTCCAGTTCGGCAGTGACGATCAGCGTCACCTCTCATTTATGTGCCGGGATGAGTTCTTCCGTGTTCCTTGGAGTGCCTTCTGCAATGCTTTGGGCTATGAGGACACTGGCTTGGAAGGCCAAGGTGGTCTTCGTCCTCACGACCGAGCCAATCCCATGGATAAAGTAAAGCTAGCACCTCTGTATATCCCTGGTCATGGCATATGTTGGGGAACGTAGTATTTTAAAATTTTCCTACGATCACGCAAGATCTATCTACCAGATGCAT
The DNA here is from genome assembly GCA_902687465.1 of Secale cereale. Lineage (NCBI taxonomy): Eukaryota > Viridiplantae > Streptophyta > Magnoliopsida > Poales > Poaceae > Secale > Secale cereale. Next base: position 621,310,432 of record LR738714.1, read on the forward strand.
AGCAACGATAGGGAAGAGTGTGTCTACATACCCTCGTAGACCGGAAGCGGAAGCGTCAAGTGACGCGGTTGATGTAGTCGAACTTCTTCGCGATTCAACCGATCAAGCACTGAACGTACGGCACCTCCGCGTTCAGCACACGTTCAGCTTGATGACGTCCCACGAGCTCTTGATCCAGTTGAGCTTCACGGGAGAGTTTCATCAGCACGACGGCGTGGTGACGGATATGATGTATTCACCGGCGCAGGGCTTCGCCTAAGCACCGCGACGGTATGACCGAGGTGTGTTTCTGTGGAGGGGGGCACCGCACACGGCTGGAACAATTCAACTTGTGTGTCTTTGGGTGCCCCCCTGCCCCCGTATATAAAGGAGCAAGGGAGGAGGGCCGGCCAGCCTCCTATGGTGCGGCTAGGAAAGCAATCCTACTAGGAATAGGATTGCAATCCTATTCCTAGTAGGAATCACCAAAAGATGGAAGAGAGGGAAAGGAAAAGAAGGAGAGGTGGCGCCCCCCAATCCTAGTCCAACTAGGAACCCTAGGTGGGGCGCCGGCCAGCCCTTATGGGATGCCTCTCTCTTTTCCATAAGGCCCACTATGGACCATCCCCCCTCGTAGGGGGTTCCGGTAACCCCCTCCGGCAATCCAGTTAAATCCGAAACTTTTCCGGAACACTTCCGGTGTCCGAATATAGTCGTCCAATATATCAATCTTTATGTCTCGGACATTCCGAGACTCCTCGTCATGTCTGTGATCTCATCCGGGACTCCGAACTACCTTCGGTACATCAAAACTCATAAACTCATAATACCGATCGTCATCAAACGTTAAGCGTGCGGACCCTACGGGTTCGAGAACTATGTAGACATGACCGAGACTCATCTCCGGTCAATAACCAATAGCGGAACCTGGATGTTCATATTGGCTCCTACATATTCTACGAAGATCTTTTATCGGTCAAAACCGCATAACAACATACGTTGTTCCTTTTGTCATCGGTATGTTACTTGCCCGAGATTCGATCGTCGGTATCTCTATACCTAGTTCAATCTCGTTACCGGCAAGTCTCTTTACTCGTTCCGTAACACATCATTTCGTGACTAACTCATTAGTCTTTTGCTTGCAAGGCTTATTATGATGTGTGTTACCGAGAGGGCCCAGAGATACCTCTCCGACACTCGGAGTGACAAATCCTAATCTTGATCTATGCCAACACCACGAATACTTTCGGAGACACCTGTAGAGCATCTTTATGATCACCCAGTTACGTTGTGACGTTTGATAGCACACAAGGTGTTCCTACGGTATTCGGGAGTTGCATAATCTCATAGTCATAGGAACATGTATAAGTCATGAAGAAAGCAATAGCAGTAAAACTAAACGATCATAGTGCTATGCTAACGGATGGGTCTAGTCCATCACATCATTCTCCTAATGATGTGATCCCGTTGATCAAATGACAACTCATGTCTATGGCTAGGAAACATAGCCATCTTTGATCAATGAGCTAGTCTAGTAGAGACATACTAGGGACATACTATTTTGTCTATGTATTCACACATGTATCAAGTTTCCGGTTAATACAATTCTAGCATGAATAAAAGACATTTATCATGATATAAGGAAATACAAATAACATCTTTATTATTGCCTCTAGGGCATATTTCCTTCAGTCTCCCACTTGCACTAGAGTCAATAATCTAGCTCACATCGCCATGTGATTTAATACCGATAGTTCACATCGTTATGTGAATAACACCCATAGTTCACATCGCCATGTGACCAACACCCAAAGGGTTTACTAGAGTCAATAATCTAGTTCACATCGCTATGTGATTAATACCCAAGAGTAATAAGGTGTGATCATGTTTTGCTTGTGAGAGAAGTTTAGTCAACGGGTCTGTCACATTCAGATCCGTATGTATTTTGCAAATTTCTATGTCTACAATGCTCTGCATAGAGCTACTCTAGCTAATTGCTCCCACTTTCAATACGCATCCAGATTGATATTTAGAGTCATCTAGATTTAGTGTCAAAGCTTGCATCGGCGTAACCCTTTACGACGAACTCTTTATCACCTCCATAATCGAGAAACATTTCCTTAGTCATCCAGTTACTAAGGATAATTTTGACCGCTGTACAGTGATCTACTCCTGGATCACTATTGTACCCCCTTGACAAACTCATGGCAAGGTACACAACATGTTTGGTACACAGCATGGCATACTTTATAGAACCTATGGCTGAGGCATAGGGAATGACTTTCATTCTCTCTATATTTTTCTGCCCTGGTCTGGCTTTGAGTCTTACTCAACTTCACACCTTACAAGTCAGGCAAGAACTCCTTCTTTGACTGATCCATTTTGAACTACTTCAAAAATCTTATCAAGGTATGTACTTATCGAAAGTCTTATCAAGCATCTTGATCTATCTTTATAGATCTTGATGCCCAATATGTAAGCAGCTTCACCAAGGTCTTTCTTTGAAAAACTCCTTTCAAACACTCCTTTATGCTTTCCAGAAAATTCTACATCATTTCCGATCGACAATATGTCATTCACATATACTTATCAGAAAGGTTGTAGTGCTCCCACTCACTTCTTGTAAATACACGCTTCTCCAAAAGTCTGTATAAAACCATATGCTTTGATCAAAGCGTATATTCCAACTCCGAGATGCTTGCACCAGTCCATAGAAGGATTGCTGGAGCTTGCATACTTTGTTAGCACCTTTTGGATCGACAAAACCCTCTGGTTGCATCATATACAACTCTTCTTTGAGATATCCATTCAGGAATGCAGTTTTGACATCCATTTGCCAGATTTCATAATCATAAAATGCGGCAATTGCTAACATGATTCGGACAGACTTAAGCATCGCTACAGGTGAGAAAGTCTCATCGTAGTCAACTCCTTGAACTTGTCGAAACCCTTTCGCAACAAGTCGAGCTTTGTAAACAGTAACATTACCGTTTGCGTCGGTCTTCCTCTTGAAGATCCATTTATTTTTGATGGCCTGCCGATCATCGGGCAAGTCAACCAAAGTCCATACTTTGTTCTCATACATGGATCCCATCTCAGATTTCATGGCTTCAAGCCATTTTGCGGAATCTGGGCTCATCATCGCTTCCTCATAGTTCGTAGGTTCATCATGGTCTAGTAACATGATTTCCAGAACTGGGTTGCCGTACCACTCTGGTGCGGAATGTACTCTGGTTGATCTACGACGTTCAGCAGAAATTTGATCCGAAGTTTCATGATCATCATCATTAACTTCCTCACTGATTGGTGCAGGAATCACTGGAACAATTTTCTGTGATGTACTACTTTCCAATCCGGGAGAAGGTACAATTACCTCATCAAGTTCTACTTTCCTCCCACTCACTTCTTTCGAGAGAAACTCCTTCTCTAGAAAGGATCCATTCTTAGCAACGAATATCTTGCCTTCGGATCTGTGATAGAAGGTGTACCCAACAGTTTCTTTTGGGTATCCTATGAAGACACATTTCTCCGACTTGGGTTCGAGCTTATCAGGTTGAAGCTTTTTCACATAAGCATCGGAGCCCCAAACGACAACTTTGGTTTCTTGCCAAACCACAGTTCATAAGGCGTCGTATCAACAGATTTAGATGGTGCCCTTATTTAACGTGAATGCAGCTGTCTCTAATGCATAACCCAAAACGATAGTGGTAAATCGATAAGAGACATCATAGATCGCACCATATCCAATAAAGTACGGTTACGATGTTCGGACACACCATTGCGCTGTGGTGTTCTGGGTGGCGTGAGTTGTGAAACTATTCCACATTGTTTCAAATAAAAACCAAACTCGTAACTCAAATATTCTCCTCTACGATCAGATCGTAGAAACTTTATTTTCTTGTTACGATGATTCTCTACTTCACTCTGAAATTCTTTGAACTTTTCAAATGTTTCAGACTTGTGCTTCATTAAGTAGATATACCCATATCTGCTTAAATCATCAGTGAAGGTCAGAAAATAACGATACCCACCGCGAGCTTCAACACTCATTGGCCCACATACATCAGTATGTATGATTTCCAACAAATCTGTTGCTCGCTCCATAGTTTCGGAGAACGGAGTTTTAGTCATCTTGCCCATGAGGCATGGTTCGCAAGCACCAAGTGATTCATAATCAAGTGATTCCAAAAGTCCATCATTATGGAGTTTCTTCATGCGTTTTACACCAATATGACCTAAAACGGCAGTGCCACAAATAAGCTGCACTATCATTATTAACCTTGCATCTTTTGGCTTCAATATTATGAATATGTGTATCACACGATCAAGATACAACAAACTATTTCCATTGGGTGTATGACCATAGAAGGTTTTATTCATGTAAACAGAACAACAATTATTCTCTAACTTACATGAATAACCGTATTGCAATAAACATGATCAAATCATATTCATGCTCAACACAAACACCAAATAACACTTATTTAGGTTCAACACTAATCCCGAAAGTATAGGGAGTGTGCGATGATGATCATATCAATCTTGGAACTGCTTCCAATACACATCGTCACTTCATCCTTTATCTAGTTTATGTTCATTATGCAACTCCCACTTCGAGTTACTACTCTTTAGCAACTGAACCAGTATCAAATACCGAGGGGTTGCTATGAACACTAGTAAAATACACATCAATAATCTGTATATCAAATATACCTTTGTTCACTTTGCCATCCTTCTTATCCGCCAAGTATCTAGGGCAGTTCCACTTCCGGTGGCCATTTCCTTTGCAGTAGAAGCACTTAGTTTCAGGCTTGAGTTTAGCTTTGGGTTTCTTCATGGGAGTGACAACTTGCTTGTCATTCTTCTTGAAGTTCCCCTTCTATCCCTTTGCCCTTTACTTGAAACAAGTGGTCTTATTAACCATCAACACTTGATGTTCTTTCTTGATTTCTACCTTCGCCGATTTTAGCATTGCGAAGAGCTCGGGAATTATCTTCGTCATCCCTTGCATATTATAGTTCATCACGAAGTTCTACTAACTTGGTGATAGTGACTAGAGAACTTTGTCAATTACTATCTTATCTGGAAGATTAACTCCCACTTGATTCAAGTAATTGTAGTACCCAGACAATCTGAGCACATGCTCACTGGTTGAGCTATTCTCCTCCATCTTGTAGGCAAAGTACTGTCAGAAGTCTTATACCTCTCGACACGGGCATGAGTATGAAATACTAATTTCAATTCTTGGAACATCTCATATGCTCCATGGTGTTCAAAACGTTTTTGAAGTCCCGGTTATAAGTCGTAAAGCATGGTGCACTAAACTATCAAGTAGTCATCATACCGAGCTTTTGTCAAAACGTTCATAACGTCTACATCTGCTCGTGCAATAGGTCTGTCACCTAGCGGTGCATCAAGGACATATTTCTCTGTGCAATGAGGATAATCCTCAGATCACGGAACAATTCCGCATCATTGCTACTAACATCTTTCAACTTAGTTTTCTCTAGGAACATAAAAAAATAAACGGGGAGCAACATCGTGAGCTATTGATCTACAACATAGATATGCTAATACTACAAGGACTAAGTTCATGATAAATTAAAGTTCAATTTAATCATATTAATTAAAGAACTCCCACTTAGATAGACATCCCTCCGGTCATCTAAATGATCACGTGATCCAAATCAACCAAACCATGTCCGATCATCACGTGAGATGGAGTAGTTTCAATGGTGAACATCTTATGTTGATCATATCTACTATATGATTCACGCTCGACCTTTCGGTCTCCAGTGTTCCGAGGCCATATCTGCATATGCTAGGCTCATCAAGTTTAACCCGAGTATTCTGCGTGTGCAAAAACTGGCTTATACCCATTGTATTTGAACGTAGAGCTTATCACACCCGATCATCACGTGGTGTCTCGGCACGACGAACTTTCGCAACGGTGCATACTCAGGGAGAACACTTATACCTTGAAATTTAGTAAGGGATCATCTTATAATGCTACCGTCGTTCTAAGCAAAATAAGAAGCATAATAAGATAAACATCACATGCAATCAAAATATGTGACATGATATGGCCATCATCATCTTGTGCTTTTGATCTCCATCTCCAAAGCACCGTCATGATCACCTTCGTCACCGGCGCGACACCTTGATCTCCATCGTAGCATCGTTGTCGTCTCGCCAACTATTGCTTCTACGACTATCGCTACCGCTTAGTGATAAAGTAAAGCAATTACATGGCGATTGCATTTCATACAATAAAGCGACAACCATATGGCTCCTGCCAGTTGCCGATAACATTACAAAACATGATCATCTCATACAAAATCGTATCACTCATCATGTCTTGACCATATCACATCACAACATGCCCTGCAAAAACAAGTTAGACGTCCTCTACTTTGTTGTTGCAAGTTTTACGTGGCTGCTACGGGCTTAGCAAGAACCGTTCTTACCTACACATACAAAACCACAACGATGTTTCGTCAAGTATGTGCTGTTTTAACCTTCACAAGGACCGGGCATAGTCACACTTGATTCAGCTAAAGTAAGAGAGACAGACACCCGCCAGTCACCTTTAAGCAACGAGTGCTCGTAACGGTGAAACCAGTCTCGCGTAAGCGTACGCGTAATGTCGGTCCGGGCCGCTTCATCTCACAATACCGCCGAAGCAAAGTATGACATGCTGGTAAGCAGTATGACTAGTATCGCCCACAACTCATTGTGTTCTACTCATGCATATCATCTACGCATAGACCTGGCTCATGATGCCACTGTTGGGGAACGTAGTATTTTAAAATTTTCCTACGATCACGCAAGATCTATCTACCAGATGCATAGCAACGAGAGGGAAGAGTGTGTCTACATACCCTCGTAGACCGGAAGCGGAAGCGTCAAGTGACGCGGTTGATGTAGTCGAACTTCTTCGCGATACAACCGATCAAGCACCGAACGTATGGCACCTCCGCGTTCAGCACACGTTCAGCTTGATGACGTCCCACGAGCTCTTGATCCAGTTGAGCTTCACGGGAGAGTTTCGTCAGCACGACGGCGTGGTGACGGATATGATGTATTCACCGGCGCAGGGCTTCGCCTAAGCACCGCGACGGTATGACCGAGGTGTGTTTCTGTGGAGGGGGGCACCGCACACGGCTGGAACAATTCAACTTGTGTGTCTTTGGGTGCCCCCCTGCCCCCGTATATAAAGGAGCAAGGGAGGAGGGCCGGCCAGCCTCCTATGGTGCGGCTAGGAAAGCAATCCTACTAGGAATAGGATTGCAATCCTATTCCTAGTAGGAATCACCAAAAGAAGGAAGAGAGGGAAAGGAAAAGAAGGAGAGGTGGCGCCCCCCAATCCTAGTCCAACTAGGAACCCTAGGTGGGGCGCCGGCCAGCCCTTATGGGCTGCCTCTCTCTTTTCCATAAGGCCCACTATGGACCATCCCCCCTCGTAGGGGGTTCCGGTAACCCCCTCCGGCAATCCAGCTAAATCCGAAACTTTTCCGGGACACTTCCGGTGTTCGAATATAGTCGTCCAATATATCAATCTTTATGTCTCAGACATTCCGAGACTCCTCGTCATGTCCGTGATCTCATCCGGGACTCCGAACTACCTTCGGTACATCAAAACTCATAAACTCATAATACCGATCGTCATCAAACGTTAAGCGTGCGGACCCTACGGGTTCGAGAACTATGTAGACATGACCAAGACTCATCTCCGGTCAATAACCAATAGCGGAACCTGGATGTTCATATTGGCTCCTACATATTCTACGAAGATCTTTTATCGGTCAAAACCGCATAACAACATACGTTGTTCCTTTTGTCATCGGTATGTTACTTGCCCGAGATTCGATCGTCGGTATCTCTATACCTAGTTCAATCTTGTTACCGGCAAGTCTCTTTACTCGTTCCGTAACACATCATCTCGTGAATAACTCATTAGTCTTTTGCTTGCAAGGCTTATTATGATGTGTGTTACCGAGAGGGCCCAGAGATACCTCTCCGACACTCGGAGTGACAAATCCTAATCTTGATCTATGCCAACACCACGAATACTTTCAGAGACACCTGTAGAGCATCTTTATGATCACCCAGTTACGTTGTGACGTTTGATAGCACACAAGGTGTTCCTACGGTATTCGGGAGTTGCATAATCTCATAGTCATAGGAAGATGTATAAGTCATGAAGAAAGCAATAGCAGTAAAACTAAACGATCATAGTGCTATGCTAACGGATGGGTCTAGTCCATCACATCATTATCCTAATGATGTGATCCCGTTGATCAAATGACAACTCATGTCTATGGCTAGGAAACATAGCCATCTTTGATCAATGAGCTAGTCTAGTAGAGGCATACTAGGGACATACTATTTTGTCTATGTATTCACACATGTATCAAGTTTCCGGTTAATACAATTCTAGCATGAATAAAAGACATTTATCATGATATAAGGAAATACAAATAACATCTTTATTATTGCCTCTAGGGCATATTTCCTTCAGCATAATAGGTAAATCCAATGACCTTCTGCCAGTTTATGACATTCTTCACCGTGTGTTCCGGTGTGTGCTGCTGCCCAAAGTTGGGAACCAGGATGATATCTATGGTTATCTGGTGGATCTGCTTGTGGCAACGAAGACCAAGCGAGGCAAGGGCATCACTTTTGATGTGTCCAAATGGATGTGGGAGGAGATGTACAACTGTGTTTGGTACCGCAAGGTCCCAATCTACGCTCCCTTTGTGATGCGCTTCCTGTACTCGGTTTGGGAAGTTCGGAGGCCTGGAGAGCCTCTTTCTACTCCGGATAGGCTCACGGAGCATGAGGTCAAGGTGCTGAGACAAAAGAAGCACAAAGCTCCTAGGTTCGCCGTGGGAAATGAGGAGGATGTCTTTGCCACCTCGTATGATGATGACTTTGAGTTAGAGGCTGGGGCCAAGCCCTCTTGGGTGGAGAAGCTTACTGCCAAGGTCAAGAAGACCTTCTGCCTGCAGGCCCACGTCCAGAAGAAGCTCTACAAGGCTCATGTGAATGAGAAGATGGCGCGCCGCCGACAGATTCAGTTGATGAAGCACCTCAATGTGCCTGATGTGAAGAGTGGCTCCGAGAAGAGCATCACTCCTGAGGATAAGTGGTGTCTGGCCAACTGCCAGTGGTCTGATGATGAGCCTACAACCTCCACTACTCGAGCGACTGTGGATGCGATGGAGACTGAGGCTGAGGCTGCTGAGGACGATGAGGACACGGAGGACTCTGACGATGGTGACTCGGATGATTCTCTGGCGACATGCGAGGAGCTGTACTGAGCCCTAGAGCGTTAGTCTCGCTCTTTTCCTTTTTGGTGCTTGATGCCAAAGGGGGAGAGTTGAGTATTTGTGACGCCCGAAGACCGACGTCCCAGAAGATTCCAGAAGATTCCAGATGTCCGGGTTCTCCCGTGCGTTTTATTTTTGCTTGTGTTATTTATTTTTGCATCGCATCATGTCATCATGCCATCATGTCATATTTTATTTTGCATCTCAACTTAATAATCCGTGTGGGCCTTCGGTCCATTTAAATCGAGGGAAGAATGTCTTCTCTTTAAAACATACAAAAGCCTCCCAATATTATTAGGGAGCTATATAATAATATTCCATTTGTTGGAATTCACCGTAACACACTTGCATAATTTTCCCCATGTCTATTTCACTTCAAGTTCATCGTCAAAAACCTTGCCAATACTTCTTTTCCGTTGTTTCGAGGTTCCTCCAAAAATTTGAACATTTTTGGACACTTCTATAATCACGTCTTAGTTCAAACCTATTTGAATTAAATTCAAATATGTTTGAATTATATCTCGTTCTTGCCTTTGCTATTTTTCTCGGATCGTGCTCATTTTTATGGGCCCGAGAAAAATATCCCATGTGCTAAATCTTCCGCTTAGCCTCTCTTTTCTTTTCCCTCCTTCTTCTTTTTCTGTTAAAGCATTTAATAAAAGTCAGCCAGGCTCCCAGCCTCTTGGGCCTCCGCCCCAGGCCTCCTGACCATCAGGCCGCAGCGGCCCATCCCTGCTGGCCCATGCTCCCACTGGCCCCCTCCAGTCCGATCGCACATCCCAACCCTAGCGCTCTCCCCTCGCTCCTCTCCCTCTGGATCCCGTCGCAGCGCCGCACCTTTTCTTTCCCCTCGTCCCATCTCCCTCGTCGCCCGAGACTCCCCCTCTCGCCTCGATCTCCAGGCAGGCCGATTCCCTCGCGCCCGTGTTCCCCCATCACCTTGCCTCCCTCGCTCGCCTCGCCTCTTCCTCGGCCGCATCGTCAGGTCGCCTGACTCGCCCGCACCCAGGCCCGCGACCGCGCCCTTCCATCCATCGCCAGGCGCCCGCGCCTCGCCCCAGCCTCCTCCCCGACGCTGGCTAGGCCGCCGCGTTGGCCTTCCTCCCTAGCCCGTGGCCTCCCTCGCCAGAACCAGCAGCTGCAGCGCGCCGCGCCCCGCGAGCCGGCCCGGACCGCGCGAGAGCCCCGCGGCCAGGGGTGTCTCTCCGCATCGCCAGAGTCCTCGAGCGCCTCGTCCTTCCCTCCGGCCTCCGTCGCCAGGACCGCGTCCCCGAGCGATGAGCCTGCGGCTCCCTCCGTTCCAGCGCTTCCCCGTCGCCCTTGCTCTCCACCTCGCCCGCGAGCCGTCCTCTCCAGCGCGCCCGCACGCCGTGGCCCCTCCAGCGCGGGAGCAGCCAGTTCGGCCAGGCCCCGCCTCCATGCTCCGTCCGCCAGCGACGATCCGGCCGCGTCGCCGTCCTGCTGCCTCCATGGTCCAGCACCGTTCCGCCCCCAAGGCAGCAGCCTCCTCGCGTGACCGAGGCCTTGTGTTTTGTTGTGTGTTGCTATTTTTGTCTATCGCAAGACCGCCCAGGTTTTCGACCAAGTTCCACTACGTCCACGACTACATGAACGAGTACACGGCGACCCGACAAGTACCTCGACACCGACCCCGAACGTCTACGAATGTGTACATCTACGATACGAAAACGCCAACACAAGACGATGACAAGTACCCCTTCGGAGAAGTACATCTACAAACTCGACGCCCGAACGTCTACTTCCACTACCGTCGCCCCGAAGATGTCCGACGCCGCAAGTACCACGACACGATATCGGAACGACTACTTCCTCTTCGGAAACGTGAACCACTACTTCCTCTATGACCCGCGTGAACGACTACTTCCACTACGTCCCTCTACGATCTCGAACCGCCCCGAAACGTTTGTTTCGAAGGTATAACCCGAAACGATGAACCGTGGATGCTTGTTGTGTTGTATGAAATGTTTCCCTTGTGTGCACCGTGCCCGTTTCGACCTTTTGTCATGTTCCTCGGTTGCCTCGTCGTCGACTCGTGGGAACCCGGTGACGGGATCGCCCCACCTTTCGTCTTACTTGACTCGCTCTCCGCCACCTTTGCTTTTGCACCGGTCTCTCGACGAGTTACCGGAACCGATATGTTGCGTTGCATCATTTTCGGATCGTTGCCGTGGCACCCTTTCTTTCCACCACGATGACTAATTCTCTTTATCATCTATATCTCTTTTAAGTCAACCTTTTAATAAATTGCATAAACTTGATCATGTCATCCGTATCATGTTAACAACATTATATGTGTGAATTGTTATTGCTTTAATAATTATTAAACATGCTCATGGGGATTTTTCCGGAATTGTTGTTGTTCTTCCGGCCTCATTTAAAATGTCTTAATAGTGTAGTTTTATTATGTTTCACCTCTTGCCATGCTAAAAACATTTAATCTTGTCTTGTAAATAACAAGAGACAATTAAATAATTAAATGTGGTGTTTCGTCAATATGCAACTCGTTGCATATTGAGCTCCACTTAACTTGTAGTTTTGTTTGTGCACTTTGCCATGCCATGCATATTTAAACCGGACATGCATCATACTTGGATGTGCATCGTATGCCATGTTTATTCTTGTGTGTTTACCGTGTGTTTGTTTCTTTCCGGTTGCTTCTCTTGTTAGCTTCGGTTTCATTCCGGAGTTGTGAGGATTCGCTCGACTGTGTTGCTCCGTCTACTTCTTGGATCCGTTCTTCTCCCTTGTGGAATCCCAGGCAAGATGATCACACCCTTGGATACCTTTACTACCATTGCCATGCTTAGTTGTCTCGATGCTATCGTTACATGTCGCGATACCCATCTTTTATGTCAGCCTCTCCTTGTTGCCATGAAACCTCTAACCTTGAAACCTTCCTAGCAAAACCACTGTTTGGCTATGTTACCGCTTGCTCAGCCCCTCTTATAGCGTTGTTAGTTGCAGGTGAAGATGAAGTTCGTTCCAGGAGGGAACTTGTTGTTGGTTATATCACAATATCTATAATTATTATTAACACACCTATATACTGGGCATGGGTGGAAGGCTTGGCCTTTTGCTCGGTGTTTTGTTCCACTCATGCCACCTTAGGCGCCGATAAACCGACATTATGTTCCTTGATTTTGCGTTCCTTACACGATGGGTGAAATGGGGACCCCTTGACAGTTCGACTTTGAATAAAACTCCTCCAGCAAGGCCCAACATTGGTTTTATTTGCCTCATAATAATAACTTAATTAATTAATTAATTTGCATAAGGGGGACGCTCCTTGGAGATTCTTATTTCTACATAGCAGGAGGGGCCAGTGCTGATGGTGTTGGTCCCAAACTAGAGTCACTTGCGGATACTACCCAGTTCGCTGGGGTCTTCGGTATCTGTACGTAGCGCTCATCCGGACGTGGCCTGAGACGAGATGCGCGCGGCTACCATCAGGGTGTCGGCACGTCGGGAGGTCTTGCTGGACTTGTTTTACCATTGTCGAAATGTCTTGTGCTACCGGGATGCCGAGCCTGATCGGTTTTCCCTAAGATAAGGAGTGATGATATTATATTTATCACTTCAGCTAATCGTGAGAGCTTGTGATGGGCTAAGTTGGAACACCCCTGCAGGGTTATGATCTTTCGAAAGCCGTGCCCGCGGTTATGTGGCAGATTGGAATTTGTTAATGTCCGGTTGTAGAAAACTTGACAGAGGATCCGAAGTAAAACACACAACTGTGTGAGTAACCGTGACTGTCTCTTTTCACTTTGAGAAGAGAACACGGTGGGGTTATGTTTGACCGTATGTAGTTAGGATCTTTAGCGATCACCTCCTTTGCGACCGTTGCGTAGCTTCTCATCTTATTCTGGTACTCGTAAGTTAGCCACCATATATATGCTTAGCCGCTGCTGCAACCTCACCACTTTACCTCTTCCTACCCACAAAGCTTTGCTAGTCTTGTTACCCATGGTTATGGGATTGCTGAGTCCTCGTGGCTCACAGATACTACAACACTAGATGCAGGTTCAGCCGAGTATGAAGCAGAAGCTGGTTCAAGTTCTTCACCAGGAGCTCGATGAAGAGTTTGTCCGTGTGCTTGTGACGTGTTCGACGATCAGTAGTGGTTTCTACTAGGATTCGATCCTGACCTGTGGCTTTATGTTGTTTTGGTATCTTTCTTTTGGATCTTCACCCGTAGTCGGGTTGTGATGTTTTAATGATGTATTGCTTATGTATTGTATTGTGTGAAGTGGCGAGTGTAAGCCAACTATCTCCTTTTGCATTTTAATCCCTCTTTTACATGAGTCGTGCAAAGATACCAAACTTGAGATCATTCTAGGATGGGCTTATACCTTTAAGTCGTGCCTCGACACGTAGGAGGTATAGTCCCATCCTGGGCACTACAAGTTGGTAATCAGAGCCTTCTCCGACCTAGAAGCCCCCACTGATTGATCGAATCGTTGACGGTTGAGTCTAGGCACACACTTGAAAATGTTTTGAGTCCTATATATATATATCGGAGAGTAGGATTTCTTTGCTTCTCATCCCCTTTCTCTCTGGTGAGGACTCCTGACGTCTACTCTTGTCTTTTCTATCTTCAAAAATTGCACCAAATTTTTTTTAGGATCCCGCGAGTATTCTGGGATTGTTTCGATGTTCTTGTGACAAGGATATTGTTCTCGATGCCTCCTGTTACCGAGGAGTTGAGCTTCGGGGTATTGTTGTCACAAGCATATCGCGGCAGTACTAAATACTTAAGACGGCCGACATCGAAAATCTCTCCTATACGGCCAGTGGCAAGATAACCCCGACATCACCCAGTACTGGGGAGGTAGCTCGAGAGTATTGCCATAGCTTGTATAGTGGATGTTTTTCGAAGGTCCGAGGTAAACAGTTTCCGAGAAAGACTGGTTATGTGTTGAAGGATGGATACACCTGGATGTAGGTTTAGAGTTGATTGCGCGGTGCTTCCCGTGTATCCCCAACACCTGATTGCATAACTGGAAACTTTCAGAAATCTATAGGTGGGTTCATTTAGTAGTTCTAGGCATTCTTCCAACATTTGCTCGATATGAAGTTCGGGGTTCTACATTGAGTGAAGTGGTTTTATGGACTTGTTCTGATCGGGAGTTGCATCTTAAAGGGTCCTTGGCTATGCTGATCCGGGGATTGCAAAACCCTTTTGTAACACGTTCCATGAGCTTTCAGCACGAATATGTCGAACGAAGCTTCTATCTTGTATTTGTTCTATCTGTTCTTTGTTCCTTTTTATTTATCTTTTGTTCTTCCAAGTGGCTTCTCGTCAAGCTGATGTACCTGCGGAATTTATTCGTCCAATTCTCTGTTCGGATGATATTGTGAAGATCATGTTGCATATCTATCCTTTGTTTTGTTTTCATTCTGGTATTCGAGTTGCTTCGATGTCAAATGTTGATTCCATACCTTTCCTAATCGGCATTCTCATATTTCTATGGGAGTGCTAGTCCTTTTTGATCATCGAGCTTGTCTTGTTAATCCTTTCCAACCGGTGTGCCTTCTCTTCAAGTTATTCCTTACGGACGCCGCTGAGAAATCTGACGATTGTTTGTTTCATTCATCCCAAGTCGTCTTTGTTTTTCCCCACCCTCCCACCCTTTCTTCTTCTCGGAGCAAGAAATTCTCAAATGAAGTATCCATTTTTATTCATGTGATATTCCTTCATTCTTTTCCTTTAATGTTCTTATCCGGTGTTTTATCGTCAAGATGCTCAAGAGCTTCAAGTTCATCATTCTTTTGTTCTCTAAATTCTGCCGGTGGATGTAATTTAAGATTTCCGTGTTGATCTTATCCTTTTCCTCATTTCACAATGCTTTCTTATTACGGTGTCCCAATTAGTCATTCTCCTCTTGCTATTCATATCCGGAGTGCTGATGATTCATAATTCCATTCTTAATCCGTTCAAGCTATTTTTGAGGATTATCATCTTATTCAAGCCGTTAATTCAACCGGTGCAATATCTCTTCAGCAATCTTTTCCAACGGTGATTCTTTGAGTGGGCCCTAACCCACAGGTCTTTTCCCAGGATCTTACCTGACTCTTCTATTTTCTGGAGTTATACTCAAATTCTCTTTAAAGTGCGACGTAAGAATGATTTCCATCAGTCACATGCCTTCTGCAAGATCGCTTTCAAATTCTTTTCATCGTTGTTTCAACCTTTTTAATTCTTCATTCCGGAGTGCTCAACAATTCTTATGGCATTTCCCGTCTTCACTCTCAACATTTGGAGACCGGAGAAGAGTTTCTCTTAAATCTTGGCCGTTCTCTTCTCCAGATTCGTGGTTCCAGCTTCTTGCCATCCTCATTATTGTTTCGATTGTGAGGAATTATTTTTTATACCGTCCGAAGCATTTCATGAATTCTTTTCTTGTGATCCTCCGAAGGCCATCATTTCAGAATATTTCTTCGTTCTCAGTTTTCAACTTTGCCCTCCAAATATTCTTCATTGATATCTCTTCGTTCCTCTCCATATTTTACGGTGGTTCTTTCAAGTTTACCCTTCCGTTGTTATCATTTTAATTCATTTGTTCTTTTCACAATCCTACCGGTGGTTCGTTGAAGATTATCCAAGCTTGTGCGAGATCTCTCTTTAATTCTTTCCAACGAGAATAAGTAGTATGCCAAATCCGTTGCTTGTCATCAATTTAATTTGATGAAGGATAAGCATACAATAAATCTTATTCTTTTCTCCCGAAGTAATTAATCTCTGTTTTCCGAAGCTTGTTCATCATATCATATCCTTGGTTCTAATTTCTTCATCTTGTTTTCCGGAGCTCCAAGTTATTTCAATTATATCATTTCAAAGTTCCATCTAATTCAGCGCAGGACTTGAATCTTATTCTTTTCATCTTTCACTTCTCATGCTTTCATTACCGGAGTTCTTCATGGTGGTTCTTCATCATTTAATTCATCCTTGAAGTCTTCATCAAGATTCTTGTTCGAGCTCAAGCATTCTTCATCATGCTTTCCAATTGCAATTCTTTCTACCTTTGTTTGAGATGGTGTTATGTCATTCTTGTCAATTCCTTCATGTTTTACGAGTTATCAAGTATGAGATATTTAAACCCATCATTTTCTTTGTTCATGAGATCTTTCCAACCATTCAATTTATTCATTGGAGTTATTTTGGGTTGTATTTCACCTAAAAGCTTTCCCTAAGGATTGTTGATATTATGGTGCTTATAATGACCCAAGTTCTTCATTTATCATTCCGGTGAAATAAGTTTATCGTCTCCTTGTTGATCTCAATCCAATCAATTGTTTCCATTAGTGGCCGGTTGTCACCTCTTAATTTTGAGATGTTTTCCATAAGCCCACTTCAAGCTTATTCTTTTGCTGTGGAATTTCCAACAACTCCATTCAACCCTTCTTCGTAAGATGCTCTTTCAAATTCATTTTGAGAGAAGTTGTCGTACTTTTCTCCGTTCATTTCTTTCATTGAACTATATTCTCTATTCTTTCATTCCGGAGGTTTTGTGATATTGCTCTCTTTAACCATCATCTCGTTTTATCGAGATAATATTCTTTCCCTTGCTTATCATTTAACCGGAGTGTTGTATTCTTCATTCTAGTTCCCTCATCTTACCAAGTTTTACCTCTCTTTTCAACCGGAGTGCTGTCTGAAATCTTTCTTAACCATGGTGCCATTCTTTCAATTATTTCGGAGGCAATATGCTGCTGATTCCATCAAGTATCATTCCATCTCCTCAAGTTCTTGTTAATTCCTTCCATTTTCAGACGGAGTGCTGTCCAAATTCTGTCATTCTTATTCCTTGGCCATACCATTGCAGTTTCACATTCTTTTGGTTCGTAAGCTCTTGTTTCATGTCTTTCAAATCTACAAGGTTCTCATAATGCTCCTTGTTCCTCCATTTTACCGGAGTGCTCTTAACTTCGTTCATCTCCGTTGTATTCTTCTTTCATTTTGGTCTACCTTGCAAGGTTCTTTGGTTTCACTCGTCTATCAAAGAAGCAACTTTGTTTTTACCTCTTCTTTTTCGTTTTTACCCGGTGCTATCTCTAGGATCTCGGGTCGAGATCCTCTGTTAGTGTGGGAGAGTTGTGACGCCCGAAGACCGACGTCCCAGAAGATTCCAGAAGATTCCAGATGTCCGGGTTCTCCCGTGTGTTTTATTTTTGCTTGTGTTATTTATTTTTGCATCGCATCATGTCATCATGCCATCATGTCATATTTTATTTTGCATCTCAACTTAATAATCCGTGTGGGCCTTCGGTCCATTTAAATCGAGGGAAGAATGTCTTCTCTTTAAAACATACAAAAGCCTCCCAATATTATTAGGGAGCTATATAATAATATTCCATTTGTTGGAATTCACCGTAACACACTTGCATAATTTTCCCCATGTCTATTTCACTTCAAGTTCATCGTCAAAAACCTTGCCAATACTTCTTTTCCGTTGTTTCGAGGTTCCTCCAAAAATTTGAACATTTTTGGACACTTCTATAATCACGTCTTAGTTCAAACCTATTTGAATTAAATTCAAATATGTTTGAATTATATCTCGTTCTTGCCTTTGCTATTTTTCTCGGATCGTGCTCATTTTTATGGGCCCGAGAAAAATATCCCATGTGCTAAATCTTCCGCTTAGCCTCTCTTTTCTTTTCCCTCCTTCTTCTTTTTCTGTTAAAGCATTTAATAAAAGTCAGCCAGGCTCCCAGCCTCTTGGGCCTCCGCCCCAGGCCTCCTGACCATCAGGCCGCAGCGGCCCATCCCTGCTGGCCCATGCTCCCACTGGCCCCCTCCAGTCCGACCGCACATCACAACCCTAGCGCTCTCCCCTCGCTCCTCTCCCTCTGGATCCCGTCGCAGCGCCGCACCTTTTCTTTCCCCTCGTCCCATCTCCCTCGTCGCCCGAGACTCCCCCTCTCGCCTCGATCTCCAGGCAGGCCGATTCCCTCGCGCCCGTGTTCCCCCATCACCTCGCCTCCCTCGCTCGCCTCGCCTCTTCCTCGGCCGCATCTTCAGGTCGCCTGACTCGCCCGCACCCAGGCCCGCGACCGCGCCCTTCCATCCGTCGCCAGGCGCCCGCGCCTCGCCCCAGCCTCCTCCCCGACGCTGGCCAGGCCGCCGCGTTGGCCTTCCTCCCTGGCCCGTGGCCTCCCTCGCCAGAACCAGCAGCTGCAGCGCGCCGCGCCCCGTGAGCCGGCCCGGACCGCACCAGAGCCCCGCGGCCAGGGGTGCCTCTCCGCATCGCCAGAGTCCTCGAGCGCCTCGTCCTTCCCTCCGGCCTCCGTCCCAGGACCGCGTCCCCGAGCGACGAGCCTGCGGCTCCCTCCGTTCCAGCGCTTCCCCGTCGCCCTTGCTCTCCGCCTCGCCCGCGAGCCGTCCTCTCCAGCGCGCCCGCACGCCGTGGCCCCTCCAGCGCGAGAGCAGCCAGGTCGGCCAGGCCCCGCCTCCATGCTCCGTCCGCCAGCGACGATCCGGCCGCGTCGCCGTCCTGCTGCCTCCATGGTCCAGCACCGTTCCGTCCCCAAGGCAGCAGCCTCCTCGCGTGACCGAGGCCTTGTGTTTTGTTGTGTGTTGCTGTTTTTGTCTATCGCAAGACCGCCCAGGTTTTCCACCAAGTTCCACTACGTCCACGACTACATGAACGAGTACACGGCGACCCGACAAGTACCTCGACACCGACCCCGAACGTCTACGAATGTGTACATCTACGATACGAAAACGCCGACACAAGACGATGGCAAGTACCCCTTCGGAGAAGTACATCTACAAACTCGACGCCCGAACGTCTACTTCCACTACCGTCGCCCCGAAGATGTCCGACGCCGCAAGTACCACGACACGATATCGGAACGACTACTTCCTCTTCGGAAACGTGAACCACTACTTCCTCTACGACCCGCGTGAACGACTACTTCCTCTACTTCCACTACGTCCCTCTACGATCTCGAACCGCCCCGAAACGTTTGTTTCGAAGGTATAACCCGAAACGATGAACCGTGGATGCTTGTTGTGTTGTATGAAATGTTTCCCTTGTGTGCACCGTGCCCGTTTCGACCTTTTGTCATGTTCCTCGGTTGCCTCGTCGCCGACTCGTGGGAACCCGGTGACGGGATCGCCCCACCTTTCGTCTTACTTGACTCGCTCTCCGCCACCTTTGCTTTTGCACCGGTCTCTCGACGAGTTACCGGAACCGATATGTTGCATTGCATCATTTTCGGATCGTTGCCGTGGCACCCTTTCTTTCCACCACGATGACTAATTCTCTTTATCATCTATATCTCTTTTAAGTCAACCTTTTAATAAATTGCATAAACTTGATCATGTCATCCGCATCATGTTAACAACATTATATGTGTGAATTGTTATTGCTTTAATAATTATTAAACATGCTCATGGGGATTTTTCCGGAATTGTTGTTGTTCTTCCGGCCTCATTTAAAATGTCTTAATAGTGTAGTTTTATTATGTTTCACCTCTTGCCATGCTAAAAACATTTAATCTTGTCTTGTAAATAACAAGAGACAATTAAATACTTAAATGTGGTGTTTCGTCAATATGCAACTCGTTGCATATTGAGCTCCACTTAACTTGTAGTTTTGTTTGTGCACTTTGCCATGCCATGCATATTTAAACCGGACATGCATCATACTTGGATGTGCATCGTATGCCATGTTTATTCTTGTGTGTTTACCGTGTGTTTGTTTCTTTCCGGTTGCTTCTCTTGTTAGCTTCGGTTTCGTTCCGGAGTTGTGAGGATTCGCTCGACTGTGTTGCTCCGTCTACTTCTTGGATCCGTTCTTCTCCCTTGTGGAATCCCAGGCAAGATGATCACACCCTTGGATACCTTTACTACCATTGCCATGCTTAGTTGTCTCGATGCTATCGTTACATGTCGCGATACCCATCTTTTATGTCAGCCTCTCCTTGTTGCCATGAAACCTCTAACCTTGAAACCTTCCTAGCAAAACCACTGTTTGGCTATGTTACCGCTTGCTCAGCCCCTCTTATAGCATTGTTAGTTGCAGGTGAAGATGAAGTTCGTTCCAAGAGGGAACTTGTTGTTGGTTATATCACAATATCTATAATTATTATTAACACACCTATATACTGGGCATGGGTGGAAGGCTTGGCCTTTTGCTCGGTGTTTTGTTCCACTCATGCCACCTTAGGCGCCGATAAACCGGCATTATGTTCCTTGATTTTGCGTTCCTTACACGATGGGTGAAATGGGGACCCCTTGACAGTTCGACTTTGAATAAAACTCCTCCAGCAAGGCCCAACATTGGTTTTATTTGCCTCATAATAATAACTTAATTAATTAATTAATTTGCATAAGGGGGACGCTCCTTGGAGATTCTTATTTCTACATAGCAGGGGGGCCAGTGCTGATGGTGTTGGTCCCAAACTAGAGTCACTTGCGGATACTACCTAGTTCGCTGGGGTCTTCGGTATCTGTACGTAGCGCTCATCCGGACGTGGCCTGAGACGAGATGCGCGCGGCTACCATCAGGGTGTCGGCACGCCGGGAGGTCTTGCTGGACTTGTTTTACCATTGTCGAAATGTCTTGTGCTACCGGGATGCCGAGCCTGATCGGTTTTCCCTAAGATAAGGAGTGATGATATTATATTTATCACTTCAGCTAATCGTGAGAGCTTGTGATGGGCTAAGTTGGAACACCCCTGCAGGGTTATGATCTTTCGAAAGCCGTGCCCGCGGTTATGTGGCAGATTGGAATTTGTTAATGTCCGGTTGTAGAAAACTTGACAGAGGATCCGAAGTAAAACACACAACTGTGTGAGTAACCGTGACTGTCTCTTTTCACTTTGAGAAGAGAACACGGTGGGGTTATGTTTGACCGTATGTAGTTAGGATCTTTAGCGATCACCTCCTTTGCGACCGTTGCGTAGCTTCTCATCTTATTCTGGTACTCGTAAGTTAGCCACCATATATATGCTTAGCCACTGCTGCAACCTCACCACTTTACCTCTTCCTACCCACAAAGCTTTGCTAGTCTTGTTATCCATGGTTATGGGATTGCTGAGTCCTCGTGGCTCACAGATACTACAACACCAGATGCAGGTTCAGCCGAGTATGAAGCAGAAGCTGGTTCAAGTTCTTCACCAGGAGCTCGATGAAGAGTTTGTCCGTGTGCTTGTGACGTGCTCGACGATCAGTAGTGGTTTCTACTAGGATTCGATCCTGACCTGTGGCTTTATGTTGTTTTGGTATCTTTCTTTTGGATCTTCACCCGTAGTCGGGTTGTGATGTTTTAATGATGTATTGCTTATGTATTGTATTGTGTGAAGTGGCGAGTGTAAGCCAACTATCTCCTTTTGCATTTTAATCCCTCTTTTACATGAGTCGTGCAAAGATACCAAACTTGAGATCATTCTAGGATGGGCTTATACCTTTAAGTCGTGCCTCGACACGTAGGAGGTATAGTCCCATCCTGGGCATTACAGTATTGCTATAGGTCACGGGAGTTGCATGGGTGTTTCTTGGTGTTCTTTTTCTTCCCTGTGAACTTCTGATACGTCCAAAACGTATCTATAATTTCTGCTTGCTCCATGCCTCTTTTGGGTGATATTGCTATGATATTTATACACTTCCATACACTTTTGATCATATTTGGACTAACCTATTAACTCAGTGCACCCCAGTGCCAGTTTCTATTTTCGGCTGTTTTTGTATTTCAGGTTTTCACGTTACGAGAACTGCTAGGAAAAATCCAGAAAAATTATATAAAAAATCAGCGTTCCAGAACCTACCGTGCGCCCGAAGGACAGACGGGGGGGCCACCAGGGCTCCAGGCGCCCTGGCGGCGCCCCCCCCTGGGCCGCGCCGGGGGGGCGCCTGGGCCCCCCGAGGCTCCTCCGATGCCCCCCTTTGGCATATATTTAAAGCGTCTCCCGAAACCCTCGAAACAGGAACTCTTTTCGCGATCCCATCTCTGTTCCGCCGCCGCCGCCGCTTCCAAGATCGGGAGCACCAGGAGAACTCTTCCCGGCACCCTGCCGGAGGGGAGGATCACCACCGGGAGCTTCTCCACCACCATGGACGCCTCCCGGATGAGTCGTGAGTAGTCTCCCTTGGACCATGAGTCCATGACCAGTAGCTATGTGATGTTCTCCTCCCGTTCTTGTGCTTCACTAATTAGTCCTCGTGAGCTGCCCTACATGATCGAGACACATATGTAATCCTTATGTTGTTGCTATGATGAGTTTGCTGGGATCCGTTGGATTATGAGATTATGTTCAGATTGTGTTTGAGTAATATATTTGATTCACCTCTTTTATGTTTATGTTCGTAAGTAATTCTTGCATGTTCTCCGTTGTTATTTATTGCTTTGGCCAAGTAATAGGTAGTGACTCCAAGAGGGAACGTTATGCTTGATTGTGGGTTCATGCCCCTCGATGACTAGTTTGAGTGACAGAAACATGAGTCTAGGGGATGTGCTGTTGCCACAAGGGGGAAAACAACGGTGCTTGTGCCCGCGGGTGCAAGGATTGTTTACTTTACGCAAAGTTCTTTTAATGCAGTTGTCTGTTGCTTTGAGTTTACACTATGGGTGGGGCTCGCAACTTAATACCAGCGAGATGTTCTGGATAGATATCTCAAGGTGGATGATTAGTAGTAGATATTGATGGATTTCGGTCTACTTACTTTGGCGTACCGCCCATGCTTTGAACCTCAACCTTTCTTGCAATGTAGTCAGCATTGGTTTGCGCACATGGTCCTGTCAATTGCCCAGCTGTAATTCGTTTACGACATATAGCTGTTTTATCGTCTTTTGGGAGAGAGACATCACTAGTGAACATCATGAGACTCCGGTCCATATTACCATCATTGATCACATCCGCTATTTACTTTTCCGCTATTTACTTACTATTGCAATTATACCTATCACTATTATCACTTGCGTTTGATCCTTTGTAAACTACAAGGCCGGAGGGATTGACAACCTCTCTGTACTCGTTGGGAGCAAAGTTATTTGTACCTGTGTGCAGGTCCACGTTGATTGCTAATATCCAGCGCCGTTAGCAGTTGACACCTTCTTGTTGAAACTGGGAGTCTCTAGGAAATCGATCCTTGGTAATACCAAGGGAAAACTTCTGCTACACTGCATCTCAAACCTTCCACTTGGGGTAACCAACGAGGGGTGAGAAGCCACCTAGCAAAGCAATTTCTGGCGCCGTTGCCGGGGACTCCACTCTTCAGGATAGGGGAGTTGCACGCTATCTTTTACCTTTGCTTTTAGTCTTGTTAGTTTACCTTTCAGTTTTGCTTTAGTATCTTTTATCGAAAATCACAAAAATAGTTATCTTGCTTGCTTGCTACAGTGGGTTCCACCGAGAACACCAAATTGTGTGACTTCACTAGTCACAACAACGATGACTTTATCAGCACACCTATCACTACACCTGCCACTTCAGCACCTTCATATGAAATTAAACCTGCTTTACTGAATCTAGTTAAGAAAGATCAATTCTCCGGTGCTGGAGATGATGCTGCTTTACACTTGAACAACTTTGTTGAACTTTGTGATATGCAAAAGTACCGAGAAGTAGATGGTAATATTGTTAAGCTTAAGCTTTTTCCTTTCTCCTTGAGAGGAGGAGCTAAAATTTGGTTTCAGTCTTTGCCTAGAAATAGCATAGATTCATGGGACAAGTGCAAAGATGCTTTTATTGGAAAATACTATCCACCTGCCAAAATTATCCAACTGAGAAGTAACATAATGAATTTTAAATAATTGGATAATGAACACGTTGCCCAAGCTTGGGAACGTATGAAATCTCTTATCAAGAACTGCCCTACTCACGGTTTGACTACTTTGATGGTTATCCAAACTTTTTATGCAGGCTTGAACTTTACCTCGTGGAACTTGTTAGATTCGGCCGCGGGAGGAACCTTTATGTCAACTACACTTGGTGCTGCCACAAAACTTCTCGATGAGATGATGACCAACTATTCCCAATGGCGCACGAAACGCGCTCCAACAGGTAGGAAGGTAAACTCTGTCGAGGAGATTTCCTCCTTAAATGAAAAAGCTGACTTGATCATGTCCCTACTTTCCAAGCAATCTTCTATTGATCCTAGTTATGATCCTTTAGATTCTGTGATTGCTCATGCTTATAGGAGTAACTTTGGTAGCAATCCTAGACCGTTCCCCTCTAATTCCTTGGGGAACAACAATGCTTATCCTATCACCAAGAACTACACCCAAAAAGATAGAGACTTGCCTGACTATGAGAAACTTCTAGAAATAGAGAAGGCCACTAAGAATTACATGCACACCCAATATGGACAAAACAAAACCTTCTCGAGGCAATTAAATGAGCATACTGCTATCTTGCAAAACATTAGTAGACAATTAGAGAGCATAAATATTGAGATTTCTAACCTCCAGACTAGGCTCACTATCACTGAGACCCAAGTTTCCAACATGTCCCACACACAAGCCACTTTGATAAACCAAATGGCAGCTAAATCCGAAGTGGTTGCACCCCTAAGAGAGGAAGAGGATAGAATTAAGAGCCTTCCTACCCACCACACTGTTGCTACTATCCAAGTTGTTGAGGATATCCAAACTCTTAGCACCCAATGTACTCCTGGTCCCATTGGACCTATTAATGGTGATGCTACTACCAAACAAGTGAACCTAAAGGACACCACTACCACTTTACTTGATGCTAGTGACCTTGATTTTGATAATTGCACTCTTACCAAAGTTATTGATTTCCTTCACAAGATGTCTAGAGACCCCCGCACTAGCACGCTTAACCTTGCCTTCACAGAGCATATCACTAATGCTCTCATCAAAGCTAGGGAGGAGAAACTTAGAGTAGAAGCCTCCATACCTAGAAAGCTAGAAGATGGTTGGGATCCTATGATAAAAATTAAATTGAATGACTTCTCTTGCTATGCATTATGTGATGTTGGAGCTAGTACCTCTGTTATGCCCAAAAGAATATATGAGATGCTTAAATTGAAACCTTATGATTCTTGTTCTTTTGGTGTTCGTCTCGTTGATCCTTCCATAAAGAAACCTTTGGGGGGGATCGACGATGTTCTTATCGTTGTCAATGATAATTATGTTCTCGTTGATTTTACTATTAAGGATATTGAATGTGATCCTTCTTGTCCAATTATTTTGGGATGTCCCTTTTTACGCATGATACATCCAAAACGTATCTATAATTTCTGCTTGCTCCATGCCACTTTTGGGTGATATTGCTATGATATTCATACACTTCCATACACTTTTGATCATATTTGGACTAACTTACTAATCCAGTGCACCCCAGTGCCAGTTTCTGTTTTCGGCTGTTTTTGTATTTCAGGTTTTCACATTACGAGAACTGCCAGGAAAAATCCAGAAAAAATATATAAAAAATCAGCGTTCCAGAAGCTACCGTGCGGCCAAAGTACAGCCGGGGGGGACCCACAGGGGCTCCAGGCGCCCTGTGGGCGCGCCCCCCCTGGGCCGCGCCGGGGGAGCGCCTGGGCCCCCCGAGGCACCTCCGATGCCCCCCTTTGGCATATATTTAAAGCGTGTCGAGGAAACCCTGATTCCGAACCCCTTTTCTCCAGACGCGATTCCGATCTCCGCCACCATCTCCATCAAGCTTCGGGGGACCAGAATTCCTGCACCGGCACCCTGCCGGGACGGGGAAGTGCCCCCGGATTCATCTCCATCGACGTTGCTTCCTCCCTCCATGATGCGGGAGTAGTTCCTCCTCGGGGCTGAGGTTCTTACCAGTAGCTATGTGGTCAACTCTCTCTCCCATGATGTGATCTTCGTTGTGATCATAGGCTATGTTAATCTAGGGTGTTTCCTCTTCCTCTATGTATTGGATTGATGTACTCACTTGTCTTTATCTAGTATAATCCCCGAGACCAAGGTGACAGCGGTCTATTGGACATGGATTAGAACAATATTTTCATGAGTGATTTCCTTTCTTGTGTGTTGATTGAAGATTGAGAGTCTCTTGGTGCTTGTCTTTGACTATCCTTTAGATATGTTATGGTGATTGTGGGACTCTCTTTGGATGGCCGCGGTGACATTGGGAAATCCTTAGATCGAGAACTACAAACTTTGAGGTATGCTTTTGTAGCCCTATATAATTCTCGTCCTCTCTTGACCACGAAGGAATGATCTCCGAGTGTGTCCCCTTTGCATGTTTTATGGGAAATATCATGTGATTCGATTATGTTAATGTTGTTGGGAGTTGCCACTAGTGAAAGTATGAACCTTAGGCCTTGTTTCCACCATTGCAATACTGTTTGTGCTCATGTTTACTACTTGTTTGCTTGCTGCACTTTTTATTACATATTTGTATTACCTTGTTTTGCCATCCATATCACTTGCCATTTAACATCTCTTCGCCGAACTAGTGCACCTATACATCTGACAAGTGTATTAGGTGTGTTGGGGACACAAGAGACTTCTTGTATCTTAGTTGTAGGGTTGCTTGAGAGAGACCATCTTCAACCTCTACTTCCCTGAGTTCGATAAACCTTAGGTCATCCACTTGAGGGAAATTGCTACTGTCCTACAAACCTCTGCGCTTGGAGGCCCAACATAGTCTACAAGAGTAGAAGCGTGCGTAGACATCAAGCTATTTCTGGCGCCGTTGCTCGGGAGGTGAGCGCTTGAAGGTATATCTTTAGATCTTGCAATTAAATCTTTTTGTTTCTTGTTTTTTTTATTATTTCACTAGTTATGCTTATGGAAAACCTTGTTATTGGATCGTTGCTTGCGGGAGGACACCCCACACCTATGGTGGTTGCTCCTCCTCCTACTGAAATTGTGCCCTATAAAATACCGGCTGGTATTATCAATTATGTTTTGGCTAATCGTTATGCAGGAGACACACGTCCCGGTGAACACTTGCTATATCTGTCACAACTATGTTCATTATTTAAGCTTGCAGGTGTATCGAGGGAGTTTGTCATGAGGAAATTATTTGCCTTGTCACTGAAAGGAAAAGCATTGGAATGGTATAGGCTACTAAATGACTCTCACCTGCTAGAGTGGGAAGAGATCCAGTCTCTCTTTCACTCCAAGTTTTATCCTCTTCATGAAGTCCATGAGAATAGGAATTATGTTTATAATTTTTATCCTCATGACGGAGAGAGCATAGCTCAAGCTTGGGGGAGACTGAAAACGTTAACACTAAAATGTCCTAACCATGGGCTCCCCAAAGATATTATTATTACTAACTTCTATGCGAGGCTCTCTCGACAGGATAAAGATTTACTCGATGCTTCCTCTATGGGTTCTTTCACAAACAAAAAGATTGATGCTAAATGGGAACTCCTTGAAAGAATTCAACGCAACACTGAAGATTGGGAGATCGACAAAGGTAAAGAGTCACGTATAATTTATGAGTATGATTGCATTAAGTCCTTTGTTGAAACTACAAGTTTTAATAAGTTTAGTGCTAAGTTTGGGCTTGATTCTCAACTCCTTGTTGATTTCCTCAAATCTTTTGCTTCACATCTTAATATGCCTCAGGAGGATTGGATCAAGTATCATAAACCTTTTAAAGAGACTTGCAAAGAAAATGAAATTGTTCATGATGATTGCAACATGCATGATCCAATTCCTAAAAATGAGTTTTATATAAGCATGTTAATTTTTGTGGAGTGGATATACCTTGTGAAAGGCCTATGATTGAAGAAGAGAAGTATTGTAAGCAACATAAGCATGAAAGAACAATCACTTGGGTCAAAGATTTAAATGAAATTGCTAGAGAATTGTGTGACCTTTATCCTTTTACTTGTGAACTTTGCCGTACAGAGGGTCACTTTAATTTTCAATGCATGAACTTTCAAAACATAACTGTTAACCGGTTGTGTGATGACATGATCATCTCTGATCTTTATGATGAGCTTATGTTATTTTTGATGTGTGAAGAGTTATCAGAAAAGACTTCTTGGCTGGATGATAATGCCATAGGAATAAAAAACACTTTGCAAAATTGCCATCTCTATTGTGTTGTTAATTGCCATGAAAATGATTACATAAGTAAGATTAGAAAGGAGGGAACTTTACCAAAGTATAAAAATGTCTCTTATATTTCTGCTAATAAAAAGGAGAGTTTCTCCCAAGTTTCCCCTATTGTTTCTAATGATAAACCAGGATATGTGGAGAAGCTTCATCTCCAACCACCCCCTCCTAAGGTGAAGAAGAAAAAGAAGAGGAGGAGGAGGAGGAGCAAGAAGGAAGAAGAATGGGCATCAACCTGGCCTGAGCATATTCCTCCTATCAACTTTTATCATAACTGTTGTAAGTTTAAAGAAGAAGGTGAAGTTTATTGCCTTAATTATCATCTTGATGATACGTTTGTAGGTACTATTGAAGATGATTTTGATTATGATATGCATGTTACTTATTGTGATTGGGAAAATGATGATAATGCTACTTATGATCTTGAAAATCTTTTTGTTACCAACTCTGAAAGTGAAGATATGGGAAGCTCTAAGCTTGGGGATGATAGGATTGCAAATCCTATCCCCACTAGTGATGTGATAATTGATAATTCTCTTGCTAGTAAGAATAAAGATAACATGTTTACAAATATAGTTGCTAGCAAAGATAATGCTCTTCTCTACCATGATGATGTTATAACTCCAATCTATAGTGATTATAAAGGTACCTATGACATAAGGAGAAATTATCCTTATGAAACTTGTCATAATCATGAAGGGAATTACTCCCTTGTTGAACACCACCCTCCTGATATACAACTAATCTATAGTGTTCAAGTTGTTTATGATAGTCCTACTCCCACTATTACCAATGAGAAAAATTATGCTTATGTGGGGAGTGAGAGTACCTTTTTGCATGTGGATCATGGTAACAATGCTTTATGTGATGCTTATATTGTTGAGTTCATCCATGATGCCACTGAAATTTATAATGAGAGAGGGAGGCTTGGTTCTAAATATCTTAATAATAAGAAGTTCCCTCTCTTTATGTTGAAGGTTTTGAAGCTGCACTTGTTTTGTCTTCCTATGCTTATTGCTTTGTGCTTCAATGAATTATTCTATTGCAATATTCCTATGCATAGGAAGCATGTTAGGCTTAAATGTGTTTAGTATTTGCTTCTTGATGCTCTCTTTTGTTCTTCAATTCTTATTCCTACAAGAGAATCATTAAAGTCCTATGCCTAGCTTAAAGGCATAAAAGAAAGCGCTTTTGGGAGGCAGCACACATGAATAAATTTTTTGCTTTTATTGTGTCTTGATGTTGTTTACTGCTGTAGCATCATCATTGTATCGTTGTTTTTCATATTTGTGCCAAGTATAGCCTCCGATTGCTAGAAAGTTCAAAAGTTGTGAGGTGCTGTCCAGGAAACAGATTATGTCCTTGGATAGAAATAATTCGTATAAAATCACCAGATCATCTTTTCGGTCTGAATTTTTTCGACAGAGTTCTCTATATAATTGTCTTTCGTGCGTCAGTTCTGAGTTTTTTGATTTGAGTTGCAGAAGTATCCCGAACAGATCAATTACTGCCTGCTGTTCTGTTTTTCACAGATTCTGTCCCGTTTTGCCTTACCTTCACTTTGCAAATTAAGAACTTGCTTTTTCTTTGCAAAAACCTTTTGGCAATCTTGAGAAACAGTAGAACTTCAAGAATATCCTTATTTCCAGCAAGGTATAATTATTTTATTAAGGGTACTAACCCCGCTAATCAGATTATGATGAGTTATGTATGAAGGGAGTTTTCAAGCGTGCGAGGGAAGATGATACAAAGATTCAGGAGTGTCAAGCGCTCAAGCTTGGGGATGCCCCCGTGCACCCCCAAGAAATATTCAAGGAGACTCAAGAGTCTAAGCTTGGGGATGCCCCCGTGCATCCCCTTCTCCATCAACACTATTAGTTCGTCTTTCGTTTCGCTATATTTTTATCACTTCATGTGTTATGTGCTATGCTTGGAGCGTCTTGCTTTTAGTTTTCTTTTTAGTTTTTCATAACGAGTCGGAACTCAGCATTCCTTTATGTGGGAGAGAAACACGCTTCACCTCTACCTAGAACATAACATAGAATTTTCATGTCTATCTATGCTGTGTGTGTTCTTTGTCTTTTAATAGCTACTATCGTGCTCTGCTCTTAGTATTCATGCTTATCTTTTCAAGAGATTTTATTTAGTTGGTTGCTTGAACCCTCTTTAATTACCATGCTCACCTTATTAAGAGAGTTTGCTTCCGTTGCATTGGTTAATGTGTCTATGATAAAGATGCTACTTTCATGATGGTGCTTAGTAGTTCAGGTTTTCTTATGGTTAATCTCAAATAGCTGGGGGGTTCCCAATGTGTTATTGGAGCACCAACTTGGTTTGTTTGCCTATGATATGGTATGGTTTAGTAATATCTTCCTTCGAGAATTTATTTTGATTGACTTGGCGTATGCTCACGCATATTCAAGACTGTAAAGAAAGTCTGTCAAGCCTTGATGATCTTTTGTTTCTAAGTAGCGATATAACTACCATGCCCGATTCAATATTGCTTTGTCGCTCTGCATGATTATGACCGTCATTGCTCTCTTAGTTGGTCGCTCCCAGTCTTTTGCTAACCTCCACCTGCACTAAGCAAACTAACCATGCAATACATAGCTCATGGGAAAGTAGCCTAAAAACTATTGTGGTAAAGAATATGTTGCTTATGTATCTTATTTCTTATAAGTTGCTTGCTGAGCGGTAACCATGTTTCTGGGGACGCCATCAACTGTCACACTTTTGTTGAATATCATGTGAGTTGCTATGCATGTTCGTCTTGTCTGAAGTAAGGGTGATTTACCGTGGGTTGAATAACTATGCATATTGTTAGAAAAGAACATTGGGCCGCCAACCAAAGCCATGCATCATGGTGGAAGTTTTAGCTTGGACCTTAATCCTCAATCTCTTATGAGAATATGCTTATGCATTAAAGGGGAGTCCATCATCTATTTTCTATGTTGTCCCGGTATGGATGTCCTCAAGTTGAGATCTATCAAAAACGAGAAATCAAATGCGATCTATCTCCTTGGACCTTTGTACAGGTGGCATAGAGGTACCCCTTTGTGACACTTGGTTAAAACATATGTAATGCAATGATAACCCATGGGGATCCGAGCTAATTAGGACAAGGAGCGAGCACTATTAGTATTCGATGCATGAGGCTTGCAACTTATAGGATGTTTTATGCATGACACATATGAAGTACTACTACCGTTGACACAATTGCTTCCATGTTTTCAAAATAAAAAGCTTTAGCACTTAACCTTTCTTTTACCTTTATGATGAAGCACCAACTACTGAGAGCATGATTGTCATTCTGAGTGAAATGTGCATTGTCCCAAAGTAGCATTGTCTTTTGCATGATTGTGATATCATTTATTCTGAAATGATTGTATCTAGTCATCACTTAAACCTTGAAGGTGCCCCTGCATTTATGTTTTGCATCACTAAAGGGGGCAAGCTAGATATCACTTTATCATATTTGCACATCATGTTCATTGCAAATCTTTTTGATGTTTCAGTTTCATGTTGTAAAACTTTCAGTCATTTGTGATTTTCTCATGAGGCAACTTAATTACTTTAGAATCATTGTCTCAGTAAGCTTTTGTCATATGACTATGAAAAAGTCCTATATGGTTAATAGCATGTCACCACAGAAATTATTCTTGTTATCATTTACCTACTCGAGGACGAGCAGGAATTAAGCTTGGGGAT
This sequence comes from Secale cereale, assembly GCA_902687465.1. Classification (NCBI taxonomy): domain Eukaryota; kingdom Viridiplantae; phylum Streptophyta; class Magnoliopsida; order Poales; family Poaceae; genus Secale; species Secale cereale. Next base: position 621,342,491 of record LR738714.1, read on the forward strand.
GTTGATATGTCCAAAACGTATCTATAATTTCTGCTTGCTCCATGCCACTTTTGGGTGATATTGCTATGATATTCATACACTTCCAAACACTTTTGATCATATTTGGACTAACTTACTAATCCAGTGCACCCCAGTGCCAGTTTCTGTTTTTGGCTGTTTTTGTATTTCAGGTTTTCACATTACGAGAACTGCCAAGAAAAATCCAGAAAAAATATATAAAAAATCAGCGTTCCAGAAGCTACCGTGCGGCCAAAGTACAGCCGGGGGGGACCCACAGGGGCTCTAGGCGCCCTGTGGGCGCGCCCCCCCTGGGCCGCGCCGGGGGGGCGCCTGGGCCCCCCGAGGCACCTCCGATGCCCCCCTTTGGCATATATTTAAAGCGTGTCGAGGAAACCCTGATTCCGAACCCCTTTTCTCCAGACGCGATTCCGATCTCCGTCGCCATCTCCATCAAGCTTCGGGGGACCAGAATTCCTGCGCCGGCACCCTGCCGGGACGGGGAAGTGCCCCCGGATTCATCTCCATCGACGTTGCTTCCTCCCTCCATGATGCGGGAGTAGTTCCTCCTCGGGGCTGAGGTTCTTACCAGTAGCTATGTGGTCAACTCTCTCTCCCATGATGTGATCTTCGTTGTGATCATAGGCTATGTTAATCTAGGGTGTTTCCTCTTCCTCTATGTATTGGATTGATGTACTCACTTGTCTTTATCTAGTATAATCCCCGAGACCAAGGTGACAGCGGTCTATTGGACATGGATTAGAACAATATTTTCATGAGTGATTTCCTTTCTTGTGTGTTGATTGAAGATTGAGAGTCTCTTGGTGCTTGTCTTTGACTATCCTTTAGATATGTTATGGTGATTGTGGGACTCTCTTTGGATGGCCGCGGTGACATTGGGAAATCCTTAGATCGAGAACTACGAACTTTGAGGTGTGCTTTTGTAGCCCTACATAATTCTCGTCCTCCCTTGACCACGAAGGAATGATCTCCGAGTGTGTCCCCTCTGCATGTTTTATGGGAAATATCATGTGATTCGATTATGTTAATGTTGTTGGGAGTTGCCACTAGTGAAAGTATGAACCTTAGGCCTTGTTTCCACCATTGCAATACCGTTTGTGCTCACGTTTACTACTTGTTTGCGTGCTGCACTTTTTATTACATATTTGTATTACCTTGTTTTGCCATCCATATCACTTGCCATTTAACATCTCTTCGCCGAACTAGTGCACCTATACATCTGACAAGTGTATTAGGTGTGTTGGGGACACAAGAGACTTCTTGTATCTTAGTTCCAGGGTTGCTTGAGAGAGACCATCTTCAACCTCTACTTCCCTGAGTTCGATAAACCTTAGGTCATCCACTTGAGGGAAATTGCTACTGTCCTACAAACCTCTGCGTTTGGAGGCCCAACATAGTCTACAAGAGTAGAAGCGTGCGTAGACATCAACGCACCGTTGGTGCTATCATTGAAATGAAAGAGGGTAATATAAAATTTCAGTTTCCTCTCAAGAAAGGGATGGAACACTTCCCTCGAAAAAAGATCAAGTTACCTTTTGAGTCCGTTGTACGGGCTAGCTATTCTTTTACTCTTGATAAAACTTGATCTCTATGCATTATGCCTAGCTTAAAGGCATAAAAGAAAGCGCTTTTGGGAGGCAGTAGAATGAATAAATTTATTTTGCTTTTGTTGTGTCTTCATGTTGTTTACTACTGTGGCATCATCATTGTATCTTTACTTTTCAATTTTGTGCCAAGTATAGCCTCTGATTGCTAGAAAGTTCAAAAGTTGTGAGGTGCTGTCCAGGAAACAGATTCTGTCCTTGGATAGAAAAATTTGTATAAAATCACCAGATCATCTTTTTGGTCTGAATTATTTCGACAGCGTTCTCTATATAATTGTCTTTCGTGCGTCTGTTCTGAGTTTTTTTATTTGAGTTGCAGAAGTGCCCCGAACAAATCAATTACTACCTGTTGTTCTGTTTTTCACAGATTCTGTCCTGTTTTGCCTTTCCTTCATTTTGCAAACCTAGAGCTTGCTTTTTCTTTGCAAAAACCTTTTGGAAATCTTGAGAAACAGTATACCTTCAAGAATATCTTTATTTCCAGCAAGGTATAATTATTTTATTATGGGTACTAACCTCGCTAATCAGATTATGATGAGTTATGTATGAAGGGAGTTTTCAAGTGTGCGAGGAAAGATGATAAAAAGGTTCAGGAGCGTCAAGCGCTCAAGCTTGGGGATGCCCCCATGCACCCCAAGAAATATTCAAGGAGACTCAAGCGTCTAAGCTTGGGGATGCCCCCGTGCATCCCCTTCTTCATCAACATTATCAGTTCGTCTTTCGTTCCACTATATTTTAATCACTTCATGTGTTATGTGCTATGCTTGGAGCATCTTGCTTTTAGTTTCCTTTCTAGTTTTTCATAACGAGTCGAAACTCAGCGTTCTTTACGTGGGAGAGAAACACGCTCCACTTCTACCTAGAACATAACATAGAATTTTCATGTCTATCTTTGCTGTGTGTTCTTTGTCTTTTAATAGCTACTATCATGCTCTGCTCTTAGTATTCATGCTTATCTTTTTAAAGAGCTTCTGTTTAGTTGGTTGCTTGAACTCTCTTTAATTATCATGCTTATCTTATTAAGAGAGTTTGCTTCCGTTGCATTGGTTGATATGTCTATGATAAAGATGTTACGTGCATAATGGCGCTTAGTAGTTCAGGTTTTCTTATGGTTAGTCTCAAATAGCTGGGGGATTCCCAATGTGTTATTGGAGTACCAACATGATTTGTTTGCCAATGATGTGGTATGGTTTAGTAATATCTTCCCTCAAGAATTTATTTTGATTGACTTGGCATATGCTCACGCATATTTAAGACTATAAAGAAAGTCTGTCAAGCCTTGATGATCTTTTATTTCTGAGTAGCGATATAACTTCCATGCATGATTCAATGTTGCTTTGTCGCTCTGCATGATTATGACCGTCATTGCTCTCTTAGTTGGTCGCTCCCAGTCTTTTGCTAACCTCCACATGTACTAAGCGGACTGACTGCTTGTGCATCCACATCCTTTTAAACCAGTTATGCCAGATGAGTCCTCCATACCTAACTATATGTGGTATTTCACCGCCACTCCAAGTAAATTTACATGTGCTACCTTTAAAACCTTCAGTTGCAATACATAGCTCATGGGAAAGTAGCTTAAAAACTATTGTGGTAAAGAATATGTTGCTTATGTATCTTATTTTCTTATAAGTTGCTTGCTGAGCAGTAACCATGTTTCTGGGGACGCCATCAACTGTTACACTTTTGTTGAATATCATGTGAGTTGCTATGCATGTTCGTCTTGTCTAAAGTAAGGGTGATTTGCCATGGGTTGAATGGTTTGAGTATGCATATTGTTAGAGAAGAACATTGGGCCGCCAACCAAAGCCATGTATCATGGTGGAAGTTTTAGCTTGGACATTAATCCTCAATCTCTTATGAGAATATGCTTAAGCATTAAAGAGGAGTCCATTATCTATTTTCTATGTTGTCCCGGTATGGATGTCCTCAAGTTGAGATCTATCAAAAACGAGAAATCAAATGCGATCTATCTCCTTGGACCTTTGTACAGGTGACATAGAGGTACCCCTTTGTGACACTTGGTTGAAACATATGTAATGCAATGACAATCCATGGAAATCCGAGCTAATTAGGACAAGGTGCGAGCACTATTGGTATTCGATGCATGAGGCTTGCAACTTATAGGATGTCTTATGCATAGCACATATGAAGTACTACTACCGTTGACAAAATTGTTTCTATGTTTTCAAAATAAAAAGCTCTAGCACATGAGTAATCCCTGCTTCCCTCTGCGAAGGGCCATTCTTTTACTTTTATGTTGAGTCTCCACCTTCTTTTAAAAGCACCAACTACTGAGAGCATGATTGTCATTCTGAGTGTAATGTGCATTGTCCCAAAGTAGCATTGTCTTTTGCATAATTGTGATATCGTTTATTCTGAAATCATTGTATCTAGTCATCACTTAAACCTTGAAGGTTCCCCTGCATTTTTGCTTCACTAAAGGGGGCAAGCTAGATATCACTTTATCATATTTGCACATCATGTTCATTGCAAATCTATTTGATGTTTCAGTATCATATTGTAAAACTTTCAGTTCTTTGTGATTTTCTCATGAGGCAACTTAATTACTACAGATTCATTGTCTCAGTAAGCTTTTGTCATATGACTATGAAAAAGTCCTATATGGTTAATAGCATGTCACCACAGAAATTATTCTTGTTATCATTTACCTACTCGAGGACGAGCAGGAATTAAGCTTGGGGATGTTGATACGTCCAAAACGTATCTATAATTTCTGCTTGCTCCATGCCTCTTTTGGGTGATATTGCTATGATATTTATACACTTCCATACACTTTTGATCATATTTGGACTAACCTATTAACTCAGTGCACCCCAGTGCCAGTTTCTGTTTTCGGCAATTTTTGTATTTCAGGTTTTCACGTTACGAGAACTGTCAGGAAAAATCCAGAAAAATTATATAAAAAATCAGCGTTCCAGAACCTACCGTGCGCCCGAAGGACAGCCGGGGGGGGGGCACCAGGGCTCCAGGCGCCCTGGCGGAGCGCCCCCCTGGGCCGCGCCGGGGGGGCGCCTGGGCCCCCCGAGGCTCCTCCGATGCCCCCCTTTCGCATATATTTAAAGCGTCTCCCGAAACCCTCGAAACAGGAACTCTTTTCGCGATCCCATCTCTGTTCTGCCGCCGCCGCCGCTTCCAAGATCGGGAGCACCAGGAGAACTCTTCCCGGCACCCTGCCGGAGGGGAGGATCACCACCGGGAGCTTCTCCACCACCATGGACGCCTCCCGGATGAGTCGTGAGTAGTCTCCCTTGGACCATGAGTCCATGACCAGTAGCTATGTGATGTTCTCCTCCCGTTATTGTGCTTCACTAATTAGTCCTCGTGAGCTGCCCTACATGATCGAGGCACATATGTAATCCTTATGCTGTTGCTATGATGAGTTTGCTGGGATCCGATGGATTATGAGATTATGTTCAGATTGTGTTTGAGTAATATATTTGATTCACCTCTTTTATGTTTATGTTCGTAAGTAATTTTTGCATGTTCTCCATTGTTATTTATTGCTTTGGCCAAGTAATAGGTAGTGACTCCAAGAGGGAACGTTATGCTTGATTGTGGGTTCATGCCCCTCGATGACTAGTTTGAGTGACAGAAACATGAGTCTAGGGGATGTGTTGTTGCCACAAGGGGGAAAACAACGGTGCTTGTGCCCGCGGGTGCAAGGATTGTTTACTTTACGCAAAGTTCTTTTAATGCAGTTGTCTGTTGCTTTGAGTTTACACTATGGGTGGGGCTCGCAACTTAATACCAGCGAGATGTTCTGGATAGATATCTCAAGGTGGATGATTAGTAGTAGATATTGATGGATTTCGGTCTACATACTTTGGCGTACCGCCCATGCTTTGAACCTCAACCTTTCTTGCAATGTAGTCAGCATTGGTTTGCGCACATGGTCCTGTCAATTGCCCAGCTGTAATTCGTTTACCTCATATAGTTGTTTTATCGTCTTTTGGGAGAGAGACATCACTAGTGAACATCATAAGACTCCGGTCCATATTACCATCATTGATCACATCCGCTATTTACTTTTCCGTTATTTACTTACTATTGCAATTATACCTATCACTATTATCACTTGCGTTTGATCCTTTGTAAACTACAAGGCCGGAGGGATTGACAACCTCTCTGTACTCGTTGGGAGCAAAGTTATTTGTATCTGTGTGCAGGTCCATGTTGATTGCTAATATCCGGCGCCGTTAGCAGTTGACACCTTCTTGTTGAAACTGAGAGTCTCTGGGAAATCGATCCTTGGTAATACCAAGGGAAAACTTCTGCTACATTGCATCTTAAACCCTCCACTTGGGGTAACCAACGAGGGGTGAGAAGCCACCTAGCAACTTCCGTAGCATGGTGTAAGACATGTTATCTAAGTTTTCTATGCTCTATCTTAGCTCTATGTATTTCGTTCCTGTGAACTTCAGTTGCATGGTGTAAGACATGTGCCCTTATCTTAGTTATCCATGCACACCCTTATCTTAGTTATCCATGCACTTACGTTTTTTTAAGCTCTATGCAATCATATGCTCTTTTGTATATTTGTTTTGTTTTTGGTCGCTGGTTGGTTTATAGAACCTAGGGGGAGCATAGATCCTAGTGTGAGCACTTTTGCATTCCAAAAGCAAACTCTATTAAGTGCTCACACTCAGGGGGAGCTCTACCTTCATTCTATAAACCCCCGTGATTGTCTCGTGGTTGTCATCATTCACCAAAAAGGGGGAGATTGTAAGGGCATCTCTTGCCTGAGGTTTTGGTGATGATGACAATCCTTGTGTGGACTAGTCATGTGTCAATATTACTCAGGTTGATAACAGGTGGCACAAGACGGTTAGGCCTTCCCTCTTTAAGGAAAAGATCGAAGACGGAGGTTCCGATGCCTTTTTGTTTCCTTTGGTCATAGGAAATCCGTACTATTAAGAGGGAACCCACATCGGAAGGTAATGGGTGAATCAAGTCACGTCCACAGATACTTTGCACCCACTATTTTGCCTCCGTTCGTGGAGAGAGAGGTCCCATTTCATTCCTCCTTTCTGTGTAGACTCATCCGCAACGGTAGTACCGCCCTAGTTGGCAGTTGTACCGGTGGCCGGTAGTTTCGATCAAACCACCGCCCCAAGTACCGCTCAGGGGTGATACCTTCTGTACTGGGTGCGGTGGTAGATCGGTGGTGGCCCGGAAGTACCGGTGTTCTTCTCGCAAGACCGGTACTACCGGTGTTCCGAGCGGTAGTACCGCTCTGACTGCCAGCACGCAGAAACTATCTGCCTGGCGGTAGTTCCGGCCCAACCACCGTCCCAACTACCGCCCCTGCTTGAAACCTTCTGGTTTCCAAGCGGTAGTTGACCGGAGGTGGGGCGGTAGTTCCGGTTTTCTTCGGAAGACCGGTACTACCGGGTGAGCCACCGGAAGTACCGCCTTAGTGGCAAGGACGCAGGTTTCCTCACTCACCGGTACTACCGGTTGGGCTAGCGGAACTACCGGTCCTATGTAAATCTGCACATAACGGTTGGATTGGTGGAGACCCTATTTAAGGAGCCCCTTCTCCCACCTACACCTTATCTCTTGCCTCTCTCTCTCCACCATTAATGCCATTGAAGCTTTCTTGCCCGATCTCTCTCCCTAGCCAACCAAACTTGTTGATTTGCTAGGGTTTGGAGGAGGAGACCTAGATCTACACTTCCACCAAAGGAAACTTGATTCCCCCATACTTTCTTGTGTGGATTTTGTTACTCTTGGGTGTTTGAGCACTCTAGAGGGAAGAGGTCACTTCGGAGCCACAATCCATTGTGGTGAAGCTCCGGGGTTTCGTTGGGAGCCTCCAATTAAGTTGTGGAGAGGGCCCCAACCTTGTTTGTAAAGGTCCGGTTGCCGCCTTCAAGGGCACCACTAGTGGATTCACGGCACCTCGCATTGTGTGAGGGCGTGAGGAGAATACGGTGGCCCTAGCGGCTTCTTGGGGAGCATTGTGCCTCCACACCGCTCCAACGGAGACGTACTTCCCCTCAAAGGGAAGGAACTTCGATATCACATCCTCGTCTTCACCGTCTCCACTTGTGGTTATTTCTTACCTTTACTTGTGCAAGCATTACTTGTTTTACTTCTATAGCTTCCTTGTGAAGTTGTTATCTTTACTTTCGGTTAGTTGTCATCTTAATAGCATATCTAGACAACTTACTTTGTCGCTTGATTTAAAGTGGTTAAGAAAAGCTAAAAATTGTTAGTTGCCTATTCACCCCCCCCCCCTCTAGTCAACCATATCGATCCTTTCACTACTTCTCGAGCTTGCGTTGTATTCCCTCGAAGAGGAAAGGGAGATGCAGCACAGTAGCGTAAGTATTTCCCTCAGTTTTTGAGAACCAAGGTATCAATCCAGTAGGAGACCACGCGCGAGTCCCTCGCACCTGCACAAACAAATAAGAACTTCGCAGCCAACACGATAAGGGGTTGTCAATCCCTTTACGGTCACTTACGGAAGTGAGATCTGATAGAGATGATAGTTTGATATTTTTGGTATTTTTGGTTATAAGAACAGAAAGTAAAAGCGGAAAAGTAAAATAAGTGTAGATTGATATGTTGAGAATAGAACCGGGGGCCATAGTGTTCTCTAGTGGCTTCTCTCATAATAGCGATATTCTACGGCGGATAAACAAATTACTGTCGAGCAATTGATAGAAAAGCGAATAATTATGAGACTATCTAGACATGATCATTATATATAGGCATCACGTCCGAGACAAGTAGACCGAAACGATTCTGCAACTATTACTCCACACATCGACCGCTATCCAACATGCATCTGGTGTATTGAGTTCATAAGAATAGAGTAACGCTTTAAGCAAGATGTCATGATGTAGAGGGATAAACTCAAGCAATATGATAAAAACCCCATCTTTTTATCCTCGATGGCAACAATACAATACGTGCCTTGCTGCCCCTACTGTCACTGGGAAAGGAGACCGCAAGATTGAACCCAAAGCCAAGCACTTCTCCCATTGCAAGAACTATAGCTCTAGTAGGCCAAACCAAACCAATAATTCAAAGAGACTTGCAAGGATATTATAATCATACATAAAGAGTTCAGAGAAGAACCAAATATTTCTCATAGATAATCTTGATCATAAACCCACAATTCATCGGATCTCGACAAACACACCGCAAAAGGAGATTACATCAAATAGATCTCCTCGAAGACCGAGGAGAACTTTGTATTGAGATCCAAAGAGAGAGAAGAAGCCATCTAGATACTAGCTATGGACCCGAAGGTCTGTGGTAAACTACTCATAACTCATGGTGAGGCGATGATGATGATGTAGAAGCACTCCGTGGAAGATCACCCCTCCGGCAGAGCTTCGGAACAGGCCCCAAGATGGGATTTCACGGGAACAGAAGGTTACAGCGGTGGAACTAGGGTTTTCTCTGTTGTCCTGATGGTTTCGGGGTACGTAGGCATATATAGGAGGAAGGAGGGCATCGGGGCCATACATGGGGCCCACGAGGCAGGGGGCGCGCCCCCACCCTCGTGGGCAGGGGCAGATCTAGGCCCCATGCCCCCAGGGCCCAGGCCCGGGGCGTGGCATTTTTTTAGCTATTACCTATGCATGTTTTTAAATGGGCCCGGGGCTTAGCCCAATACACATCCAGCCATCCAGGGCCCAGGCCAGGCAGTTGCTCCATCGCTCGCATCAGGACTAGCTCGCACGGCGCATCAGCCCACCGCTCGCCCCTGCTCGGCTGCTCCCTTCGTTCCCCAGACCTAGATCAACGCAGGAGCAGCCACGCAGGTAGCCGCCGCCGCCGCCGCCCGCCGGTGACTTCCCGCTCCGCGCTTCCCACCTGCTCCCCTGCAGCTCCGGCCTCCGGTGCTCGCCGACTCGCCGCCTCGACCTCTCCTGGCTCAAGGCTCACCTACTTCGCCGCTCTCACCTGCTCCCCTGCTGCTCCGGCCTCCGGTGCTCGCCGGTGACCCCCCTCCGCTCCGCGCTTGCCACCTGCTCCCCTGCGGCTCCGGCCTCCGGTGCTCGCCGACTCGCCGCCTCGACCTCTCCTGGCTCCAGGCTCACCTACTTCGCCGCTCTCACCTGCTCCCCTGCTGCTCCGGCCTCCGGTGCTCGCCGGCTCGCCTTCTCGGCCTCTACTGGCTCCAGGCGGCCACGCTGTCTTCCCTCAATCCCTCTGCTGACTGCTGCCCAGAATTGGTAATGGGGCTGTTTTCTGTTGATACAAATTTCAAAGATTAAACATTTTTTATCTGCAATCTGCTTATGAAGTTGGTTGCTGCTGCTGTCAAACATTCAATTTCACTTGAATTGTATTTGAATGTGAATGTTGCTGTTGCTAACTTGCTACAATTAAGCATTGAGTTTAAATTCGAAATTATTGATACAGTTGAGCCATATTTGAGGTAGCTATAGTTTGATGGAGGTTAAAATTTTCTCTCGCGAAAAAAAAAATTTGGGCCCGGGGCTTGCTTCATTCCTGGATCCGCCACTGCTCGTGGGCATCACGTAAACCCTACTCCGTGGTTCTCAAGTCTCTCGTGCGTGATTTTCTCCAAAAATATCTCTCCCGAAGGTTTCGTTCCGTTTTGACTCCGTTTAATATCCCTTTTCTGTAAAACCCTAACACAGACAAAAAACAGCAATCTGGACTGGGCCTTTGGGTTAGTAGTTTAGTCCCAAAAATAATATAAAAGTGTATGAAAAAACCCATTAAACATCATAAATAATAGCATGGAACAATAAAAAATTATAGATACGTTGGAGACGTATCACATACTTGTTTGTATTCAAGAAAAAAAACTATGTCTCCTCTTACCTATCTTACCAACAAAGAGTCGTGCGTTGCAATGGGCTCAATGGCGGTCGTGCCACCTTCAAGTCAAATTCGGTATAGCATCAACAATCGAGAGGGGAGAAAAAAAGAGAGGATGAAGTACATAATTCTAGTATGACATGTATGTCTGCAAGCATTGTGTTTTTCCGGCTCTGATGGTTATTCAACTAGGTAAAACAACCCTTGCTAAGGTGATTTTCTCTTAAACCAATAATAGGAATAATGGAATTGAACAAGTTGGAAGAGTGGGAGATGTTAGCTTACTCATTTTCCCCAAGATGTCTTGAAACGTTAAGTCGCCTCCAATAATATAAGCCATATCCATAGCATTGCAAACAAGGATAGCTCAAAGAGGAAATTTTGTGTGTGCCCCTCATGTACAACACCATAGACCATCAAAAGGTCCCACCTAGCTTTGTCATTTTTATCCCAGATTTTTATTGAATGATTTTTATGTTAAAGGCACACACTTCTAAGATTTATTCTTTCACACCACAGAGGATAACCCCAGACTTACGAATAAAAGGGGTCCGTTTCAAAAATAATTTGAAATCATTTTATAAAGAAGCTTTGAGAGAACTCCTCTTTCATAGTTTCTTGCAACCCTAGGAAATCCAACCAACGGTGCTTTAATGAGGTCATGGATGTTTTTTTTTTTTTGAAAGATCCAGCAAAAATGCTGGCTTATATTGATATTAAGCAGGGAGCAGGGAGCATGTGAAAAAACAAGGAGTTCTGAGAAAAATGTCAGGGGGGGGGAGAAGAGCTATGAAAATTATGTTACAACTTTCATGGTGGCTCCCAGAAAGGGTGCTGCAAAAGTGTCGCTCCTGCTTGTCGCCACAGCTCCAGTGTGCCTCTGATGGCAGCGCAAATGCTATTCTTTGTTGGCACCCTGTTTCTGAAGACGGCTTCATTTCTTCCCTTCCAAATTTCTGATAGAATGAGGATGATGGCTGACTTGATGGCCTTCTTGTGACCCGGCCTCGCCGATCCAATCATTTGGGCAATAATCTCCGCTGGTTTAGACTTGTTCTGCCATTTTGCAGGCTGAAGCGTGCTGCAGCCAAAACCAGCCGCCATTTCTTCCCAGATGGCAAGAGATAGTGGGCATTGCCAGAAGAGGTGAACGGAGGTTTCTAAGTTCCTGACGCAGAGTTGGCAGAAGTAACCGTTGGGCCAGCCTCTACGTTGCAGGCGATCATTGCACCAAAGCCTGTTACGGAGAAGCAGCCAGGCAAAAATTTTCAGCTTAGCAGGTGCCCAAGCGCTCCAGATCATCCGCTTGGTGTCCGACTTGAGTGTCCCCTGGAGTTGGGCCTTATACGCAGAGCTAGCCGTGTAGGTTCCTGAGGCTTCATGCGTCCAGGTGATTTTGTCTGCAGTCTGAGGATGCAAACAAAGGTTCAGGCTTTGTAGCCATCTTTGCAGCCTGATGGCCTCGGCCCAAAGTTCCTGGGTGTCTCCATGGGCGAGGTCTTGCATCCATGTGTCATTTGTCAATGCCTCCTTAACCGATCTGCATTTCCTCCTGGAATGTTTGAAGAGGGTAGGGAAGGCAGTCTTGAGGTTTCCTGATCCCGTCCAAGGGCAGTGCCAGAAGGTAGCCCTTTCACCGTTGCCAATTGTGATTGAAGTTGAGGCGTTGAACAGGGCTTTATCGCCGTCATCACATGGGACCGGCGTGCCTTGCCACGGCCTGCCAGCATCTGTCCAAGATAGCCATAGCCATCGAAGCCGAAGCGCTCTACTGAAACGCTGGAGGTCTAGAATCCCTAATCCACCATTATCTGTTGGTGTGCAGACCGCAGGCCATGCAACTTTGCACTTGCCGCCGGTAAGCTCCTCATCTTGGGCCCAAAGAAAACGTCGTCTAACCTTGTCGATTTCCGTAAGAAATCTCTTTGGCGGTCGGAGCACGGAGAGGGCGAAGGTTGGTAGTGCCGTGAGAACGCTACGTACCAAAACCCTTCTACCAGCAATAGTCATGAGCCTGCTTTTCCATCCTGCGAGCCTAGCCCTGATCCGATCAAGGATAAATTGGATGTGTACAAGGCGAAGTCTGGAGAGAGTTAGTGGGAGACCCAGGTATCTGAGAGGGAAACCCATTGTTGCCCCTCCGAAGTTGGCAAGAGTGTGTTGTAAGTTGATGCCGTCGCAACGGATGGGAGTAACAGTTGACTTGGAGAGGTTTACTTTCAGCCCGGATGCGTGCCCAAAGTCGCGGAGAATGTTGAGCAGTGCGTCTACCTCATCTCTGTGAGGGTTAGCGAAGATGACCGCATCATCCGCGTAGAGGCTGACGCGTAGGGTGATATCTCTACTAGGCATAGGGGCAAGAATTTCTAGATCGGTTGCCCGTTGGAGCAGTCTATGCAGGGGATCAATGGCGATGATGAATAGTAGAGGCGAAAGCGGATCACCCTGCCTCAGCCCCTTGCGATGACTTATGCTAGCTCCTTTTGTTCCATTTAGCAGGAAGGAAGAAGATGCCGTGGCAAGAAGCAAGGCGACCCAGTCCCGCCATCTTGCAGGGAAGCCTAGCACTTGAAGCAGCTCTAGGAGATACTCCCAAGAGACGTTGTCAAACGCCTTAGCGATGTCTAGTTTGAAGAGTAGAGCAGGTGATTTCCTTCTATGGAGCGATCTAATGGCGTTCTGGACGAAGAGGAAGCTATCCTGTGTGCTTCTGGATTTTAGGAAAGCTGACTGGGCCGGTGAGATAACTTGATGTATCACCGCGGTTAATCTAATTGCAAGCACCTTGGCAATGAGCTTTGCAATTGAGTGGATCAAACTAATGGGCCTGTAGTCTTGAATTCTTTCAGCACCATCTTTTTTAGGGATGAGGGCTACTAAGGCAGTGTTGAGATTGTTGAAACCTCCTCCGGCGAGGTGGTAGAACTTGTTGAAAGCCAGCAGAACATCTGATTTGATCAAGGGCCAGCAGGTTCTGAAGAAAGAACCCGTGAACCCATCTGGCCCCGGCGCTTTTTCAGCTGGAGAGGCTTTGATTGCTTGCCATATTTCATCCTCAGAGAAGGGATTGTCTAGGCCAGCCGCATGGATGGATGGCATATCCAGGCTCTGCCAATTGATTCCAATGGGGTTTGGCATCTTTTTACCAATGTTTTCTTGGAAGTGTTCATCAATGGCTGCTAGCTTCTCTTCATGCTTTGTGACCAGGATATCATTTACCTTCAAACTGTGAATGTAGTTTTTCCGATTGCGGGACTTCATCTTTGCATGGAAGAATTTTGTGCCCGCATCTCCCGCACGAATCCACGTCAGACGAGATGCCTGTCTCTTTCTGGCACGGTCGATCGCCGCTAGCCCTAAAAGGCGAAGCTTGAGTAGCTTTCTGAGGTTGAACTCACCGTCAGTTAGACGGCGTGTCTCCTGGGCAACATCCAACCTGAGCACTATTTCAGACGCAATGTGGAACTGGAGAGTTGCATCGCTGAAAAGTGCTTTGCTCCAGATCTTCAGGTCATGTGCAGTGCGCCTCATCTTGATGTGTAGACGATGGAAAGCACACGCGGACTGAACAGGCCTATTCCAGGCATGAGCCACCGTTTCATTGAAATGGGGGAAACGGGGCCAGAAACTCTCGAACCTAAAAGACGCCCGTCGCGGGGGAGCAGTTGTATCGGCGAGGATGAGTGGGCAGTGGTCAGATGTTGCCGTAGATGCCGCAAGAACTGCAAAGCTTGGAAAGATGGATTCCCAAGCATGATTGCAAAAGAATTTGTCTATGCTAGCTAAAGTGGGGTCTTGGCGTTCGTTGCTCCAAGTGTATCGACGGTTCTTGCATTTGATTTCCTTGAGCCCCGCTACGTCTATGGCTGATCTGAATCTCCCCATAAGTCTACGGTTGAGATTGAGGTTATTTTTGTCGCGTGCTTCATAGATGAGGTTGAAATCTCCGTTGATCAGCCAAGGTTCAACACTAGGGGGGGCTGTGCGGCTAAGCTCAAGTAGGAAACTTTCCTTCCGTGCATCATCAGCAGGTCCGTAGACCGTGGACAGCCAGAAGCTATGCGGCTGGCCAAGGATGGTTACCTTCGCCGTGATGGCGAAGGCTCCGATGGCGTGGGAGGTTATAGTGGCAAGCTGCTTGTTCCAAAGGATAGCTGCGCCACCACTAGTCCCAATGGCCGGGAGGGCTATGCATCCATCTAACATAGACCCACCGAGCTCCCGCACAAGGCTTGGCGACCAAGCATCAATCTTAGTCTCTTGTAAGCAGAGTATTGCTACGCGGTTCGACGAGGCGATCTCGCGGACGGAGGCTCGCTTTGCAGGGTTGTTTAACCCACGAACATTCCAACACATGATTGGTAGCAGATGATCATTCATGGGGGATACTCGTGTAGCTCTGGTAACTGAGATAACTAAATGGCCTAAGGCCCAAAGAGTACACCACCACTCTAACAGGGGCACGCCGGCGACCACCAATAGGCCCCAAGACACGCCGGCGTCGAGTAAACCATCCTCTAGCTCTACTGGAAGTAGCAATACCTAACTTAAACCAGCCCATCGCCGGCCGCCACCAGAGCGAATAAAATAGGGTAGCTAACATGACTAAACTGAGGCCGCCTCGGCAGCGCCATCAGGGCCAGCCATGCCCGCCGCGATCTTCAGAGCATCCGTGTCCAGGCGCGTGAGCTTGGCGATGACCGCAATGTCGACCTCAGTCAGCGGTTCCTCGAAGCGGCGCAGCAGAGCCGCGGCAACCTCCGCCGTCATCTTGTCCCGTGGCCCCAGCAGCCCCAGTTCCTTGACGATGCGCAGGGAAGCGCGTTGGGCCACCGGCACCGAGGAAGGGTTGGCGGCCTGACGAGCGCTGTGTCTAGTTGGTGCCGGTGTTGCGCGGCTCCGTGGTGGGGCGGAGGGGCGACGAGCAGGCGACGAGGGAAGCAGGGGCGGCGTCTTGCTACGGAAGAGGCGACGCGGCTGGGCGTGCGTGTCCTCTTCCCCGGCAATCTCGAGCTGACAGACGCGGCTGGTCACGGCCCCCAGCTGCACCTCCATGGTGCACGCCGCTGTGGGAGTACTGCGGTTGTACTGACCTCCAGAGGAGGATGGAGCTGCGAGCGTAGGCCGGAAAGCGTCGGGCTGTGGCTCCAGCGATGCCGCGTCTGCCTGCTGGGCCTGATCGAAATCGAGGGGGGCAGCCAGCATGGCGTCCGCAGCAGAGTCAACATCAGCAGCCATGTTGTCGACGACGATCGAAGCGACCGTGGGACGTTTCGCCGCCCGGAAGAACTCGTCGACGGGGTCCTTGCCGTATGGCCTTGGAGCAACAGCATCTTCCGAGGGGCGGGCCGTTGGAGCCCGAGCGGTGGAACGACGGCGCTGAGGAGCGCACGCCGCGCCAGCGACGGGCATCTTGTTGCTGCGGCGGTGGTTTCGCGCGCCCTTGGGTTGGCGTTGAGGTGGGGAGCGACTGCGCTGACGAGGAGTAGGCGCCTGGGGTTGGGGTGGGGCAGCGCGACCGCGGCGAAGCAGGGCGTCCTTCCAGGAGCGTCGGCTGCCACGGCCAGCGTCATCGTCGTCGTCGTGGCCGCGGCCATGCCCAGATCGTGGCGCACCACGGCAGCCCAGATCAGCCACCGGTGCACGCCCCAGCCGATGCTGGCGACCAGTGCGCTGGCCGTCCTCCACCTCCATGGTCCAGGCGCCGGGGGAGACTTCAGGGTAGGGGCGGCCATCAGAGTCAGAATCAGAGGACGGCAGGCCACTCTGCCCCGAGTGAGAGGAGCGCGGCGACGGCAGAGTCCAGTCTTCGACGCGATCGACGTGGATGAGCATAGTGTAGTCCGCCGTGGCCGGCGGTGGAGCGACGCGCCTGTCAGGGGGGGAGAAGCCCTCCATCTCCTCCACCCGTCCGGCGCCCCGCGGCAGGACCCCCAACGTGTGCTTGGTGGGGATGTTGGCGATGTCGTTGGTCCAGACCCAGCAGGCGAATGTTTTGGTGTGGCCGCGCTCGTGCGTGCGGCTGTCGAGGCGGTCGACGCGCACGCGCTTGCCTAGGATCTCTTCAGCCCCTTCTACAGACCAAAACTGCATTGGTACCTTCTCGATGACGACGCGGACGTGCAGCTGCAGTGAGTCGAAGACGGCGTGGTCGTGCTCGTGCCACGGCGCGATGTTGAAGGTGGCACCATCGACGCGGATGGAGCCGCGCCGGACCGCGTTGACCTGGTGCGCAGGCTGGCTGAAGATGACCAGGTAGTGCTCAGGGTGGTGGGCGGTGACGCGCAGCATGTGCTCGGGGACGGTGAGCTGCGCCTCGAGCGCCCGCCCCACCGCCATCGGGGAGGTGGCGTTGACGCCGTCGGCCGCGCGCAAGGTGACAGCTTGGTTGCGGAGGAAGAAGACGGCCTGGTCGATCGCCGGGGAGGCAACGGTCACCGAGCGGCTCTCCCTAGGCCGCCGCGCGTGGTCGAGGTGGCGCAGCATGGCAGGCGACGGAGTTGACATGGTTGAGGTGGCCGGAGGGGGGAAGCGGAGCCTGGCAAGGATGGATGACGGAGGAGGCACCGGGCCGAGCCGGTTTCGAGCGCAGCCACCCCTGCCTCGGTTTAGAGGATTTTGGGGGCACTGCTTGGCTATGTGTCCCGGCAGCTTGCAGGTGATGCAGTGGATGGGATCTCGGCAGTCGACGCGGCGGTGGCGCTTGCTCAGGCAGCGAAAACAGCGGCCGCGAAAACGGCTTAAGAAGGCCTCGCGCACAGCTGCAGCATTGAAGCGCATGCGCAGGTCCGGCCGGCGCTCCCCAGGTCGCAGGCCAGAGTCCGCCGTGTCGGGGGAGGGGCGCCGGTTTTTCTGGTGGGTGACTTCAAACCAGGCGCCGTCCATACCCGAAACGGCAACGGGGACAGCTGAAGAAGGGGCGACGACGATGGATTTAAGACGCGGGGCGGGGAGCCGTACCAGATCCGCAGGGCCGGAGGGAGGCGCGTTGCTGTCCAGCACGGCGCGCGCCAGGATCCGCGGCGGCGAGCCCGGAGACTCCAGGATTCGCGGCGTCGGGTCCGGATCTGGGGATCCAGCCGGCAGCGAATCCGACACCCATGAGTGTCCGCTGGAAGGAGGCGAGTTCCCCGGGGTCGGGCCGCGGCGCGGGCTCGACGAGGGGGAGGGGAGGGGCGGAGGTGCGGCATTCATGGCCGTGGCTTGGTAGGTGGCCGCCGGGGCCGGAGCGGCCCGCGGCGCGGGGGGATGGGGCGGTGGGAGGGAGGCCTGGGTTCGTTCCCACTCCAGATCCGTTTCTCCCCACGCTGAACGTCAAGTTCCGAGGTCATGGATGTTGGCGGCCATTTTCCTCTCACTTGACGAAGTGCAATTCTATATACTCCACTAGACCTTCTATTTTTTCCAATCGTACTAAGTAGATGGATAGGGGATGCCATTGTTCATTTACTACTTCCTCCATCTGAGATTATTAGAACGAAGGGCGGCAAGGGCGTTGGCAAGAGTGATTCATTTTCCCTCAATTGCCCTCCCCTCCGGTCTTGTATGAAGGCAACTTATTCGTAGGTGTTATAGATGGAACTAAAATGACGGAAATCACGCGAGGGAGGGGGTTTGCTTTGTCGACCAATGATCTCGCCATCCCGGATTGTGTGAGGGAGAGAGAGAGACTACACGCACACAATAACCACAACATCTGAGCGTAACATGCGCGCTAATCTACCCAAGTTCATTGATGGTTGGCGTGTTCGATAATCTTGCTTGGTTAGATTTATTCCTGTTTTGGCGTCAGAATTTCGGCCCGGCGGACTATTAACCCCGGACGGAGGAAGTGGGTATCCTTGACTTTGAGTTATTACAGGTTTAGAAGCCAAAACCACTTATCTATCCCTCGCTATTCCTTATCTAACATCATTAAGAGGTTCATCATCTACTTCCTCGTGACATTGGCGGTTTAAACGGGGTTTCTTTTCACAGCATTAGAGCATCTCCAATAGCATGTGTATATTTGGATGTCTATATATTCATATAGACAATGGTCTAAAAAGATTCCCTCATATACACTCAGTTTTGCATCAGAACGTCTATATACAGGGACCATGACATGTGGGACGTCGTTGGGGAGAGGAAGAAATCATGACTGCAACTGAGTTTAGACGACGCCTTCACATTGTCCACGCGTGGACATTGTCGAGGTCGGTTTAGACAATGTGTATATTTAGACGATCATATAGACAAGCTGTTGGACGCCTGTTTTTGGCTCACGTCGTGAAAAACGAGTATAGACATCCATATAGACAAGCTATTGGAGATGCTTAGTATCAATCACGTACACATTACTATCAGATAAGAACTGGCTGCAGTGAACATATTGCTCGTGACGTTTCTTCCACCGGCCGAGTTTCTTTCCACGGCATGATACCAAACATAAAACACGTCGTGGGAGGTACTAGTGTTAATTCGTTTGTGAACATGAGATGATCGCCACTGCTGCCAAAGCGTGCCACGAACAGCCAGGCAAACAGCGTAGCGCCCGGCCTGCACCTCCCCGTGTGCATGTCCGCGAGCAGGAGAGGAACCCTCATCACTTGCCCGACCGTGCACAATTCCCTGAATGTTCCCGCCGGAAGCCACAGTCCGCAGCAGCGACGCAGGGCCACGGGCACAGCCTTGCCGGCGTCCCATGGCTGAACCTCAACCTGAACCTGAACCGAAATGCTGCGCGCGAGACGCGCCGGAGCCCCGGCGTAGACGCGGCCCGGATCCCGCCGTCCGTTACCCACCCTCACCCTCTGCGTCTGATTAAAACGGCAAGCTGACTTTGGGAGGAGCTCGGAACGGAAGCACCGGGGCGCGGGCGCATGGCCCGCCGTGCGCCAGGCCAGCGCACGGCTTTCTACCTTATCATCAGCGCGTCTCTTTAAAATTCACCCATCATATTTACCGCTGTTCTTAGCATCGTCCCGAGGTAGAAGTAGAAGCAGAACGCAGCGCGCAGTCGTGCAGGACAAGCATCCTCTGCGCCTGGTCCCGGACTCCCGACCATCATTATCCGCCCGCGCAGTCACTCGCTCACCGCGGCCGGCTGGCTGGCCATTCTTCCGCCCCCGCTATCCAGGGACCGTTCGTAATGTAACGCCGATTTTTCCTTTTTTCTTTTACAAGGACTCTCTAGTGTGGTGTGGCCAGATGAAAACCATGTTTGACGCCGCTTGAACGCCAGCTTATCCGGCGACCGTTTGCACGGGATGAGTTTCGGGGAGTTGAAAAAACGGAAGTGAAACCGACGGATGCACGCAGCGCAAGTGGGACTGCTGCGGCTCTGCGGCCGCGAAAGCAGCAGTGGCAGAGAGCCACATGGGCGCGAGCCCCACCGTAACAAACCGCACGAGGTCCCCCCATCGCCTCCGCACGAGATCCTCCCCCTCCATCCCTCCTCCTTCCCTCCCACCTTCAGCAGCAGCAGCAGCTCAAGCGGCCAGCACGGCAAAACCCCGAACCCCGGTGGATTAAACGGGAGGCACTTGCAGCCCGCGAATGCCCCTGCGCCAATGCCGCCTCCCGCTCGCCGCCGCTCCCCTTCCTCCGTCCCCGTGGCCGCGCTCCTCCTCCTCCTCCTCGCGGCCGGCGCAGTCGCCGCCGCCGACGACGGTTCGTGCTCCTTCCCCCCCTGCCCGCCTCACCTCCTTCGGGCCTCCCCGTGCCCGTGAGTTCGTGTCGGCGGCGGGTTCTGCTCGGGGAACGGGGGTTCGTCGGAGGTTTGGCTTGCCGGTATTTTATTAGTGCGCGCTTTTCTAGTGGGGCGTGGCCAGGTCTTTGTTTATGGCTCGCTGATTCGGTGTTCCCTCCGCTGTTGAGGATGGTCTAATGCTAGATTAATCCCGTCTCCTGTTCTTAGTACCAGCGTCTCCCATTTTTTAGCATTTCCTCTGCACTTCTTCCTCCATTCACTGCTACATCTACTGCATCTTTTTCATGGCTATGCACAGGCACAAATGCGGCATATTTCTTTCACTATTTTTGTCCGTCTTCTTGGCTTGCGGCTCTGCCGTCTTATCCTGATGCTGGGATCAGGTTCTCATACTGAACTGAAGTTGCCGTGCTATTCGTGCAATCCAGCGTTTTGCATATGGCGAGTTTGAAACTTGGTGTTTTGGGGGTGTTTTTGGTGTGGTTTCAGCAAGCAAGTTTGTGCTGTGCATTTGGAAGCAACACTCAAGCGCCTCTGCCGGCTGACTCGTGGCGTCAGATTCTTCAGTTCTTATTCTGCTGCTGCTGCTTCTGCTAATTGAGTGTTCTTATGCCTGTTTCCAGGGCGGACGCTGCTGGAGATCAAGAAATCCTTCCGCGATGCCGACAACGCGCTGGACGATTGGTCCGGCGACGGGGCGTCCCCGGGCTACTGCTCCTGGCGCGGCGTGCTCTGCGACAACGTCACCTTCCAAGTTGCAGCTCTGTAAGCACCTCTGTCTCTGCAGCAAAATTTTATGCTCGCTCGCTGGCTGTAATGAGCGGTTACTGATGTGTTCATGTGTGCGATGACAGCAACCTCTCAGGGTTCAATCTCGGTGGCGAAATCTCCCCGGCCATCGGGGATTTGAAGGGCGTCGTGTCAATGTATGATGTTACATTCTTTCCTGAAATTTAAATGCTTTTGTCTGTGTGATGAGTCTGTGCCACACTTTTTTCCTGATTGTTTGGTCATATGCAGTGATTTTCAGTCCAGTGGACTTTCCGGGCAGATCCCTGATGAGATTGGTGATTGCTCGTCGCTTAAAATGTTGTAAGTGGGCTTCAGTATCACTATGTTTCTTTCTCGTATTTTTTTACGGGTGTCGTGTTCCTTTGGATCTGTACAAGTGAAGTAATGCCTGTTTCAATTTTCATTTTGATCAAGGAACCTGTCCTCCAACAATCTGGAAGGAGACATACCCTTTTCCATATCAAAGCTGAAGCACCTTGAAAACTTGTAAGGGTTATTCTTCTAGCCGGAGCTTGGTAAAAGCATGCGTCCCACTCATCATAATCCCTGTTGTTACTTGTATTTGTAGGATATTGAAGAATAATCAGTTGGTGGGGGTGATCCCGTCGACACTCTCTCAGCTTCCAAATTTGAAGATATTGTAAGTTAGTGCTGCTTAACTGATCTGTGATTTTATTGGGTTAGTTCTAATGCGATATGTGTCCTAGGGACTTAGCTCAGAACAAGCTAAGCGGTGAAATTCCAAGGTTAATATACTGGAGTGAGGTTCTTCAATACTTGTAAGTATTCATTCACTCTGTTCCCAGTGATGAAGAAAAACATTATTTTGGTCTAGTACTTAAACTGTCTAGAATATTCAAGGGCCTAGCAAATGCTAATAAAACTTAATTTATGCAAGATTTAGGGTTTGGACAAAATGCTTGTGCTAAATACGATGATTGCTCAGACATAGTGTAGGGCTAGCAGGCCACGATTTGTTTTTACATGCTTTGTTGTATGCATCTAAGTTTGTCATATATTCAAGGGGACTGCGAAGCAATAGATTAGAAGGAAGCCTCTCTCCAGATATGTGCCAATTAACTGGCTTGTGGTACTTGTGAGTGTATTGCTTTCCTCCGTTTATCACCGGTGTAGCTGCTTGTGCCATTTATTCTGCTAACAATGCCGCTTTTGTTTGGTTCAGTGACGTGAAGAACAATAGCTTGATGGGCACAATACCAGATACCATTGGGAACTGTACGAGCTTTCAGGTCTTGTATGTACATTCGTTCTACTCCCTTTGAATAATGTTGCTCATTTTCTAGCTTTTAGAACACTCCTGATCTTCCGCTGTTTTAGGGATTTGTCTTACAATCACCTGACTGGAGAAATCCCATTCAACATTGGTTTCCTGCAAGTGGCTACATTGTATGTGGTAGTCATTTCACCAATAGAACTAGATGCTTAAGTTTTCTTACTAATACAAGTGATGACTTGAAATATTGTTTGCTATTTGTGCCAGGTCTTTGCAAAGGAACAACTTCTCTGGCCCTGTTCCAACAGTGATTGGCCTTATGCAGGCGCTTGCAGTGCTGTATGATAACATTCTTTTCTTGGTTTATGGTGACTGAGGAATTATATCTGCCCTTAAATGCAAAATTATGATATTTTTTGAAATGTTCTTTTATTTGAAATTGATTCAGGGATCTGAGTCTTAACCAATTGTCTGGCCCAATACCATCTATACTTGGCAACTTGACATACACTGAAAAATTGTAAGCTTGCTACTTTTTGTATCTGTTTAATTAATAGTTGATCAAAGCTTTTACTTTCCACTAACTGATATTCTAGCCCTCTGCGAAATCTCTATGTTTTCTTTATCACAAGTAGTTACTGATACCACAATATCTTGTACAACTAGATACCTGCAAGGCAATAAGCTATCTGGGCCAATACCACCAGAGCTTGGTAATTTGTCGGCGCTTAATTATTTGTAAGCATGTAGCCTTTGTACTATTGCTTTTATTCTTCATAGTTAATTGATTAGGGTTCTATCCATCTGATATGCTACGATCGCTATCTCATTTCAGGGACCTCAATGACAATAAACTGACTGGGCTCATTCCATCCGAGCTTGGAAAACTCACAGCCTTGTATGACTTGTAAGTAAAATTCTGTACATTTGTATTATATGTTTCTTATCAACAACAGTGCTAATTTGGTCGGTGGTCCATATCATTTGCTTCTCGCAGGAATCTTGCAAATAATGAACTTGAGGGAATGATACCTGATAATATAAGTTCATGCACAAGTCTTGTTAGCTTGTAAGTTTCACATTTTTTCCCTGAAATTATTTAGCTATCTCTGATAGCTGGATACTTAACTTGTTTGCTATTGAAACAGCAATGCTTATGGCAATAAATTGAATGGGACCATCCCACGTTCATTGCACAAGCTTCAGAGCATGACTTATTTGTAAGTGGTTCCTCCTAGTTTCTATTTTGTTTATGGTAGTTTGTTCTTGTTTTGGACTGCCATAATTACACTTCTAATAGTTATTCCTAATGACTTTTAGGAATTTGTCATCTAATTATCTTAATGGAGCAATTCCCGCTGAGTTAGCGAGAATGATAAACTTAGACGTATTGTAAGTTCTAGCGTTTAATTACTATATCTCCTTCAGAAAGTTTTTAATGCCATCCTGTGTTACATGAATATACTTTTAGGGATTTATCATGTAACAAGATCGCTGGTTCGATTCCTTCAGCAGTTGGCAGCTTAGAGCATCTTTTGAGACTGTAAATCCTGTAACCTCTATTTTTTGCTTGTTGTTAAAATGCCTGTATCTTTTCCTGACAACATTACTTATTCATGTAGTAACTTGAGCAAGAATAATCTGGTGGGACACATTCCTGCTGAGTTTGCAAACTTGAGGAGCATCACGGAGATGTAAGCACCTTAACATCTCTATGTGCTCAAATCTGTATCCTTTAAGAGTAATATGAACTCCTTTTGCTTTTGTTTCAGTGATTTGTCCTATAACCACATTAATGGTTTCATTCCTCGAGAGCTTGGAATGCTGCAAAATCTGATACTGTTGTAAGTACATGCAAGCTATGGGTTTTGCCTTGCACCCATTAACAATGATAAACCAGTATTGATTTCCCTGCCCAATTATTTGAGATTGATTTGTGTGATTGTTTTGTTGTTACAGAAAACTAGAAAGTAACAATATGACTGGTGATGTTTCTTCACTTACTAACTGCTTCAGTCTCAATGTCTTGTAAGTTAAAGACCTGAAAAGCTATTCGTATTGTTTGCACATGTGTGGATTTCACTCATAGTGAGCTTTGCTGCAGAAATATATCATACAACAACCTGGCTGGCGTTGTACCTACAGACAACAACTTTTCACGGTTTTCACCTGACAGGTAGTATCATCTGCTATTAACTATAACTTCAAAAGGATTCGTTCTGGGTAAACCGTTATTTATAATCTGAACTTTCCTTTAGCTTCTTGGGTAATCCTGGACTATGTGGCTCCTGGCGTGGTTCTTCATGCCCTTCCTCCAGTCATGCAAAGAGATGTAAGTACAATGTTCTCTTTATTAAGTTGCTCTCGAATATAACCTCATCAGACCACTAACAAACCTTCCAATACTCTTTCGTGCATTTTCACGGCAGTCTCTGTCTCAAGGGCTGTCATTCTTGGTATTGCTATTGGCGGGCTTGCAATCCTGTTGTTGATCCTAGCAGCTGCTTGTTGGCCACACAGTCCAGCCGTTTCCACAGATTTCTCTGTAAGCAAACAAGGTAATACATTTGCTTAAATCCCTGTATGTTGCTTTAACACATCAATTTCGATAGCTACTTGACAAGTGATGTCTCATCATGCTGGATCCTGCGAATGGTTGATGCCTGTCTCAAACAGTTGCCAGCCTGCTCAACTTGACAGATGCACTGCTTGCTTGTTTGATGGCTAATATGGTTTCAATGAGATAATGATGATGATTTTTTGTGACAGAGATTCATGCTGTGTTATCGAGCAATGTTCCTCCCAAGCTTGTGATCCTCCACATGAATATGGCCCTCCATGTATACGATGATATAATGAGGATGACAGAAAATTTAAGCGAGAAATACATAATTGGGTACGGGGCATCTAGTACAGTTTATAAATGTGTTCTGAAGAACTGCAAGCCAGTGGCAATCAAAAAGCTATATGCTCACTACCCGCAGAGCGTGAAGGAATTTGAGACTGAGCTCGAGACAATTGGAAGTATCAAACACCGGAATCTTGTCAGCCTTCAGGCTTACTCGCTATCACCGGCTGGGAATCTTCTCTTCTACGAGTATATGGAAAGTGGCAGCCTCTGGGACGTTTTACATGGTAAGTGGACATAGCAGGCAAAATGCATGTGGGGCACAGTTTTTACTTCATGGTGCTCAGTATTTAGAACCTTTTCCTTTCTACCTTCCATATGTTTATCTGTCAGCAAACATGTGCTGGCCACTTTCTTATTAAGATGGAGTGATTACTATTTTTATTCTCTTGGATTGGGATGTGTGCAAGGCATACATATGATTTGAGAATTTTCCACAACCATATGCTAATCTGCAAGTCTTTGTTTATTTCAGCAGCTTCGTCCAAGAAGGCAAAACTGGACTGGGAGGCTAGACTCCAGATTGCTCTTGGCACTGCCCAAGGTCTGGCTTATCTTCACCATGACTGCAGCCCACGGATAATTCACAGGGATGTAAAATCGAAGAATATCCTCTTGGACAAGGACTGTGTGGCGCACCTTGCTGACTTTGGCATCGCCAAGAGCGTGTGCATCTCCAAGACCCACACATCAACCTATGTGATGGGCACAATTGGCTACATTGACCCTGAGTATGCGCGCACATCCCGCCTGAACGAGAAATCTGATGTGTACAGCTACGGCATCGTCTTGCTCGAGTTGCTGACTGGGAAGAAGCCAGTTGACAATGAGTGCAACCTCCATCACCTGGTAACTAATTTTCACTTGGCTTGTTCCTTCCCTTCACTCCCTTCTGATTTTGAGGCTCAATAAGTTCAGAGTCATGGGCATTAGGTTCGTGTTCCTTGAAGGGGACAGGCAACATGAAAGCTATCATGTGATGGGGGTTAGATCTATCTGCACTGTGGTGGGTGCGATTCATTGTATGGCTGGTGAAAGCTCTATTATCACTGGCAGCTTGTGCAGTGTCCTGCAAAGCCTGCCATGTTTGTCCCCTGCCTTCAATCATATGGCTGAGAATTCAGCAGGAAGCACACCACTGTCAGAAACTGTAGCTAGTAACAACTATCAGTACTTTCTGCTTCGATCACTGATATGTTGGCCATTTAGCTTGAGCATTTTACTTTCCCCTGCTCTGTTAAAATTAGATTGTTTGGAATAAGATGCCCATGTTGTGTAGGGAACAATGCAGCCATGCATAGTTAGGCCCCGTTCGGCTTCACTCCACTCCACGGCTCCGCTCCGGGAGCGGACGGAGCTGTAGTGCAAAATCCAGGAGCCAGCAAACAGCCGCTCCGCAGATCCTAGGAGCGGTGGATTCCCGAACGGGGCCTTAGTTTTGAACTGTTCAACTTCCGTGTCTTGCACCAATGTCGTTATGCTCATTGGTGGTGCTCCCCTTGCAGATCCTATCCAAAGCCACGGACAACACCGTGATGGAGATGGTCGACCCAGACATCACCGCCACATGCAAGGATCTCGGCGAGGTCAAGAGGATGTTCCAGCTGGCGCTCCTCTGCAGCAAGCGGCAGCCATCCGACCGACCGACGATGCACGACGTCGTGCACGTCCTCAGCTGCCTGGTCTGCCCAGAGGCGCCCCCGAAGCCGGCGCAGCCGCCGGCGTCGCCCCAGTCGTCCACGGCCCCGAGCTACGTGAACGAGTACGTCAGCCTGAGAGGCAGCAGCGCCCTCTCGTGCGCCAACTCGTCGAGCGCGTCCGACGCGGAGCTCTTCCTCAAGTTCGGCGAGGCGATATCGCAGAACACAGAGTAGACTGACCTGAGCTGCCATTTTCGCTAACTGTGTTCGTCAAAAGTAGCAGAGGAGGACATTGGGTTTGGGGATATGGTTGATTCGATTCACTGTAAATATGCTGCTGCTGCTCATTCTGCTTTCATCAGTTAGTTATCTCTTCTTTTTCGCATTCCCTTTTGCGACCACTGTTGGGCTTGAGATCATAATACGGACTATGCTAAAACAGAAAGGAAGCTGGTGACATTCTGTTGTTGTATGGACAGCCTCCACCAATCGAGATCCTGCCGGGTAGAAGTTCTGAATGTATGTGCTTCTGCACTCTGTCCAGATCGCCGGCGTTGCCCACACGCCAGCTCCTGCCACTGCGAATGATTCGCTTACTGCTAGATAGATAAATAGCCACGGCATGGCCGTTAGACGGTGGTGCCGAGGAATTCCCACTCTTTGCAGTAAAATCTACGTACTCATTTCTGATACATTGGGGCCAAAGCTTATCTCTCTGCCAGCCTCGCACGCAAGCCGACTGTCTAGCGCCTCGTGACCTGCCGGCGCAGACGAGAGTAATGCGGTGAGCTGCGCTGCGGATCAGATGCCATTGCTACTAGGGCGGGGAGCGCGCACTGGGCCTGCTGCCGCCCGCGGTGTCCTAAGGGAAAATGTACGCGGGCCGCCACCGCCAGCCAGAGAACATGCGCTGCGTAGCTCACAACCAATCGATTCTGACCTGGAGCAACGGAGATCTAACGGGAGTCCGATACAGTCGGCGGGATCAAAAACTGCGGCGACTCTCAGCGCCAAGGTTCAGGAATCAGGAAATCTTTCCTCACCAGCAGCGTTCCAGTCAAACGACTTTGTTCAACACAACGAGAAAACCACGTTGGATGGATGATTGTTTCGACTTCCATTCAAACCAACACCTTGGAAGCAACAAAAGACTTTGTTCCTAGTTTTGCCGGATGATACAATGCCCATAGCGTCTGGCACATAGGATCGTTTCCCGTCCGCCTCCAAACCGAGTGATCAGAAAACCCAACCAACCAAAATTCGCAACTCAATCAACCACACAGTTCAAGAACCTTCCGTTACCACTGAATGATCACATGAAGAAGGTCCTAAGTTTTTACGGTTGAAGCTAGACGCCCGATTGCTCCCTCTTCTTGTCCGGGCCGAAGACGAAGAACGCGATGACACCAGGAATGAGAACGCAGGACAATCTCTTGTGGAACTACTCGCTACGCACAAACCTGCAGGTTAAGAAAGACCACACAACCTGAATACCATAGCATTACATGCGTGCATACGTATCGTGCATGAAGGAAAAACGAGTTGCTTGCTTTACCGTCTCTCATGCTCTAGCAGAGCACCAATATCCTTCTCCATCTTATACAAGTTCTCAGAATGCAAGTTCCTCCTGCTCTTGCATAATTTCAATCGTTTCTCGCATCTCACGAATGTTCACAACAAACCTTCTCCCGGTACCTCCTATTTCTACAGACTATCGTTTGTGCTCAGGCCAAACTACTAGTACTGGAGAGTTCTATGAGCACACTAGGCAACAAGGAGCTCTGGACGAGAGAGGGAGACTAGGTGTTCAGCATGCCAAAGCTATTCTTTAGATGAATATATCAATAGTGCTGGACTCATTTCCAAATGGTGAGAATCGGCTCCTTAAATAGGAGTTCCCAAACGACTTTAGCTAGGATATTTACTAGTAGACATGGGATGGCCAGCAGGGCTAGGGCCTACCCCATGGTCATTATTTCCTTTGTATCATGTGTATGAACAATGATATTTTAGGCAATCTTTTACTTGAATATAGCAATAGTGGCGATGTCATTTACATATGAATAGGATCGGATCCATAAATAGTTCTCAACCGAATTGAGCTAGGATATTTACTAGCTGTTTTCGAGAAAGGGTGGGTTTTATTACTCAATATGAAGCATCAAGAGGATACAACCACAATGAGCACACACCCGCCCTCTGCATAGACAGGATGCACACAACCAACATCAACGCACACATACAAAAACACCGGCAAATAGCAAAGTCATATAAGACCAAAGTCATGCCTAAGCCATGAAAAAAACCCTGAAGCGGACAAATTCGGGATCGACAAAACTGCCTTGGGGAATCTCCAAAGTCGACCCTCAAACCGGCCAAAACACGTCCGGACCGTGTAGAACTTCCCTGTTGAACATAAGATGCCCATGTTGTGTAGGGAACAATGCAGCCGTGCATAGTTAGTTTTTAACCATTGAACTTCCCTGTCTTGCGCCAATGTTGTTATGCTCATTGGTTGCGCTCCCCTTGCGGATCCTATCCAAAGCCGCGGACAACACCGTGATGGAGATGGTCGACCTAGACATCACCGCCACATGCAAGGATCTCGGCGAGGTCAAGAGGATGTTCTAGATGGCGCTCCTCTGCAGCAAGCGGCAGCCATTCGATCGGCCGATGATGCACGACGTCGTGCATGTCCTCAGCTGCCTGGTCTGCCCAAAGGCGCCCCCAAAGCCTGCGCAGCCACCGGCGTCGCCCCAGTCGTCCACGATCCCGAGCTACGTGAATGAGTACGTCAGCCTGAGAGGCAGCAGCGCCCTCTCCTACGCCAACTCGTCGAGCGTGTCCGACGTGGAGCTCTTCCTCAAGTTCGGCGAGGCTATATCGCAGAACACAGAGTAGACTGACCTGAGCTGCCAGGGTGGCATTTTCACTAACTGTGTTCATAAAAAATAGCAGAGGAGGACACTGGGTTTGGGGATATGGTTGATTCGATTCACTGTAAATATGCTGCTGCTCATTCTGCTTTCACCACTTAGTTATCTCTCTTCTTTTCACATTCCCTTTTGCGACTACTGTTGGGCTTGGGATTGTTGAGTAAATAGGCAATTTTTCGATTAATTTAATCCACGAATTAACTACTAGCATGGCATTGACACAAATAATAGCATACTGATATTCAATCATGTGAGCACATACTACGCTAATTGTAGACAGATCTACGTATAACGCTAGCATGCTTAAAATAGAAAACAGTAGGAGAGGGATAAACGAGTTATACCCTCCAGTAGGCCATGCAGAGGCCGCGGCAGCGGTGACGGCAGCAGCGTCCTCGGCTGCCTTCTTGTCGGCTTCGATCTTCTGGGCGGCGGCACGTTCGGCGTCGGTGGCCATGGTGATGACGAGGGCGACGCGGACGTAGAGGAAGCAGATGAACGGCGAGCAGTCGCGTAGTCGCTTCCCAAAAACCTATTCGCCCCTCTCCCGTACAGGATCCAGAGAGGCGAGGCTTCGGAGACCTGCTCTCCCGTCGACCGTGTACGCGGCGGACGGGATGGAGTCACCGGCGGCAGCAGCAGCAAAGGGACGACGGCGGGCGTGGAGGCAGATGCGTTCTATGTTGCGGCGGCTAGGGTTGGCAGCGCCCCACATATATATGTGCGGCCGCGCGTGGAGAAACGTGGGCCGAACCCACGTCCAAGTCGGTAGCCCACGATCCGACGTCTCAGATCGTGGCCCTACCTGTCAAAGACTCTCCGTTCCTGACCGGCAAAAAGAAGCGCATATGAGTGAGCTCGGCTCGGCTCAATCCCGCAACCCGCAACCCGCGGCGCGTCGTGACGAGGCGTGGCGTGGCGAGGCGAGCGAAGGAGGAGGAGTGCGCGAGGGCCTCATCTCTTCTCAAGCTCCAATAGCATGAGGGAGAGAATCCCTTATAAACCACTCCAACTCTCCTTCCACTAGCATGGTGGGACTAAACTTCCCACCACTTTGTCATGCCACCTACATGGGCCCTTAGAGATCAAATCTGAAATTGTCATATGGGCTCTAGGCCCATCTCAGATTTCAACAATCCCCCACCAGATCTCGAGGGCCCATTGTGTGCTCTTGTCCCAATTACTGTTTCGATATACCAGTGTTTCAGCGAAGACCTGTTAAGGTTGAGCTTCACCTAGAGCAAGTAGCTACACTCCTTCACAACTGAACAATGGACTAAGCCTTGAATTGTCAGTTTGGCGTAAAGAAGTTTCACCACATGTCTTACTGATACTAGGCTGCCGAAGGCTGACCCCTCGGGTGGAGCATATAAGTCACACTCCTGGCCTATTCATGAGCTTACTAGAGATCACCCCAATCTCATAGACTGTGACAAGCAGTCGGGCTCATATAGGTGTGTTCCTCCAAAGATCACTCTGTAGGATAGCATCTTGCTTATACATATAAGCCTTGGAACACATTAAGACAGTAGTCATCCTCCCATACAGTATTGAGAGTATTGCATCTCCAGCGGAGTGGGTTAGTATAGTTACTCTCCTCAGTTCACCACTGGCTTGTTTTCCCAGGTCCTACTTCACGGGATCTCCGATCACATAGGTTGGGTTACCACCATGGCAACTCATGTGGTCTCATGCCCATCTCCCTCGATGCATTATCTATCACAACACGTGATAGCCCTTTTGTAAAGGGATCTGCCAGATTCTTAGCCGTATGGACATATTCCAACGCTATCACTCCGGAGTTTCTCAATTTTCTGACAGCTTTTAATCTCATTCTTATGTGTTTGTTGGACTTCATGTTGTCCTTTGAACTCTTCACCTTGGTGATGACGGTCTGATTGTCACAGTTCATAAGGATAGCCGGAACCGGTTTATCAACCAATGGCAAGTCCATCAAGAGATCTCGAAGCCATCCCGCTTCGACACCAGATGTGTCTAA
This sequence comes from Secale cereale, assembly GCA_902687465.1. Taxonomy (NCBI): domain Eukaryota; kingdom Viridiplantae; phylum Streptophyta; class Magnoliopsida; order Poales; family Poaceae; genus Secale; species Secale cereale. Next base: position 621,374,145 of record LR738714.1, read on the forward strand.
TGCTGTTAATTCTGCTTCCATTGTCGATCTCGTTAAGATCGTTTGCTTGCAAGACTTCCAGGAAATAGCGCCACCTCCAAGAGTAAACATATACCCAGTTGTGGCCTTCATCTCATCAGCATCAGAGATCCAATTCGCATCACTATACCCTTCAAGTACCGACGGGTATCCGGTATAGTGAAGTCCATAGTTCATAGTACCCTTCAGATAACGCATAACTCTTTCAACAGCATGCCAATGTACATCACCCGGTTTTGATACAAACCGACTCAGTTTGCTCACAGCAAAAGCGATGTCAGGCCTCGTAGCGCTAGCTAGGTACATCAGTGAACCAATGATTTGAGAGTATCTCAATTGATCTATAGCCGTGCCTTTGGATTTTCGAATCAACACGCTAGGATCATATGGTGTTTGAGATGGTGTGCAGTCCGAGTATCCAAAACGACTCAACACCTTCTCAACATAATGGGATTGCAAAAGTGTAATCCCACCCTCATTATCTCTCAGTAGCTTGATGTTCAAGATAACATCAGCCACGCCAAGGTCTTTCATCTCAAAGTTCTGAGATAGAAACGACTTGACCTCCTCAATTACTTTGAGGTTGGTTCCGAATATCAGTATGTCATCAACATACAAGCACAGTATATCTCCTTCGCCCCCACCATGGCGATAGTATACACATTTGTCAGCTTCATTAACGACGAAGCCAACAGATGTCAGTGTTGTATTAAACTTATCATGCCATTGCTTAGGTGCTTGTTTCAGGCCATATAAAGATTTTATCAACCTACACACTTTTCCTTCCTGACCATCTATCACAAAGCCATCTGGCTGTTGCATGTAGATTTCCTCGTTTAGCTCTCCATTCAGGAAAGCTGTCTTAACATCCATCTGGTGGACGAGAAGACCATGCGAGGCCGCCAACGAGAGTAATACTCGAATGGTGGTCAGTCTGGCCACAGGTGAATAAGTATCAAAGAAATCTTCCTCTTCCTTTTGGTCATAGCCCTTGGCCACAAGCCTAGCCTTGTACTTTTCAATCGTACCATCGGGCCTAAGCTTCTTTTTGAACACCCACTTACATCCCAATGGTTGCAACCATAGGGACGCTCAGTAATCTCCCATGTCCCGTTAGCCATGATGGAATCCATCTCGCTACGGACCGCTTCCTTCCAGTAGTCAGATTCTGGAGAGGCATACGCTTCTGAAATAGAAGTGGGAGCATCATCCACGAGGTACACGAAGAAATCATCACCAAAGGTCTTTGCAGTCCTTTGTCTCTTTCCCCTACCAAGGGTTTCCTCGTCATCCTCCTCAGGATTTTCATCATGTGTTCGTTCATAGTATTCCATAGGAATGGCAGGCTCAGGAGTCTCCTCAGATTCCTGTCTAGAAGTGCTTTGCCTATCTCTCATAGGAAATATATCCTCGAAGAATGTAGCATCCTTAGACTCCATAATTGTACCAACCTTTTGGTCAGGTACCTCAGATTTCACTACTAGAAATCTATAGCCAACGCTATTCTTAGCGTAGCCCAAATTAACGCAGTCCACGGTCTTCGGTCCAAGCTTGCGCTTTTTAGGGATCGGCACATTGACTTTCGCCAAACAGCCCCAAGTACGCAAGTATGAGAGTGTTGTCCTTCTCTTCGCCCATTTCTCATAGGGAGTGATCTCATTGTCCTTTGTCGGAACTTTATTCAGGACATGACATGCCGTCAATATAGCCTCCCCCCACCATGCCTTGGATAAACCCGACGTATCTAACATGGCGTTAACCAAATCAGTTAGAGTACGGTTTTTCCGCTCGGCAACCCCGTTTGACTGGGGTGAATAGGGAGGCGTCCTTTCATGAATAATGCCGTGTTCCGCACAAAAGGAGTCAAACTCACTCGAGAAGTACTCTCCACCACGATCTGACCGGACTCGTTTAATTTGTTTTTCAAGTTGTTTCTCAACTTCTGCCTTATAGATTTTAAAGTAGTGTAGAGCCTCATCTTTAGTATTTAACAGATAAACATAGCAATATCTAGTGGAATCATCTATCAATGTCATGAAGTATTTCTTTCCACCTTTAGTCAACACACCATTCATCTCACAAAGATCAGAATGTATGAGTTCTAATGGTGCGAAGTGTCTCTCCTCCGCGGCCTTGTGAGGCTTGCGAGGTTGCTTAGCTTGCACACATGAAAGGCACTTAGAACCTTTGGCTAAAGTGAAACTCGGGATTAAATCCAACTTAGCTAGCCGCGTCATAACACCGAAACTAATGTGACAAAGACGTGAATGCCAAACTTCTGATTCATTAACATTCGAATGAATATGGTTCACGACTTTATTACAAAAATCTGTGAGGGAAAGGCGGAACATTCCTCCGCTCTCATAACCTTTTCCAACAAAGAGTCCATATTTCGTAACAACTAATTTATTAGACTCGAAAACCAACTTAAACCCTTCTCTACATAGAAGGGAGCCACTAACGAGGTTCTTCTTGATGGCGGGGACATGCTGCACGTTCTTCAGCTGCACGATCCTTCCCGAAGTAAACTTCAGATCGACCGTGCCAACACCATGAACAGAAGCACTCGCGCCATTCCCCATCAATACGGACCCGTGGCCTGTGACCTGGTAAGAAGTGAACAATGAAATGTCAGCACACACATGAACTCCTGCACCCGTGTCCACCCACCAATCGTTGGGCTAAAACACTGAAAAAACAGTAAATAAATTACCGTACCCAGATGCACCATTGTCATTGTTGCCCACAATCATGTTGACAGACTTGGAGTCCTGTCCTGGCTTCTTGTACTTGTTTGGGCACTTGTTGGCCCAATGTTCAGCCGAACCACAAGTAAAGCAGCCCTCATCCTTCTTGTTCTTCTTGAAGGTCTTCTTACCCTTCTTCTTAAAGTCGGCATTGTGTTGGACACCGTTCTTTCCCTTGGGCTTGTGGGAGTTGGAGTTCCTCTGGTTCACCATGTTGGCGACAGAAGTCCCCTCAACTGCTTTCCCGTTTGAGTCCTTTGCCCTTGAGTTCTGCTCAACACTCAGATGGCCAATGACATCCTCCACTGAGAATTCACGCCTCTGATGTTTCAGAGTAGTGGCAAAGTTCCTCCAGGAATTAGGGAGCTTAGCGATTATGCAGCCCGCGACAAACTTGCCCGGTAACTCGCACTTCAGAAGCTCAAGCTCCTTAACAATGCATATTATCTCATGAGCCTGCTCCAACACAGGACGGTTTTCAACCATCTTGTAATCGTGGAACTGCTCTATAATATACATCTCACTCCCAGCATCGGTGGCCCCGAATTTAGATTCGAGCGCCTCCCACAAGTCCTTGGCGACATGCACATGTAAATATGCGTCGACCAGTTTATCTCCGATCACGCTAAGAAGTGCTCCGAGAAATACGACGGTGGCCTCCCTGAACGCTTTCTCCTGTTCAGGAGCAATCGTTCCCGTGGGCACACCGGCGACCCAGAACACGTTCATAGCCGTGAGCCATAAAGTGGTCTTAGTCTGCCAACGCTTAAAATATGTACCGGTAAACTTATCCGGTTTCAGTGCAGCGGCAAAGCCACTTGTCGAAAAATTCCTACACATAATAGGTTTTTGGATTGTTGAGTAAATAGGCAATTTTCCGATTAATTTAATCCACGAATTAACTACTAGCATGGCATTGACACAAATAATAGCATACTGATATTCAATCATGTGAGCACATACTACGCTAATTGTAGACAGATCTACGTATAACGCTAGCATGCCTAAAATAGAAAACAGTAGGAGAGGGATAAACGAGTTATACCCTCCAGTAGGCCATGCAGAGGCCGCGGCAGCGGTGACGGCAGCAGCGTCCTCGGCTGCCTTCTTGTCGGCTTCGATCTTCTGGGCGGCGGCACGTTCGGCGTCGGTGGCCATGGTGATGACGAGGGCGACGCAGACGTAGAGGAAGCAGATGAACAGCGAGCAGTCGCGTAGTCGCTTCCCAAAAACCTATTCGCCCCTCTCCCGTACAGGATCCAGAGAGGCGAGGCTTCGGAGACCTGTGTTGGGGAACGTTGCATGGGAAACAAAAAATTTTCCTACGCTCACCAAGATCAATCTAGGAGATGCATCTACGAGGGGAGAGTTGGATCCACATACCCTTGTAGATCGCTAAACGGAAGCGTTCAAGAACGCGGTTGATGGAGTCGTACTCGCCGCGATTCAGATCGCCGAAGATCCTAGCACCGAACGGACGGTGCCTCCGCGTTCTTCACACGTACAGCTCGGGGACGTCTCCTCCTTCTTGATCCAGCAAGGGGGAAGGAGAGGTTGATGGAGAAACCAGCAGCACGACGGCGTGGTGGAGATGGTGGTGGAGGATTCCAGCAGGGCTTCGCCAAGCACTGCGGAAAAGACGAAGATCTCTACGGTGGAGGGAGGGCAGCGCCGAGGCACGAACGTGTGTGGCTGCCCTCCCTCTGCCTCTCTTTATATAGGGGGGAGAGAGGGGAGGGGGCGCCCTAGGGTTTACCCCTAGGGGCGGCGGCCAAGGGGAGATGGGAGGGGGCGGCGGCCTAGGGGGTAGGGTTTCCCCCCCCCCCCAAGTGCCTTGCCCCCCACTCCAAAGGGTGCGGCTGCCCTAGGGGGGGCCACCCCCCCATGCGCAGGTGGAGAGGGCCCAAGGGGGCAGCACAGCCCCATGAGGGCTGTTGCGTCTCCCACTTGTGGCCCATAGGGCCCATAACAATTACCGGGACCCCCCGAAACCCCTTTCGGTCATCCGACAACTCTCCGGTGCCTCCCGGAACACTTCCGGACTCCGATCACTCTCAACCTATATATCAATCTTCGTCCCCGGACCATTTCGGAGACCCTCGTCACGTCCGGGATCTCATCCGGGACTCCGAACAACCTTCGGTTACCATGTACTGTTCTCACTAACAACCCTAGCGTCACCGAACCTTAAGTGTGTAGACCCTGCGGGTTCGGAAACTATGCAGACATGACCGAGACACTCCCAGGTCAATAACCAATAGCAGGATCTGGATACCCATATTGGTTCCCACACGTTCCTCGATGATCTCATCGGATGAACCACGATGTCAAGGATTCAGGCAATCCCGTATACAGTTCCCTTTGTCTCGTCGGTATGTTACTTGCCCGAGATTCGATCGTCGGTATCTCTATACCTAGTTCAATCTCGTTACCGGCAAGTCTCTTTACTCGTTCCGTAATACATAATCCCGTGACTAACTACTTAGTCACTTTGAGCTCATTGAGATGATGTATTACCGAGTGGGCCCGGAGATACCTCTCCGTCACACGGAGTGACAAATCCCAGTTTCGATCCATGTCAACTCAACAGACACCTTCGGAGATACCTGTAGAGTACCTTTATAGTCACCCAGTTACGTTGCGACGTTTGGCACACACAAAGCACTCCTACGGTGTCAGTGAGTTACATGATCTCATGGTCATAGGAACTTATACTTGACATGCAGAAAACTATAGCGATAACTAATATGATCAAAAGCTATGTTCAACGTTTGGGTCTCGTCCATCACATCATTCTCCTAATGATGTGATCCCGTTATCAAATGACAACTCATGTCTATGACCTGGAAACCGCGGTCATCTTTGATTAACGAGCCAGTCCTGAAGAGGCTTACTAGGGACACAAAGTTTGTCTATTTATCCACACATGTATTTAAGTTTCCAATCAATACAATTATAGCATGGATAATAAATGATTATCATGAACAAGGAAATATAATAGGGATAATTAATTTGGTGCCCTTAGTTGTGTCCCACTCGGCAGGTTTACCCCTAGTTTCCAAAAACACTTGTTCCTGCCCAAACCACTTTGCTCCTCTTATGCTTTTGCCCTTTGACCGTTTGATCATCACTTTGAAAACTTCATAAAAAATTCATACTAACTCGGAAAAATTCAAATAAGATATCTAAATGTTCAGAAAAGCACCACCTATATGTGCATGGCATTTGCATTCACGGAAAAAGTGTTGGCTAGTCCCCATGAATGCAAATGGTCAAAACTGAGATGGGGACTGGACAACACTTTTTTCATGAATGCAAATGACATGCACATATAGGTGATGCTTTTCTGAACATTTTGATATCTTATTTGAATTTTTCTGTGTTAGTATGAATTTTTTATGAAGTTTTCAAAGTGATGGTCAAACGGTCAAAGGGCAAAAGCATAAGAGGAGCAAAGTGGTTTGGGCAGGAACAAGTGTTTTCGGAAACTAGGGGTAAACCTGCCGAGTGTGACCCAACTAGGGGCATAAAATCAATTATCCCAATATAATAATAACTCTTTTATTATTGCCTCTAGGGCATATTTCCAACAGTCTCCCACTTGCACTAGAGTCAATAATCTAGCATTACAAGGTAATGAATCTAACACCCATAGAGTCTTGGTGTTGATCATGCTTAGCCCGTGGAAGAGGCTTAGTCAACGGATCTGCAACATTCAAATCCGTGTGTACTTTGCAAATGCTTATGTCCTCCTCCTTGACTGAATCGCGGATGGAATTGAAGCGTCGCTTTATGTGTCTGGTCCTCTTGTGAAACCTTGGTTCCTTGGCTAGAGCAATGGCACCAGTGTTGTCACAAAACAGAGTCATTGGGTTCAACGCACTAGGCACAACTCCAAGATCTGTCATGAACTCCTTCATCCAGACACCTTCCTTTGCCGCCTCCGAGGCAGCTATGTACTCCGCTTCGCATGTAGAATCAGCTACCACGCTTTGCTTGGAACTGCACCAGCTAACCGCTCCCCCGTTGAGAATATATACGTATCCGGTTTGAGACTTAGAGTCATCCGGATCAGTGTCAAAGCTTGCATCGACGTAACCCTTTATGACGAGCTCTTGATCACCTCCATAAACGAGAAACATCTCCTTAGTCCTTTTCAGGTACTTCAGGATATTCTTGACCGCTGTCCAGTGATCCATACCAGGATTACTTTGAAACCTTCCGGCCATACTTATGGCAAGGCTGACATCTGGTCTTGTGCACAGCATTGCATACATGATAGAGCCTATGGCTGAAGCATAGGGGACGACACTCATCTTTTCTCTATCTTCCGCAGTCACTGGGCATTGAGTCTTACTCAACTTTGTACCTTGCAATACCGGCAAGAACCCCTTCTTGGATTGATCCATTTTGAACTTCTTCAAAACTTTATCAAGGTATGTACTTTGTGAAAGTCCTATCAAGCGTCTCGATCTATCTCTATAGATCTTAATGCCCAACATGAAAGCAGCTTCACCGAGGTCCTTCATCGAAAAACTCTTGTTCAAATACCCCTTCACGCTATCCAAAAGTTCTATATTGTTTCCAATTAGCAATATGTCATCCACATATAATATCAGAAACGCTATAGAGCTCCCACTCACTTTCTTGTAAATACAAGCTTCTCCGTAAACTTGTACAAACCCAAACGCTTTGATCACCTCATCAAAGCGAAGATTCCAACTCCGAGACGCTTGCACCAGCCCATAAATGGAACACTGGAGTTTGCAAACTTTGTCAGCATTCTCTGGATCGACAAAACCTTCCGGTTGTATCATATACAACTCTTCCTTAAGAAAACCGTTAAGGAACGCCGTTTTGACATCCATCTGCCAAATTTCATAATCGAAATACGCAGCTATTGCTAACATGATTCGGACGGATTTAAGCATCGCTACGGGTGAGAAAGTCTCATCGTAGTCAACTCCTTGAACTTGTGAAAAACCCTTTGCCACAAGTCGAGCTTTATACACGGTGACATTGCCGTCAGCGTCCGTCTTCCTCTTAAAAATCCATTTATTCTGAATGGCCTTCCGCCCTTCAGGTAATACTTCCAAAGTCCATACTTTGTTTTCATACATGGATCCCATCTCGGATTTCATGGCCTCTAACCATTTGTCGGAATCTGGGCCCACCATCGCTTCTCCATAGCTCGTAGGTTCACTGTTGTCCAACAACATGACCTCCAAGACAGGGTTACCATACCA